>OY986050.1:1887915-2517344 GCA_963920205.1 Stenodema calcarata | reverse complement strand
TGATACCTACATGGAGCGACTTACAGCATTTTTTTCGGTCCAAGGGGTACCAGAAGATCGTAAGGTCTCTTGTTTTGTATCTCTAATTGGACCTAAACTGTTTACACTACTCAAGAACTTGTTACATCCTGTGAAATACAGTGAGAAATCGTTCGATGAGCTCAAGGTACTCTTACAACAACACCTAAATCCAACTCCACTGATTATACCCTCGCGTCATGCATTTTTAAACCGCAAGCAGCATGAAGGTGAGTCACTCGCCGCATATGTGGCTGAATTACGAAGACTGTCACTACCCTGTAAGTATTCGGCAAATATGCTCAATACTATGTTGAGGGACGTATTTGTAAGTGGCTTACGATCGAAAACCATTTTAGATCGATTGTTTGAGAACGATGATATCACGTTTGACAGAACGCTTGAAGTCGCTTTTGCAATTGAAAAAGCGACGTCGGGCGCGAATGAAATTTTGCATAGCGAGGAGCCAAACAAAATTCACAAAGTTGCTTTACGAAGTAACTCAAACGTTACACGTCAGAGGCGTCCCGACCAGCAAAATAATCAAAACAAAGGACAATACAGTAAGTCCCAAAATAGCAAAGGGTTACGCTGCCTACGATGCGGGAAAGTAAATCATACTGCTCGAACTTGCAGAGCAAAAAACTTATTCTGCGAGTATTGCAAAACTCGTAATCATGTGGAGTCTGTGTGCTTTAGGAAAAAAACGGATCGCGACGTTAAAGAAGTTAACGAAAATGACGACGGCGATGATTCTACAGAATCAGACGTTCTTCCTCTATATGCGGTGTACAAAAATAACAGGGTGCCTCCCATGGTCGTGCCAGTTAGGATCAATGGAAAATTGATACCCCTAGAGGTCGATACAGGGGCCGCCGCTACGATAATTAATCAAGAAGTTTTCAAAACTATTCCGAGCTTACAGAGTGGGAAGCTACACCCTACAACTACGTCATTCAAAAGCTATAATCAACAAATAATCAAGCCGCTTGGTGAAGCCATTGTACAGGTCTCTTACAAATCAAGTAGAAAAAACCTACGATTATTTGTCATGGACGGCAATTATTCTAGCATCATGGGCCGGGAATGGATTAATGCTCTAGATATATTACCTATTCCCGTAAACCAACTCTCTAACAGTAATAAATCTCTGGATAATTTACTTAGTGAGTACACTCAATTGTTTGAAAAACAAGTTAACGCTGTCCAAAATTATACGTATTCGGTGGAATTGGTAAATAATGCTACGCCTGTGTTCAAGCGCGCTCGCCCTGTACCTTTCACGCTACTCCCTGGAGTTGAAAAAGAATTACAGCGCATGGAAAATGACGGGATCATTACAAAAACTACAATTTCGGACTGGGCCACGCCCATCGTCCCCGTTCGTAAGCCAAACGGTGACATCCGTATCTGCGCTGACTACTCAGGTACAGTTAATCCGCAGATAAAAGTACCACATCACCCGTTCCCTAGTTTTGAGGAGGTGTCAGCAAAACTCAACGGGGGCCAAGCATTTTCCACATGCGACATTACTACTGCCTTCTTACACCTACCTGTGTGTGCTAAATCATCAAAAGTGCTTACTATCAATACGCACAAAGGATTATACCATGTCAACCGTCTGTTGTTCGGTTGTAGTTCTGCACCTGCCATTTGGCAAAGATATATTGAAAGCATCCTCAAGGATCTCCCTGGAGTTGTTGTCGTACACGATGACATCATAATAACAGGTAAAACGAGAATTGAACATCTAGTACGCCTAGAGAGTCTATTTCAGCGACTTGTACAACACGGAATTCGCCTTAACCCCGCAAAATGTAAATTTCTACAAGAGGAAGTGAAGTTCCTCGGTCATATAATTTGCAGTGAGGGTGTCAAAAAAACAACAGAGCGTATTGACGCGGTACTCAAATGCAAGATACCGACATCTGTCAAAGAAGTGCAATCATTTATGGGTATGGTGAACTTTTACGCAAAATTTGCGAAGAATCTCTCGACTTTGGCTGAGCCTCTCTACCAGCTCACCCGATCGGACGTCCCATTCGACTGGAACGACGAACATCAACGCAGTTTTGAAAATATCAAAGCAGAAATTTCCTCGGACAAAATTCTGATGCACTACGACCCGAAGTTGCCGTTGGTCCTTTCAGTTGACGCCTCTCCAGTAGGCTTAGGGGCGGTTCTGTCTCACCGAATTGGAAAGATAGAACGTCCTATCTCATTCGCCTCAAGAACTCTTAACTCGAGCGAAAGAAATTACTCACAAATCGATAAGGAGGCAACTGCTATCCGCTGGGGAGTGGGAAAATATTTCAATTACCTGTTTGGTCGGAAGTTCATTTTGGTTACAGACCACAAACCCCTATTCCATATCTTTGGACGAACAAAACGGAGCAATTTACCATCACACACACTTACTCGTCTACTTCATTACGCCATTTACTTACAAATGTTTGAATTTGAGATCGAATATCGAAAATCAGAGCATCACGGAAACGCTGATTTCCTATCACGACTCCCCCAAACCTCTCAACAATTAGACGATACATCTTCAAAATATGATGATATTGCGATCTTCCACCTGGAACAGCTGAGTATGCTACCTATTCTACCAAGGGATGTGAAGAAAGCTACTTTGGAGGACGAGGAGACACGAGACATCTATGAAAAGCTGCGAATAGGTACCTCAATTGGACCTAATTCAACACAATTTTCGTTACAAGGAGGATGCATTTTCAATGGAATTCGTGTGTATATCCCGAAGTCACTCAGACATACAATCCTACAGGATTTACATGAAGGTCATCCTGGAATGGTAAAGATGAAAGCCCTGGCGAGGTCAGTGGTATATTGGCCAAAAATCGACCAGGACATCGAAATGGCCTGTAAAAATTGTTCGGATTGTGTCCGTATACAACGCCAACCTACGAAAGTTGACAGACACTTCTGGGAATACCCAGCTCACCCATGGGAAAGGGTTCACTGCGATTTCGCCGGACCTTTCATGGGACACTATTTCTTCCTGGTTGTGGATGCTCATTCGAAATGGTTGGAAACCTTCATTGTAAGGTCAACAGCTTCGAAAGATGCAATCAATGTTCTCGAGTCACTCTTTGCTCGCTACGGACTTCCGAGAGTGTTGGTTTCAGACAACGGCACAGCCTTTACTAGCCAGGAATTCAAGAAATTTATGACGATTCATGCGATTAAGCACATAACTACTGCGCCTTTCCATCCGGCGTCGAATGGTCAGGCAGAACGATATGTTTCCACTTTAAAACAAGCCCTTAGGGCTATGAAAAATAACGAGGGTGGACTTCAACATCGCTTAAATGTATTTTTGATGAATTATAGGCGCACGCCTAACGTCACCACGGGAGAATCTCCGGCGAAACTCTTCATGCAACGGGAAATTCGCACGAAAATTGATATTCTCAAGCCGGACCCCATCCGAGACGTCGTGGATCGACTCAGAGGAAACAAAGTTTCCTTTTCAGAGAGAAAATTTGGCGAGGGAGAAGTGGTGGCTGTCCGAGACTACCGATCACCAGACAGGAAATGGATTTTCGGAAAAGTAGTGAATAGAGACGGGAATCTACAATACACAGTTTCAGTGGACGGTCAACTGTGGAGAAGACATTTGGAACAAATGAAAGCCTGTGGTCCACTCGTACGGAATGAAGTGATGGCACCGCCGCATCCGGTATTACTCCCATTGACGAATAAAGAAGTGAAGGAGTCACCGCCACAGTCAGAAAGGCTAAATGAATCCGGGGTACAACGCCAAGAAGATGCACAGCGTTCATCACCTCGCAAATCAATGCCAACCTCGCCGCAGATTGCATCGAAGAAGTCGCTTCCACGAAATTCCACTGCTCCGATTCCTGAACCTGAAGGTACTGACGTACCCAACCAAAACACGGCGGAACCGAGTAAACTACGCCGTTCCGCTAGAGAAAGGAGACTACCGCAGCGATTCAGGTCGAAAAATGATTAATTATTACCCTCTTGGACTCTAAATTCATTTCAGTACTCTTCCATTCGATAGAAGCTACTAACGTTATTTAAAAAAAAAAAAAAAAAAAAAAAAAAAAAAAAACAACTATTCAGTATATTAATTCGCCTGCTTGTTTGTCATGATAAGGTTATCAATGAGAAGTGTAAACATTGGTCGTTTGTGATAAATGATAAGGAATTTTTCAAGAGGAAGATGATGTTGTGTCCGCCATGTCATACCATGTAATATAAAACTAGAGAAAGAATAAGATAACCGGAGAGTGGAAGAAGAACCTTCCGGTGAAAAAATATAGTTCGTTTTACAACCAAGTGCACCGTCTATTTCGTTCCCCTCAATCTTCAAATAATTCAACATCTTCAACGAAGAATTACATTTACATACACAACAATTGATATCGATAATATCGGAACATCCCAATATACTCCTGATTCCGCTGCCCCCTCACCTGGTTGACATCGTTCCATTGATCTCTCTCTCTCTTTCTTTGAGCTGTGTATTCGTTATTGCCCATTCCTTGGCGTCGTGGACCTCAGACACTCCTGGCGTCATTCCTTGGCGGAAGATCCGCAGTTAGTGGGTGAAAATACTACAGATATCCGACGTCGTGGCTACCTCGCCTGTCTTTACTACAGATATCCGACGTCGTGGCGACCTTGGAATTATGTACAGCAGATATACGACGTCGTGGCGACCTTGGAATTATGTACAGCAGATATACGACGTTGTGGTCACATCGTCAAGGTGTACTACAAATACCCGACGTTGTGGCAACCTCCTCAACCTGTACTACAAATATCGACGTTGTGGCAACCTCGTCTATGTGTACTACAGATATCCGACGTTGTGGCCACCTCGTCAACCGATATCCGATCTCGTGGTGACCTCATCATTCTGTCCTGTAGATATCCAACGCCGTGGCAACCAATAGCAGTCCTGATGATTTTTGACATATTTGATAATATTTGACATACAGATTTCTAATGTAGGATGTACTACAGATTACGTGGAAAGTCGTGAAACACTGCCAGTTGTACTGGTTGGGATAATATAATGTACTACAACATGATAATAATATTCAAAACTACGTACCTTCATTTCCATAGTTTCTTTTATGATTCACGCTGATGTTGACGATTTTTTATTGGCTGTTTCGTTAGAAACCTCATTGCAAACGAAGGGCTGGTCGTAGAAAGCTCCGGATGGTCTTAAAAAATACTGTATATCAAACTCTATTCAAACGTCAACTAATTGGAATATTTCGAGATATGACGTTTTCAACGTTTCAAAATTCGTTTTGAACCCCTTTCCATTGAAAAGTGACCACTCGTCGCGTGAACTGAAAGAAGTAGAGACTGGGTCGAGGAGAAAATACCTACCAAACCCCTGAAGATGGCTTATTAAAGCCGAAAGCTCGGAACGAATTCTCCCCTTTTCTTTACAACAAACCTCCTACAACCCTCCAAATAAATAAAAGTTACTGGTTGTTGTCATGATCCTCAACGTTATAAATTGTGGGAAATGTTGAATGATGCGTAGAATTGAAGAGTACATAAATTGTATCGGTCCGCAAATTCTTTATTAATTCATGCTGCTTGACTGGAACATTTGAAAAAATGTTTCGAAGTGGTTTTCAACAGTGACATCTGCTTTCACTGTGCAACATTACAATAGAACGACTTCACAGGGCACAACAACGACACAACAACCACTTGTTCTAACAATAAATTGATTTGATACATTGATGTGTACTTTTCTGTAATTGTTCCCAAATTGTTATTTTTTTGGTTTTCATTTCAGGTGAGTTTGACGGTTGGCTACTTCAATCCTGTTTGCCGAGCTGCATTGAAAGCCTAGGACCCATTTTCTTTACCGAAAATGTATCGAGGCGTCACATCTTAGGCGTCATGATTGGTTTGTAAATTATTGAAACGGTAGATTTGTAGAATAAAGAAATAGTTCGAAATCAATTCTAATGAGAAATAAAGCGGTTTCCGGGCAGGTCTGTGTTGATTATTTCTAGATCAAAATTTGATCAAATTGAAGAAATTTGAGTCTACAGGTTGGTCTCAATCCATTCGCATTAAGTTTTATATCTCAACACAACATAGAAATTATTTCCATTGTATTATACAAGGCGAATTCCATTTATTAATTTATTTTTTTCGATTGATAAATATGAAGCGGTACACAGACATTTGAGGAGAAATAACTTATTAATTTGACTGAGTGGACTGTATACATTTATTTCTGGTCAAAAAGTTGGTTTGCTACCTATGGCATGCCATGTTTAAGGGCTGGCCCATATTCAACAAATTGAAATGATAAACCGAAATGTTCGACCTGGATTTCGTATTGAAACCCGATGAAATGAAATGCAGCAATGAAAAAGAAAAACAAATAGAGAAACTACTGACGATGATTTGGTAAATCCCATGTGATGAAGAATACGGCGTTACTGGAAATAAGCGATGCTATCACAGGATGGTTTCTGGTTTACCAGCGGAAAACTCGAGGAAGAATCGTTTAAAAATGATCTTGAATTAAATTCACAGCGGAAAGTCATGTTGAAAGCACACAATTATTTGTAAAATTATAGAGGCTGGCGGCGCAAGCGCCTGCCTCCAACGTGATTTGATCCTCTTGTCCTTATACGATCCACGCTCCATCCACCAACAGGTGGCGCCAACATCCCGCCTACCAAAATTTGAATAGAAATTTTATGAAGGGATGGGATCGGCTGGTGGTGACTGTGGATCAGTGATGGGTTTCAAGGACAACAAATTGGACACAGGTCTTATAAAGACTCCATCGGCTGTACATTTGCTATTCTCGTGACGCCGTCTGTTACGGGGTTGGTCCTGGCAATTCTTGAAAGTATTCAATTGAAAGGTACCTGCTTTGGTTCCTTGAGAATCACCTGCTCGCCAATTTCAAGATTTGGTCGCTGTAGTCCACTTAATACGGAGCTGAAGCTAGTGGATGTACTAGCGCCTTCATCTCTTCAGAAATATTGGACTCTTTGCTGGACCAACTGCGATCGCAACAGCCTATTCATGGGCAATTTATGGCAAACAAGGGCGCTCCAACCAGAAAATGACCTGGAGTTAGAGCTTCAAGACTTCATTGGAATCAAGAATCATTGGATACAGGATGGATTGGTCTTGAGTTAAGTACCGCTTCAATGCGGCACAGTATAGTGGATAGCTCCTCGAAGGTTAGATGGGTGCTTCTGAAAAAGTGCTGAAAAAGAGATTTGTCCAATTTTATATTGACCTCCCACAAATGGTGATTTGATGATGAAGGAGGGTTAAAAGACAACTCCACTCCCTGAATGGCCAAGTGTGAATGACCATTTTGCAAGATAGCGGACGATTTCACTATTGAAAGTTTTGTGGGGTCGGTGTCATACAAATTTGCGGGAAACATTTTTTTTTAGCACTAAAGCAAACCCTCAAGTATCCACCCATGAAGCTGCCTAGCTAAATTTTCATATTATTAGCATATTAGCCTTATCCTATTATGTCTACTGTTTTCACACTGTTTTCATTATCTTCGAAAACATTTGATTTTGTAGTTGTAGGTTTTCATTCAGAAGCTTAATGCTACAAATGGACACGCCTAATGAACAATTTTCAAAGTCGATTGTTTTCAATTTTTTCTGTGATTTTGTGTATGAGTTGCAAATTTCGTAATTTTAGCTCAACGCTAACTGGGCAAAGTGGCGCGGACGGCGTACGGCGTACGGCGGACGGCGGGCGGACGGCGTACGGCGGACGGACGGATTTTTTTTTATTCGATTTTCTGAATCTACGTATCTCGAAACGTAAACCAACAAATTTTGAGGGGGGGTTAAAAAATTTTTTTCTTTGGGCGATTCCAATGGTTCATTATCGAAGATAATAAACCAAAACATACCGTTCTATATGAATTTTTCGAGATATGAAATTTTCAAAATTTCAAAATACGTTTTGAACCCCTTCCCCTTGACCTAGGGTTATGAAAAGTTTCGAGGACCATTGTGGGGTTGGTCGAAACCCATAAAAAAAATTTCGTAATTTTAACTCAACGCTAACTGGGTAAAGTGGCGCGGACGGCGGACGGCGTACGGCGGACGGACGGATTTTGGTTTATTATCTTCGATAATGAACCATTGGAATCGCCCAAAGAAAAAAAAAATTTTAACCCCCCCTCACAATTTGTTGGTTTACGTTTCAAGACACGTAGATTCAGAAAATCGAATAAAAAAAAATCCGTCCGTCCGCCGTACGCCGTCCGCCGTCCCCCGTCCGCCGTCCCCCGTCCGCCGTCCGCCGTCCGTGGCACTTTGCCCAGTTAGCGTTGAGCTAAAATTACGAAATTTGGTTTCTGGGTTTGGACCAGCCCCACAATGATCCTCGAAACTTTTCATAACCCTAGGTCAAGGGGAAGGGGTTCAAAACGAAATTTAAAATTTCGACAATGTCATATCTCAAAATATTTAACTGAAACGTGTAATTTTCAGTTCACTTTTGAATGACCTGAAAAATTACGAATCTTTTAAGACCAATTGGATTTTTGTGCGACCAGCCGTTCGTTCACAGTGAGCGCGCAAAGGTTTAGGAAAAACACTAATCTTTCGCGTCGAAAACGGCCGTTATGTGACCCAACCCTCAGACGCCCAGAATAAAACTACCTTTTGTCATCTTCCCGGTAAACTACAGTCTAGAAATTTTAACCGTGAGTCGGGGATAGACCACATTGCAATATTTACTCGGTTTCTCATCTGTAAAATTGTTTAAATAATACCTTTTTGTTTAAACAAATTAAATTTTGATGATGAGCTAGATACTTGAAATTTTAAATATAGGTCAGAAATGGATGACATTTCAATATTCACTCGGTTTGTATGACATGGTATGAGTATGGTAAGGTATATTATTGTATGTATGATTTAGTACAGTATGATAAGACAGAAAAGAAATTCGTATGGTATGGTATGAGTACGGTGAGAATATGGTATGGTGCCGATTTGCAACACAGTCTGGTATAGACAGAAGGGTGATCTGCACAAGGAAGATAATAAACCGTTGTGTCAAGAATTTGCAGAGTTTTTTTTTTTATTCGATTTTCTGAATCTACGTATCTTGAAACGTAAACCAACAAATTTTGAGGGGGGGGTTAAAAAAATTTTTTCTTTGGGCGATTCCAATGGTTCATTATCGAAGATAATAAACCAAAACTTTTAACCCCCCCTCAAAATTTTTTGGTTTACGTTTCAAGATACGTAGATTCAGAAAATAGAATAAAAAACTCTGCAAATTCTTGACACAACGGTTCATTATCTTCTTTGTACAGATCACCCTTCTGTCTAGATCACTAGGTCTGAATGTCTATATCCTAAATGTTAGATTAATTATTATTATCAATTATCACTAATTATTAACAATTTTATCAAGTACCTAGTGAAAATTATTATAATTTATTGTTAGGTATTAATAATTCGTATTTATTATTAATAATAATTATTATTAATTATGATCAATTAATATGATATAATTCTGGGGTTTTTAATACTACGTCGGTAATAATTTTTCTATAAAAGAAGTACCTACCAACAAACATTCGAAATTACCTTCATTTCAGTAGCACGAAACGCACCTCAGAACAACAAACTCGACATCACTTAAGCCATATGATGTTCCAAAAAGCTTGTTAGTATGAAAATGGACCTGTATTTCAACAGTTTGAGTCACGATCGTGTTGTGAGTAGGGATGGGCATAACGGTTATTTTCGAGAAACGTAAAATAACGTTCGTTATATTAAAATAACTGTCAAAAAAACTAGTTACAAAAAAACTAGTTTCTTTTCTTCTGAATGAAAAACGGGTGGAACAGCAGGTGAAACAGTTATTTAATAACGTTCGTTATAATAACTGTCAAAAAAACTAGTTTTTTCGACAGTTATTTAATAACGTTCGTTATAATAACTGTCGAAAAAACTAGTTTTTTTTGCCGTTTTTTCAACTAGTTTTTTTTTGCCGTTTTTTCAACTAGTTTTTTTTGCCGTTTTTTCAACTAGTTTTTTTTGCCGTTTTTTCAACTAGTTTTTTTTTCAAATTAAGAAACAGTTATGACGTTTTTTTCAAACTAGTTACTTTAAACTAGTTTCTCGTTTCTTCTCCCATCCCAAAAAAAACTAGTTTCTTGACCCGTCCCTATTATTAACGGTTACTTGACCCGTTTCTTTTCTTGTTTCTTGACCCGTTATTAACGGTTACTTTCGAAAAACGTAAAATAACGTTCGTTATATAAAACAAACTGTCGAAAAAACTAGTTTCATTTCTTCTTAATGAAAAACGGGTGAAACAGCAGGTGTTCTAATATGTTGTTAGTAGTTAGTAACTACTAGTTACAAAGAAAACGAAAAACTGTATTTTTCAACTGTAATAGGAAAAACGAAAACTTTGTCGGCGCATTTGTTCGTGGTTTGTTCCGAGTCATATTTACCTAATAATCAACTACTTATGCTTCGGAACAAACCACGAATAACGAATGTGATGACAAAGTTTTCGATAGTTCAATTCAAAAACTAACACCTACCTACTTTTGCCGTTTTTTTGTAACTAGTTTCTTTCAAATTGAGAAACGGTTATAACGGTTATTTTTTTCAAACTAGTTTTTTAAACTAGTTTCTCGTTTCTCGACCCATCCCTAGTTGTGAGGCACAATCTTTGAGCCGTCATTGTGAACGAACGGCTGGTCCTACAAAGCTGCGGATGGTCTTAAAACATTCTACGGAACAAACTCTATCTAAATATGAAATAAAAAACATACCGTTCTATATGAATTTTTCGAGATATGAGATTTTCAAATTTTCAAAATTTGTTTTGAACCCCTTCCCCTTGACCTAGGGTTCTGAAAAGTTTCGAGGACCATTGTGGGGTTGGTCGAAACCCATAAAAAAAATTTCGTAATTTTAACTCAACGCTAACTGGGCAAAGTGGCGCGGACGGCGTACGGCGGACGGCGTACGGCGTACGGCGTACGGCGGACGGACGGATTTTTTTTTATTCGATTTTCTGAATCTACGTATCTTGAAACGTAAACCAACAAATTTTGAGGGGGGGTTAAAAAAAATTTTTCTTTGGGCGATTCCAATGGTTCATTATCGAAGATAATAAACCAAAAAACTCTGCAAATTCTTGACACAACGGTTTATTATCTTCCTTGTGCAGATCACCCTTCTGTCTATACCAGACTGTGTTGCAAATCGGCACCATACCATATTCTCACCGTACTCATACCATACCATACGAATTTCTTTCCTATCATACCATACTGTACTATACCAAATCATACATACAATAATATACCATACCATACTCATACCATGTCATACAAACCGAGTGAATATTGAAAGGTCGTCCATTTCTGACCTATATTTAAAATTTCAAGTATCTAGCTCATCATCAAAATTTAATTTGTTTAAACAAATAGGTATTATTTAAACAATTTTACAGACAAGAAAACGAGTGAATATTGCATTGTGATCCAGTTCTGAACTATTTTTAAAATTTCAAGTCAACAGCTCATCATCAAAATTAAATTTGTATTATTACAAAAAGGTATTATTTAAACAATTTTACAGATGAGAAACCGAGTGAATATTGCAATGTGGTCTATCCCCGACTCACGGTTAAAATTTCTAGACTGTAGTTTACCGGGAAGATGAAAAACGTAGTTTTACTCTGGGCGTCTGGAGGTTGGGTCACATAACGGCCGTTTTCGACGCGAAAGTTTAGTGTTTTTCCTAAACCTTTGCGCGCTCACTGTGAACGAACGGCTGGTCGCACAAAAATCCAATTGGTCTTAAAAGATTCGTAATTTTTCAGGTCATTCAAAAGTGAACTAAAAATTACACGGTTCAGTTGAATATTTCGAGATATGACATCGTCGAAATTTTAAATTTCGTTTTGAACCCCTTCCCCTTGACCTAGGGTTATGAAAAGTTTCGAGGATCATTGTGGGGCTGGTCCTAACCCAGAAACCAAATTTCGTAATTTTAGCTCAACGCTAACTGGGCAAAGTGCCACGGACGGCGGACGGCGGACGGGGGACGGCGGACGGCGGACGGCGTACGGCGGACGGACGGATTTTTTTTTATTCGATTTTCTGAATCTACGTATCTTGAAACGTAAACCAACAAATTTTGAGGGGGGGTTAAAAAATTTTTTTCTTTGGGCGATTCCAATGGTTCATTATCGAAGATAATAAACCAAAAATCCGTCCGTACGCCGTACGCCGTCCGTGGCACTTTGCCCAGTTAGCGTTGAGCTAAAATTACGAAATTTGGTTTCTCGGTTTGGACCAGCCCCACAATGATCCTCGAAACTTTTCATAACCCTATGTCAAGGGGAAGGGGTTCAAAACGAACTTTGAAATTTCGACAATGTCATATCTCTAAACATTCTCAAGAAACGGTGTAATTTTTAGTTCACTTTTGAATGACCTGAAAAATTACGAATCTTTTAAGACCAATTGGATTTTTGTGCGACCAGCCGTTCGTTCCCAGTGAGCGCGCAAAGGTTTAGGAAAAACACTAAACTTTCGCGTCGAAAACGGCCGTTATGTGACCCAACCCCCAGACGCCCAGAATAAAACTACCTTTTTTCATCTTCCCGGTAAACTACAGTCTAGAAATTTTAACCGTGAGTCGGGGATAGACCACATTGCAATATTTACTCGGTTTCTCTAAATTGTTTAAATAATACCTTTTTGTAATAATACTAATTAAATTTTGATGATGAGCTATTGACTTGAAATTTTAAAAATAGTTCAGAACTGGATCACAATGCAATATTCACTCGGTTTCTTGTCTGTAAAATTGTTTAAATAATACCTATTTGTTTAAACAAATTAAATTTTGATGATGAGCTAGATACTTGACATTTTAAATATAGGTCAGAAATGGATGACATTTCAATATTCACTCGGTTTGTATGACATGGTATGAGTATGGTATGGTATGGTATATTATTGTATGTATAATTTGGTATAGTACAGTATGGTATGATAGGAAAGAAATTCGTATGGTATGGTATGAGTACGGTGAGAATATGGTATGGTGCCGATTTGCAACACAATCTGGTATAGACAGAAGGGTGATCTGCACAAGGAAGATAATAAACCGTTGTGTCAAGAATTTGCAGAGTTTTTGTTCTGAGGTACGTTTCGTGCTACGAAAATGAAGGTACTCGAAATTTCGAATGTTTGTTGGTAGGTACTTCTTTTATAGAAAAAATTATTACCGACGTAGTATTAAAAACCCCAGAATCGTATTAATTAATCATAATTAATAATAATTATTATTGATAATAAATACAAATTATTAATACCTAACAATAAATTATAATAATTTTCACTAGGTACTTGATAAAAGTATTAATAATTAGTGATAATTCATAATAATAATTAATCTAACATTTAGGATCTAGACATTAAGACCTAGTAATCTAGACAGAAGGGTGATCTGTACAAAGAAGATAATGAACCGTTGTGTCAAGAATTTGCAGAGTTTTTATGATTAGTACGCCTAGGGCCGGATTCACCAACGTTTTTAATCAACGTTTAATAATTAGATCGAAGATCTCAGGCAGTAAACAACGTTTTTATATATGACACAGGCTACATAGGCTATTGTTGACCGGTATCAATATCGATAATCGCTTCCAATATGTCCCAAACCTATGACCAATATGACCAGTCCAATATGACAAACCTGACGGCGCCTTCCAAAGAGGCTGGTGCAGAATCTGAGGCTTGTGAGCTGAACGAAGGAAGATGCGAGTTCCGATGAACTCAACGAGATGCGACGACAGCGGGACGAGGTCACAAGGAAGTCGGTTCCAGATGTGCCAAGTTAGCGGATCAATCGACCACACAGTTATTGACGAGTTGGAGAAACGACTTCATCGCCTTCAACACAGTATTACGACTCATTATGACCAAACCGAAATAAGTAAATCATAGCGGTACTCTCCGTACTCTCCGTACACCTGCACCATTTTTTCCAATTACACGTACTAAAGGTTTTGAGGGTTACCCTACCAGAATCTGCGGTTTATTTGGCCATATGGGTGGGGTCCAACCTCATTTCAAGGTCAAATAGTGGTCATTTTGGCTTTGAAATTACACTTTGATCACCTTTATTTGACCTTGAAATTAGGTCAAATCTCACCCATACTGCCAAATACAACTTAAATTTTGATGGGCCAACCCTTCGAAACCTGTCGGGCGAGTCGAAGGACTGACATTTTTCGTTCAATCGTGAAAATATGCCCAAATGACCTTAATTTGACCTCAAAATGCCCGAAGGAAAAAACCTGAACCAATCAGGTCGAAAAACGTCCAGATTCGGCCTCAGCGAACCAATAAACACAAAATCTATATATTGGTCTTTTGTCTTTTTTTTTGTAGAGCTGTTTAATTATGTGAAGAACCTGAAGTCCTGTTGGGTTTAGACGTTCATCGGTTAAATTGATTACTCGTGTCTTATCTAGGGTTTGCAATCCCGTCCAGCTTTACCAATCCCGGGATCTCGGGATTACCTGTTCTCAAACCCGGGATCCCGGGATTCAGGAATTAATTTAAAAAATATAAAAATTATTGTAAAAACCGAAAAAATCGTTTATTTTTTTAAATGCTAAGTATAACTTTACAAACTTAACTCATTTACCTACAAATTATTTTAAAATTTTCAATTTTCAATTTTGTTTACGAACACATGTAGGTACGTAGAAGTTATTTTTTTCATTTTTCATAAAATGTGCCCTCAGAAAGCAGAGAGAATTCAGTGTCTCATCAGCTAGTTTGCTCCTCAGTTTCGTAGAAAATAATCCTGCTGCTGAGAATGCTCTCTCGGCTTCGACACTGGTTGGCGGGATGGTCAACAGATAGTTATAAACTATGGTTAAATGGTGGCCTCGGGTACCTCCATTGTCAAAGAGACTCATTTCTTTTTTGATTGTGGTCATCAGATCTCTTTGATGTTTCGTGATCGTGACAGGCTGATGTTTCCCCATGGATTTTTGGATTCGGGCCTCCAGTTGATCTTGCAAACTGGCTGTGCAATCGCTTACTGTGGATCTGTCGGCTTCGAATTCTTTCAGGTCAGTTGTAGGGTCGTCTTCACCGCTTAAAGGACCTTCGACTGCGAGTCTTTCGAGTATTCGCTTCAGCTCTCCTCGTATAGCTGCATGTGAGGGTCTTCCAAATAAGTCGTGTTCCCCAGGTGAATCTTCGTCGGGCTGTTCAGGTTCAGGGTGGTGTAGGTACGCAATTACCCCCGATAGGTTCTTCTCCCTTCTCTCTTTGAATCGAGCCATTAATGATGACGACATCCTTTCAGCCAATGCAGACTTATTTGCTTGCAATTTTTCAAATAGAAATTTCATGGTTGCGTCAGCCGACAACAAATTGGCTTCCCTCCGACAAAGCGCTTCCACAGCCAGCTTAATTGGAGCGAGAACAGCAACCACGTCTGAGAGGAAAGCAAATTCAGAATCACTGACTGTGAATGGATTTTTCATGTCAATTAGAGCTTTCTGAATGCTACCTTTCAGGTTCACGAAACGTTCCAACATTGTGACTAGGCTGTTCCACCTATTTTTAACATCCAGGACCAGTTGCATCTCCTTCCCTCGCTCTTCTTTTACATACTTTTGCAGTATGTCGTCATTTTTTACTGGGGACCTTCTGAAAAGGACAACTATTTTCCTGACTTTTTTAATAACAGCATTCAGGTCCTGATAATCAGACAGAAGTTCAAGATCCCGTTCAGATGCAGTTTCCGTTGAGTCAAAGTTCAGACTTGATTCAGCGTTCTCCAACTCCAACTCTTCATTTTCATTATCTTCGTATTCTGTCTGCTCTTCTTCTTCTTCCAATTCGTTTTCATCGTTGTCGCCCACTTGCTTTTCCAGGAAACCAACTGAAGTACTTTGCTCCTTATTCTTGTAAAAAACGTCACAAACTGCCAAGTGGATACCATGAACCATACAAAGTTGATGTTCTGCCATCACCAGTTTCCCTACTTTAACCATTACAGAAGGCCCATCCGTGACGATGCAGACAATATCTTTCTCCAAACAAAGCCCAAATTGGAATAGGTGGCCTTCCAAGAGTTCCTTACACTTCTCAGCTGGCATAGTTCCACGCACACGAACCAAACCTAGGTTCCAGAATTCGTCAACAGCATGTAAATTAATGTTCATGTAACGCTTGTTCGCAGTTGATGTCCACTCATCGAAGGTGAGGCTAAACCGTGCACCTGATGATTTACGCTGTTTTATTTCAGCTGTGATCAGTTGTCGTATCTCTGTGTAGTATTTCATAACACGATTCTTAATTCCATTGGGGGATTTTGGTAAATCATGGTGTCCCATGCCTTCAAACAATTTCCTGAGGTCGACTGATTTAACGAACATATAAAAAGGCATGCCGTCTTTAGCTGTCATGCGAGCCAACGTTTCACTCAAATAATCCTTCTTATAACTTTTAAAACAGTAGTCTTCGAGTTTTTGTTTCTTTTTCGTCCCAGTAATTTGTCCCGGATTCTTAGCTGGTTCTGATGAACACGGACGTTTCCCATCAACTACTTTACTGCCAGTGCCAGACGTAGATATATCAGTGGTATTAATTTTCCTTCCATGAATAGCAAATAAGTGGGTATGCAATCCCTTTGTTGAACCACCACCAGTTTTCAGCACTTTATTACAATCCTGAAAATAAAATGCAACCAATGTACTTTGACGTAATGTTTAACCCGACAATTGGAAGTAAGTACCTACACCTTGTGATTACCATAATAATACTTATCAAGTTGGTAAAAACTAACCTTGCATTTCGCACTTGCTCCATCCTTACTCGTGAGAAACAGGCTCCATATGGAATCTTTGTTGCCGTCCTTTTTGTGTTTCACAAAGTCACTATTTCCAGACATCTCAACACACAAAAACACAGTCAAAAACTCACACAGTCAGTTGTATTGGGCACAGTCGAAAACTGTTAGGCACAACGCACAAAACGCAACTCAGTCAACAAAAAATGGAAGTCCGGAAAATTCTTCACGCTCGCGAGTGTGAATCACACATGTTGCGAGCTTGCGAGAGGGAGGGAAGAACGCGCTGTTTGGAGTTTGGACTGAAGGGGAAACGGTTCTGTGATTCACAGTCACAGACTTGCTTCCTAATTCTGAGGATTTCCTTTCTGGTTTTCATCATGAGCACTTTGCCTCGAGTTGGGACTATTTTCCGTTTTAATGCTAAAAAAATTTCCGTTTGAAATTTTTGTATTTTGAGATTTCGGGATCCCGAAATCCCGGGATTAGCCTCATGAATCCCGGGATTTGAAATCGGTGAAAATTGTCCGGGATCCCGGGATTTCGGGATCCCGGGATCCCGGGATTGCAAACCCTAGTCTTATCGGAATTTAGGCCTGGGTTGTTAGCCCTACACCACTCATAGCAATTGGTGAGTTCAATCCGAGACGTAAGTTGCTCTGCTGTGTCACCACAGAGACTACAGTTGGGATAGAATGCGATAGAACACTCAGGGCTAGAGGCGACAAAGTTTTTTCCTCTTACTCCACTATCGGGGGCCAATCAGCCGCGAATCCCACCAGAACAACGGTTTTTCCTTTCTCCAGACCAAACAGAATTATCTTCATCATGCTTTGTAGATCTTCGCTCACGAACAGACGGCGAATAAATAATTTACACCCGTATGATGAAATGTTAATGAAGGAGAATGAATGAACTTTGGAACCATGAACTTTGATAGGTCGGTAATAACAACTTGAAATGAACTAGAAAAGCAAGGTACGAGTACAAAAAGGACTGTGCAATGAATTTAAAATGCTGAATTGACCTTGTTATGCTGAATCCACGGAATGTTAGGGCACTGAAGCCCTCTCTGGCTTTGGAAGATGAAAGAGAATTCTATCGGAGAGAATCCTACCGAGAGAACCATCGGTCAACTGATACACCAGAACTCAGAGCTGATGAAAATTCGAAATGGTCGAGAGGAACATTGACACATCCTGTACCTTCCGCCTGTACCTTCCAGCACTGACGTTTTAAGATTTCACGGTACTGACGGTAGGCGTGGTATCAGTGGTTGCGAGACTGTTGCACATAAAATCAAACTCAATCTAAACATTGATCAAAAGTTCGTCGTAAAAAGTACAGACAAAGTTCATAACTGTAATAAATTTATTGCTCGCTATTAATCGAGTGTCGGGGTCGTTAAACGTGCAGGCGAAGCGCAGGAATGCATGGGCTACTCCGTAAAAAATATTGTCCTTGTTCTATAAGTTTATAATGTTTACATTATTATTATTTTTATGAACGTATTAGATACTGTTCTGACTCCTACGTTTTCTTTTGGTTTAATTTGTTTTACTCGCTACCGAGTTCTCTGGCGGGAATATCGGCCGCTTAGAACGCGTTTAGAAGAAGAAATACGTTTATTTAAACATACAATGAATTTTGTACAATTCGAAAGGAACATTCTCCTAAACATTACGGCATGGTTTTGTCAACCGTCGGCCGGAGGTTCTGGTAGAACGCGTTTATGTCTTTGATTCCAGTTTACCAAGTCTGGTCATTGGTTCAGCTAAGCCCTTAAATTCCTAACTTATATTTAATGTTCCTAACTATCCTGTTAAGTAAACATTTAAGACTGTGGGTTCTCAACAACCTCTTGTTTTTATCGTTCATTTGTGAGATGGTGTTTTGATCGATGTACCTAACCATTTTGCTGTGTTGGTACAAGTGAGTACTTGTAACAAGTAAAAAACTCTAAAAACGGATAATTTCAAAGAGAAACATTTATATAAAGAAAAAATCCTGAAGCAACAGAAACGATACCACTATTTCACTTCATATACTAGACTTCTTTAGAGTTTTACGACGTATTTGAATCGACAATAATTGTCGATTCGAATAATTGCTTGCTCTTATTTTAAATAACAGCAAGCAATTATTGCTCTTCTTGAAGGTCCGTTCGATTTCAAATGCACACCTCGAGTAGATTTGAAGTCGACATCATTCGAGTTATACGACGTATGTATTTGAATCGACAATTGCTCTTCTTGAAGGTCCATTCGATCTCAAGAAAACACCTCGAGTCGATTAAAAGTCGACTTCTTTCGTTTTCACGATGTATTTGAGTCGACAATTCCTCTTCTTGAAGGTCCATTCGAACTCAAATAAACACCTCGAATCGATATGAAGTCAACTTTTTTTCGTTTTCACGATGTATTTGAGTCGACAATTCCTCTTCTTGAAGGTCCATTCGAACTCAAATAAACACCTCGAGTCGATACGAAGTCAACTTTATTTCGTTTTCTCGATGTATTTGAGTCGACAATTCCTCTTCTTGAAGGTCCATTCGAACTCAAATAATCACGTCGAGTCGATATGAAGTCAACTTTATTTCGTTTTCTCGATGTATTTGAGGCGACAATTGCTCATCTTGAAGGTCCATTCGAACTCAAATAAACACCTCGAGTCGATATGAAGTCAACTTTTTTTCGTTTTCACGATGTATTTGACTCGACAATTCCTCTTCTTGAAGGTCCATTCGAACTCAAATAAACACCTCGAATCGATATGAAGTCAACTTTTTTTCGTTTTCACGATGTATTTGTGTCGACAATTCCTCTTCTTGAAGGTCCATTCGAACTCAAATAAACACGTCGAGTCGATATGAAGTCTACTTTTTGGTTTATTATCTTCGATAATGAACCATTGGAATCGCCCAAAGAAAAAAAAATTTTAACCCCCCCTCAAAATTTGTTGGTTTACGTTTCAAGACACGTAGATTCAGAAAATCGAATAAAAAAACTCTGCAAATTCTTGACACAACGGTTTATTATCTTCCTTGTGCAGATCACCCTTCTGTCTATACCAGACTGTATTGCAAATCGGCACCATACCATATTCTCACCGTACTCATACCATACCATACGAATTTCTTTCCTATCATACCATACTGTATTATACCAAATCATACATACAATTATATACCATACCATACTCATACCATGTCATACAAACCGAGTGAATATTGAAATGTCATCCATTTCTGACCTATATTTAAAATTTCAAGTATCTAGCTCATCATCAAAATTTCATTTGTTTAAACAAATAGGTATTATTCAAACAATTTTACAGACAAGAAACCGAGTGAATATAGCATTGTGATCCAGTTCTGACCTATTTTTAAAATTTCAAGTCAATAGCTCATCATCAAAATTTAATTTGTATTATTACAAAAAGGTATTATTTAAACAATTTTACAGAATCTGTAAAAGATTTTCTGTAAAAGATTTGTGAGAATTTCTCATCTGATGAAGTAAACGGACGGCGTACGGCGGACGGACCGATTTTTTTTTATTAGATTTTCTGAATCTACGTGTCTTGAAACGTAAACCAACAAATTTTGAGGGGGGGTTAAATTTTTTTTTTCTTTGGGCGATTCCAATGGTTCATTATCGAAGATAATAAACCAAAAAGTTGACTTCATATCGACTCGACGTGTTTATTTGAGTTCGAATGGACCTTCAAGAAGAGGAATTGTCGACTCAAATACATCATGAAAACGAAAAAAAGTTTACTTCATACCGATTCGAGGTGTTTATTTCAGTTCGAATGGACCTTCAAGAAGAGCAATTGTAGACTCAAATACATCGTGAAAACGAAAAAAAGTTGACTTCATATCGACTTGAGGTGTTTATTTGAGTTCGAATGGACCTTCAAGAAGAGCAATTGTCGACTCAAATACATCGTGAAAACGAAAAAAAGTTGACTTCATATCGACTCGACGTGTTTATTTGAGTTCGAATGGACCTTCAAGAAGAGCAATTGTAGACTCAAATACATCGTGAAAACGAAAAAAAGTTGACTTCATATCGACTTGAGGTGTTTATTTGAGTTCGAATGGACCTTCAAGAAGAGCAATTGTCGACTCAAATACATCGTGAAAACGAAAAAAAGTTGACTTCATATCGACTCGACGTGTTTATTTGAGTTCGAATGGACCTTCAAGAAGAGGAATTGTCGACTCAAATACATCATGAAAACGAAAAAAAGTTTACTTCATATCGATTCGAGGTGTTTATTTGAGTTCGAATGGACCTTCAAGAAGAGCAATTGTCGACTCAAATACATCGTGAAAACGAAAAAAAGTTGACTTCATATCGACTCGACGTGTTTATTTGAGTTCGAATAGACCTTCAAGAAGAGCAATTGTCGACTCAAATACATCGTGAAAACGAAAAAAGGTAGACTTTATATCGACTCGACGTGTTTTCTTAAGTTCGAATTGACCTTCAAGAAGAGCAATTGTCGACTCAAATACATCGTGAAAACGAAAAAAGGTAGACTTTATATCGACTCGACGTGTTTATTTGAGTTCGAATGGACCTTCAAGAAGAGCAATTGTCGACTCAAATACATCGTGAAAACGAAAAAAAGTTTACTTCATATCGACTTGAGGTGTTTATTTGATTTCGGTTGGACCTTCAAGAAGAGCAATTGTCGACTCAAATACATCGAGAAAACGAAAAAAAGTTGACTTCATATCGACTTGAAGTGTTTATTTGAGTTCGAATGGACCTTCAAGAAGAGCAATTGTCGACTCAAATACATCGTGAAAACGAAAAAAAGTTGACTTCATATCGACTTGAGGTGTTTATTTGAGTTCGAATGGACCTTCAAGAAGAGGAATTGTCGACTCAAATACATCATGAAAACGAGAAAAAGTTTACTTCATATCGATTCGAGGTGTTTATTTGAGTTCGAATGGACCTTCAAGTAGAGCAATTGTCGACTCAAATACATCGTGAAAACGAAAAAAAGTTGACTTCATATCGACTCGACGTGTTTATTTGAGTTCGAATAGACCTTCAAGAAGAGCAATTGTCGACTCAAATACATCGAGAAAACGAAAAAAAGTTTACTTCATATCCATTCGAGGTGTTTATTTCAGTTCGAATGGACCTTCAAGAAGAGCAATTGTAGACTCAAATACATCGTGAAAACGAAAAAAAGTTGACTTCATATCGACTTGAGGTGTTTATTTGAGTTCGAATGGACCTTCAAGAAGAGCAATTGTCGACTCAAATACATCGTGAAAACGAAAAATTGTTGACTTCATATCGACTCGACGTGTTTATTTAAGTTCGAATGGACCTTCAAGAAGAGGAATTGTCGACTCAAATACATCGTGAAAACGAAAAAAAGTTTACTTCATATCGATTCGAGGTGTTTATTTGAGTTCGAATGGACCTTCAAGAAGTGCAATTGTCGACTCAAATACATCGTGAAAACGAAAAAAAGTTGACTTCATATCGACTCGACGTGTTTATTTGAGTTCGAATAGACCTTCAAGAAGAGCAATTGTCGACTCAAATACATCGTGAAAACGAAAAATAGTAGACTTTATATCGACTGGACGTGTTTATTTGAGTTCGAATGGACCTTCAAGAAGAGCAATTGTCGACTCAAATACATCGTGAAAACGAAAAAAAGGTGACTTCATATCGACTTGAGGGGTTTATTTGAGTTCGAATGGACCTTCAAGAAGAGCAATTGTCGACTCAAATACATCGTGAAAACGAAAAAAAGTTGACTTCATATCGACTTGAGGTGTTTATTTGAGTTCGAATGGACCTTCAAGAAGAGGAATTGTCGACTCAAATACATCGTGAAAACGAAAAAAAGTTGACTTCATATCGACTTGAGGTGTTTATTTGAGTTCGAATGGACCTTCAAGAAGAGGAATTGTCGACTCTAATACATCGTGAAAACGAAAAAAAGTTGACTTCATATCGACTTGAGGTGTTTATTTGAGTTCGAATGGACCTTTTTTTTTTATACATTTTATTGGCTTCTCAAAAAAAATACAGCCGTTACAAGTTTAGAAAATAAAAATCACTTACTTAGTAAACATAATATTTAAAGCAGAGAAGTAATAATAAAAATATATAAACTTATATCACAAATGAACATTAATAGATTCCAGAAATTCAAATAACAGTTTATACACTTCGATGTTTGAAGTTGCCAGTACGGTATCGAGGTTAAAAGGTTTTTCTACTCGTTTCGAAACTTCTCTCAGTAGTTCTTCTCTGGCGATTGAGTGTTGGTTGCATTCCAGGAGGATATGCTGGGCAGTTTCCAATTCCGCTCCACAGAATCTGCACTGTGGAGATTGGATTACATTTATTCTGTGGAGATGGGCATTCACACAGCAATGTCCACTCCTTAGTCTCATCATAGTCTTATAAAATGCTCTATGCACATAATTGTGAGTGTCCTTGAACCAAGGTTTTGTACTGTTCATTGGGAACAATGACTTGTACCTGTTCCCTGAATGGTATGCCATAAACTCATTCTTCCATCTAAGGGAGAGGCCTTTTGCCAGATGTCTTTTCAAGTCAGTGTGTGAGAAGTCTGGTTTGGGCTGTGTTTGGGGAAGTGAAGCGGCATAATTGGCCTCTCGATCCGCCGCCTCATTGCCAGCGACACCACGATGGCCTCGGACCCAACAAAACGCCACACGAATACTGGACTCCAGCTTCAGCTGGTATAGGATCTGGAGTGAGGTAGCTTCATTATGTGATAATTCGGATGAGATGGACAGGTTTGCAAATTTGGTAGTGACGCTTTTAGAATCAGTCATAATAACTATGCTAGTTGATCGGAGCCTCGATTGTTCGTTTTGGATGAATTGAAGGGCCTTCAGTATCCCATACGTCTCTGCAGCGTAGATGGAGGCGTGATTCCACAGCCGGAAACGCTGGATGACGGTGTTTGAGGGAACGACGAATGCACAACCCACCCCATCTTGATGGACCGAGCCGTCGGTGTACATTATTAGACTGTTAGGCCAACGGTTTTGTATGTATTCAGCAATAGATGGTGGCGCCGTCGAATCGTATAAAGATTGGGGTAATGAAGTGATCGTAAGCGGTGACTTGAAAACATTGTATGGAATTGTGTAGATATGCGGCGTTGGGGATTGGCTAATCCAAGGTAGCTCGGAGCTCAGGTCTGTGAAACTGATACCAAGGAGCGGTGACGGTTTATTCATCCAATAACGTGAGACTAGGTTGTCTATAGCGAGGATTCGGATGCGGCGAATTCCGTCTTGATCTTTGCTATGTATTTTAGCTACGTACCGATCGGATAGTAGTTTCCTACGGAGATGTAGAGGAGGCTCACCTGCTTCTGCCTGAAGAACATTTATTGGAGTTGAACGCATGGCACCAAGAGCAATTCTTAACCCTGCGTATTGTACTCTGTCGAGTTTCACAAGCCAAGAATTTGCTGCTGCTCCGTAAAACTGGCATCCATAGTCAAAGATACTTCGGACCGTCGAGCGGAAGAAAAGTAAGGCAATTTGAGGATCTGCGCCCCATGATATATGGGTAAAAGCTCTCATCAAGTTGAGGTATGGTTCGATCTTACTTTTCATTTCCAAAATGTGGTGGCTCCAATTCATCCTTGAGGTCATATTTAATCCGAGAAATTTTACTTTACGGGCACAAGGGAATACCACATCTCCCAGTGTAACATTCTGCTGGTATGGTAGACGGTATCTCCTAGAGAACGGGCATACTATTGATTTTTCAGGAGAGATCGATAAGCCCAAACTGTTGAAGTAATTCATGACCACAGCGACAGCAGAGCTCAGCAGAGCGGTGCAATCAGCCGGGTCCAAGGCAGTGCAGTAAAGACAAATATCATCGGCGTACTGAATAATTTTTATTCGGTCAGGTAGGATGTTTTCCAAATCGGCAACATAAAGGATGTAGAGTACTGTGCTCAAAATTGCCCCTTGGGGGAGCCCCCTCCAAGACACCCGCGGTCCCAGAAGTCGTCCCCCGCACCATACGTAAAGGCTCCGTTCCTGTATGAGTTGGATAGTGCTTCTCACTGCAGGTTCCGGCAGACCAATTGCTCCCAACTTTGCGCTCAGAATATGCAATTCCACATTGTCATACGCAGACGAAACATCGAGGAATAGGGCCAGGGTGGTTTCGTTTTCTGTCAGACCCTGATAGATGTCTGTCACTAGCGTAGTTAGCGCATCGGTAGCCGAGCGAGTTGTTCGGAATCCGAACTGACTATTAGGCAGAATGTGTTCCGACTCAAGCCACCACATTAACCTAGCCTTCACCATACGTTCCAATGTTTTTAATAGACATGAAGCTAGAGCAATCGGTCTATACGATGTGGCCTCGCGGGGTGATTTCCCTGGTTTAAGAATCGGGATTATGACAAATTCTTTCCAACTGCTAGGAAACGTGGATGTTTGCCAAAATTGATTGTAGAAAGCGAGAATTTTTTGTTGAAATGCCGGTGTTAGGTGGTGAAGAGTTTCATAAGTCAAACCGTCCAACCCAGGTGACGTATTCGAATGCCCCTTAATCGCATCCCTCAGCTCTTTCGTTGTGAAGGGACTCATGAAATGATCGTGAAAGGAGTTGTTATAAGTCAAATCTGGTGGAATTGGTGGTAATTGAGACCATTCGGGAGCTAATTTTCTACAGAATTCGTCCGTCCAACTTCCGATCTGAGTCCTAGGGGTAGGTGATGTACCCCTCTGTATTCGCCGAATTTGATCCCAAATCTGTTTGATAGGAGTCCGCCTGTTGAGAGTATCACAATAAGTTCTAAACGATACACGTTTTGCCTGCGTTATTACTAGCTTCGCTCGGGCTGAACATCTCAGAACCTCCAAATAGTTTGACAGATTCGAATGGAACTTGTACACTTGAAATGCTCTTTTTCGCTCCTCAATAGCTTTAGCGCAGTCTTGGTTCCACCAGTAATTCTGCTTTTTGTTTTGCCCGATACGAAACCGTGGTATGGCATGATCGCAAGCCAGAGAAATCATACTTATAAATTCGTCAAAATTGAGTTCAGGTCTTTGAATAGCGTCAATGTGGGTTAGTAGATAGTTGTGGAATTTATCCCAATCTGCTTTTCTGAAATTCCATTTCTTATAAGGTGGGAGGGCAATTGTTTCCTCTGGGAGGTCAGAAGTCATAAGAATTGGCCAGTGATTGGACCCCCAGGCATCATCAAGCACACTCCAATGGAAGTATGAGGCATGACTGGCACTTACGAAAGATATGTCTACTGCAGATTGGGTTTGTTGGTTCGCTGCAGGTACCAAGGTTGGTGACCCATCATTAAGGAATACCAAGTCACAATTGGATGAAGCGTCAAATAGAGCGGAGCCGTAGGAGTCTGTATACGAACTACCAACTGCAGTATGGTGACAGTTGAAATCTCCGGTTATGATATAGGGCTGTGGGATGCTTGTCAAAAGATTTTCCCATTGGTTAGTTGTAATTGGATTCCCTGGAACATTATAGATAGCTGCTATGGTGAGATTAGTATTATTTGGCAGTCGGATGGTAGCTACGACTAGAAAAAGGCCGTTTATTTGGGAGCTTATTCGTAACCTTACATAGTGCGATCCTCGGCGAATGAGCAGAGCAGCGCCCGCCCTTCCGTCGTTTCGATCATGGCGCAATAGATCGTACCCTCTTAGGGAGTACTGCCTTGATGGATGAAACCATGTTTCAGATACAGCTATAGCTGTCACGGGATGACCTGAAACGAAATGCTCCAGACTCCCTTTGTTTTTAACCAATGATCGTGCATTCCACTGTAGAATTTGCACGGTATTTTCATGAATTGTGTTATGTGTATTCATCGTATAGTTTTAATTATGTATTGTCGGAGTTAATTGTCCGATTGACGGGAGATGTTATGATGGTCAATTAGGTTTTCTAGAATAGATACCAGAGATTGGTTAAATGTCTCAGAGTTTTGAGGTAGTTGAGGGTTTTTTAAGAGGTTGGTGATGGATTCCATGGTAAGTTGTATAGCTTCCGAATTTTCTGCTTCCATCGGTTCACAGCTACGTCTGTTGCCGTTCACCGAACTGCGACGGTGTGTGTTTTCCGATAACTGACTACTTAGTTGTGAATTAGCCTGAGAGTTCTTCAGGTTGAAGTTGAATTCCTGACTTTCGGTAAACCAATCATCAGATCTGTTCGTTGGTCTGTCTGACTTTTTGTTTAGGGATGGCCGACAGTAAGGGAGTAAGCGAGCGGATCTTCGTGTTTGTTTCTTTTGGGGAATGTGAGAGGTTACAGTAGGTTCCGGAAATTGTTCACATTGGGGTTCATCCTGTAAACTGAGGACGGAATATCGATTTTGAGTTACTGTGGCATAAGAATCCTTCGAAAAGCGATTTTTCATTTGTTTTTGGCGATCTAATAATAAGGGACAGTTTTTGTTGTCTGCTTTATGGTCATGTGCCTTACAGTTGATACAGTACGAACGGGATTTGTCAGGAGAGCCGCATGTGTTATCCTCATGTCTTTCGCCGCAGTGCAAGCATCTCACACCATCCCTGCACTGGAATTTGATGTGTCCTACTCTGTGGCACAGAGTGCACACGCGAACGGGGGGGATGTACGGGTCCACCCTGCATCGGGCTCCATAAATAGAAACATATTCCGGTAACTGCTGTGCATTGAAAACTATGAAGCAGGTAGGTATTTTCGTTGTAGAAGTCGAACCGTTCGAACCTACAATGTTTCTGGATAGTCGCTTGATTCTTACGACCGGAACTGGGGTTACTATTTCGCTAATGATTTCATGATCCTCTAAGGTTACATCGACTCAAATACATCGTGAAAACGAAAAAAGGTAGTCTTTATATCGACTCGACGTGTTTATTTGAGTTCGAATGGACCTTCAAGAAGAGCAATTGTCGACTCAAATACATCGTGAAAACGAAAAAAGGTAGACTTTATATCGACTCGACGTGTTTTCTTAAGTTCGAATTGACCTTCAAGAAGAGCAATTGTCGACTCAAATACATCGTGAAAACGAAAAATAGTTGACTTCATATCGACTCGACGTGTTTATTTGAGTTCGAATAGACCTTCAAGAAGAGCAATTGGACGGTGTTATGCACAAACGGGCCAAGCGCCAAAAAGTAGAATTCGAGAAAATCGACATCAAAGTTTTTTCAGGTTTTTTGGTTACCCTACCTCTCCAGTTGGCTTTTAATTCATAAAAATGTGGTTCCACATGTTTTTTGATGCATAGAATCGATTGGTTGAATCAAAAGTTCGAAAAAATCGATAGTTTTATAGTTATGGCGGTTAGCTGGTTTGTGCAAAATTAAAATCTTACCAAACGCGTTATGCACATCCCGACCAGAAGAAATGATTTGCACAAACCGGCCAAGCGCCTCAAATCTTGGCGCTTGGTCGGCTTGTGCGGAACTGCTGTAGCATTCCTTTGGTGAAAAAATGATGATTTTTAACAAATTTTCGAAAAAATGGCTATTTTTGGCTCGGTCAGAAATTTTAGTGGGACTCCGCCGGAAACCTTAAAATCCGTTTCATGCATCATAGAACGAAGTTTGGGGTGCTGAAGCGATCTAGAGGG
Organism: Stenodema calcarata; assembly: GCA_963920205.1. Lineage (NCBI taxonomy): Eukaryota > Metazoa > Arthropoda > Insecta > Hemiptera > Miridae > Stenodema > Stenodema calcarata. Next base: position 2,488,782 of record OY986050.1, on the reverse strand, counting down.
GTCCCAGATTGATAAGACCACACCCATGGGTACTAGGGTTACGCCCATGGGTGGATGATGGGAGTGAAAGTAGGTTTTATCAAAATGGGTGCGGAATCCGGATGCGGAAACAGTTTCTCGGGGTTTTCTAAAATGATTTCTTTGAAAATTTGCTCCTAAGTCATGCTGCATGACTGGAATTTTATTATAACAACATTGTAAGAAAAGTGAATGTCGTTTGTGGTTCAACAGCGTAGGTACCTTTTCCTTAACATATTTTACTGCATTCTCAACACGTTCATAGTATTTTTGGCCAAGCCACTGTAGTGCAGCACTGGTCATGGGTCTCGAAATTCCACTAGGTTCACCAGAAAATACGATTTCAAACGAAAATGCTCCTAAGGAACATAACAAATTGTATTTTTCCGAATTAGAAACAAAAAACAATGAAAAAAAGAATTAAACAAAAAATTGAGAAATCATCAAAATTGATCAAACCTTTAATAACACTCAAATGTATTGAAACAATATACATACTAGAGACAGTAGACTACTGGGACCAAAACAAATATAGGCACCTATTGGCAACCCAGAAAAGGGGAAAACAGCTGGGAGAGCATCTGTAAACATCATCTTAGTTACGCACAAACCGACCAAACGCCTGGAGTGGCGGCACTTGGCCGGTTTGTGCAAAATACTAAAGCCCGGAATACTAGGAGCATGGCCTGGGGAATCTTGGTCGGTTTGTGCATATTGCAGACCATCGGAAAAACGATTTGCACAAACCGTCTATTCACTCTAGTTAGTCTCAGTAGCAATAGAGGGCGTTATGAGTAAAAAATTCTGTAAGTACTCGTCCAGACGAATCAATTGATACCAAAAACTCAATTTTTTCGATTTTGGCGCTTGGTCGGTTTGTGCACAACACCGTCCAATTGTCGACTCAAATACATCGTGAAAACGAAAAAAAGGTGACTTCATATCGACTTGAGGTGTTTATTTGAGTTCGAATGGACCTTCAAGAAGAGCAATTGTCGACTCAAATACATCGAGAAAACGAAAAAAAGTTTACTTCATATCGATTCGAGGTGTTTATTTCAGTTCGAATGGACCTTCAAGAAGAGCAATTGTCGACTCAAATACATCGTGAAAACGAAAAAAAGTTGACTTCATATCGATTCGAGGTGTTTATTTGAGTTCGAATGGACCTTCAAGAAGAGCAATTGTCGACTCAAATACATCGTGAAAACGAAAAAAAGTTGACTTCATATCGACTTGAGGTGTTTATTTGAGTTCGAATGGACCTTCAAGAAGAGGAATTGTCGACTCTAATACATCGTGAAAACGAAAAAAAGTTGACTTCATATCGACTTGAGGTGTTTATTTGAGTTCGAATGGACCTTCAAGAAGAGCAATTGTCGACTCAAATACATCGTGAAAACGAAAAATAGTTGACTTCATATCGACTCGACGTGTTTATTTGAGTTCGAATGGACCTTCAAGAAGAGGAATTGTCGACTCAAATACATCGTGAAAACGAAAAAAAGTTGACTTCATATCGACTTGAGGTGTTTATTTGAGTTCGAATGGACCTTCAAGAAGAGCAATTTTCGACTCAAATACATCGAGAAAACGAAAAAAAGTTTACTTCATATCGATTCGAGGTGTTTATTTCAGTTCGAATGGACCTTCAAGAAGAGCAATTGTCGACTCAAATACATCGTGAAAACGAAAAAAAGTTGACTTCATATCGACTTGAGGTGTTTATTTGAGTTCGAATGGACCTTCAAGAAGAGGAATTGTCGACTCAAATACATCGTGAAAACGAAAAAAAGTTGACTTCATATCGACTCGACGTGTTTATTTCAGTTCGAATGGTCCTTCAAGAAGAGCAATTGTAGACTCAAATACATCGTGAAAACGAAAAAAAGTTGACTTCATATCGACTTGAGGTGTTTATTTGAGTTCGAATGGACCTTCAAGAAGAGCGATTGTCGACTCAAATACATCGTGAAAACGAAAAATTGTTGACTTCATATCGACTCGACGTGTTTATTTGAGTTCGAATGGACCTTCAAGAAGAGGAATTGTCGACTCAAATACATCGTGAAAACGAAAAAAAGTTGACTTCATATCGACTTGAGGTGTTTATTTGAGTTCGAATGGACCTTCAAGAAGAGGAATTGTCGACTCAAATACATCGTGAAAACGAAAAAAAGTTGACTTCATATCGACTCGACGTGTTTATTTGAGTTCGAATGGACCTTCAAGAAGAGCAATTGTCGACTCAAATACATCGTGAAAACGAAAAAAAAGTTGACTTCATATCGACTTGAGGTGTTTATTTGAGTTCGAATGGACCTTCAAGAAGAGGAATTGTCGACTCAAATACATCGTGAAAACGAAAAAAAGTTGACTTCATATCGACTCGACGTGTTTATTTGAGTTCGAATGGTCCTTCAAGAAGAGCAATTGTAGACTCAAATACATCGTGAAAACGAAAAAAAGTTGACTTCATATCGACTTGAGGTGTTTATTTGAGTTCGAATGGACCTTCAAGAAGAGGAATTGTCGACTCAAATACATCGTGAAAACGAAAAAAAGTTGACTTCATATCGACTTGAGGTGTTTATTTGAGTTCGAATGGACCTTCAAGAAGAGGAATTGTCGACTCAAATACATCGTGAAAACGAAAAAAAGTTGACTTCATATCGACTTGAGGTGTTTATTTGAGTTCGAATGGACCTTCAAGAAGAGGAATTGTCGACTCAAATACATCGTGAAAACGAAAAAAAGTTGACTTTATATCGACTTGAGGTGTTTATTTGAGTTCGAATGGACCTTCAAGAAGAGGAATTGTCGACTCAAATACATCGTGAAAACGAAAAAAAGTTGACTTCATATCGACTCGACGTGTTTATTTCAGTTCGAATGGTCCTTCAAGAAGAGCAATTGTAGACTCAAATACATCGTGAAAACGAAAAAAAGTTGACTTCATATCGACTTGAGGTGTTTATTTGAGTTCGAATGGACATTCAAGAAGAGGAATTGTCGACTCAAATACATCGTGAAAACGAAAAAAAGTTGACTTCATATCGACTTGAGGTGTTTATTTGAGTTCGAATGGACCTTCAAGAAGAGCAATTGTCGACTCAAATACATCGTGAAAACGAAAAATTGTTGACTTCATATCGACTAGACGTGTTTATTTGAGTTCGAATGGACCTTCAAGAAGTGCAATTTTAGACTCAAATACATCGTGAAAACGAAAAAAGTTGACTTCATATCGACTCGACGTGTTTATTTGAGTTCGAATAGACCTTCAAGAAGAGCAATTGTCGACTCAAATACATCGTGAAAACGAAAAAAGGTAGACTTTATATCGACTCGACGTGTTTTTTTAAGTTCGAATTGACCTTCAAGAAGAGCAATTGTCGACTCAAATACATCGTGAAAACGAAAAAAGGTAGACTTTATATCGACTCGACGTGTTTATTTGAGTTCGAATGGACCTTCAAGAAGAGCAATTGTCGACTCAAATACATCGTGAAAACGAAAAAAGGTAGACTTTATATCGACTCGACGTGTTTATTTGAGTATTAATGGACCTTAAAGAAGAGCAATTGTCGACTCAAATACATCGTGAAAACGAAAAAAGGTAGACTTTATATCGACTCGACGTGTTTATTTGAGTTCGAATGGACCTTCAAGAAGAGCAATTGTCGACTCAAATACATCGTGAAAACGAAAAAAAGTAGACTTTATATCGACTGGACGTGTTTATTTGAGTTCGAATGGACCTTCAAGAAGAGCAATTGTCGACTCAAATACATCGTGAAAACGAAAAAAGGTAGACTTTATATCGACTCGACGTGTTTATTTGAGTTCGAATGGACCTTCAAGAAGAGCAATTGTCGACTCAAATACATCGTGAAAACGAAAAAAGGTAGACTTTATATCGACTCGACGTGTTTATTTGAGTTCGAATGGACCTTCAAGAAGAGCAATTGTCGACTCAAATACATCGTGAAAGCGAAAAAAAGTTGACTTCATATCGACTTGAGGTGTTTATTTGAGTTCGAATGGACCTTCAAGAAGAGCAATTGTCGACTCAAATACATCGTGAAAACGAAAAAAAGTTGACTTCATATCGACTTGAGGTGTTTATTTGAGTTCGAATGGACCTTCAAGAAGAGCAATTGTCGACTCAAATACATCGTGAAAACGAAAAAAAGTTGACTTCATATCGACTCGACGTGTTTATTTGAGTTCGAATAGACCTTCAAGAAGAGCAATTGTCGACTCAAATACATCGTGAAAACGAAAAAAGGTAGACTTTATATCGACTCGACGTGTTTTCTTAAGTTCGAATTGACCTTCAAGAAGAGCAATTGTCGACTCAAATACATCGTGAAAACGAAAAAAGGTAGACTTTATATCGACTCGACGTGTTTATTTGAGTTCGAATGGACCTTCAAGAAGAGCAATTGTCGACTCAAATACATCGTGAAAACGAAAAAAAGTTTACTTCATATCGACTTGAGGTGTTTATTTGATTTCGGTTGGACCTTCAAGAAAAGCAATTGTCAACTCAAATACATCATGAAAACGAAAAAAAGTTTACTTCATATCGATTCGAGGTGTTTATTTCAGTTCGAATGGACCTTCAAGAAGAGCAATTGTAGACTCAAATACATCGTGAAAACAAAAAAAAGTTGACTTCATATCGACTTGAGGTGTTTATTTGAGTTCGAATGGACCTTCAAGAAGAGCAATAATTGCAACAATTATTGTCGACTCAAATACATCGTGAAAACGAAAAAAAGTTGACTTCATATCGACTTGAGGTGTTTATTTGAGTTCGAATGGACCTTCAAGAAGAGCAATTGTCGACTCAAATACATCGTGAAAACGAAAAATTGTTGACTTCATATCGACTAGACGTGTTTATTTGAGTTCGAATGGACCTTCAAGAAGTGCAATTTTAGACTCAAATACATCGTGAAAACGAAAAAAGTTGACTTCATATCGACTCGACGTGTTTATTTGAGTTCGAATAGACCTTCAAGAAGAGCAATTGTCGACTCAAATACATCGTGAAAACGAAAAAAGGTAGACTTTATATCGACTCGACGTGTTTTTTTAAGTTCGAATTGACCTTCAAGAAGAGCAATTGTCGACTCAAATACATCGTGAAAACGAAAAAAGGTAGACTTTATATCGACTCGACGTGTTTATTTGAGTTCGAATGGACCTTCAAGAAGAGCAATTGTCGACTCAAATACATCGTGAAAACGAAAAAAGGTAGACTTTATATCGACTCGACGTGTTTATTTGAGTTCGAATGGACCTTAAAGAAGAGCAATTGTCGACTCAAATACATCGTGAAAACGAAAAAAGGTAGACTTTATATCGACTCGACGTGTTTATTTGAGTTCGAATGGACCTTCAAGAAGAGCAATTGTCGACTCAAATACATCGTGAAAACGAAAAAAAGTAGACTTTATATCGACTGGACGTGTTTATTTGAGTTCGAATGGACCTTCAAGAAGAGCAATTGTCGACTCAAATACATCGTGAAAACGAAAAAAGGTAGACTTTATATCGACTCGACGTGTTTATTTGAGTTCGAATGGACCTTCAAGAAGAGCAATTGTCGACTCAAATACATCGTGAAAACGAAAAAAGGTAGACTTTATATCGACTCGACGTGTTTATTTGAGTTCGAATGGACCTTCAAGAAGAGCAATTGTCGACTCAAATACATCGTGAAAACGAAAAAAAGTTGACTTCATATCGACTCGACGTGTTTATTTCAGTTCGAATGGTCCTTCAAGAAGAGCAATTGTAGACTCAAATACATCGTGAAAACGAAAAAAAGTTGACTTCATATCGACTTGAGGTGTTTATTTGAGTTCGAATGGACCTTCAAGAAGAGCGATTGTCGACTCAAATACATCGTGAAAACGAAAAATTGTTGACTTCATATCGACTCGACGTGTTTATTTGAGTTCGAATGGACCTTCAAGAAGAGGAATTGTCGACTCAAATACATCGTGAAAACGAAAAAAAGTTGACTTCATATCGACTTGAGGTGTTTATTTGAGTTCGAATGGACCTTCAAGAAGAGCAATAATTGCAACAATTATTGTCGACTCAAATACATCGTGAAAACGAAAAAAAGTTGACTTCATATCGACTTGAGGTGTTTATTTGAGTTCGAATGGACCTTCAAGAAGAGCAATTGTCGACTCAAATACATCGTGAAAACGAAAAATTGTTGACTTCATATCGACTAGACGTGTTTATTTGAGTTCGAATGGACCTTCAAGAAGTCCAATTTTAGACTGAAATACATCGTGAAAACGAAAAAAGTTGACTTCATATCGACTCGACGTGTTTATTTGAGTTCGAATAGACCTTCAAGAAGAGCAATTGTCGACTCAAATACATCGTGAAAACGAAAAAAGGTAGACTTTATATCGACTCGACGTGTTTTTTTAAGTTCGAATTGACCTTCAAGAAGAGCAATTGTCGACTCAAATACATCGTGAAAACGAAAAAAGGTAGACTTTATATCGACTCGACGTGTTTATTTGAGTTCGAATGGACCTTCAAGAAGAGCAATTGTCGACTCAAATACATCGTGAAAACGAAAAAAGGTAGACTTTATATCGACTCGACGTGTTTATTTGAGTTCGAATGGACCTTAAAGAAGAGCAATTGTCGACTCAAATACATCGTGAAAACGAAAAAAGGTAGACTTTATATCGACTCGACGTGTTTATTTGAGTTCGAATGGACCTTCAAGAAGAGCAATTGTCGACTCAAATACATCGTGAAAACGAAAAAAAGTAGACTTTATATCGACTGGACGTGTTTATTTGAGTTCGAATGGACCTTCAAGAAGAGCAATTGTCGACTCAAATACATCGTGAAAACGAAAAAAGGTAGACTTTATATCGACTCGACGTGTTTATTTGAGTTCGAATGGACCTTCAAGAAGAGCAATTGTCGACTCAAATACATCGTGAAAACGAAAAAAGGTAGACTTTATATCGACTCGACGTGTTTATTTGAGTTCGAATGGACCTTCAAGAAGAGCAATTGTCGACTCAAATACATCGTGAAAGCGAAAAAAAGTTGACTTCATATCGACTTGAGGTGTTTATTTGAGTTCGAATGGACCTTCAAGAAGAGCAATTGTCGACTCAAATACATCGTGAAAACGAAAAAAAGTTGACTTCATATCGACTTGAGGTGTTTATTTGAGTTCGAATGGACCTTCAAGAAGAGCAATTGTCGACTCAAATACATCGTGAAAACGAAAAAAAGTTGACTTCATATCGACTCGACGTGTTTATTTGAGTTCGAATAGACCTTCAAGAAGAGCAATTGTCGACTCAAATACATCGTGAAAACGAAAAAAGGTAGACTTTATATCGACTCGACGTGTTTTCTTAAGTTCGAATTGACCTTCAAGAAGAGCAATTGTCGACTCAAATACATCGTGAAAACGAAAAAAGGTAGACTTTATATCGACTCGACGTGTTTATTTGAGTTCGAATGGACCTTCAAGAAGAGCAATTGTCGACTCAAATACATCGTGAAAACGAAAAAAAGTTTACTTCATATCGACTTGAGGTGTTTATTTGATTTCGGTTGGACCTTCAAGAAAAGCAATTGTCAACTCAAATACATCATGAAAACGAAAAAAAGTTTACTTCATATCGATTCGAGGTGTTTATTTCAGTTCGAATGGACCTTCAAGAAGAGCAATTGTAGACTCAAATACATCGTGAAAACAAAAAAAAGTTGACTTCATATCGACTTGAGGTGTTTATTTGAGTTCGAATGGACCTTCAAGAAGAGCAATAATTGCAACAATTATTGTCGACTCAAATACATCGTGAAAACGAAAAAAAGTTGACTTCATATCGACTTGAGGTGTTTATTTGAGTTCGAATAGACCTTCAAGAAGAGCAATTGTCGACTCAAATACATCGTGAAAACGAAAAAAGGTAGACTTTATATCGACTCGACGTGTTTATTTGAGTTCGAATGGACCTTCAAGAAGAGCAATTGTCGACTCAAATACATCGTGAAAACGAAAAAAAGTAGACTTTATATCGACTGGACGTGTTTATTTGAGTTCGAATGGACCTTCAAGAAGAGCAATTGTCGACTCAAATACATCGTGAAAACGAAAAAAAGTTGACTTCATATCGACTTGAGGTGTTTATTTGAGTTCGAATGGACCTTCAAGAAGAGGAATTGTCGACTCAAATGTATCGTGAAAACGAAAAAAAGTTGACTTCATATCGACTTGAGGTGTTGACTTCATATCGACTTGAGGTGTTTATTTGAGTTCGAATGGACCTTCAAGAAGAGCAATTGTCGACTCAAATACATCGTGAAAACGAAAAAAAGTTGACTTCATATCGACTTGAGGTGTTTATTTGAGTTCGAATGGACCTTCAAGAAGAGCAATTGTCAACTCAAATACATCGTGAAAACGAAAAAAAGTTGACTTCATATCGACTTGAGGTGTTTATTTGAGTTCGAATGGACCTTCAAGAAGAGCAATTGTCGACTCAAATACATCGTGAAAAAGAAAAAAAGTTGACTTCATATCGACTCGACGTGTTTATTTGAGTTCGAATAGACCTTCAAGAAGAGCAATTGTCGACTCAAATACATCGTGAAAACGAAAAAAGGTAGACTTTATATCGACTCGACGTGTTTTCTTAAGTTCGAATTGACCTTCAAGAAGAGCAATTGTCGACTCAAATACATCGTGAAAACGAAAAAAGGTAGACTTTATATCGACTCGACGTGTTTATTTGAGTTCGAATGGACCTTCAAGAAGAGGAATTGTCGACTCAAATACATCGTGAAAACGAAATAAAGTTGACTTCATATCGATTCGAGGTGTTTATTTGAGTTCGAATGGACCTTCAAGAAGAGCAATTGTCGACTCAAATACATCGAGAAAACGAAATAAAGTTGACTTCATATCGATTCGAGGTGTTTATTTGAGTTCGAATGGACCTTCAAGAAGTGCAATTGTCGACTCAAATACATCGTGAAAACGAAAAAAAGTTGACTTCATATCGACTCGACGTGTTTATTTGAGTTCGAATAGACCTTCAAGAAGAGCAATTGTCGACTCAATTACATCGTGAAAACGAAAGAAGGTAGACTTTATATCGACTCGACGTGTTTATTTGAGTTCGAATGGACCTTCAAGAAGAGCAATTGTCGACTCAAATACATCGTGAAGACGAAAAAAAGTAGACTTTATATCGACTGGACGTGTTTATTTGAGTTCGAATGGACCTTCAAGAAGAGCAATTGTCGACTCAAATACATCGTGAAAACGAAAAAAAGTTGACTTCATATCGACTTGAGGAGTTTATTTGAGTTCGAATGGACCTTCAAGAAGAGCAATTGTCGACTCAAATACATCGTGAAAACGAAAAAAAGTTGACTTCATATCGACTTGAGGTGTTTATTTGAGTTCGAATGGACCTTCAAGAAGAGGAATTGTCGACTCAAATACATCGTGAAAACGAAATAAAGTTGACTTCATACCGACTCGACGTGTTTATTTGAGTTCCATTGGACCTTCAAGAAGAGCAATTGTCGACTCAAATACATCGTGAAAACGAAAAAAAGTTGGCTTCATATCGATTCGAGGTGTTTATTTTAGTTCGAATGGACCTTCAAGAAGAGCAATTGTCGACTCAAATACATCGAGAAAACGAAATAAAGTTGACTTCATATCGATTCGAGGTGTTTATTTGAGTTCGAATGGACCTTCAAGAAGTGCAATCGTCGACTCAAATACATCGTGAAAACGAAAAAAAGTTGACTTCATATCGACTCGACGTGTTTATTTGAGTTCGAATAGACCTTCAAGAAGAGCTATTGTCGACTCAATTACATCGTGAAAACGAAAAAAGGTAGACTTTATATCGACTCGACGTGTTTTCTTAAGTTCGAATTGACCTTCAAGAAGAGCAATTGTCGACTCAAATACATCGTGAAAACGAAAAAAGGTAGACTTTATATCGACTCGACGTGTTTATTTGAGTTCGAATGGACCTTCAAGAAGAGCAATTGTCGACTCAAATACATCGTGAAAACGAAAAAAAGTAGACTTTATATCGACTGGACGTGTTTATTTGAGTTCGAATGGACCTTCAAGAAGAGCAATTGTCGACTCAAATACATCTTGAAAACGAAAAAAAGTTGACTTCATATCGACTTGAGGTGTTTATTTGAGTTCGAATGGACCTTCAAGAAGAGCAATTGTCGACTCAAATACATCGAGAAAACGAAAAAAGTTGACTTCATATCGACTTGAGGTGTTTATTTGAGTTCGAATGGACCTTCAAGAAGAGGAATTGTCGACTCAAATACATCGTGAAAACGAAAAAAAGTTGACTTCATATCAACTCGACGTGTTTATTTGAGTTCGAATGGACCTTCAAGAAGAGGAATTGTCAACTCAAATACATCATGAAAACGAAAAAAAGTTTACTTCATATCGATTCGAGGTGTTTATTTCAGTTCGAATGGACCTTCAAGAAGAGCAATTGTCGACTCAAATACATCGTGAAAACGAAAAAAGGTAGACTTTATATCGACTCGACGTGTTTATTTGAGTTCGAATGGACCTTCAAGAAGAGCAATTGTCGACTCAAATACATCGTGAAGACGAAAAAAAGTAGACTTTATATCGACTGGACGTGTTTATTTGAGTTCGAATGGACCTTCAAGAAGAGGAATTGTCGACTCAAATACATCGTGAAAACGAAATAAAGTTGACTTCATACCGACTCGACGTGTTTATTTGAGTTCCATTGGACCTTCAAGAAGAGCAATTGTCGACTCAAATACATCGTGAAAACGAAAAAAAGTTGACTTCATATCGACTCGACGTGTTTATTTCAGTTCGAATGGTCCTTCAAGAAGAGCAATTGTAGACTCAACTACATCGTGAAAACGAAAAAAAGTTGACTTCATATCGACTTGAGGTGTTTATTTGAGTTCGAATGGACATTCAAGAAGAGGAATTGTCGACTCAAATACATCGTGAAAACGAAAAAAAGTTGACTTCATATCGACTTGAGGTGTTTATTTGAGTTCGAATGGACCTTCAAGAAGAGGAATTGTCGACTCAAATACATCGTGAAAACGAAAAAAAGTTGACTTCATATCGACTCGACGTGTTTATTTGAGTTCGAATGGACCTTCAAGAAGAGCAATTGTCGACTCAAATACATCGTGAAAACGAAAAAAAGTTGACTTCATATCGACTTGAGGTGTTTATTTGAGTTCGAATGGACCTTCAAGAAGAGGAATTGTCGACTCAAATACATCGTGAAAACGAAAAAAAGTTGACTTCATATCGACTCGACGTGTTTATTTCAGTTCGAATGGTCCTTCAAGAAGAGCAATTGTAGACTCAAATACATCGTGAAAACGAAAAAAAGTTGACTTCATATCGACTTGAGGTGTTTATTTGAGTTCGAATGGACCTTCAAGAAGAGCAATTGTCGACTCAAATACATCGTGAAAACGAAAAAAAGTTGACTTCATATCGACTCGACGTGTTTATTTGAGTTCGAATAGACCTTCAAGAAGAGCAATTGTCGACTCAATTACATCGTGAAAACGAAAGAAGGTAGACTTTATATCGACTCGACGTGTTTATTTGAGTTCGAATGGACCTTCAAGAAGAGCAATTGTCGACTCAAATACATCGTGAAGACGAAAAAAAGTAGACTTTATATCGACTGGACGTGTTTATTTGAGTTCGAATGGACCTTCAAGAAGAGCAATTGTCGACTCAAATACATCGTGAAAACGAAAAAAAGTTGACTTCATATCGACTTGAGGAGTTTATTTGAGTTCGAATGGACCTTCAAGAAGAGCAATTGTCGACTCAAATACATCGTGAAAACGAAAAAAAGTTGACTTCATATCGACTTGAGGTGTTTATTTGAGTTCGAATGGACCTTCAAGAAGAGGAATTGTCGACTCAAATACATCGTGAAAACGAAATAAAGTTGACTTCATACCGACTCGACGTGTTTATTTGAGTTCCATTGGACCTTCAAGAAGAGCAATTGTCGACTCAAATACATCGTGAAAACGAAAAAAAGTTGGCTTCATATCGATTCGAGGTGTTTATTTTAGTTCGAATGGACCTTCAAGAAGAGCAATTGTCGACTCAAATACATCGAGAAAACGAAATAAAGTTGACTTCATATCGATTCGAGGTGTTTATTTGAGTTCGAATGGACCTTCAAGAAGTGCAATCGTCGACTCAAATACATCGTGAAAACGAAAAAAAGTTGACTTTATATCGACTCGACGTGTTTATTTGAGTTCGAATGGACCTTCAAGAAGAGCAATTGTCGACTCAAATACATCGTGAAAACGAAAAAAGGTAGACTTTATATCGACTCGACGTGTTTATTTGAGTTCGAATGGACCTTAAAGAAGAGCAATTGTCGACTCAAATACATCGTGAAAACGAAAAAAGGTAGACTTTATATCGACTCGACGTGTTTATTTGAGTTCGAATGGACCTTCAAGAAGAGCAATTGTCGACTCAAATACATCGTGAAAACGAAAAAAAGTAGACTTTATATCGACTGGACGTGTTTATTTGAGTTCGAATGGACCTTCAAGAAGAGCAATTGTCGACTCAAATACATCGTGAAAACGAAAAAAGGTAGACTTTATATCGACTCGACGTGTTTATTTGAGTTCGAATGGACCTTCAAGAAGAGCAATTGTCGACTCAAATACATCGTGAAAACGAAAAAAGGTAGACTTTATATCGACTCGACGTGTTTATTTGAGTTCGAATGGACCTTCAAGAAGAGCAACTGTCGACTCAAATACATCGTGAAAGCGAAAAAAAGTTGACTTCATATCGACTTGAGGTGTTTATTTGAGTTCGAATGGACCTTCAAGAAGAGCAATTGTCGACTCAAATACATCGTGAAAACGAAAAAAAGTTGACTTCATATCGACTTGAGGTGTTTATTTGAGTTCGAATGGACCTTCAAGAAGAGCAATTGTCGACTCAAATACATCGTGAAAACGAAAAAAAGTTGACTTCATATCGACTTGAGGTGTTTATTTGCGTTCGAATGGACCTTCAAGAAGAGCAATTGTCAACTCAAATACATCGTGAAAACGAAAAAAAGTTGACTTCATATCGACTTGAGGTGTTTATTTGAGTTCGAATGGACCTTCAAGAAGAGCAATTGTCGACTCAAATACATCGTGAAAAAGAAAAAAAGTTGACTTCATATCGACTCGACGTGTTTATTTGAGTTCGAATAGACCTTCAAGAAGAGCAATTGTCGACTCAAATACATCGTGAAAACGAAAAAAGGTAGACTTTATATCGACTCGACGTGTTTTCTTAAGTTCGAATTGACCTTCAAGAAGAGCAATTGTCGACTCAAATACATCGTGAAAACGAAAAAAGGTAGACTTTATATCGACTCGACGTGTTTATTTGAGTTCGAATGGACCTTCAAGAAGAGCAATTGTCGACTCAAATACATCGTGAAAACGAAAAAAAGTTTACTTCATATCGACTTGAGGTGTTTATTTGATTTCGGTTGGACCTTCAAGAAAAGCAATTGTCAACTCAAATACATCATGAAAACGAAAAAAAGTTTACTTCATATCGATTCGAGGTGTTTATTTCAGTTCGAATGGACCTTCAAGAAGAGCAATTGTAGACTCAAATACATCGTGAAAACAAAAAAAAGTTGACTTCATATCGACTTGAGGTGTTTATTTGAGTTCGAATGGACCTTCAAGAAGAGCAATAATTGCAACAATTATTGTCGACTCAAATACATCGTGAAAACGAAAAAAAGTTGACTTCATATCGACTTGAGGTGTTTATTTGAGTTCGAATAGACCTTCAAGAAGAGCAATTGTCGACTCAAATACATCGTGAAAACGAAAAAAGGTAGACTTTATATCGACTCGACGTGTTTATTTGAGTTCGAATGGACCTTCAAGAAGAGCAATTGTCGACTCAAATACATCGTGAAAACGAAAAAAAGTAGACTTTATATCGACTGGACGTGTTTATTTGAGTTCGAATGGACCTTCAAGAAGAGCAATTGTCGACTCAAATACATCGTGAAAACGAAAAAAAGTTGACTTCATATCGACTTGAGGTGTTTATTTGAGTTCGAATGGACCTTCAAGAAGAGGAATTGTCGACTCAAATATATCGTGAAAACGAAAAAAAGTTGACTTCATATCGACTTGAGGTGTTGACTTCATATCGACTTGAGGTGTTTATTTGAGTTCGAATGGACCTTCAAGAAGAGCAATTGTCGACTCAAATACATCGTGAAAACGAAAAAAAGTTGACTTCATATCGACTTGAGGTGTTTATTTGAGTTCGAATGGACCTTCAAGAAGAGCAATTGTCAACTCAAATACATCGTGAAAACGAAAAAAAGTTGACTTCATATCGACTTGAGGTGTTTATTTGAGTTCGAATGGACCTTCAAGAAGAGCAATTGTCGACTCAAATACATCGTGAAAAAGAAAAAAAGTTGACTTCATATCAACTCGACGTGTTTATTTGAGTTCGAATAGACCTTCAAGAAGAGCAATTGTCGACTCAAATACATCGTGAAAACGAAAAAAGGTAGACTTTATATCGACTCGACGTGTTTTCTTAAGTTCGAATTGACCTTCAAGAAGAGCAATTGTCGACTCAAATACATCGTGAAAACGAAAAAAGGTAGACTTTATATCGACTCGACGTGTTTATTTGAGTTCGAATGGACCTTCAAGAAGAGGAATTGTCGACTCAAATACATCGTGAAAACGAAATAAAGTTGACTTCATATCGATTCGAGGTGTTTATTTGAGTTCGAATGGACCTTCAAGAAGAGCAATTGTCGACTCAAATACATCGAGAAAACGAAATAAAGTTGACTTCATATCGATTCGAGGTGTTTATTTGAGTTCGAATGGACCTTCAAGAAGTGCAATTGTCGACTCAAATACATCGTGAAAACGAAAAAAAGTTGACTTCATATCGACTCGACGTGTTTATTTGAGTTCGAATAGACCTTCAAGAAGAGCAATTGTCGACTCAATTACATCGTGAAAACGAAAGAAGGTAGACTTTATATCGACTCGACGTGTTTATTTGAGTTCGAATGGACCTTCAAGAAGAGCAATTGTCGACTCAAATACATCGTGAAGACGAAAAAAAGTAGACTTTATATCGACTGGACGTGTTTATTTGAGTTCGAATGGACCTTCAAGAAGAGCAATTGTCGACTCAAATACATCGTGAAAACGAAAAAAAGTTGACTTCATATCGACTTGAGGTGTTTATTTGAGTTCGAATGGACCTTCAAGAAGAGCAATTGTCGACTCAAATACATCGTGAAAACGAAAAAAAGTTGACTTCATATCGACTTGAGGTGTTTATTTGAGTTCGAATGGACCTTCAAGAAGAGGAATTGTCGACTCAAATACATCGTGAAAACGAAATAAAGTTGACTTCATACCGACTCGACGTGTTTATTTGAGTTCCAATGGACCTTCAAGAAGAGCAATTGTCGACTCAAATACATCGTGAAAACGAAAAAAAGTTGGCTTCATATCGATTCGAGGTGTTTATTTTAGTTCGAATGGACCTTCAAGAAGAGCAATTGTCGACTCAAATACATCGAGAAAACGAAATAAAGTTGACTTCATATCGATTCGAGGTGTTTATTTGAGTTCGAATGGACCTTCAAGAAGAGCAATTGTCGACTCAAATACATCGAGAAAACGAAATAAAGTTGACTTCATATCGATTCGAGGTGTTTATTTGAGTTCGAATGGACCTTCAAGAAGTGCAATTGTCGACTCAAATACATCGTGAAAACGAAAAAAAGTTGACTTCATATCGACTCGACGTGTTTATTTGAGTTCGAATAGACCTTCAAGAAGAGCTATTGTCGACTCAATTACATCGTGAAAACGAAAAAAGGTAGACTTTATATCGACTCGACGTGTTTTCTTAAGTTCGAATTGACCTTCAAGAAGAGCAATTGTCGACTCAAATACATCGTGAAGACGAAAAAAGGTAGACTTTATATCGACTCGACGTGTTTATTTGAGTTCCAATGGACCTTCAAGAAGAGCAATTGTCGACTCAAATACATCGAGAAAACGAAAAAAAGTTGACTTCATATCGATTCGAGGTGTTTATTTGAGTTCGAATGGACCTTCAAGAAGAGCAATTGTCGACTCAAATACATCGAGAAAACGAAATAAAGTTGACTTCATATCGACTTGAGGTGTTTATTTGAGTTCGAATGGACCTTCAAGAAGAGCAATTGTCGACTCAAATACATCGAGAAAACGAAATAAAGTTGACTTCATATCGACTCGAGGTGTTTATTTGAGTTCAAATGGACCTCCAAGAAGAGCAATTGTCGACTCAAATACATCGAGAAAACGAAATAAAGTTGACTTCATATCGACTCGAGGTGTTTATTTGAGTTCGAATGGACCTTCAAGAAGAGCAATTGTCGACTCAAATACATCGAGAAAACGAAATAAAGTTGACTTCATATCGACTCGAGGTGTTTATTTGAGTTCGAATGGACTTCAAGAAGAGCAATTGTCGACTCAAATACATCGAGAAAACGAAATAAAGTTGACTTCATATCGACTTGAGGTGTTTATTTGAGTTCGAATGGACCTTCAAGAAGAGCAATTGTCGACTCAAATACATCGAGAAAACGAAATAAAGTTGACTTCATATCGACTCGAGGTGTTTATTTGAGTTCAAATGGACCTCCAAGAAGAGGAATTGCCGACTCAAATACATCGTGAAAACGAAAAAAACTGCAAATTCTCGAAACAACGGTTCATTATCTTCTTTGTCGTTTTTAATACTACGTGGGTAATAATTTTTCTATAAAAGAAGTACCTACCAACAAACATTCGAAATTACCTTCATTTCCGTAGCACGAAACGTATTTCATAACAAAAAACTCGACATCACTTTCAACCGTTTTCGTTTTCACGATGTATTTGAGTCGACACTTCCTCTTCTTGAAGGTCCATTCGAACTCAAAAAACTCAGCAAATTCTTGACACAACGGTTCATTATCTTCTTTGTACAGATCACCCTTCTGTCTAGATCACTAGGTCTAAATCACTAGGTCTAAATGT
This sequence comes from Stenodema calcarata, assembly GCA_963920205.1. Lineage (NCBI taxonomy): Eukaryota > Metazoa > Arthropoda > Insecta > Hemiptera > Miridae > Stenodema > Stenodema calcarata. The sequence continues at coordinate 2,471,559 of OY986050.1, read as the reverse complement.
CTAGATCCTAAATGTTAGATTAATTATTATTATCAATTATCACTAATTATTAACAATTTTATCAAGTACCTAGTGAAAATTATTATAATTTATTGTTAGGTATTAATAATTTGTATTTATTATTAATAATAATTATTATTAATTATGATTAATTAATACGATATAATTCTGGGGTTTTTAATACTACGTCGGTAATAATTTTTCTATAAAAGAAGTACCTACTAACAAACATTCGAAATTACCTTCATTTCCGTAGCACGAAACGCACCTGAGAACAACAAACTCGACATCACTTAAGCCATATGATGTTCCAAAGAGCTTGTTAGTATGAAAATGGACCTGTATTCCAAAAGTTTGATTCATGATCGTGTTGTGAGGCACAATCTTTGAGCCGTCATTGTGAACGAACGGCTGGTCGTACAAAGCTGCGGATGGTCTTAAAAAATTCTACGGAACAAACTCTATCGAAATATGAAATAAAAAACATACCGTTCTATATGAATTTTTCGAGATATGAAATTTTCAAAATTTCAAAATTCGTTTTGAACCCCTTCCCCTTGACCTAGGGTTATGAAAAGTTTCGAGGATCATTGTGGGGCTGGTCCAAACCCAGAAACCAAATTTCGTAATTTCAGCTCAACGCTAACTGGGCAAAGTGACGCAGACGGCGGACGGCGTACGGCGGACGGACGGATTTTGGTTTATTATCTTCGATAATGAACCATTGGAATCGCCCAAAGAAAAAATTTTTTTAACCCCCCCTCAAAATTTGTTGGTTCACGTTTCAAGATACGTAGATTCAGAAAATCGAATAAAAAACAACGGTTTATTATCTTCCTTGTGCAGATCACCCTTCTGTCTATACCAGACTGTGTTGCAAATCGGCACCATACCATATTCTCACCGTACTCATACCATACCATACGAATTTCTTTCCTATCATACCATACTGTACTATACCAAATCATACATACAATAATATACCATACCATACTCATACCATGTCATACAAACCGAGTGAATATTGAAAGGTCGTCCATTTCTGACCTATATTTAAAATTTCAAGTATCTAGCTCATCATCAAAATTTAATTTGTTTAAACAAATAGGTATTATTTAAACAATTTTACAGACAAGAAAACGAGTGAATATTGCATTGTGATCCAGTTCTGAACTATTTTTAAAATTTCAAGTCAACAGCTCATCATCAAAATTAAATTTGTATTATTACAAAAAGGTATTATTTAAACAATTTTACAGATGAGAAACCGAGTGAATATTGCAATGTGGTCTATCCCCGACTCACGGTTAAAATTTCTAGACTGTAGTTTACCGGGAAGATGAAAAACGTAGTTTTACTCTGGGCGTCTGGAGGTTGGGTCACATAACGGCCGTTTTCGACGCGAAAGTTTAGTGTTTTTCCTAAACCTTTGCGCGCTCACTGTGAACGAACGGCTGGTCGCACAAAAATCCAATTGGTCTTAAAAGATTCGTAATTTTTCAGGTCATTCAAAAGTGAACTAAAAATTACACGGTTCAGTTGAATATTTCGAGATATGACATCGTCGAAATTTTAAATTTCGTTTTGAACCCCTTCCCCTTGACCTAGGGTTATGAAAAGTTTCGAGGATCATTGTGGGGCTGGTCCTAACCCAGAAACCAAATTTCGTAATTTTAGCTCAACGCTAATTGGGCAAAGTGCCACGGACGGCGGACGGCGGACGGGGGACGGCGGACGGCGGACGGCGGACGGCGTACGGCGGACGGACGGATTTTTTTTTATTCGATTTTCTGAATCTACGTATCTTGAAACGTAAACCAACAAATTTTGAGGGGGGGTTAAAAAATTTTTTTCTTTGGGCGATTCCAATGGTTCATTATCGAAGATAATAAACCAAAAACTCTGCAAATTCTTGACACAACGGTTTATTATCTTCCTTGTGCAGATCACCCTTCTGTCTACACCAGACTGTGTTGCAAATCGGCACCATACCATATTCTCACCGTACTCATACCATACCATACGAATTTCTTTCCTATCATACCATACTGTACTATACCAAATCATACATACAATAATATACCATACCATACTCATACCATGTCATACAAACCGAGTGAATATTGAAATGTCGTCCATTTCTGACCTATATTTAAAATTTCAAGTATCTAGCTCATCATCAAAATTTAATTTGTTTAAACAAATAGGTATTATTTAAACAATTTTACAGACAAGAAAACGAGTGAATATTGCATTGTGATCCAGTTCTGAACTATTTTTAAAATTTCAAGTCAACAGCTCATCATCAAAATTAAATTTGTATTATTACAAAAAGGTATTATTTAAACAATTTTACAGATGAGAAACCGAGTGAATATTGCAATGTGGTCTATCCCCGACTCACGGTTAAAATTTCTAGACTGTAGTTTACCGGGAAGATGAAAAACGTAGTTTTATTCTGGGCGTCTGGAGGTTGGGTCACATAACGGCCGTTTTCGACGCGAAAGTTTAGTGTTTTTCCTAAACCTTTGCGCGCTCACTGTGAAGAACGGCTGGTCGCACAAAAATCCAATTGGTCTTAAAAGATTCGTAAGTTTTCAGGTCATTCAAAAGTGAATTAAAAATTACACGGTTCAGTTGAATATTTTGAGATATGACATCGTCGAAATTTTAAATTTCGTTTTGAACCCCTTCCCCTTGACCTAGGGTTATGAAAAGTTTCGAGGATCATTGTGGGGCTGGTCCAAACCCAGAAACCAAATTTCGTAATTTTAGCTCAACGCTAACTGGGCAAAGTGCCACGGACGGCGGACGGCGGACGGGGGACGGCGGACGGGGGACGGCGTACGGCGGACGGACGGATTTTTTTTTATTCGATTTTCTGAATCTACGTATCTTGAAACGTAAACCAACAAATTTTGAGGGGGGGTTAAAAAATTTTTTTCTTTGGGCGATTCCAATGGTTCATTATCGAAGATAATAAACCAAAATCCGTCCGTACGCCGTACGCCGTCCGCCGTCCGCGCCACTTTGCCCAGTTAGCGTTGAGTTAAAATTACGAAATTTTTTTTATGGGTTTCGACCAACCCCACAATGGTCCTCGAAACTTTTCATAACCCTAGGTCAAGGGGAAGGGGTTCAAAACGAATTTTGAAATTTTGAAAATTTCATATCTCGAAAAATTCATATGGAACGGTATGTTTTTTATTTCATATTTAGATAGAGTTTGTTCCGTAGAATTTTTTAAGACCATCCGCAGCTTTGTACGACCAGCCGTTCGTTCACAATGACGGCTCAAAGATTGTGCCTCACAACACGATCATGAATCAAACTTTTGAAATACAGGTCCATTTTCATACTAACAAGCTCTTTGGAACATCATATGGCTTAAGTGATGTCGAGTTTGTTGTTCTGAGGTGCGTTTCGTGCTACGGAAATGAAGGTAATTTCGAATGTTTGTTGGTAGGTACTTCTTTTTTAGAAAAATTATTACCGACGTAGTATTAAAAACCCCAGAATTATATCGTATTAATTAATCATAATTAATAATAATTATTATTAATAGTAAATACGAATTATTAATACCTAACAATAAATTATAATAATTTTCAGTAGGTACTTGATAAAATTGTTAATAATTAGTGATAGGTAATTGATAATAATAATTAATCTAACATTTAGGATCAAGACATTTAGACCTAGTGATCTAGACAGAAGGGTGATCTGTACAGAGAAGATAATGAACCGTTGTGTCAAGAATTTGCAGAGTTTTTTTTATTCGATTTTCTGAATCTACGTATCTTGAAACGTAAACCAACAAATTTTGAGGGGGGGTTAAAATTTTTTTTTCTTTGGGCGATTCCAATGGTTCATTATCGAAGATAATAAACCAAAATGAAGGCGCGGAATTCCAGAGGCTTATTAAAACCCGATCACCCCGCTAGCCAGCCCTCTGACGTCATACGCACGTGCGTCATAGGCTGTGACGTACTAGTTGGCCTCTTGCCAGCCGTCTGACGTCATAGGCTCTTACGGCATAAGCCGTCACGTACTAGTTGGTCTCCTGCCAGCCGTCTGATGTCATACGCTCGTGCGTCATAGGTGCGTCTGACGTAGTGGCCCGCCTGTCGCTTGTGTTCTGATGTGATCTGAGGGAAAGGGTGGATCAAGGAAACAAATTTTTCCCGTTTCAGTTTATTTGCCAAAGCAAAGACATGATAATGTCAAAAGAATGTCAACTCCATCCTGTTGTTGATACAGTCGAGAATTAAATGCTTGCATACGAGTCTGCAACACATTGGGACATTTTATGTCTTTAAAGAAGTGATTCAAGAACCTTCGAACAATGCTACATCACCTACCCCAGTAGCGTAGTTGTTATACCTAATTGTAGGGTTCATCATAAATTATGAAGCTTGCATTCGTATAGACAATATAAATTATTAGAATGATCACCTGTGTGTAAACAATTATTTAAACAATCAGGCTCATACCGCAGCTTGTCGGCCACTCACTCCGCAGTGGTTAACGTAATATGGTTAGGTAAATCGAGAGGTATCCAACGAGTGGTGAACGATTTTTGTACGATGATAACTGGCGAAGATAAAGTTCCGTAGCAACAAATCGGTTGTAAGCGAAAATCATCAGAAATTTTCGTGACGATTTCGTGTGACGCTTTTGTGTAACGTTTTTCGAGTTATGTGCCAGAGTAAAGACATAAAATGTCAATAAACAGCCCGAGTCGATATGATGTCAACTTTTTTTCGTTTTCACGATGTATTTGAGTCGACAATTCCTCTTCTTGAAGGTCCATTCGAACTCAAATAAACACCTCGTGTCGATATGAAGTCAACTTTATTTCGTTTTCTCGATGTATTTGAGTCGACAATTGCTCTTCTTGAAGGTCCATTCGGTTCCAAATGTACACCTCGAATCGATCACATAACCCTCACGATTTTTTTTTCGGAGCACTAACTAATTTTAAATCGTGGAGGAAGCCTAGAGTATGCTAAAAGTAGTAATTTAAGTTAGAAATTACTGGAATTGTTGTAGTAAAACATGTATTTGTATTTCCTGAAATGTTTTGAAAATTGATTAGGCTGCGTTGCTTCTTAAACGACAATTTCCCCTTACCTTGTCTTCTCATATCAATTAATAATAATAAATCCATATTAAATTCAAGTTATTACAGTACGCTTACCTTATACCTACTTGGTATTATGAATGAGTGAAAGATTGTTTTGTTACATTAGATCAAATTTTCAGTTTGTTCCTGTTCTCAATGAACGTTCAGCCCATTCAATTTTACAACAAAACTAATTTGAGAATCTAGATGGGACATCTCGGAAGACATCTTGTGTAAAATTTGTTGTAAAATTTTGTTGTAAAATAGAGATTTTCTCGTCCAGCAATCTGCGAAAATCAACTTCAGGCGCTACTCACGGAGCCAGCAGCGCTGTCAAGTGTTTCAGTTTAGTATCCACCGGCTCCACACAGTTGTTGGCTTCCCAACTTATATTATCTACTCGTAATAACAATTATTAGGTGGTGTAAAATATTATTAATTTTTGTTAAAGATTGATAATTTTTGTTAGTTGCTATTGTTGTTGTATTATTAACTAGCTATCGGTCCCGTCGCTGACGGGCAGAACTCGGGGTGTGTCCATCTACCTCTGTTACCTGTCCCGGACGGGCAGAACTTGGAATGGATTCATCTGCTACTCTTACCTGTCTCTTTAAGGATTATACCTTTTACATTCCCCTTTACAAAACCTTATAATCTCAAATACCAAAAATAATATTCACCTGTCTCACGGGAAGGAAGAATTTAAGATTTTTTATATTTTGGCTTCTCCATAAACCCTCACCCCTATGCATCGTATCCGGGAGTGAACCCCCCTATTTCCTTCCCCGGTCACAGAAACATTAGGTAAAATACGGGAGAAGTGTTTGATCCATTGCGCCGTTTTTGCGTGATTGAAGGACAGACAAACAAACAGACAGGCAGACACCAAATTCAAAATTAGCATGGTTCGACTCCATTTCACGCGAAATGAATAACTGTAGAGACATTTTTCGAAAATACCCAAGGAACACGAAAATCGTCTTTAAATTTAGTTAGGTATATAGATAGCTTTCACATATACCAACGAAGTGCCTTCCAATCCCTACCATTCAAATACTCACATGCTTCCTCAACCTTCAAAGATATTTGCACCAGTATAGTTGATGAATACGTAGGTCGTACATTTATTCATACTTCAATGCTGTAAAGGACAAGCGTTTGATGTTTAGGAACTCATAGTATTACTTGGAGATATTATACTACTGAAAGTTGTAATGGATTTATCTTCGGAGCCGAACCCAACCCTTTTGGCGTCTTTGGTAGAAGGTTCAGGGAGTTTGTTGAGGCTGTAGTGCTCTTTGAAAAGTTCAGCGACGATGTTCGACAAGTTTTGAGTTGCCGGAACTATCAACATCTTCGTGGGGTAAACAGTTTGGAAGTCCCAATGCGGATGGTCGGGCAGCAAGAGTAGTTTTATCCCTTTTGGAAGGTGTGCAGGTGCGCGGAAGACGTTCTGCGTCCCCGCATCTTTGCACACGCCTTCTATCAGAATCAATTCGGCGATGTCTTCAGTTATGTTGAGGCATTTGATTTGTTGCAAAGGGGGGACCCAGCCGTTTTCGAGATAGGCCAAAAGTCTTTCTTTAGGCCAGTCGACGAACGGATGTTTTGAGTGGATGAGAGCAACTGCCAGGCGGATCCCTATGCATTTCCAAATTCCGTTTTGTATCTCGACGGAGTTATCGGATTCGTGGATGATCATTTTGAGAACAGACCAAGGTATGAAGTACAACTGGACGGACGTCTCGCACGTCACAGTCATGTCGTAGCGTCTCCCGGACACGGCACCGATTTCACCGATGACGTTGCCTGCTACGACGTAGTTGTCTTGCGGCTGATCGAATCTGAGGACCTCGAAGAAGTCGTAATTAGGCAAGACGCCGAATTTAGAATTGAGCGACATAGTTATTGGCGTTGGATTGTAGTAGGCTTTCACCAAGCCGGACACCAGTACGTATAGACCAACAGGGTCATCACCCACATTGATTATCCTGTCATTGTAGTCGTAACTGGTCAGCTTTGCAGCGCCCATAACTACATCAGATTGACTTTCATCTTGGTTTAACCACGTTATATCCTTGAGGACACTCTGCGCCAGCGATGGATCCACCATTGGGAGCTCTCTTAGATCGTTCTTTACCTTTTCCAGCGACCGATTCATCGCTTTATTTTCATTCATATCCAAAATGCCGTCCTCTTTCAAATCGTTTATGCAATCCGCGACAGAATTTATGACGAATCGTATCGCATGTCGGGTTTTCACTGTTATTGCGATCGAGGGGTGTTCCTTCTGAATCAATCCCAAGTCTTTGGCTACTTTCCTCCTTTCCGTTTCAATCTCGTTCTTTATTGCTTCGTACACTGACTCGTAGATAGCGACGTGACTCAAGAACTTCATCACTCTCTCCAATGACACCAAATAGCCTTTACCAACTTCGTAATTTCTCATGAGTTCTTCTTCAACTTGTTTTTCAACCATCGCCAAGCACCGTGGAAGCCAACCCACAACAAACACGTAGACCCTCACGATCCGAACGAGCAGCAAGAATTTCATCCAAAGTATGATGTCTTCAACCAACAACACGCTAATGAATCTGTCCCAATGCGCTGCAGTATTTAAATACATAATTAGTTCAGCGCTCCTCACGAGATTGGCTCCCGACTCAACCTTGTTCAAATTGCTGGAGAAATATTGGATCATTCCCAGTCCTGTCAACTGAATGATGAATTCCAATGTGAATATGACGAAGAACACAATGTCAAAAACTTGGGCAACGCGGCCGAACTCGAGATCACCGTCCGTAAACGCCCTAGTAGTGCCATCAAATGATAATTCAGCCAAGAGCCACGTGAGAATCAACCGAAAAATTATAGCTGTGTCCGTCAACGCTAGAAATGCAAGTATTATGTTGAAAGTGCGAGATGTGGTCAGTCGATAAGCCATTAATCTGAAGATGTTTTCTGGGACGAAAACGTAAGTTCTACTGGTGACGGCAGTCAAGTAAGTGAACACTTTCCTGAAGAACTTGGTGACTTTGGATTCTTCCGTTTGGATGTTGAGAGGTGTGGAATCTATGGATGGCGTACCAGAACTCGCTGAGGTGTCGATGACTGAAAAAAGTGTGCGGTAACTGTGGCGGCTGATAGTGCCGTTCTCATATTGCTGGCCAAATGATACCAACTGGATTTTCAACACTCTTTGTTTCGCCTCAATAATCATGTCCTCTATTTCACTCTTTGTAGGAGGAGCCACGACTTCGATGCCGCAGTTGGAGCAAATTATCGTCCGAAGTCGAAAGTCGCCTTTGTCTTCTGAATATCCAGTTTCCATTAGTTTTCGTCTGTACGGATGTGGCAGTCTCGTCAAGCTCTCGACTATCGCCCAATTGGCATCCGCGATAACCAGATCCATTTTCTGTGAAAAAATCGCTCTATCCCGGCAGCTGTTGATTTGACCCACAGCTACGTTCATATTAACTATAGTCGCTCTTTTGTATTCGAACATTCCTAAAATATTGAGAACGGGTTTGAATAACATGGCGTTGAAGAAAACGGAAAGTGCCACAACACCAATGACGTAAGTAATGTTCTGAAATCCACGGGTTTCGTCGTACGTGAAGTACTGCAGGGCTAATAGAACGCAAACGTAACCTTGATACGGTGCGACTCCCATGATGACGACTCGTTTCCAGTAAAGATCATTTTGCTCTTGGCCAAAGATGTGTGCTAAAGTGATGATAATTAGCCGTATGGCCAGCAACACGCAGTAAATTATGATAATGATTCCATAATGGTGCAATCCAATTACCTCCGGACGTTTCAAACCCAGGATCAAGCCAGCCATCATGGCAGTGACCGTTTCAGCCAGAAAAATATACCATTCCCACATTTCCAAGTGAAATTCTTCGGCGTCTTTGCTCATTTTGACTTTATTGGAATTGAGAGAAACCCCAAATATGCCGACTGCGAGGCCAGGGCTGGTTCCAAGGAGCGTGCTGAAAAGTTGCACCAGGTAGATCGATGACAGAATGATGATGGCTTGAGCTGGAATGTCGTTGTAAGCGAAACTAAACGGAATCCTGATGATCAGACCGAACGTGGCACCAATGACGAGGCCTAAGAATTTGTACATGATGATCGCGATGAAATGGTACAAACGATAGTGCGGCCAGGACTGGAGGACTTGCCATTTGAAAGTGAGCTCGGCCAGTATGTACGCCAACCAAGTCGAGCAAAGCTGTTCAAACTTGAGCATCATCTGAGTGTCCCGGATGTGTCCTTGGACACCGTCGAGTTCAAGGACGGCTGCTGCAGCCCATTTAGGGGTCAGCATGACCATCAAAAGGAAAGAAGTCGTGAAGTGGAGGCCGGAACTGAAATGGAGAAACGGCCAGATTGAGAAGGCCGCGATGAGAGCTACGAGAATGCTGAACGACAGCAGCGACATTATAGTGATCAGGGAGTTGACTGACAACTCGGAGAAGTCGGTTCCCATCGAAGAGTAGAAAAGAAACAGCGGGCAACACAACTCGATCGCGATCTTGGAAGTAATGTCGTAAGGCTCGTCGTACATAGCGGCTTCCTCATCGTGGTACCGGAGAACTAGCGCTGTCAGATATGAAATAATGAGGATGAGGAAGAAATACACTGGTCTCGCCTTCCTTGTCAGCAGTCGTAGCCAAACGACCACACTCATAAGAACTGTCGCCCCCACACAAGCCAACAGAACTGGGTCTTTGAGCACATTATAAAACTGATCTGACAAACTACTACCATTTGACAGTCCGTAATCCATTGCAGCCGTTTCCTCTTATAAGCTTCTTCGTTGTTACAAAAACTTGCTTCGTCCGAAAATTTAACATAAAAATACAGCGCATCAGTCACTTGTTAGAATGCACCAGTCATTTGTCAAATTTCTGGATGCCGAGTTCGAAAAATGGTTTGAAAAATGTATGAAGTGTATTAACTTGTTGTTTTCCCAATTGTAGTACCCCATCGTTTCCAAAAGTAACTCTGATCAAAATAAGTTTATTTGAAGTATTTTATCGTCCTAAATGACAAGCAAATTGCTGCAAGACGATCACGTCTTTCGTTACAGGGGGTGACTGGGGGGGAATAAAGAAAAGTATCACTTCACAATCCACATTTCTGTATTATACACAGATACACACACACACATTTCGCTCATTTTCGTTTTCATCATTTGTCCGAGATTGGGCTGGATAAAATGAGATAAACACAAAATATAAAATTGAAGAAAAATTCGATTTCAAATTCTAATTTTTAATTCTTAAATTTACTTTGAGTCTCTATTTTGGTTTAGTATCTTAGATAATGCGTGCGCCGTCCGCACCACTTAAAATTATGAAATTTGGGTTATGGGTTCGGACCAAATCCAAGATGATCCTTGAAAGTTTTTATAACCCTCAAGGGGAAGGGGTTGAAAATGAATTGTGAAACGTTTAAAACATCATAATGATGAATTTTCACCATTTTCCTAATGAAATGTGTTTGAAAAAACTGTACCGTTCCATATAAAGGTTTGTCGAACACCTTTATATGGAACGGTGTAGTTTTTTTGAACATTTTTTTTTTTAATATTTCATTAGAAACATGGTGAAAATTAAATTTTTTAAGACTATCCGGAGCTTTTTACGACAAGCTAATCGTTTACAGTGAGGCTTCAAAGGTTGAGCCAATGAATGAGCGTGTATCAAACGGCGGCAAATCGAGGCAACGGGACTATCTAGGAACGCGGTAGCGTTCCGCCCCGCCAAGCAAAGAAGTTGAGAAAACGAACGCTGTCGAGTGTATGTTTACCGGACGTCACGAAACGCGTTTTCGAGGTATCCATATCTCGGCTCCTATTTGACCGATCAACTTGAAAATTAGTGTGGGTCTTCTTTGAGTGTATATTAGAAAGCCCTGAAAGTTTCAAATCGATAGGTCTAAAGGGAGCCGAGCTACATAACTTCAAAAACCCGGTTTTTCGGCCTTAGATTGTTCTTCTCCTTCTTCTCCTTCTCCTTGTTCAGACAGGCAAGGCTGGAGCCTCTCCACGTTGACCGATTGACTTGAAATTTTGCACAGAGCTTCATTTAACCTTGAGACAGAGCCTTATATAAAATTTAACCCATTATCTCAACCCAAAAAAGTTTTAGAAACAAAAAACCAGAAACTTTAGGAAAATTCTGTCCACTTTGACGAGTCTACAGCCTGGGTAAAAGGACCAATCGACTTGAATTTTTTTACATACCTTCTTTATAGCATGTCTCAGTGCCATTTGAACGAAATAACCCATTATCTCAACCAAAAAAAAAAAAAATTAGGGACAAAAAACTAAAATTTAGGGTAATTTAGGCTAATTTTGGCCATATCTCGGCTCCTAGTTGACCGATCAACTTGAAATTTGGTTTGGATCTTTTTGGTGTGGATAAGAGAAAGCCCTGAAAGTTTTAAGTCTCTAGGTCTGAAGGGAGCCGGGTTATATAACTTCAAAAACCAATTACCATGTTTTTCTACTTTTTTCAGTCGGTCAAGGCTACAGCCTCTCCACCTTCGCCGATTGACTTGAAATTTTGCACGGAGCTTCGTTTCAAGTGTAGCAAGTGCCTTTTGAAAGATTCAAGTCGATATCTTTAAAGGGAGCCGAGTTATATAACTTCAAAAACCCGGTTTTTCACCCTTACCTGTTCTTCTTCTCCTTAATCAGTTAGGCTTTTCCACCTTCACGGATTGACTTGAAATTTTGCACAGAGCTTCGTTTCAACATCAGCCAGTGCCTTTTGAAAGTTTAACCCATTATCTCAACCCAAAAAACTTTTAGAAACAAAAAACCTGAAATTTAGGCTAATTTTGGCAACTTTGAAGAGGCTACAGCCTGGGTAAAAGGACCAATCGACTTGAAATTTCGCATAGACCTTCTTTATAACATGACCCACTTCAACAACAAAAAGATGTGATATCCCCCCAAAAAACACTCCGTGTAAAAATCACCCCGCCTCGCAAATATCATTCTTCAGAGGCCGGAAAAAGTTATGATATCCACTTTCCCCGCCCGCCCTTTTCCTCATTAAGGAGCTAAGTATAATGAAAAGCTTAACCACTTCACAAGCACCGTACCCCTTTCGAAATCTCCCCTTGGCGCTATTGCGAGACGTTTTTATTACTTCCACAAGCAACTAATACTTGTATAAAACGTTAACCACCATCAAGTATTAGTTGCTTGTGGAAGTAATAAAAACGTCTCGCAATAGCGCCAAGGGGAGATTTCGAAAGGGGTACGGTGCTTGTGAAGTGGTTAAGCTTTTCATTATACTTAGCTCCTTAATGAGGAAAAGGGCGGGCGGGGAAAGTGGATATCATAACTTTTTCCGGCCTCTGAAGAATGATATTTGCGAGGCGGGGTGATTTTTACACGGAGTGTTTTTTGGGGGGATAGAAACATTACCGTAGCGAACAGTGTGCCAAAAACCCGTGGATTTCACGACAGTCCGGAATTTTGGAGCGTGCTGGCATGGGTATTTGAAGGGGCTAGAGTAACATTTCATATGTGGGTTCTGAATGTAAAATTAACTAACTTTTAGAATAGGAAAAGAAATTTCGGATCGGACGAATAGTTTTGGAGTAGTAGCCAGAAGAGAACGACAGTTAGTTTTGTTAGTTTTTGAGAAAACCATTCGTTCTAGAAGCACCATTCTGGTCTTAAATTGAAGCGTAATAAATTGCCTTCAAATTATTCTCCCATGACCTCTTTGTAGGAACTGTAGTTAGGCCGGTACGAGACTAAACAAACTGCTGATATTGCGCTTTCGTCCAGTTCTGACTTATATTTGAAATTTCAAGTTAATAATTTTTTTTAATTATAAATTTTTTTTTATTGTACAGTTTTTTATATTAAAAAAACCAAAAACTCTGCAAATTCTTGACACAACGGTTCATTATCTTCTTTGTACAGATCACCCTTGTGTCTAGATCACTAGGTCTAAATGTCTAGATCCTAAATGTTAGATTAATTATTATTATCAATTATCACTAATTATTAACAATTTTATCAAGTACCTAGTGAAAATTATTATAATTTATTGTTAGGTATTAATAATTTGTATTTATTATTAATTATGATTAATTAATACGATATAATTCTGTGGTTTTTAATACTACGTCGGTAATAATTTTTCTATAAAAGAAGTACCTACCAACAAACATTCGAAATTACCTTCATTTCCGTAGCACGAAACGCACCTCAGAACAACAAACTCGACATCACTTAAGCCATATGATGTTCCAAAGAGCTTGTTAGTATGAAAATGGACCTGTATTCCAAAAGTTTGATTCATGATCGTGTTGTGAGGCACAATCTTTGAGCCGTCATTGTGAACGAACGGCTGGTCGTACAAAGCTGCGGATGGTCTTGAAAAATTCTACGGAACAAACTCTATCTAAATATGAAATAAAAAACATACCGTTCTATCGGGATATCTATTTAAACTCATGTTGACTCACCTCAGTATGTTTGCCTGAATACTTGTGTTCTGTATTCTTATGAACAGACTAACTTTATGAAGATAATATCTTTATGTAATACAAAAGCAAAGAATACAAAACTGGAAGACCGCTTGGGTTATGAAAAGTTTCGAGGATCATTGTGGGGCTGGTCCAAACCCAGAAACCAAATTTCGTAATTTTAGCTCAACGTTAACTGGGCAAAGTGGCGCGGACGGCGGACGGCGTACGGCGGACGGACGGATTTTTTTTTATTCGATTTTCTGAATCTACGTATCTTGAAACGTAAACCAACAAATTTTGAGGGGGGGTTAAAAAAATTTTTTCTTTGGGCGATTCCAATGGTTCATTATCGAAGATAATAAACCAAAAATTCATAATGCCCTGTCCTTCATAATATGAAGGTCAGGGCATTATAAAGGTCAGGTCATATATACATAATATGCATACATAATATTATTATGTATAATATGACTGGGCTATCGTTATTTTGACGCTTCGTTTTCGACGTCCTTTGCTGCTCCTCGAGAGTTCATTTTGTGTTGCTCCTTAGCGACGAAATACTAAATTATTTTACTAAGTTTACCAAGTTTTTTTTGTGATTTCAAAAGTTCGTCAAACTTCAACACGCTGTGACTTTTGAACGGAAGGTGGTGCAGACTTGGCAATGGCTTTTTTGGATTCAGCGGACTTTTTTCTTTCCCGTGAATAATACTTATCTCGTGCCAAAAATATTTTTCTTTACCGTTACCCCAAGATTTGGGACTGAAATCATCCAAATTCATCCCACGACATTTGGCTTCGTTATAAGAAATACCCAAAATCGCTGTAATCATCTCTAACTTATCTTCATATTTTAATAACTCCGCCAAAAATTGTTTTAGAGATCTGTCCTTTGGCTTCTAGCCCTGTACCAAGGTGGACAATTTGCAAAAAAATTCCATGGAAATCCAAGGGGCTCATGTTATTGGGTTGATTTTCTCAAATATTCTTGTAAGAATATTTGAGAAAATCAACCCAATAACATGAGCCCCTTGGATTTCCATGGATTTTTTTTGCAAATTCTAAACTCTAAATGAAAAACGTCCTAATCTAATTATAACTTTCAGAAACTAGCCAACTTATTTAAATGTTAGAAAACAGATGTACTGCAAATGCGTTAACTCTTTGTGAAATTCATGATGCAAGGCTTTAATTTGTAGTACCGAAGCCGGTTCTTGTGATTTGTTCATATGAAAATTCTTATTCTAAAGGTTTCAAGGCATTATACATAGTTTTAAAGCACAGACCTATGTGCACAACTTATAGCCACCGTGTTAGCGACTGAACTTCCTAGGTACTTGTGGTTCTTGGAAAGCTGTGATTCTCAGAGACAATAATTATAATAGTTATATAATAATCATTGGCGTTAGACTTGTGATTGAAGATACATAAATCGTAATTTCATTGTTACTTAAACATAACATATTATGTTTTATAAAGCACGTTCTGTTGGTTACTGGTGCGTATAATCTACCCTTTATCCTATGATTGTACCTTTAATAACTGACCCTTAATTTCGAGTCCGGCCAAAGCTGTTCTTAAAAACGATTACTGACGAGTAAGCATATTTTTCTCTCTCTTCTTTTTTAATAATAATAATATATTATAGCAATCACGAAATCGTTGGAAACTAAGTGTTTGTGTAGCTCAGGCCCTTAGGTTTTAAGTGAATTCATCGAAAAAATTAATGGGTGTGGTCAAGAATACCTTATAAAAAACACTTGGAAATCTACCGGGTTTCCTAGCTCAATTTACCGGAATCTACCGGTTTTTTTCGACGAAGCCTACCCGACAAGAGGGCCACAGTTATGGCAAAACTGCCCCTCGTATAGCTGAGCACCCACCACGGCAACATGGTAGGGCATGGATCATCAGCAGGATGAGGAGGAGGAGGAAGTGGTGAGAGGAGGAGGAGGAGGAAGTAGGAGGAACGAGGGAGGCGGAGGAGGAACGAGGGAGGAGGAGGAGGAGGAGGAACGAGGGAGGAAGGAGAAGGGTGAAGGGAGGAGGAAGCAAGGGGAATGAGGTGGAGGAAGATGTGAGGGGGGAGGGAGGAGGTGGGAGTGAGAAGGAGAGCGAGGAGTGAGCAGGCTCTAACTGTACACAGCTGCGTACACGAACGAAAGTGCACACAATAAAATCTGCAAATTCTTAACACAACGGTTTACTATATTTTTGTGCAGGTCTCCCATCTGTCTAGACCACTAAATGATCTCATGACTATTAGAATGAATTATCATTGATTATTAACAATTATTATCAAGTGAGGCGTTCAGGATCAAAAGCGGATAACTCCAAAATGCCAAACATTGATTTTTTCACAGTTTTGGCACGTTCAGTAAAGCCATGAGAGGTAATAATAATCAATAGTTATATTAACTAATTATCGGGCCCGTCGCTGACGGCCAGAACTCGGGATGGATCCATCTGCCACTCTTACCTGTCGCTTAACGGATTATACCTCTTACATGTCCCTTTACAAACCTTTATAATCTTAAATACCAAAAATAATATTCATCTGTCTCTCGGGAAGGAAGAATTTAAGATTTTTATATTTCGGCTACCGTATAAACCCCCTCCCCTATGCATCGGATCCGGAAGTGAACCCCCCTATGTTCCTCCCCGATCACAGAAACATTTAAATACGGGAGAAAAGTTCGATCCATTGAGCCGTTTTCGAGAATTCAAAATTTTTATATTTCGGCTTCCGTATAAACCCCCACCCCTATGCATCGGGTCCCTCTATGTCCTTTTCCGATCAAGGAAACATTTAAATACGGGAAAAGGGTTTGAGCCGTTTTTGCGTGATTGAAGGACAGACAAACAGACAGACACCAAATTCAAAATCGGCATGGTTCGACTTCATTTCACGCGAAACGAATAACTGTAGTGAAATGTTTCGAAAATACCCAATGAACACGAAAATCGTCTTTAAATTTAGTTATATAGATTATAATCAATTATTATCAATGCTTGATAATTAAATAAGCTTGATTAATTAAATATTATTAATTACTACTAATCATTAATATTAATTAACTCGATATCTGAAAATCATGTGCTGTTCTAATCAGCAGGGCCAGTATGAACATCGAACCGTCTTTTAGCAGTGGATTCAGGATGGTCTGAAACGGATGCCGGTATCAAGATTTTTCGGAAATTCGATTTAAAAAAATTTTGGACCTAGAAAAATTTGGACCGAAAACTGAAGAAAGTCCATAAATTAGACCTTGGAAATTGTAAATTACCGGATGTCTTCGGCTACATAAGCAATGATGCTTAGTTCAGTATGCAGGGTACTGCCTCGCACATGCCACAGTGCTGACGCGATTAACCGTGATTGATGTGTGAAGATCAAGATTCCGCAAGTATAGGCCCATATTGGTCGAATGAGTGTCAGGTGAATAGGTGGTGTTCTCGAGACATAAAAATCGATTATTTGAGGGAATATCGATAATTGGATACGGTGATAACAGCGATAACACGGGTGTCCCCCATCTCGGCTCGATCCTTTCAGTCATGATACCTATCAAGTACCTAGTTTACTTAGGTACTACAAATAGTTTTTTTTTTTAATGTAAAAAGCCTCCATTTTACTGGTTCTATAATAGTTTGTTATAATTTGTTATAATAACAAATGTTGTCTCTTTTTCTGCCGACTACTCAGTTTATCAGTTTAACTCCTCAGTTTATCGATTGTTCAACAGCTGAGAACGAATCCAGAATGCCTATATCTCATTCTTTTTGTCAGATTGGAGCAGATGGAGCAGAAGCTGACATCAATATTCAATTTTATCTTGTTTTTGCCGAGTAACACCTCAGTTTATAGAGTTTCTATCGCTGAACCCGATGGTGAAGTCAGAATTTCGATATCTCATTCCGCTATCAGATTATAGCAGATGAACCGTGAAGAAATCTCATGTAACAACCACGTTTCTCCATTTTCAAAGTGCTCCCACTTGGGAACACATCGCAATTCGTATTTCACCATCGTGTTCAAGCGTAAAAAAAAACCCTTCACAATGAGTGTGACTTGTCAGACTGTTTCATTTTTGATCGAACCAGACAGGAAGAAGTTTTGAAGAACCAAGAAGATTTTGGAAGAAGTAAAAGATTCAAAAACCAAAATTCACTTACAATTATTGTTGAAATGTCGCTGGCAAACTCGGTCTTAACGTCCATCCATCTTCTTCCCAGGCCTAAATTTCTATTAGTTTTGGCCAACCACAAAGCTCTTCTCGTGGATGAAAGTTCATTATTTCATTATTTTTTTCACACTGATCGGTGATGACTTTAGTGAAGCCAATTATTAGCACCGTTTCACTGGCTCCACCCTATTCCCACGTATTTTTGCACCCCACAATTGCGCAATTATGCATTTCAAAAGAGGAAAAAAGCTATGGAAAGGTCGAAACAGCAATGAACACAAACTCAAATTTCAAAAAGAAACACTGGGAACCGATTAGTAAACACTACCTGGAAAATGATTAGTAAACACTACCAGAGAATCGCAGTAGACCGAGCCGATATCGATAGTTCGTGACGTCACGAGAATACCACCTATAATATATTATTATGTCGTTTGTACGAGGGAGGATGAATGGATCTGTAGTCAAGAAGGTGGGAGGAGGGTTCTGGTTCTGTGTCGTAGTTTGCCGACCAGGTATTTAACGTGATTCGCTCAAGTCAGACGTTGGTTCACCAAACATACTGGCTCTTCCTATAAAATAAATAATGAATTCTATTATTACTATTTATGGTGGATGAATACAATTGTTTTCAATCGTCTAAAGCCGTCTCATCCTTGGTCGCGTCCTTACATCACCCCTTGTTATTATCATAAACATTTGTCGATCCTAACCTTGTTGTCATCCGCCTATTTACGGTTCCAATCTTAACGAGAGATTATTTCTCAGGGGTTCATGAACGCGTACAACATCCGTCTGCATTCCGTCAGTACCGGCCGATTCCACTTATTTGGTACCAGTTTCTGTTGTATTTCCGCGCAATTCTGAATGGATGTGGAGGACAATGTGTATATTTCGAACGAATATGACGCCCTCCTCGTTGCTGTCGTCGGCAAGATGTTATTCGTGAGTTTTTTGAATACTAATCGTACGATCCGGGCAAAAAAAAAAAAAAACTCTGCAAAGTCTTACAACAACGGTTTATCACCCTTCTGTCTAGATCACCAAATGATAGATTGATGATGATTATTATTATGAATTATAATTAAATATTATTAATTATTACCAAGTCCTAGTGTAAATTATTATTAGTTATTAATCATTTTTATCAATGATGATTAACAATGAATAATAATTCTTGTTAATTATTATTATTTAACTCGATATCTGAAAATCATGTGCTGTTCAAATCAGCTGAGCCAGTATGAACATTGACTCGGCAGGCTGCCGCATGATTCGCCCTCATGTTGACGACTTCAGATCTGCTCCAACTTTGAGCCCTCATTGTCAACGAACGGCTGGTCGTACAGAGCTCCGGATGTTCTTAAAAAATTCTAAAAATGAAACTCTATTTAAATGTGAACTTAAAACTATTTTGCCGTATCATGGAAAAACCACTTATCTGCAAAAATGTTGACGTCCAAAAAATGCCTCTAGGTTTTTCAGCTGGCCTCATTGCTCGAATCCAGTTCATAGTTACGAATCCGTATTGCCGCTCGATATTGACGTAGGTCCCATCATTCATGCAGATATCGATTAAACATCGAAAACATCGATTCGTTTCGATTAATCGTAGTTAAGTTGTTCTTCCCCTTCGATAATGTAAACTCAAGCAGTCAGGTTGGAGGCAAAAACCACTCAAGCCAAACTGGATATCACAGCTGGATATCATCGAGTCAAAATCTGTTTAGAAACAGCTGGTCCATAGTTTCGAGTTAAGTAATTTGCAGGAGAAACCACTTGGGTGTGAAGCGAAAAATCACTTGCTATGGAATAACGCTTATGCGTTTCGAGGCAAAACCACTTGTAACCAGATTTCGGTTGATAAGTGGTTTTGCCTGCAAATTGGATGACGTAAAATGTCGATAAGTGGCTGAAACTGACAAACCCAAGTGGTTTTGCTTGCAAACTACCACAGATGAGTTGTTCTGCCTCCAAATAAGATGGAAAACTCAAAATTATACGATTTTTCACAAATTTTAACGAATAAGGAGATTAGTGGTTTTACTTTAAAACGGCAGTATACCGTTCTGTACTGCCGTTCCTATCGAATTTTTTGAGGTATAATGCACCTCATATAATAATATTCAAGGTATAATATATTCATATTGTGATTTTTTCAACATTTCAAAATTCGTTTAGTTCCCAATGACCTAGGCTTATGAAAAGTTTCCAGATAACATTTTATTTATTTTAACCTCATTATCTTTTTCTAATTTTTTTGCATAGGTACGTTATTGATCAGCCGCCATCTACTTAGCGAGTTACTTGTAAACTTTCGCTCATTAGGTTCATGTTGCATGACTTGATTCATTTTACTTCAAACTTTTCAATTTACAATAAGTCATACGTATTCGGGGGATGAGGCATGTATTGCCCAAGTTCACTTGAAAACTGGACTGTGTGTATCAGGTTATTTGACGTTAATGTATGTTTTCTTCGACGTTGCTGTTGAATCCGAACTGTTTACTGTGGTCAAATCTGCTGACCCCACGCAAGTTCCCCACCTAGGGCCGTCTTCATTATCCACTTGACCCGCCTGCCCCGCATTAAGGAGCCCGAAGAAAAGGAAGCGTTCAGTTGAGGGCCAGAGCTCCTTCGCTAAATAACCGTTTTACTCGCATTATAATAAACCCCATTTTGCCGTGCAACGCTTTTGTGGTGGCTGGGACTGTTCGAGGCTCAAGCGCTTTCCCTTGTGGCGGCCGGAATGAGTTGGGAAGATTCGGAATGGGAGGATTTCGATCGGATGCTGGTGGAATACAGGCAGAGGAAGGCGGAGGCCGAGGCTGGGGCCTTTTACCCCTGTCCGCCAGACCCCTTCGGATACGTTCAGACTGCTGTAAGTAGTTTTCTGTACAGTAGTTTTCTGTCGGCAGTTTGGTCTGCACGCCATAGGAACCGTATCTCAGCTTCAAGTTAAAACGACGTTGCTAAGGAAGAACCACATCCGTTACCTACGTTTTCAGAACAAACGTGAGCTGAATGGTGAATACAACCTGGTTGGGCGGAGGTCTTACGATCAATCTCCTCCCTTACCTCCATCGTTTCCCTATTAAGCAGGCAAAAGCAGAAATAATGATTTTGTCCTCAATCTTTTTTTCAGAATTCAAATTCTAGCCCTACCTGAACCTGAAAAGACACTTGAATTGGGCATCTGCCCATTTATATGGTTTCTATGGTCCAAATATAACCTGGTGTACTTTACTCACCCATGTCAGGTTCATGAATTACTCAGTAGGGTGACTATGGAACACAATGCCTGGTGGCTGTAACGTTTGTTTGGTGCCAAATAAGTAAAAGAACTCTCAAATTTGTAAAATGTAAACTTTATTGGAATAAAATACGTTAATAAACTTTGAATAAGTTAGCCGCCATTGCTGCCTGAAGCGTAAACTCCAGAAATCAGTGATGGCTGGTAAATAGATAATGCCCATCAGGAGTTGAATGCTGATAAAAACCCTTCATGGCATTTTTATCAACATTCAATGCCGTCTTAGTTTGCTTTATGTTGTGTAGATTGGTTTTGTTCACGATAAGATTGAACCACTCTTCAGAAGAGAAAAAATCATTGAAGTAGGACAGGGCTGTGCGGTCGTCTGTTTCAACATCAGGATCTGCTTCGAAGTGGCTAGTGGAATGGTAACGTAACGGCGAAACTGGGTTATTTCCCACGATCAGTGGCTTTGATGCGTTTTGGTCGGGTTCTTTTCTGGAGGGGACTTATCTTTCTTATTTTCCTGGATGCACTTAGTTGAAAAAGTCAATAATCAAAATAATAAAAGTCACTCCAATATGTAGTACACGAACCAGGCAAGGTGGACCTCATTCACCCTTCTACTTTCTTGCAGTGAAACGGCGTCTTGGGAACACCATCTGGAAGAGTAACTTTTTCGCAAGGAAACCGTAAAAACCAGCCTTGCCAAGGATGCGACATATTTCCAACATGCTGAATAGAGTAAAGAATCACGGAGCAATGATGTTGAAGCTGTAAAATGGCGAAAATCCGCTTTAGGGTGGAGCAAAAACATTTTTTCTCGAAAAGTCGTGCTCCCTAAGGCTTATATCGTGACATTTACCCCCAAATAGAAACCCTCAAAGTTTGAAGTCTGCAGGTGATCGGGAAAGTTTGCCAGTAGGAGCTTAAAGTTTCAAAATTTCCTTCTTTTTTTTTAAATATATTCCCCAATATTTTTGAAACTAGTTTTCTCGATTCTGAATCGTTAACTGTCTCTTAATTAACTGTCTGTTTCTGTCTCTAAACCACAATAAAGGGCTCAGGAGTTTAATAAAGTTTCAATATGAGCCACTCAACTATTTAAACCGACCAAACCGAATATTGATTTCCTCCTACGTATATGTCTGCGTATACTTAAACCAAAACCCACAAATTATGACGGTATGACATTTTCTTGGCTTGTTCGATTCAAATGGCTCATTATTGAATAATGAACTACAATGTGTCCAATTTGAGTTTTTATGTAAAGAAAAAAAAATAAATAAATAATAGGTAACTAAAATAAAACAAAAATAAATAATTCTACAGGACACGGCAAAGAAAATGTTAAGGGTCCATAAGATATTTAGAACTCGCTGTGTTTTGTACCGTTTATTAGGGTTTTTTGAGCTTGTTAACGTACGTCGAGTTGGTTCCAGTGAAATATGCGTGTACGGTACCATTTCACATTCATTTCATTTCAATAATAATTATTGGTGAGATTAAAAAATGAATGAGAAATTTGATTGAAAAAGTACCGCTTTTAAATTTAAATTTTTAAATAGAAAGGGAATTTGAATGAGAAGTGTTAACGTACCAAAGCCAACAATTCGAACTCTTTAGAGAATTAAGGAATTTTATTCAGTTAAGGTCAGACATTCATGACGTGCACACATTATGGAGATTGGCGCAGGGTGCCCTTAGAATACTTTTTGTATGCAGAAACCATGTTCTAAACCCCCTTCTAATACTGATGAACTCATTTCAATAACAGGTAATAATGCAATCTGAAGTTAGGGGTTAGCTCTCGGATGGTCCAATATGAATTAAATCGATATCGGAGCCATAGGCACCTCTCCGCATGCGCATTCGTAGTCACTCTGACACTTTTCGGTAAATGTAGAGTACATTTTCAGGGTTGAAGTTTGTGTAAAGAGACCTTATGGATACAAGGAATTGTCTCTCAATATTTTACTTACAATAAAATATAAAATTATAATGTTAATCGTTATTATTGCGTAAGCTGAAAACTAAAGAGACCACCATTGAGTTAGATACCCCCCCAACCACCTGGTCGCACCTACCGAACAACCGCAACCGCGCAGTTATTACTCCAATCACTACTCCAATTATTACGGATTGTTTTGAGACTTGCAGGGGTGTCGAACCCATCACAGCGATTTGGATAGCGAAATGATAAACCTTTGTGGAAAAACTTCTCGTATTATCTTATCTCACTGAATTAATTATCTCGATCGAAATTCCTGCAACTTGCTCTGTCTCAGGGGGTCGCTGTAGCACAGTGTAGTATGGCTGACGTGGAAGCTTGAGGTCGTCGTGAACAGGAAATGACGAAATAATAAGCTGTAATGGCCGAGGATGAGCGCCTGCTCCGCGTCCTCTAACCATACAGATTCGCTAATCTTTTCTCTGAGAGAAAGAGGTAATTCCCCCTACACAACTCCATAGACAGCAACAGTATACACTACTAATGTTTGGATTTGACCATTAAGTGTTCTTTAGCGGGTTTTTTTAAGTCGACGGACTTTGGGCAGATATCACCAACATTTTAAATAACGGTTAGGCGATCCGAATCGCGATTTACGTTAATTTACGTTAATCATGATCCGAAGTGGTATTGAATTTCACCACATTCGGGGAAGCATTAATCGTGATTAAGAACTAATCGGCAAAATTCGGACGATTAGCGTCCTTAATCATGATTACACTTTCTTTGTTTACATCAATGTTACTTATATCGAGCGTTTACCTACACCGTCAATACTGTTTCATACTTTTGTTTCGTACTGTGTTACTTTCGTAATTAAAACAATAATTACCAAAGAACGAATATAACTTGAATAGCTAACCTTCTCGCGTCCATGCTGTGGATACCTAATGCCTAATCGTGTATAGTGAAGCTGATTATGATTAGCGTAACTTTGATTAGCGGGAATCACGATTAGCATGGTGAAATCCAAACGACGTAAACCTTGATTTACATAATCATGATTAGTGAGTTTTTGGTGAAATCGGCCCTTAAAGTCACACTATTTAAATTTTATACGACTTAAAATGTAATGTTTAATTGTGTGTGATTTTACCGTCAGTAAGAATGATTTTGAGGGATGTCGAGGGTCGGTCAAATGAGTGTGTCATTTGACCGACCCTCGACATCCCTCAATATCTTAATGTTTAATGTTTGTTTACTCGATTTCCTGAATCTACGTAGGTATCTTGAAATTTGCACAGACGGTGATAAACCGTGTGCCCATCAATTCGCCAAAACATGGAGTAGTAGCTTGTGATTTATGTTTTGAAAATGCCATAAAGCTGTCATAAATTGCAGCTTTCTGATCACCATTGACCAGCCTAAAACGTGTTAGCATTAAACCCTCTGCGTTAATTGTATATCCTCTGCCTGTAAGTAATGCCTCGTAGGTGACAAAAATGCTTGTTTGGAGTTTTAAAACAGTTAAATTCATAAAAAAAATCCACAATCATGCAGCATGGCTATAAGAGAAAATTTTCGAAGTTTCGACAAGAGCAAATTAATGAGGTGTCTCTTGTCAGGCTGGCTCAGTTTGGGAATTGATGGGTAATTTTTCCCTCCTAAAACTCCCCAAAACCCCCCTTAGATTTTCTGCTATTTCTTCCAAAAAGTTGGAAATTCAAGTTTAAGTCATCTCATGGTAGCTCTAATACTCATCCCACGTGGAAAGTTGTAGGCAAAATAGTTCTAGAGGAGTTATCTACGAGCTTTAATTTAAGCTCGTAGCTTTAATTTAAGCACATAAGGAAATTAGCTGGAGTTGAGAAAATCGAATTGTTCTGTAAATTGACCTTTAAATTAAAGTCGATTAAAAATGTTTTTTATTCAATAGGATTACATATCAATACACACATATATATAAAATATTCTGGGATGGGGGGGGGGGATCGATTAAGGGAACGCCAGGTGAATACGAATTTATAGTAATGTAATGTGTAATCAATTTTGAAGCTGCAATGAACAAAACTGTACTGCAGGCAGGTACCTATTAAGTACACTTACCATTTGGTGAACTTAGAAATTTTTCCGGAAACTTAAATGTCGAACTTTTTGGAAGAAATAGCCAATTTTGGGAGTCCAATATCTCGGGATCTAATGGACCTATAGGGCTAGGACTGGGATTAAATTGCAGCTTAATAAAGGGCGTGTCAAATCGTAGAAAATCGTAGAAATCGTAGAAATCGGAGAAATCGTTTCGTAGAAAACCAACCTTTTACAAGTTATGAGACAAAAACTGAAACAAGTCCGAAAATTTCGAGGTAAGCTAGGCTGCAAATTTTTCGGACCTAAACATCCGCCGTGACTGGCCTATAACAATATCTTATTAAAGTTTATAGTTTCCTTAAAATGGAACGTTGAATACAAACTTCCGTATCATTTCGTGCGCCCATTTTGGCTGATCGACAGGCACCATATGCCCTGAATTACGTACTAAAAGTTCAGTGAAGTTCTTGGCAGTTTTGGAATACCCTGCCAGTTTGTCGCCGACGAACCACTTTTTCCTTTTCGCCGTTGAGTACTCTGAAGAGCCGCTCCATTCGAGCTTCTTAACGAAGTTGACGGTGAGGGGATACGCCACGACGATGTCGAGTTGTCCGTTGTATAGAAGAACGCGATAGTGTTCCATAGCCGTTTGGAGCCAATGTTTGACGGATTTCATCGCGTCGAGTCGAAGATACTTTTCAACTATAGTCTCATCGTTGAAAGGCAGATTTCCAACGTGAATCCTCTTCCTCACACTGGCCTGACACAAAAACTTGGTAAGAACAGCTCCTCCTCTGCTATCGCTATTTCCATCGAGTAAATACTGGTACGCGTCCACCGGCCCAGCAACCTGTGCGAACAGTCGGAATATTTTGCCAAACACTTTAGCCGCCTGTAGAAACCGCCCGGCCCTGATGGCACCCACGACTTGGGCCTCTATTCGTGTGAACTGCTGCTTAGTATTATCATCGATCAGACCGAGTTGAGCCAAGTATTCCCCGTACTTCATCATGTTTTCCGGATCGACGAACCCGTCACCGATCGCGATGCCTTTCAAGTTTATCTTCAAACTTGCTGTGGGGTTACTGGTATGAATAGTATGCGCTAGAGCAGGTATGTATTTACCAGCGTAAGATTCCCCTGTGATATAAAACTCGCGTGTTTGTAGTTCAGGGAAAAGTTGGTAGAATTGTAGCAGTGCAATGTATAAATCTTTTCCGACAGCTCCTTGATTCCTCACGTAACCTCCGTCGGTGGTGAAACTAAATCCCGTTCCAACTGGGTTATCGATGTAGATCATGTGGATGTGTTTGGTCCAAGAGTGTCTTCTCCTGCTTATCGTTGAGTTGTCATTGATGGAAATCGGACCCGTTTCGAGGAACAAACCGATCATTGACGATTCCCCAGGACCGCCTTGCAGCCACAGGGCAACTGGAGCGGATTCCAGACGGCTTTCTGCTGGGAAATACCAAAAAAACATGTTGCTGTCGTAATTTTTGTTGACTGTCAAATAACCCGAGTAGCTTTCGATATCGTTTAACAGAGAAGGAACTCGAGCGGCGACTCTTCCCTCAGCGGCTCGTCCCTCTTCGATGTAGGGCGTTAGAAACAACGGATCGCCGGTACTCCCGCGCGTCGAGCACTGTGACATTCCGCGGTGTTTACTAAACATGAAGCAATCGACGGATCCCACCGCGAACCACAAACAGAGTAAAACGTTGATTTTCATGATCTCGACAAACGTACGGGGGATCGAATACCAAGGCAAATTCAACAACCAAACTGAAGGCAGCTCGATTCTAAATGCCATGAGCCCTATAGTTAACTTATCTTTTATCGCGGATTGTGCAATCAACAGTTGAAAGAGAACAAGAACCCTACAGTTGGTTTAACTTTTGACTCGTCTCAGGATCGACCAGTAATTTACGCAATAGTTTTATTCATTACACATTATCTACTTTGATTATAGATTGTGGCTATTTACATTGTGCCTTTACTCAGGAAGTGTTGTCATTTGGTTTCTCCTCGTTTAGCTATAAGCCCCGAACGCTGCATACAATCACTTTTGAGCGTGAACTATAGACTCAAAAAGGGAAAATTCCTCATAAAGAGTGTCACATTTATTACTGGAATATTAATCCATAAATACTTGTAACGAATGCAGAGAGGTTATCCAAGTTATGACTGATATTAGCATTTTCTGAACATAAATCACACGATAGTAGGTACGTCATGTTTCAGCTGATTTAAAGAGAATAAAGTAGAAAAAAGTTCTTTCAGCATGAAGAAACGTGGGTTTCATGGAAGAGTTTTTTATACAGCAGTTAATTACCACCTGAAGTTATGGCCTTTCGTTTTAGATCACTGTTCTGTATTCAATCCCCAGAAAGGAACCAGACAAATTTAAATTTTTCCCTTGATGGGAAAAACAATAGATCATAGATATGTTTAGTATCTAGGTACTTTAATTAAATGCATAATCGTCATCCAGCTGACGAAGTAATTTATGCACCATTTTATTCACATCGGCGGGTAGAAATTGGAATTGCAATTTACATACATACATGACAAGAAATATAAAAGTCACTTAAAATGAGCAAGAAACAGAAAATTAAATTCAAATATAACGAGAAATAGGAGCCTTAAATTTAAATGTGAATAGGAATAGGAACTTCATTTAAGACGTCATACGCTCGTGCGTCATAGGCTCTGACGTACTAGTTGGCCTCCTGCCAGCCGTCTGACGTCATAGGCTCTTACGGCATAGGCGGTGACGTACTAGTTGGCCTCCTGCCAGCCGTATGACGTCATACGTCGTGCGTCATAGGCTCTGACGTACTAGTTGGCCTCCGGCCAGCCGTCTGACGTCATACGCTCGTGCGTCATAGGTGCGTCTGACGTAGTGGCCCGCCTGTCGCTTGTGTTGTGACGTGATCTGAGGGAAAGAGTGAATCAAGGAAACAAATTTTTCCCGTTTCAGTTTATGTGCCAAAGCAAAGACATGATAATGTCAAAAGAATGTCAACTCCATCCTGTTGTTGATACAGTCGAGAATTAAATGCTTGCATACGAGTCTGCAACACATTGGGACATTTTATGTCTTTAAAGAAGTGATTCAAGAACCTTCGAACAATCATTATGCTATATCACCTACCCCAGTAGCGCACCTAGTTGTTATACTTAATTGTAGGGTTCATCATAAATTATGAAGCTTGCATTCGTATAGACAATAATATTGTCTACTATAATATAGTAAAAAGACAATATTATTGTCTTTATATTATAAATTATTGAGAATGATCACCTGTGTGTAAACAATTATTTAAACAATCACGCTCATACCGCAGCTTGTCGGCCACGCACTCCGCAGTGGTTAACGTAATATGGTTAGGTAAATCGAGAGCTATCCAACGAGTGGTGAACGATTTTTGTACGATGATAACTGGCGAAGATAAAGTTCCGTAGCAACGAATCGGTTGTAAGCGAAAATCATCAGAAATATTTTCGTGGCGCTTCTCGCGTTACATTTTCGAGTTTATTTAGCAAAGTAAAGACATAAAATGTCAAAATAAAAATAAATATATCCAAGCGTATTTGAAAAGTTTGCATATCAAAATATAAATGATACTAATTTAAACATGATAATAGCCGCAGATCATCGAGGGGGATTCAGAGCCGCCAGTATCCTGCGACTGAAGGGAAAATGGGCCGAACCAAACAGGTCCATATCCATTTGGCTGAATTCTCTCTGAATCCGAATCATTGGTGAATTCAGTCAGTAGTTGGTGGCAGAAGTGAGCACGTAGAATGTGGGTGTAATGCGGGTTGAATACGGAGGAACGTAGAATCCAAGAGCTTTGAGCAAGTGAGGAGCGTCAATCATGTTATGGACCAGCTTATACAGGAAGATAGTGTCCATGAGTTTCCAACGGCTCTCCAGAAGCATCAACCCACTCTCCCTCATGGCGGTGGCCGCTTCAAAGTTTGCCCAGGGGGTTCCAGATTTGACTGCAAAGAAAATTTCCTACATTTAATGTAGGAATCTTCGTTGAACTCTTTCTACTGCAGCTTTTCCATTTGCGTAGTAGGGAAAACCAAACGACGCGCTAGAACAGTGATCCTGGCTAAAATCAAATTAGCTCAGGAACGTAGCCAGGTGCGTAAAGAGGGGGAAATTGGTTGGTTGAGGTTTGTACATTTTTCGCATATATCAAGATCTTTCCAACGAGTGGAAAGAACCGAAGTCGAGTGGAAATCGACCGAAGTAGAAACGTTGCGTTCTTTTCGTGTTACAGTTTCACAAATAGACAGACCCCCACACCTTAGACCCTTATCCCTGTCAAAAAAAAACCTGCAAATCAAGGGGACTCGTCATGTTTGCCTCAAATATCATTTTGTTGACTCGCAAAACGACTTACAGGGTTTTCCACTCACCACGGAATCCGCGCTCGACCAATTAAAACACGCGGGCGGACACTTCCCCTCCCGCGAACGTGCAGCTTTCGTCCAGCTGTTCGAGGTCCAATTCGCCAAATACATTTCCAATTGCCGACGAACGTCTAATTGAGACGAAGAGCCCGATCTCATCCAGTTGACGGTCAGTCCAGTGACACCAACGATCCAAGTGCTCCGCGCAAAAGTCACTTCCCGGATCCACAACTCGATCAAGCGGCTCGATGAACATCCGGCAAAACAGATTCGTCCAGTCTGCCATCAACTTCGTCTTGGACGTGTCGCGGATCTCGATGATAATATTCCTCTTCTCCAAAGGCCTCAATTCGACTAAATGGCTCCAACCTTTCATAACCAACGTTCTATTTCTGGTAATTTCTTCATTATTTTGAATTAAAGTATTTAATTCCCTACAGTATGCTGATGAAGGCCCTTAGCAACTCCAATTAATGAATTTGAGTCAATCAAGTGGAAGCCAAGAAACCACTTTCGATGTCGAGACAGTTATCGGCTTCCTGACTGTGCGTTTCAAATCGCCTTTGACGTTTGAAACCTAATTTGAAACCACCAGGTACCACGGTGCCCTTTCCTTGTACTCTTCAGATGGTTAATCAATTCCACCAAAATTTGAACAACTACGCGAAACTTCTGTTCTCTTCACCCGAATTACGCGCCAGGAACGTTTCATACCGTCAACGTAAACTTTTCTACTTATGTGTTTTCTACTAATTCCGTTTATAATCCGCTTTACGGAGAGAAACGAATCTACTCCAACAATCTGATGGGATTAGGAGGGTTCACCCAAATGATACAGAACGATTATAGATAGGTAATCAGAATCATGTGAATCTACGAGTCCATGTCACATCTCAGTGACTGGTCAGATTTTTTTCCTTCTTATTGCCTTCAATTGGCATTAGCCGTCAGCCACAGCCCTGAAGTAATTTTATTTTTTATTGATAAGAGATAAAAGAAAATTAAATCTTGGGTCCTACTTCTTGAACAAATAAACAAATTCTTTTGAAAATGTTGAAACTCCGCGAATGCACCATTCCGGGAAAGTTCGCCGGATTGACCACATGATGCACGCACGTATCTCGAATCTCGGGCAGGTCATACATTTCTGCTCTGAGGCTTTCACCAAAAAAAAGAAATTGAAACTTTTTTATTGGTACCAATTACAATAATATTAAATTAATATTACTTAGTTTAGTGTAGTTAGAGACACAATAATAAACACAAATACAATAAAATAAATTCAAAATTTCCGATCTGACAAAGTAAAAACAAGTGCCCGCGGGATGCTAAGTTCCTAGTGAGCTTGTGTTATCCCGGGCAGTTGCAGACTAACAAAGATCGTTTACTAGGTGTATCACATTATAAAGACAATATCCGTTTCCTCACTAAGCATTACAGAAACTGGACAAAAAAAAAAAAAAAAAAAAAAAAAAAAAAAAAATAAGCAATTGAGGTAGGCTGTGATGAATAGTTACCAAATAGGCAAACAGTTAAATTGGCCAAGTGACAAGTCATAGTTCTAACATCTTGAGGTTCCACTCTCAATTATTTTGGTATAAAAGGAAATTTCCCTGAAAAATGTCAATTTCTTATAATTTTTTATTGAAAAAGGTTATAATTTAATATGCTTATTGTGGGAAAAAATTTTAAACAACATTGAAACATTTTTCTGTGACTCAGGGCGTTCGGCCATTTTGCCGATTGAGCCCTGTATTACACTGTGAATCCCATTTTCGCATCTCGTTTGGAATCCTAGTGAATCACAGGGTTTCAAGTTGAATGTGAAGAGGAAACTTGCTTGCTTCTGAGATACCTACGAGTACGTTACAACAGAAAATGGGCAGAATTATGAAATATGGTCACAGGCTCACATCAACCCTAGGATGATCCTTGACACATCCAAGGCCAATAGGAAGGGGTTCAAAATAAGTTTTAAAAATTTCAAATGGATCGGTAATGAATCTTCAGTTGTGATTTGAATATAATATATTCAAGATTATTCAGATAACGTTTCAAAACCTGACAAACTCAGATTATTCCTTTTCTATACAATCTTAAAATATTAGAACTATTTCAAGCTTTCCCCAGGACACTTCGAGGTCCTTCCCAAATTTTAACGGACTGCAATTTGAGGTAATTAAATTAATGTACTCAGGAACTATATACATATTTAATTCATCTAAAAATTAAGCTAATAGGTACATAATTATTGTAGCACCTTAAAATTTAATTGTTTACTATTTAATAGTAAAAATAAAAAATATCTCATTCCGTTATCAGATTAGAGTAGATGAACCGTGAAGAGTATCAACCACGTTTCTTCATCTCCAAAATGCTCCAAGTCTGAGATCGGAATGAGATATCGCAATTCTAACTTCACCATAGTGTTCAGCGTTAAAAAAACCCTTTAAAATGAGGTGTTACTTGTCAGACTGTTTCCTTTTGGGAATTTAGGAGTAATCCCCCCCCCCCCCCCTACAACGATGAAATTCGTGTAGCTGAGGAAACTCAATTCTATAAACGTAGTCCCTGAAAATTGTAAAGAGAAATTAGCTTGACAAAATATCAAATACCAGCTTACGGTAACTAGAACTGAGCTGTAGCCTGGTACAAAATGAGTTGTAGCCTGATGCAAAAACCGGTAAACCCTACAAACATTTGCTTCGGTACACGAAAACCGATCGCATACAACGTGCCTAAATGGAGGCCTTGTTATTGTTGGAACCAGAAACTACCCTTGGTCAGATATAAGCATGGTCAAATAATTTAAAACGTTGGATGCCAATAGCTGGATCAATTGACACAGTTCAGACAGGGGGGACGGACCTAGTGCACTTCTGCAGGTTCTGAAATAGAATCCAGTTACACTTTAGTAATTCAAGGGTTACTATACTAGGCTAGACGTTTCTTTTCATTACACTTCATGGTCGACTCTCAACCAAGTAATAAAAGATGCCCTGAGATGGTCGTCTTCTTCGGTAATATGCCCGGTCTGTAATAGACGTTCGTAAAATTTGAATTGCCGGTCGAAAACGACTTAAATTCCGTTGCTGAGAAACCGCCCTTCAATTTGTGGATGACTGTTAAATACCGAAATGGCAAGACAGAATCACACACCTTCCCATCCCGAACCAGTTACACAATCGGCGAGTCCCCGAGTCTCTGGCATAATTAGACCAGCGATTTTTCACCGCTTCACTCCCCCTCCCAACTTGAATAGCAGCCTGTCCTGAGAGTCATGTGCCGTAACGTAGCGTTTAAGAAAATCGGAAGGTACGAGGGGAAAAAAACAAAAAACATAACAAATCGTTTGAGTGAGGCCTCGGACGAATCCCCTTCCAACACTGTGTGATGTGAGGTGGACGACTGGTTTATGGCTCATTGTTTGTGGTGTTTGCAGATGTATGGCCGCTACACGAAGGAGCTCGGAGCCTTCGCCAAAGAGGAAGCACGTAAGCAGCAGAAGCTCAAGAAGGAGGACGTGGACTTGGAGACCGATGAATTAATGAGAATCAAATATCAAGGTATCCCTACATGTTTTTCACTTATTCTCTAAAGAGATATTGCACTTAAATGCATAACTAATCTGCCATGAAAAGTAAAAACAGCTTTTAAAATGTTTCGTCACTTGATGTGGAGGAAAAGCAGCTCACCTAGGAGCGTTTGGAGGGAAAAGAGCTTATGTGTGACGCATAGCACGCCTTGGCCAGGTTATTTATCATTTAAGTTAATGGTGAGGGGAAACCACTCAACTATTATAGCTGT
The DNA here is from genome assembly GCA_963920205.1 of Stenodema calcarata. Classification (NCBI taxonomy): domain Eukaryota; kingdom Metazoa; phylum Arthropoda; class Insecta; order Hemiptera; family Miridae; genus Stenodema; species Stenodema calcarata. The sequence goes on along the minus strand of OY986050.1, from coordinate 2,438,212 downwards.
TCCTCCTCCAAACTGTTCAACCATTTTCTAAGCTGAGCCTTTTGGTTTATTATCTTCGATAATGAACCATTGGAATCGCCCAAAGAAAAAATTTTTTTAACCCCCCCTCAAAATTTTTTGGTTTACGTTTCAAGATACGTAGATTCAGAAAATCGAATAAAAAAAAATCCGTCCGTCCGCCGTACGCCGTACGCCGTCCGCCGTCCGCCGTACGCCGTCCGCGCCACTTTGCCCAGTTAGCGTTGAGTTAAAATTACGAAATTTTTTTTATGGGTTTCGACCAACCCCACAATGGTCCTCGAAACTTTTCATAACCCTAGGTCAAGGGGAAGGGGTTCAAAACGAATTTTGAAAATTTGAAAATCTCATATCTCGAAAAATTCATATAGAACGGTATGTTTTTTATTTCATATTTAGATAGAGTTTGTTCCGTAGAATTTTTTAAGACCATCCGCAGCTCTGTACGACCAGCCGTTCGTTCACAATGACGGCCCAAAGATTGTGCCTCACAACCCGATCGTGAATCAAACTGTTGAAATACAGGTCCATTTTCATACTAACAAGATCTTTGGAACATCATATGGCTTAAGTTATGTCGAGTTTGTTGTTCTGAGGTGCGTTTCGTGCTACGGAAGTGAAGGTAATTTCGAATGTTTGTTGGTAGGTACTTCTTTTATAGAAAAATTATTACCGACGTAGTATTAAAAACCCCAGAATTATATCGTATTAATTAATCATAATTAATAATAATTATTATCAATAATTAATACGAATTATTAATACCTAACAATAAATTATAATAATTTTCACTAGGTACTTGATACAATTGTTAATAATTAGTGATAATTGATAATAATAATTAATCTAACATTTAGGATCTAGACATTTAGACCTAGTGATCTAGACAGAAGGGTGATCTGTACAAAGAAGATAATGAACCGTTGTGTCAAGAATTTGCAGAGTTTTTCTGCTTCGGTCCAAGTGGTTTTTCCTCCAAATGCGTCACTGCAAAAAATACAACAGCTGTTTTCTCTGAATTCAATGGGTTCAACTGTAATCATGATATTATGTTGTTTATTGATTGGTGATCCAGCTTTTTTGTCTTGATGATTCAGACTATGTATAACACAATATATTGCGGTGTCTGCTGGATAAGACCGGAAGTATCCATGGCCGAACCGAAACGTTGTTGGGTAGAAATCCACTTCCCCGTGCCCAATTACCATCTGCGGGATAAGCCGGTGGTTTTAGGACTCCCTGTCATCAGTTTCCCTGCTGCAATGTTGCTTCTCTCTCCTCTTTCCCAATGTGTAACTGTGGATCATCTGGGAATAATGATAATTACCAATAATTTACACTAAGCACTTCATGACAATGCAATATTCACTCGGTTTCTCGTCTGTAAAATTGTTTAAGCAGTAGCCATTTGTTAAACAAATTAAATTTGGATGATGAGCTAGAGTCTTAAAATGTTAAACATGTGTCAAAGATGGATGACAATTCAGTCGGATTCTTGTCTGTAAGATTGTTTAAACAGTAGGTACCTATTTGTTTGAACAAATTAAATTAAAGAAGGGTCGAGGATGGATGACATTCACTCGGTTTTTCGTCCGCGGCACTTCACCCAGTTAGCGTTGTGCTAAAATTACGAAATTTGGTTTACAAATTAGGACCACACCCACGATGATCCTTGACAGTTATAATAACCCTAGGTCAAAGGGAAGGGGTTCAAAACGAATTTTGAAATTTCAGTTCTTGTGTGAACATCGTTTCATCTATTATTTCGTGAATTAGACAGATGGGTGATCTGCACAAAGAACATAATAGACCGTTGTGTCAAGAATTTGCAGAGTTTTTATCACCAGCCATGAGACATTTCTATGTCAAAACTACTGGATGGAATTTTATTCGTATTGACATTCCCTTATCTTCATTAACAATAGGTCGTCACGAACAAAGAACAGATTGTGAGATAGGAAATAATTATGCGTTTTAAATAAGTACTTTAAAAATCGATTATATTCGAAAATCGAAAATAATTCTTTGTTTTCGATTAACCGAACATCGATTATTCAATACGATTAATTGGTCACATCGATTTTCGATTAATCATTTGACGTTATAATCGATTATTTGGTTCCGACGTTCCATCCCTATTTGCAACCTCTATTTTTCTCCCTTCTCTTCGTCTAGTATGACATTCAATCCAATTCAATGTACAATCGGTACATCCCTGGTACACTGTTGCAAACTGGATGTCAAATTTCACTATCATGCCACGTTTCTTGAGATTGCACTTGACCCAACTTTCCCTTAACGGAATAACGGCCATTAAGTAATAGTTTGCGATCGACTCAGGCCTCGGTCCAGTGATGGGTCGCTCGTCCTTCTGGATTAGCGAGGCTTCCAATGCGATCAGTGTCAGCGAAGCGAGAAATTGATGATTCACTCAAACAGAAAACAAATGGAAGAGCGTTTAACCCACAAGCGACACTTCCTGCCCAGTCCATTTCGCGTCGTCTTGTTTTGCATTCGTCAAAACAGGAATTTCCTAAAAATCGTCTCGTCAGTAGGGCGGCGGATTGCTTATGTATGAGACCGAAGCCATTGAGACCCTCTTTATAAGTACAGAAGGACGTCTGGAAAGATTGGAGCTCATTATTTAGATCCAGACGTTCAACTAGATTAAACAAGCACATTTGTTGAAGAAACCGAAAAACATTATGAACCACATTATTCATTCCACCCATTTCCAATTCTAAGGGGTTCAAGTGAGCGTTGTGATCTCACACACGAATTTCGAATAGGTGATAGTAGTTTTGATGTTTAGGACCTAAAGTTCGATATGCTGACAACTGCAGATTGTTGTTTCATTCGAGTTCGGCAAGATTTGATGATGACTTGTACAAATCTTATTAGTTTTGATCACTCGGGACCAGGGTTGTTAACGTTACTTTTAAAAAGTAACGCGTTACCGTTAGTCGTTCCTTGAGACCTCGGTAACGTACGACGTTACCGTTACTGACGTTACCTAAAATGTAACGCGTTACCGTTACCGGTAACGCCGTAACCGTTACTTGAAATTTTAAAAGTGCGCGTTTTTTTTTAATGGAATGTTGTGAAGTGCTGTTTTTTTGAAGGGGTCATGCGCAGGTATTCGCAGGTATCAATTAATGAAAAAAAAAAAACATAGTTAAATCTCTGATTACGTTGTATTGCAGCAGATCAGATAGGCCGCATAGTCGTGTAGGATAGAAGAAATGTGGAATAGTTAAAACAAAACTATTAAAAACAAAAACAAGCCTACTAATATATAGGTTATAGTATAAAAATACTTCAGATAAATTATGACAGAGCACATAGAATTACTTATTCTGCCAAATCCGCTTGTTTACCCTTAAAAGCAATTCTCTCTCCAAAGTCTCGTCCCCCAACTGGTTTCTGATTGAGCTAAAGCTATGGCCCGCATGGGAAAATAAACGCTCCACTGCAGCACTCGACGGAATGCCGTGTTGTGCTTTAGGAAGAGGCGGAAATGTATGAAGAAAGCGGATAAGGATGAAGGGAGGGGGAGTGGGCAGATTGTGGGATTGTAGGGAGAGGGCGGGGGTTGTCTGTAACTGGATAAAGGTGGCGGTTGGTGGGAAGGGTGGGGGGTTGGCTGTAACTGTAATTGGAGGAGAGAGCGGATGACGGGAGGGGGCGGGGGTTCTCTGCAACTTCAGTATTTGTCCCCTCCGAAGGATTCTGTGTCCCCCCTCCCTCCTACCAAAGGTATTTGACCCGTCAGAAGGATTCTGCGTTCTCCCCTCCCTTCTGCCAACGGTATTTGACCCGTCAGAAGGATTCTGCGTTCCCCCCTCCCTCCTGCCAACGGTATTTGACCCGTCAGAAGGATTCTGCGTTCCCCCCTCCCACCTGCCAACGGTTTTTGACCCCTCAGAAGGATTATACGTCCCCCCCTCCCACCAGCCTTCGGTATTTGACCCCCCCCCCCCTCACTCCTACAATCGGTTCCTACGGGAGTTGGCGCCTGTTATCACACTATAGTGTTAGCGCCTGTTATCACACATTATCGACATTATCACGAGGCTTTTCGTTGTAAAACATTCCTTAAAGTATTTATTATTTATTATATTATATAATATATAATATAATATATATTACTATATACTATAATATTATTATAGTACCAGTTGAGGTATTTTTATTTAACAAACATTCGACAAACCAGCCAGAAATAATCGATAATCGCCTCAAATGCCGTGAACCGATAGGAAAAACTGATATTTGATGGATCAATCGATGCCCTATCAAATCGATACCTCTGCGCAAAAAGGGCGAATCTGAATTTTCGCTCAAGGGCGAAACTGCTCGTGCTTTGGGCGAATCTGCTGCGATCGAAAGAATATATTTGAATTTTATTTGTGCAATTTTATCAACAATAAAGTTGTATCTTCCAGTTCACAAAAGTACCGTTTTAAGAGGGAAGATCACTATTTCTTTTTTTAAATTGACTTTGGCCTCAAGAAAGAGTTGCAAAGGTGCTTAGCAATAAAGAGTAAAAACAAAAGGAAGTAATGCTAAAAACGGGCTTAAAACAGATGCTAAGAAACAATGATAAAAAATAAGACTATTAATAGGTACGAAGCTAAATTTTGTTCAAATATCACTGAAAAATATAATATATTATACTTATAGGAAAGTAAAGAATGCCTAAATTATTTATGCACACTGGCCCTCAAGCACTCCATGGAATTAGAAAACTACATACAAAATGAGGTCATTGCAATAGTGTCTTTTCACTAACAAAAATTCGCTGAAAGGGCGAATCTGACAGTTTCGCCCTTTTTACGCTCAAACTTTTCCAACAAAGTATAGTTCGTTGGGGCGAATCTGACAGTTTCGCCCTTTATACGCTCAAACTTTTCGAACAAATTTTGGGTCGTTAGGGCGAATCTGCATCACACTGAAATAAAGCTTATTAATAATTTTACTGGAGTATCCCAAATGAATTAACTTTTGAGGAATTCGTAGTAAGATAGTGTAGGTACCCACTGAAAGTAGGGAAAACTGAACAGGAGGTTATAATAACTAGCGACGCCGTTTGGGGTTTTAGAAACACAGTGCTCGATTGCAGATTCGCCCTGTTTGCGCAGAGGTATCGAAATAATGGGGTTGCGAGAATGTTTTGCATTGAACAAAGGGGGTCCAGGGATGCTGGCGAGGCGCGAAGTGCCAAGTTTACCGTAAACTAAACTTTGTATTTTTTTTTTTTTTTTTTCAAATTCAATTTTCTGAAACATAAACTCACCAATTTTGAGGTGGCAATGGCAAGGAAACAAGGTTTTCCTCAATAATTATTTCAACAACTATTGATTCATACAAAATCGTTAATACTTTGAAGCTCCTTAGCCGTAGCCTTGAGGAAAGGAAAATGACGATTTTCGTTGTGACTACAACCTGTCTCTGAGACGACAATCGTCTCTTAGCTTTGAATACAAGATTACCCGCCTTTTGCCACTGATAACCTGTTGTTTCGCTTCATGAAGGTAGTCACGAAGGTTTCCGTTTGTTGGAGCACAACCTTATTTTTCTCATTTTTTCGATAACTACTTCCTCAATTTATTTGAGAAGAGACGACAGAATCAGTTTGAAATTACTCCATATTTAAAAGGGCCTTTCGCAATGCAGCATTCATTTTGACTTTGACTTCAACTATAGATGTCTATGCGGGGCACCTCTTGGCCGCGCGATTTCTTCTTGAGAAAAAAATCTCGGTTCAGCTATTTGAAACTCGCCATCGCAAATATTTGCACCTCCGTCTCGGTTGGCTCAGTTGGATTTTTCTTGAAGAACCACCTGTTGCGTTCAAGGGCACCTTCGCTTAGTCTGATCGAAAAATGTTTACTGTACGAGGTCGCTAGGATTGGGTAATACGAATTCTTGTACTAGTTTGATACAGCTGGTCCTTTATATCCATTATTTCCGAAATGTTGGGCATCAAGCTTGAAATGTTTTCTATGAAGTCAGATCGCATGTCGAGTCTATTCCTGTGCTTATTTTTCATGAAACCCTTTGTAGTGAACGCATGTTCGCACCGGTAAGTAGTAAGAATGTTGTGGAAGAATGTATTTGTAGAAACGTGGTTGCTATACTGCGAAGTTGAATGATGACATTGTTTTCTTTTGCTTGATGGGGTAAACTAAGTTCGGATGATGTAAAGTTTGGTACCTAATGAATCTCTTTCCTCCCTCGTTGCCCAGATCTGACACTTTTTTTCTAACCATAGGTAGCTCTAATTTTGTCTTCAACTGTGAACAAGTCTACGTTGACCCTTTTCAAATCTACATTCCGAGTATTTAAATGAGCAAACACGTCAGCTAAGTAGGCAATTGTACAAAGCCAAGAAAAGATTACTAGCGTACCTACTGCGTATCTAGAAAGAAGATACGGACCACATCTTTGAGTTCTAAAAACCGTGTCAAGATTGGAAAGACTATAGTCACGTGACTTCACCTGCCCATTTTCTTCTGATTTCAAATTGATTTACGCCTGATTACAAACTGTAACTATAAGCCAAATTATTGACGAAACATTTGTCGATGTCAGCTCGCGGACCTATGAGTCATATCCCACTGATTGGGAATCCCACCATGAGTGGATTCCCACTGATCTAGGGGAATCCCTACCCCTATCTAATACAACCAGTGAGAATAGAAGGTACTAGAGCGGCCCTTCCCGTGCAAGCCGCCGAGCCGAAAGTGTGCTGTGCTCCCCCCCCCCCCCCCCCACTCGGCCCTGCGAAGCGTTACCACTGTACAGTTGCGCCCGCACAATCTCGCCAATAACCTCAATTTTCATCCAGATTTTTAATTATTTTTAATTCAGATAATTTTGTAATGCTGCGTACGAGTATGAGTAGGTACCTTATTAACTGGCCGAAGGAAGGCGTAAAAAACATGGGAAAGGAAGTGTAGCAGCTTGAAATTACGCTACGAAAGAAACTACTCGTCGCACGTGAACATTAGAAGTGATTTTTATTAAATCCAAAACGAATCCTTGTTGCTAGGTTGTGTAAATAGCTACGCAGTCTCTTGGAGTCGCTACAGGAAGCATCAATTTTGCGAGTATTTTTCGATTTGGAGCACAGGCTCGACGTCGACACTGGTTATTATTATTCTATTTCCGTTTCCAACAATGAACAGAGTCAATTGGAATGTACCTGTCAATATTAGGTAACCGAAACTTCAACTTCATCCTCGGAAATGATGACATGGGAAAAATGAACTCAGTCACTTGGTTGATACCCCAAAATTTTACGTTTTAATACGTTTATTATGAGATAATACTTTTAATGGACAGGAAAATCTGATAAATCAATCAGTAAAAAGGTAGATCAATAATCAGCAAACAATTTTTTCACTGTCCCTTGAAATGGATGATTTTCTTCAGCTTTTGCCGTACACGTTGTTCCTCGATTTTCTGATTCTGGTCCCGGAGGTGCTTTTTGATACTAATGCTGAAGTATGCCTTGCCAATGCTCTCAATCAACCATCAACCAACTCTTTTAACGTGACGTTTCTCAGCTTCTTTTTAGTCTCAGTCAATTTCTTTCGGGTTTTTTCAAGTTTTTCTGCAGTCAATTCCAAATCAGATTTTGGAATCTTTTCCGGAACTGGAAGTGGAATAGGAGATAGGTCCCGCTTCAAAACTCGTCTTGGAATTGTAGAAGAAGAGGAAGATGGCTGTAAATGTGATGGGAAAGCTGGGAACACAGATGGAATCGAATCTTTTTTCAGGTAACTCCGGAAAGGAGACGAATCGTCGTAATCATTTTCTTTAAAGTGGTCGCTGCAAATCCGACTGTAATTTGTAGGTGCCCAGTTTTCCCTTCTAATGGCACGAACCCATTTTTCTCTTAGTTCTGGATCACTCGGAAATCGGTTTTACCTGTACTTCTTCACTAACGCCTGATGCTTTCTTCTTAGGCTCCTTATTGGTACATCCATAATATTATGCTACGCAAACACCCATTTTCGTGAAGAAAAAGAAAAAGAAACGACACTAACAAGAACCAAAGAAAACAACGCGAAAAATAGCACGAAAACAGTGGCCAAGTGGCGGATACTGCGTAGTAGGCAGCGAGGCCCAAGAAAGTTGGTGAACCAGCGGGTGGGGGGGGGGGAAGCGTGACACATCGCGCGGGCGCACAGGGCCACTCTAGTATCTTCTATTCTCACTGAATAGGTACAACATTATATCCAGCACCCACCACTCCACAACCCAACAACTCATCCACCCACCACTCCACAACCCAACAAGTCCACCCACCCACCACTCCACAACCCAACAAGTCCACCCACCCACCACTCCACAACACAACAACTCCACCCACCCACCGCACACCACTCCACAACCCAACAAGTCCACCCACCCATGTGAAGTGAAAGGTGAGGATGAATCCATCAATATCCTCACAGATAGCATTCACCCTCAGGAAGAAGTGAGTGTTTGCTGTCCTCCTTAACGGTAATGGCATCCGTCAGTCAGTGTTTAAAAAAAAAAAAATTTTAAATTATTTTCTTAAATCCAACCATTCTTTCTATAATTCAATTTAAAGACGAAATTTGTTTAAAATTTCAATAATTAATGACTACCTATGCTATCTTAGTAGGTTTCTATTACTATCTTAGTAGGATTTCAATTAATGACTAGGTATGCTACATTCAAATACTGCAACTCACTGAGCAGGCCCAAAGATCATGTTTTCTCGTTACGATATATTGAACCGCGACTAACATTTAACATTCTTTTTAACAATTAATGATTAATAGGACAACTCAATTATAATTATAATTGATAAATAATTGAATTGTCCTATTAATCATTAAATGTTAAAAAGGAACATAATAATATACACGTACAATAATTATTATACATGTGACCAAGACTGGTAGGTACTAAACTTGTCGATTGTCTAATTGACCAGTAGGTACATTTAGACACAATTTTCATTTCAAATGCCGTTGATGGGGGTATAAAATCCATAATAATATTATGGATTTTATACCCCCATCATATTATGTTGTATTTTCTGCACTACTTACTAGTGGTGTTGAACTATCGATAGTTTCGGTTTCCGATAGTATCGATAGTTTTAACACTCGTCTCTTTTCAAATGTCTTCTCAAATCTGGCCTCTGTATTGTCAGTTGTCGTCAGCCTTCGTCTTTCATTGGTTTTTTAGTGAAGAGAAAGTATTCCTGATGAGTTCAGTACAAAAATCAGATGCGTTTTTCATGATTAAGGCTTGAATAAAAATATAAACGTTTCTTGGTAACCAAAAACGACTTATGGTTACGTCTCTTACATGTCTATTTGGCGATGTGATTATTTTTTTTATTGACCTAGTCAGGCTAAATACTTTTTTTTTTCAAATTATTTTTGGCAAAATAACCAAGTATTTTATAAATAAAAATTGTCATGTCTGATTAAATTTCGGGTTTGTTTGACCATTTTCGCCTGGGAAAGAACTGGAAAAGGCAGAAAAGAACGTCTGGAAGAAGGCTAGAAATGAACGATAATTGTGGCGAGAAATGAACTGTGTTGAGGATGTTCCGAATTAGTGATAAACTCGTGGGCCCTTGAATTGTGTATAATCTAATAAATAATAAAATCTAGATATCGAAAACTATCGATAGTCCTATCGATAGTCAGATACTATCGATAGTCCTATCGATAGTTCAACACCACCACTACTTATCATTCGATATTTTTGTTTCCGCAGGCCGCTGTCGAGGGAGATTATTCAAAGCCTTCGGTTGGTTGTGGAGACACACTTTTGCGAGGCTCGGGGAGGACTGGGTCTTCCTCGCTCTTTTGGGCCTCATCATGGCCGTCCTTAGCTTTTTCATGGATCTCGGCATTAGCATGTGCAATAAAGGTGAGTTCAAATTCTCTCATTTAAATGGATTCGCGGCAATGATAGTGTATAAAATAATTATAATCGGGGAAACTTAATGAGATGCTTGCACTTGTTAGACCTTAAGGACAGAAGTAGCCTTTCAAGAACTAATTTTATTGACATGGATAATATCAATATTATGTCTTATGGTTGGAAGTCATTCCAAAATTTGCGCGATACGAAATTGCGACGTTTTATGGCGCAATTCCCGCGGTGGTAGAGACTTAAAATTTGGCATGTTGCCTCCTTAGACTTACACTTTAAGCAGCATATGCCCCGGATCAGCTGAGTGGCTCCTAAATCTACTTTCTATGCTATTCACTCTATGAAGCTGTAATTTGGTATTTAGCCTCCTTAGGATCAGCTGAATTAGGTGACATTCAGCTAATTTATGTGTTATTCACTGTATGAAGCTATAATTTGGCATGTAGCCTCCTTAGGACTTAGGTACACTTAAACTTGTCGCTGCCCAGGCCCCGGATCAACTCCTCACAGGATATGACGTACGTGGACCGGCAGGGGGTGGATGACGTCAGACAAGTGGCTGGTAAGAACACCTCACAGGATATGACGTACGTAGACCGGCAGGGGGTGGATGACGTCAGACAAGTGGCAGGCAAGAAACCTCACACGATATGACGTTCGGCGACCGGCTGGGGGTGGATGACGTCAGACAAGTGGCCGGCAAGAACACCTCACAGGATGTGACGTACGTGGACCGGCAGGGGGGTGGATGACGTCAGACAAGTGGCCGGCAAGAACACCTCACACGATATGACGTACGGCGACCGGCTGGGGATGGATGACGTCAGACAAGTGGCCGGCAAGAACCCTCACAGGATATGACGTACGGCGACCGGCTGGGGGTGGATGACGTCAGACAAGTGGCCGGCAAGAACACCTCACAGGATATGACGTACGTGGACCGGCAGGAATAGATGACGTACGTGGACCGGCAGGAATGGATGACGTCAGAGGGGTCAAGGGGAGCCAAATATTTTAAATCTCCATTTCTTTCTTACTAATATTAATAAGCATTATGTAAATACGGATCGTAATCTTGAATTTACTTGTACTCTCAACAGTTCCATTATATAAAATATCAAATTACCGTCGAGTTAAGTATTTTTTAACAATTCCTATTTCCATCATAAAAAAATTGTTTCTTCATACAAAAGTTGCTTAATTCAACACTTCCTTCGTTAAATACATTTAAAAATAAATTGTGTCTTCCTTAAACATAACAGTTTTAAAATCTTTGTACAGGTCACCCTTCTATCTAGATCACTAGGTCTAAATGTCTAGATCCTAAATGTTAGATTAATTATTATTATGAATTATCACTAATTATTAATAATTTTATCAAGGAGGTACCTAGTGAAAATGATTATAATTTATTGTTAGGTATTAATAATTTGTATTTATTATTAATAATAATTATTATTAATTATAATTAATTAATACGATATCCGGCTGTTGGAATCGCCTGGGTTGCTTTGTGCAGAACCTGCATGATAGAGATGATGAATTAATTACAAATAAAATGTACCGATATAATTCTGGGGTTTTTAATACTACGTCGGTAATAATTTTTCTATAAAAGAAGTAGCTACCTACCAACAAACATTCGAAATTACCTTCATTTCCGTAGCATGAAACGTACCTCAGAACAAAAAACTCGACATAATTAAAACCATATGATGTTCCAAACAGCTCGTTAGTATGAAAATTGACCTGTATTTCAACCGTTTGATTCACGATCGTGTTGACAGGCTCAACCTTTGAACCGTCATTGTGAACGAACGGCTGGTCGTACAAAGCTGCGGATGGTCTTAAAAAATTCTTAGGAACAAACTCTATCTAAATATGAAATAAAAAACATACCGTTCTATATGAATTTTTCGAGATATGGAATTTTCAAAATTTCAAAATTCGTTTTGAACCCCTTCCCCTTGACCTAGGGTTATGAAAAGTTTCGAGGACCATTGTGGGGTTGGTCGGAAGTCATAAAAAAAAAAATTTGTAATTTTAACTCAACGTTAACTGGGCAAAGTGCCGCGTACGGCGGACGGACGGATGTTTTTTTATTCGATTTTCTGAATCTACGTATCTTGAAACGTAAACCAACAAATTTTGACATGGGGTTAAAAAAATTTTTTCTTTGGGCGATTCCAATGGTTCATTATTGAAGATAATAAACCAAAATAAGTCTGTCTATATGCCGTGATTAAGTTATATGCAGTCGAGTGGTTCATTTTGGTTCATAAGTGAATGGTTGGTGTATTTCTCAAACAAGATATTCCAAATTACCAAGGACTCAAAAAGTATCTCAGAACAAGAAAATCGATGTGCCAAAACCACGAATTACTGGGATCAGATGTTCCTCAGTATGAAAATTGACCTTAAAAAAAAAAAAAACGTTTTTACTTCTTATCTCAATGGAACTGCCTGTGGTGTGATCTACCGCCTTTTTTCAATGCCTGAAAAAGTATACGTTATTACAGTGTACTATTTTGTCACCGTATATTTTCTGTCGCGGCTCTAATAAGTAAACCGTGGATGACACAAGTTCAGATGGAAGCGACGGCTGTGATGGCCGACGACGCTTTACTTGATCTAGTAACGACTGGTTCCAAACTTGCATGGAACCCTCAAGTTCTACTCATATCACGCAGAGGAAGTAAATGCCCCTCATTAGCCGCCTTGGCCTTGATTCAAGTCAAGTGAAGTGTAACGTTTGCGAGTCCTAGACAGTTGGACAACTCGTGTAATTACTAATTCTCGTTTGTTACGGATGTCCGACTGATCTCCTGCTCTAAATCGAGGCGGAGGAATGCGAGCGGAAGCTGTACTCACTTGTACGGCACCACCCACCGACAGACAAATCAGTCAATCAATATTGACGATATCGTCGCCTAAAAATTCGCACAGCACATCCAACTTTTCAAGAGAGTCGAAAAACGGTTTTGCGGATTCACGAAACGTGTTATTCTTGATTTCTTAGGCAAAGGTGGAGCCGCTGGTTCCACGTTAAACTTCGTTCATTGAGAATTAGTTGAACCACGTTCCGTACACGTTCTATGCTGACGTATATTCAATTTTTGTATTTCAATAAAATACTAATAAACCTTAAAGTTTGCGATGTCCTACACTGTCTTATTCTAAGAATTCGATGTTTTTACACTCTACATTTTGGTTTTTCTGTTCAGGAAGGCTGTGGTTGTATCGTGATTTGGCAAAGAACCCGGTAGCCCAGTATTTCGCGTGGGTTGCTTTACCTTTCTGCCTCATCCTGTTTTCAGCGGGATTCGTTCACATAGTCGCTCCGCAGTCGATTGGCAAGTAATCTTCACTGGTTGTACCGACTTACTATTTAAAAATGAATGATGTTTTGTTAATATATTTTTTTTTGAAAGTATAATATAAATATGTAGTTTTGATGGCTTAAACTTCCCTGTAGGAGTTTGGTTTCGTATGTGCCTCCACTTTCAAATTCGTCAGATTCAAACGTTGCACCAAAAAAATGAACCTGGTTAGTATTCAGGACAGTGGTTCTCAACCATTGTCGAATACTTTATCGTAAACTTGATGGTTAGAGATGGTTAGGATGGTTGGAGATGGTTAGGGATGGTTAGAGGTGGTTAGGGATGGTTAGAGATGGTTAGGGATGGTTAGAGGTGGTTAGAGATGGTTAGGGATGGTTAGAGATGGTTAGGGATGGTTAGAGATGGTTAGGGATGGTTAGAGATGGTTAGGGATGGTTAGAGGTGGTTAGAGATGGTTAGGAATGGTTAGGGATGGTTAGAGGTGGTTAGAGATGGTTAGAGATGGTTAGGGATGGTTAGAGGTGGTTAGGGATGGTTAGAGATGGTTAGGGATGGTTAGAGGTGGTTAGAGATGGTTAGGGATGGTTAGAGGTGGTTAGAGATGGTTAGGAATGGTTAGAGATGGTTAGGGATGGTTAGAGGTGGTTAGAGATGGTTAGGGATGGTTAGAGATGGTTAGAGATGGTTAGGATGGTTGGAGATGGTTAGGGATGGTTAGAGGTGGTTAGGGATGGTTAGAGATGGTTAGGGATGGTTAGAGGTGGTTAGAGATGGTTAGGGATGGTTAGAGATGGTTAGAGATGGTTAGAGGTGGTTAGGGATGGTTAGAGATGGTTAGGGATGGTTAGAGGTGGTTAGAGATGGTTAGGGATGGTTAGAGGTGGTTAGAGATGGTTAGGGATGGTTAGAGATGGTTAGGATGGTTAGAGATGGTTAGGGATGGTTAGAGGTGGTTAGAGATGGTTAGAACACTCTAACCATCTCTAACCGTCTCTAACCATCTTTAAGATTACCGAAACATATACCAAAATCCAGAAAATACACTAAGCAGTCACTGGGCACCTCCTCCGTTGTTTCACTCGAATTGAGGCTACGGTTTTAGTGTCCATTGTACATTATACCAATCTTGCCGATATGAGGTTCATTTGGTATTTGGGGATTTTCACAATCGTGTTTCTGACACCCAACAACCTTTGAGTGTGCAATATAAATACAAATTTCTTCCTAAACTCATACAGTGACATCCATCATCCATCAAGTTCGAATCGGGCCACTCTAAGGGAGGGGGGGGGGGGGTTTAGGGATGGTCAGAAGTCAGAATTGCGAGATCTTATTCCGTTCTCAAACTGGGGCACTTGGAAGATTCACGTGATTGAGCTCGTGATTGATTCTTGAGGTGTTCTTCATGGTTAGTCTTCTTTAATCTGATAACAGAATGAGAATGAGAGAAAATTGCGATAGCAATTCTGACTTCTCCATCGTGTTCAGCGTTAAAAATCTGTAAGCTGTGGGGTATTAACCATGTTTCATTATCTTCAAAGTGCTCCACTTTATGAACGGAATAAGATATCGCAATTTTTATATCGCCATCGTGTTCAGCGTGAAAAACCTCTCAAATGAGGTATCACTTGTCAGAATTTTTCATTTTGAGAATTTATTGGTACCCCCCCCCCCCCCTAAATTTCCCCTATCACCCCTCAGCTTATAGATTTTTCAACTATGAACACGACGGTGAAGTCAGAATTACGATATCTCATACCGTTATCAGATTAGAACAGACTAACCATGAAGTATCAACGACGTTTCTTCATCTTCAAATTGCTCCACTTCGAGAATGGAATAAGATAATATTATCTCAATTCTGATTTGACCATCGTGTTCAGCATAAGAAACCCTTTACAATGAGGTGTCACTTTTCAGACTATTTCATTTTGGAAGTTTATGGGTAATTTCTCCCCCTAAAACTCCCCCCCCCCCCTTAGATTGGCACGGTTCTGTCCATCTACGAACTTAGCCTTTCGATTGCTAAGGCGGATGTTATTGCAAATTTCATCTTTTTATCTCAATTCTATCGAGAGTTATCGTCTGGAATGACACATACATAAAGATATAAATATATAAATATAGTTTGCGGTTGAGAATTGACCAACACTAGTCGTTTTTATTATTTGTTTACTGCGACGTTTCGATCTTGGATCAAGATCCTAATTATGCATCTTGATAATTATCCGAATGGTGCAAATTTGGTCGCGTAAAGGTGCGTTTCTACCGGGCGAGCGAACACCGGCGAACGAAGAAATTTGTGTTCGTCCAGTTGGTGGAAACAGAAGACGAGCGAATGTTCGTTTGTTCACCCGTGATCACTAGGTGACCGCGCGAATCTTCGTTAGGCGTGGAAACAGGTGAGCCTTCAAACAAGCGAAGAAACGTTCGTTCGTCAACCATTTTCAGCGATCAGTCCAGGCCGATCTTTTTATCGTTCGCTCGCTTGTTGAGTTCGGTTTTTTAGTTCGCGTTTCTCAACTTTTTCATTCATTTTTCATTACTTTTTCGATCCGTTTTTATTCATTTTATTTCATTCGTTATATTTTGCGATGGAGTGGACCAATGAATTTAATTCTGAAGCTAATACCGTCTAACCGTGAAAAATGTTCCGTGATTCCATCCGGCAAAAATTTCGAAACTGCTCACGTTCTGGTTCGTTGTTCAACTCTTGAAGGAGACTGTCCCTTTAAACACCTCTAAACACCTCTGAGTTTGAACTTTTTATCTCAATTCTATCGAGAGTTTTCGTCTGGAATGTCCCGGACATAAAAATATTCAGGAGGGTCTGAAACGGATTTTTGTATAAAAACTTTTCGGAAATTCGATTTTTAAAAATTACTTTTGTTCAAAAATTCGCTAACAAACGAAACATTTATTCGAGAACGATTTAATAAACTTACATATTGAACAGAGTTGCTCACACGAGAGAAACTGGTCATACCATACGAGAGAGGATGAGAGAGAGGCGACAGCCTTATTCAACGAACGTACCCGACTAGTTCCGATTAACGACCAGACTGCCTACTATTACTTCGAGTAGTTAGTAATGCAAAACGCTGCGAATTGATCGCCCTTCTGTCTAGAACAGTTCAGTGTACAATATCCTTGTAAATCCCTTAACTACCTACTAAAATTCTGTCTGTTCGTTCGGGAAGTCTTTGAGTGAGGGAGGCAGTAAGTAGTTTAGTGATGGTCACGTCAACTTTCCAACTAAATTCTGGGTTGCCCTTATGATTTATATTTTAAAAAATTTATTATAATTATTTATATTCAATATTATGTAAATTATGAATGAAATTATTATACAGGGTGTCCAGATTATGATCCGAAAAACTTCACACACGTGTTCTACAACTAATTTGCGACAAAAAGTGCCTCCGAGAGTTATTTAAGATTTTTTTCGTGTTTTCGACCTTATCTCCTAAAAATATCCAAACTCCATCGTTTTTAAAGTATTCGCAAATCTGAGTATACCGTTGGGAAGAGCGTTAAGTAAATATTCCATCAACTCAGTTTCTAACAATAATTTATAAAGGGAACTAAAGGGTGAAAAATGAGGACCCTCTAGCCGTGTAAATCATGAATGGCTATAAATCGAATCTTGACACTCTCAGACCTCCCCGACAGCGTAATAACCGAGTATTTAGTACGAGATTTCGTACTTTGAGATCAGCTTCAGGCGGAATGAACTTTTCCTTTAATTTCATAACTGCCTCATTGGCGACTACATCATTCGAATTTCGCCACTATTTCCTTCTCGTTTGGAATTATTTTATTTGGATTTGGATTACCTACTATCGATAGTATTCAAACTTTCAGAGGGATAAGGATTTGAAAATAAAACCAAGCATCATAAGAGGAACTTTAATGTATGAATTAGAAAGAAAGAAAATCCCTAATAGAACTTTATACTCGATTTAATATCTTGGGAAATAGCTCGGAAAAAATGGAAGACCTCGGCCGATCTGAAATCCATTAAAAGATTCGACAACAATAAATTTTCAAGGGTCCTAAGATAATATCTTAGGAACTTATAAACTTAACAATATCTCAGGAACCTTAATATCTTAAGAACCTTATAAACTTAACTTTTGTCATATTATGAGAGAAGTTACTTTTATAAGGTTCTGAGATTTGATAGGAGTAAGTTTTAAGGTCATTTAGCGTGTTCAAAGGAACCTTCGTAGTGTCTAGTGGCAAACTTGACACTCTGAAATCGACTATATTTTTAATTTGTCGTGACTATAGTAGTTTCAGCTACACTTTTGTCACTTACGATGTATCACCTGTAGGCCATCGATATCTTACTCTCATTACAACTTTTTCCATCTTTCACTATTAATTCAACAAATATCGTTATTAAATAACGATAAATAAATACATTTTATTTATTTTCTATCCGTTAGGTTCCGGGATTCCAGAAATGAAAACTATCTTAAGAGGCGTCGCTCTCAAAGAGTACCTCACGTTTAGAACTCTCGTCGCCAAAGTGATCGGCCTCACGGCCACTCTCGGTAGCGGACTGCCCTTGGGCAAGGAGGTAATTCTAGAAAAATAAATATTATTTGAAGATGTTCCATTTCCAAATGTGTAATTTACATGATTTATTCATCAATATACATATTGTTGGGGTTCCCTCATCCGTTTCGATACGGAGATGTATGTTATGGTTCCCCTTGTCGATAGAATATTATTCCTTCGAAATCGCCACCTACCGCAAGCAATACTCAATAATCAATTATTAATGGTACATGTTAATTATTGGGCTGCTCTGTATAGCCCATAGAAATAATAGATTTAATAATAGAAATAATAACTGGACCGTTGTCTTCGTCTCTGAATGTCTTAAGTGGGATAGTAAGGTGGCCGATTTTCACTATTTTTCGTTATCAAGTTTTATTTATTTCAATTTTTCTGTTATTTTGCCTAAGGAGCTCCTCCTAACCAATATCACAATATGGAACAAAGGAAAAGAGAATTCTTCTTATAAATAAAATGAATAAAGCCTTTTAGAAAATAAAATAGAACTCTTGATGTATGAAGAAAATGAAAAAAGGAACGTTCTGACCGGGAATCGGCGATGTTTTTGAAGAGGCGGCGAAAGACGTGACGACGGGCGTTCGGGAATTGAGATCACCAACGTGGCAGGGCAGAAAGAACCGCAGCACCTTCACAACGCAGCTGATTCCGATGGCTGGAGTCAGCGGTTGCTGATAGTTGAAGGGCAGTAGATCTGGGAGGATCTTCTGATGACACTGGATCTGCAAAAGCGTTTGATTAGAAACGAAAATATTTCATCGGGTAGTCCGGGGAAACCGAGGATACGTACTAGGTAGTTGATGAAGTTCTAGAAAACTCGAAGCCGAAATGTCGACGTGTACCACGTGCAGGTTTTTAGATGATGACGTGGAGCCGTCGTTAACGTCGAAGTCTCTCGTTGGTACTGGTTGGCTTCCGATCGGAATCGCTATCGAGGCTCCCCTCTCCCCCCCCATTGTCACCATTCCCGAGTCCAAGCATCACTGAACATTCCGCGAGCGTCTTATCTTCACAACACTTCACAAAACTTACATCAACATCGGTCACTTACAAAATAAATCACTAAACGCAACATGCCGCCCACCTAAATTTGGGTCAAATTTAAGGGTTAGGATAGGAAGGTTTGTTGGCTGACAATAAGGGCACCAATTTGACTACAGGCCGTTTATATGTTCCCTGCTGGGTTTTTATGGTGGCCACCCTCACTATGCCATCCTGCCCCTGATGTACCTCTATAACCTTGGCAACAGGCCATGACATAGGCTGGGAGTCTTCTTTGATCAGTACAAGGTCGCCAATTGCTAAATTCTCGGTCGTCTCTACCCACTTGGCTCTTCTCTGCAGCGTGCATAGATATTCACTCCTCCATCTCTTCCAAAACCGCTGACTTAGGGCGTATACGAACTGCCATCTATCAAGCAGATTCTCTTTTATGTCAAGGTATGAAGGTTGAGGGACTGTAACGAGTGGGCCGCCCACCAAAAAATGTCCAGGGGACAGGTAGTCCGTTTCCTCTGGGCTCTGAGAAAGGGGGCAGATGGGCCTGGAGTTTAGGATGGCCTCGATTTTATAAAAAAGGGTGGCTATTTCTTCATAGGTCAAGACTGAACTACCAACAATCTTGTTGAGATGTCCCTTGACTGACTTAACTCCCGCTTCCCAAATTCCTCCCATATGAGGAGTGAGGGGCGGGTTGAAATGCCAATTAATATCTCTATTGGCAGCATAGGTAATAAGATCATTTTGGGTCTCAGGTGATCTGAACCAGTTACCCAACTCCTTGAGATAATTCGCAGACCCTAGAAAGTTACTGCCTCGATCAGAGTAAATGTCTGAGGGAAGCCCTCTCCTAGACGTGAATCTTTCTAGAGTGGCAATGAACGCGTCTGTAGTTAGGCGTGTCACTGCTTCCAAATGTAAGGCCTTGGTCGTCATACATACAAACAGGCAAAGATAAACTTTACCGGCTGCAGCCTTACGTCTGGAAGACTCTTTCATCGAAAAAGGTCCTGCAAAGTCAATGCCGGTGTGGAGAAAGGCCCGCCCACCATTGACGCGATAGCTTGGGAGGTCACCCATCAGCGGCATCATAGGTTTCGCCTTAGAACGATAACAAGCCTTGCAATGGAATCCTCTGGAGCGGATCAGACGGCGTAAGGATGGAACCCAGTAGATTTTTTGGATGATAGCTTGTAGAAGGTTCGGCCCGGGGTGTAGATAGGCTCGATGGTAGTGATCGACCATAAGGATGGTGAAGTGAGCTTCTGAGGGCAAAAGGATGGGGAACTTCTGAGCTGCACTTAGCTGTGACTGACGTAGACGTCCACCTACTCTGATGATACCTTCATCGTCCATGAATGGTTGTAAATTGGCAAATTTCTCGAATGCAACATGCAATCTTTGACCACGTAAGATATGATTTTCCTGCACCCACTTGATACATAACTTGTGGGAAAGATGAATTTCAAATAGTTTGATGGGGCCTGTGCGGAGTGGTCGGCAACCACCTCTCATGTGTCTGGCATTGTGGATCCACCGCCTTACCCAAGCCATGACCCTTAATATTTTGAGAAATGAGGAGAACTTCTGCATCCATGTTATCCAAGGATTCTCAATATAGCTGGCAATAAGGACTGTAGTCATAGCCTTGATTTCGGGAAGAACTGAAGCAGTGCAGAATGATGGAGATGGCCAATCTTCATCATTTTTTGTGAGCCAAGATGGGCCTTTCCACCAAAGTTCGTCCACAATGAATTGCGATGGCAATAGACCCCTTGATGCTACGTCACAAGGGTTCTCTTCCGAGCTCACATGTCTCCATACATTATTAGACGTCAGTTCCTGAACCTTGGCCACTCTGTTTGCCACAAATGTGTGCAGCTTAAAGGTAGGTGTGTTCAACCATCCTAAGACGATCGAAGAATCCGTATGAAACGATGGAGCTTTTACAGAGGACAGTGATTCAAAAAATGTCAAATTAGATGCATATAGTTGAGCTAATAGCAAAGCTCCACTCAATTCCAAGCGAGGTACTGACATGGCTTTAGTAGGAGCAAGTTTGGACTTCGAAGTGAGAAGTGACACCTTCCAACCAGAACTAGGAATGAAGACTCGTAGGTATAGGACGGCAGCATAACCTTTTAGGGACGCATCAGAAAACCCGACCACATGACATAAATAGTTGCCAGAGGTGTATAGAAATCGAGGAATTCTAATAGAGGTCAATAGGTGAAGTTCACTTAAGATCGTATCCCATAACGCCCTCGATTGAGCAGGAACTTCATCATCCCATCCCAAGTCCAGCTTCCATAAATCTTGTATGATGCTTTTCATCAGAAGTGTGACTGGTGTCAAGAAACCTAGAGGGTCGTAGAGTCTAGCTACTGTAGATAGTATCCCTCGTTTGGTATATATGGGTGTAGGAAGCTTGAATGAGAATAAGAATGCGTCCGTTGTAGGTTCCCATTGTAGGCCCAGTAGTTTGACCCAGGAATCCTCTTTGTCTGATAATGTCACCACGCCTTTGATCGAGTCCATAGAAACTGAATCAAGGATGGTTTGCGAGTTGCTCACCCACTTACTTAGATGAAATCCTCCTTTCCTCAGTAGTTGCACCATTTCTTCTTTGAGCGCGTAGGCTTCAGCGTGGGTGGAAGCCCCAGTGAGTACATCATCCACATAAATATCGTTTTGAAGAACTCGAGACGCCGATGGAAAGTCGTGACCATGGTCAATACAAAGTTGCTTCAACACACGCAGAGCAATGAAAGGCGAAGAAGCCAGTCCGAATGGTAGAGTCTTCAGTTCCCACAGCTGTATCTCCTGGTCTGTGTGGAAACGCCAATATATTTGTAAATAACCTCTGTCGCGTATGTCGATTTCTATCATGCGGAACATCTTGACAATATCAGCGGAAAAGACAATGGGATGTTGGCGAAACGACATGACAACATCTCTGATGTCCTTCTGCAGCTTTTCTCCAACTAGCAAATGTTCGTTCAGCGAGCCATTGGGAACTGGCACACTTGCATCAAACACCACGCGTAATTTGACGTTACCGTCCTCTTCTTTGGTTATGCAGTGATGCGGAATGACGAATTTCGTAGTTTGTGTGGCTGGGGTCATGTGATCCAGATCTATATACTCGCGAATAGTATCATGATATGCCTGCTTGATGGATTGATTCGCCTCAAGCCTTTTTTCCAGGTTCAGAAATCTTCTACGTGCTACCTGTGAGGAATCTCCAACAGTTGGATGGTCTTTGAAGGGAAGTCTCACGCTATACTTGCCATTAGGTAGTCGAGAGTGAGACTGCCTGAAGTTTTCCTCGCATAGCTCCTCCTCTGGATTGCGATGGGTCTGCTGGATGCTTGGCTCCTCTATTTCCCAAAATCTTGCCAACTGGTGGTTTAAATCGTCACTTGCATCAAGGGTCAAAAGTGTAGAGGATGCTTCCATTGTGAAATGGTCTTGAACCCTGCCAAACACAATATAACCAAATATAGAAGAAAACAATCTTGCCTGACTACCTTCAATAGGAACAACAGATCCTGTCATGATTTGAGAAAAGAGATCGGCTCCTATAAGAAAATCTACTGCTGAAGGCTTCCAAAATGTGGGGTCAGCCAAGTCAAACCCAGAACAACAATGGACAAAGTCCATGTGTACTGTTTTAGATGGTAGAAACGAAGTTATATTTGCAACTACGATGGCGTCAGTTCGTAGTATTAGGGTCTGACGATATCTTGGCCGGAGAGTGCATGTAGTTCTACCTTTAGTTCCCTCAAAAGGGGTTTGTCCTATCCCAGAAATCCGCTTCTGAAGATGCTGCATGGTCAAGCCCAACCGGTTCACACATTTCTGCGTAATAAATGAATTCTGACTTCCGGAATCCACCACTACTCGAACAGGTTGATATTCACCCCGTGCATCCAACATCTCCACTATAGCTGTACCTAAGATTACCTGACCTTCGCACCCATGAGAGTCACTCACCGACGACTGGAGTGACGTCGAAGGAATTGTATCAGATGTAGTTTTATTAGCTCTGTGCAAGCAGGAGTGATGGCGATTAGGGCAGAATCTGCACTTCCACCTTGAAGAGCACGATTGTGTGCTGTGAGTCGGCATTAGACAGTTAAAACATCCGTTCCATCGATTAAGAAGTTGCCATTTTTCGTCTACGGAAGCCTGATGAAATTTTTCGCAACTTAGTAGGTGATGATGTTGTGCCTTGCAGACAATGCAAATTGGATATTTATGTAAGGGAGGGGTAGAGAGCGGTTTAGACTCTCTGGTATCCTTCTTAAGAGGAGTCTTGTCTTGTGACAATAACGAGGGTTTAGGATGATTCCTAGGATTTGGAGGCTTGGTATACTTGGGTGACTTGGGGAATGGAGCTTGATGTGAACCACTGTTGGCCAGCATCAGGGATGTTGCCCGGTCTCGAACAAACGTGAGAAGAGTATCAATAGTAGGGAACTGCACTCCCTTAATGGAGGTCTCAAAATGCTCTCGAGTGTCAATGTCAAGTGCCCTAATCGCTAGGTGGAACAAAATGAACTCGCCAGGTTCCACGATGCCTAGTAGCTTGAATGCAGAAACGCTATCTCCAACCCTGGAAAGGTATTCCTTTAGAGAATCCGATGTTGCCTTACCACTGCTAGGCTTGGTGGCCAGAATCGTATCCAAGTAATTTGAAGCTAAAACTCGTTTATTGTCGAACGTTTCCTTAACTGCCTTCCAAGCTATAGAGTAATTGACGTCTGATATACCTAAGTGTCCTATGACGCTGAATGCCGAGCCTCTCAATGCAGATCTGAGATAGTGCAGTTTATCTATGTCGGCCATGCCTCGATCATTTTCCACAAGTGACAAAAAGGAGTCTCGGAACTTTGGCCAATCTGAAGGTTGCCCGTCAAAAGAGGGAAGCTGAAGTTTTGGCAAACTTCGTGAAACTCGACTTATGGATTCGTTACCTAACGTGGCATTAGCAGCTGACAATTCACTAGCTTTCCTGACTTCGTTCTCTTGCATTGCCAGTAACTCGGAAAATTTGTTGGCATTGTAGTATAAACTCCTAACATTTTTTCGAAGCTCGATGTCTGCTGTGGAGGGAACGGTTTTCGCGCCTTCGTCCTGAAGAGCTTCATATTCCTGCCAGATGTCTTCAAATTTAGTATATGTGGTCTCAAGTTGTTTGAGCGTGCCTCGGAAAAATGAAACATTGTCCTTATCCGATGGATCAGCATAGGCTTTCTTCCCCCACTCCCTTATACACTGAATGGTGGAAAAACAGTCATTCAACCTCCTCCTATAAGGAATGGCCAATTTTTCAAAGTCCTTAGCCATAGTTCACTACAACAGCCAGCAGGTAAGAAAGAGAAAAAAAAAGAAAAGAGGGTGAAAGGGAGAGATAGGATATTTTTTTTTTTTTTTTACTTGACCCTCACAACAATAGAAAAATTTGAGGCGGTGTGTGTGTATAGTTTGTGACACAATAATATTATGTTGTGCAAATCGAAGAAAATGTTATGTAATAAATGGCAAGTTATATCATTATAATAAAAAACAAGGTATATTGATGAAATGGTAATGAATTATTATTAGTGGACACGTTACCCACAAAATAGTTGAAAAATCACGTACTTGTAAATGGGAGTAGTTAGGTATCCCACCTAATTATGCGTACGTATGAGACTTAGCAATCGTTATAATAGAGTAGAATATAATATATTCTTCAGAATATAATATATATTATATTGGGCATAACATGCCAGAATTATTCTGTATGATTTACTTTGCAGTACTCAATTATTATACGTCTAAGAAGTCTACATAAGTAGTAGATGCACGCTGTTTCCACGTGGAGTGAGTACGAATTGCTAGTAAATCGCCAGTAATAGATAATTATAGACAAATGATAATATCACCTGTCAGAGTTTCCTATTAGATTAAGTTCTATTAGTAAGATAAAATCGGCCAACTTCAAATAGTGAAATTATTCAACACTCAGAGAACCACGCTCTGCTACCAATGTTAATTATTGGGCTGCTCTGTATAGCCCATAGAAATAATAGATTTAATAATAGAAATAATAACTGGACCGTTGTCTTCGTCTCTGAATGTCTTAAGTGGGATAGTAAGGTGGCCGATTTTCACTATTTTTCGTTATCAAGTTTTATTTATTTCAATTTTTCTGTTATTTTGCCTAAGGAGCTCCTCCTAACCAATATCACAATATGGAACAAAGGAAAAGAGAATTCTTCTTATAAATAAAATGAATAAAGCCTTTTAGAAAATAAAATAGAACTCTTGATGTATGAAGAAAATGAAAAAAGGAACGTTCTGACCGGGAATCGGCGATGTTTTTGAAGAGGCGGCGAAAGACGTGACGACGGGCGTTCGGGAATTGAGATCACCAACGTGGCAGGGCAGAAAGAACCGCAGCACCTTCACAACGCAGCTGATTCCGATGGCTGGAGTCAGCGGTTGCTGATAGTTGAAGGGCAGTAGATCTGGGAGGATCTTCTGATGACACTGGATCTGCAAAAGCGTTTGATTAGAAACGAAAATATTTCATCGGGTAGTCCGGGGAAACCGAGGATACGTACTAGGTAGTTGATGAAGTTCTAGAAAACTCGAAGCCGAAATGTCGACGTGTACCACGTGCAGGTTTTTAGATGATGACGTGGAGCCGTCGTTAACGTCGAAGTCTCTCGTTGGTACTGGTTGGCTTCCGATCGGAATCGCTATCGAGGCTCCCCTCTCCCCCCCCATTGTCACCATTCCCGAGTCCAAGCATCACTGAACATTCCGCGAGCGTCTTATCTTCACAACACTTCACAAAACTTACATCAACATCGGTCACTTACAAAATAAATCACTAAACGCAACAGTACAATAATTGTACCATTAATAATTTATTAGGTATAGACAGTACAAATAATTTTATTATTAAAAATTTATATCATACACAAGATCTGTGCCCCTCAACTTTCAACCAACTTCGATTCTAATTTCAAGAGCTATGTGGTCATTTCACGTAATATTTATGTTTTGTGGTGTTCTGAATCCGAAGATGACTTCTGCTTTGACAATTTAGGTACCTAACTACCTAAAATAAATAAAAATAGACTTGTAAAATGTATTACTTGTTACAATATCATTCATGACAACGATTTTGTAAGTGAGATGACCTCACCAGCACATAACTCAAATTGTGTTCCCAAGTGAGGCCTTTTTGAAGATTGTCCGGAATGTTTCTGTGAAGCGCCCAAGAGTAAGTAGTCTGTCGTCTTTGTCATCTTCCCGCCATCTCTTTGAGAGTCCTCGTGGAGTCGCCCACTTTGCTCTTCATTCACAGCACTCAAATGTTCTGGAAAGCTGTAGGAGTGGAGGAAAAGTACTTTCGCACTTACGTGACTGACATCAGTCGTCCGATGATGTTTATGGATGTAGGACTTTTCTTGTTGCCTAGAAAATTCGCTATGACGTCATGGTAAAAACAAAATCCTGATCAGCCATAAGCCTTCGAATGTCTGGTGCGACAAACACACCTTCCTTCATTTTTGCCCCCGGAGATGAAACATAGTCACTTGAGTATTTGGAGCAATCTCCACCTCTTGACTGAATTTTTGCATGTGACAGGAGACAATTTTTGGCAATAATTATTATGACTTCAAAGTAGGTTTGTGCCCCCGAAATGAAAAATACCAAATTTCAGACAAATTTACCCCTTTTTTTATGGGAATTTTGAATTTGGTTGAAAACTCTGTATAGGTTTATACCTATAGGTTAGAGGAGTATAGGTTTTTTTGAAAAAAATACATTTGGCTTTGAACTGAAACACAATAGTGGATCTCCATCAAATCCTGGCCTTAATGATATTCGCATAGTATTTACCTAGTGCATGGATAATTAATAATGCATACCAGGAATCAATCCCCCTTCTCACAAAAACTTAGTCTTCAGCTAGGCATTTTAGTGTCCCTAATATATTGGCATGAGAAGTTTAATGTCTCCTGTTTCTGTTTAGGGTCCATTCGTCCACATCGCCAGTATTTCCGCAACTCTTCTTTCGAAGCTAGTCACCTCATTTCAGAGTATTTACGAGAATGAGTCGCGCAACACTGAGATGTTGGCTGCTGCCTGCGCTGTAGGAGTCGCCAGCTGTTTCGGAGCTCCAATCGGAGGTTCGATAGTTTCAGTATTTTCGATTTATCAACTTCCAACTTGCTAGTTCATAAGAGTGTGACGTTCCAAAAATACAAATTTTGAGATCCAGTTCCAAAATGTTTGATCTGAGCAGGCCGTGAACATGTACACTATCAGTAGGTGTAAATTGACTATGTACCTATAATAGAATCGCTGGAATCGCTCTAGAGGCTGAAACGATCAGTGGAACAGTAACTATAGATACTAGAATGTAGATAGCTCCAGTTATCATAACATTAGTTTCATTGGAACAGTTACAGCAAGACACATATATGTATGAATATATATATTCAGCAGTTACAGGGTTGGCTCAGTACTTCTCGGATACCTACCCGACAATACTATGATGTGCAATTACAACTCCAGGCCAATCCTTCCCATACTTACCAACTGTCTCCAGTGTTAGGAGTTTCCTGCAGCAAATATTGAGACAGGAAATACAAAAACTGCTTGATATCGACGACGTTGAGCCATTTCTAGGCTGTAGCATGTCTCCATGTTTCCTAGTTCCGAAAAAGAAATCCACTCCCACCTCAGTGCAACTCGACAAACTAGTCATGGATTTCTGGGAAATGACCAGGGTGATACAGTAGAAAGATTACCTGCTGCTAACAATCTAAGGACTCCTCGGGCATCTTCAGCATGCTCGGTAACAAACTCATTGATTTCAACAGTGCGTTCCATCAAATACCAGTAACAGACCCCCCCTCCCCACGAGCAAAAAGTACCCAACATTTAAGGTTGAGGTGAATTACGGTATCTTAGTCTCAAAAAGGGTACCGTAAGGTCCAACTGTCTGCTCACTACTTTCAAGATCCCTCTTGGAGAAGCGGTTTGGGGATCTGCACAGCAAAACGGTGATTTGGTTTTTGGATGTCTTGCTGACACTGATACGTTGGAGCATCACCAACAACACGTTGGACAAGTCGTGGATCGCTTGTGACAAGCTAACCCCAAGGTCAACCGCCACAAATGCCAATTCGCCACACAGACCGTCCGATTCCTAGGGTACATTATTTCTAACGGTACATTGGCAATTACAAGATGTAAGCCTAATCGTTATAACGTATAAATACCCCCACCCAAAACTACCAAACATATAGCCCAGTTTTTGGCGGCAGTGATAATTTTGGTCTGTTTATTGCTGATCTGGCCCAATGTCAAGATCGAGTGGTCATCCCAATGCTAAGAGGCCTAGGATACGTACATGCCAAACTGGCATACGTAGCTCCAACTCTTCGATTTTACCGTCTCTCAACATCAACGTCAACCCGCCAACTATCAACGCCCATCTAAAACTATAAGACATAATACTAAAAGCCTTCCAACTAGACACAGGAGAACGATGAGAGGAGAACATCCTACTTTTTGTTCGAGAACTCAGATCCCACTTCATAACGGAAATAGATTTAATTTGAACATTTAAAACAACTTATTTACTCTGCTGATGATTGATATTTTCAAAAGGTGTATTATTTAGCATCGAAGTAACTACGGTGTACTTCGCCGTCCGCAACTACTGGAGGGGTTTTTTCACGGCTGTTTGCGGCGCCACAGTCTTCAAGCTTTTGGCCGTTTGGGCTCACGAAGAAGGTATGTACTTACTTCTGCTGGTTCTACTGTAAATAAGTAACCAAACGATGAAAATTCAATTAAATTGGTTTGTGGTTTATTTAATCAACTCTCCTTTTGCGTTGTGCAGATACTGTGAAGGCGTACTTTCAGACTAACTTTACTATGGAATTCCCATTTGACCCCCAGGAGCTGCTCGTATTTGCTTTAATGGGGTAAGCATAATTCCGCTCGTAATCTTACAAGAACCTCACCTACCACTTCTCGTGTTGGAGCTCAGCCTGGGACTGTTTACCACATTACTCTGGGCTGAGTCCTTGGGAGTCCTCTTCACTCTCCTTCCCATTCAAGGACCATCTTTCCCCTCAAGACCTTCTCCAAATATCTGCTGTGTGGGTCCAATGCTGCTCACTCTGCAACATCTTGGCAACCACCTACTCTGGTGACGAATTGGGAGACGTTATGCCCAGTGCTCCTTGTAGCCATCTCCCATTTCGTGTATTAAAAGAGCGTTTGATGCACATCATCTTCCACACCCTGGCGGCTGTGCACGGTGGGATATCCACCTTTCCCATTCTGTATAAGTAGGCATTGAAAAGTCAATCTCCTGAGAAGAACTGAGGCAGGATATTCTACTTATAATCTGGGGGTCCGGTTTGATGAGCGGCTTGGTTTTTCTGGCCACATTGAGGGTCTTGCGAGTAGAGCGATGCGTATGGTTGGATTCGTCAAACGGAATACCAGGGAATTTTCCGACGTTGATGCCATTGTGATGCTGTATAAGGCCCTAGTCCTTCCTTTGCTAGATTACGCATCCTCCGTGTGGTCCCCTAATTACGCAATCCACAACTACCGTCTGGAGCGCGTTCAGAGGAAATTTTTGCGGTATGTCGCCTTCAAGATGGGAGTCCTCTCAGGAGCCATTGACTATGAGTCCATTCTCCATAGATGCAAGTTGCTAACCCTTGAGAGAAGACGGTGTTCATTTGACCTCGTGCTGCTCTATAAAATCGTCAACAGCCAGCTTCACTGTCCATCGCTGCTCTCCAAGATTTGCCTTTCCGCTCCTCGTTCTTCATCTCGCTCGCCGTTACTCTTCAGTGTCCAGTTTTCTTCAACGAACTACGATCGAAATAGACCACTCCTCCGCCTCCCTCGCAGTGGAAACCTTCTTTTATCTACGAACCCTCAGTTCGATTTTTTTCATTCCTCCCTAACGACCTTAAAGTATCTTGTTGTCTCATCCCCAGTCTCGTTTGGTTGATACTCAGTTTTTTGTTTTGTTTCATAATATATTATGTTCTATTCCTTTGGAAGTTTTGTGTCACTTTTCATTTCAATTGTTTAATTTTGTAATTCAATAATGTAATTGGGCTTGCCCGTATAATAAATAAATAAATAAATAAATCTCTCCATGGTATTATCAAGCAAAGCGATTTCTTGTATCGCCAAAAGAATCACAGTATTGTGTTGCCATTTTGAGGCACTGAGTTGAGTACCACCTACAAAATCTTTATGAACTGGGTACAAGTAGAATCCAAAAATCGAACAGAGGGGGTGAAGGAACTTGATGTGGGTCCCAGTATATTACTCTTGAAGGAACATTATTTGATCTAACAATTGACAAGTGCCTCTTGCTGGAGATTCCGATGAGTGTTGTTACCAAGAACCACTAAGCTAATTTGATAGTCTTGGTTTGGTGCCATTGGTTCATCCCAATGTTATTTATCTTATACATTTGTATAGCAAGGCCAGTTTCAATCATCACCAGTGCACGCTAGATATATGTGGCTTTAATGCACAAGTAGCTTTACTGTCATTTCTAGGACTAAGTTCGGGTTCCGCAGGCTCCTCTTCACAAGTCACACCAGAGTGTACTTGACGAGGTTGACGTTGGTGATTGGGTAGCATTGATTGCATTAGATTTAATCAGTGCTTTCGGCTGTATTGACAGCAACATTTTGATCGACACTATTCTTTGACATTTGCTTGTCAGGGTGGCAATAGATAGTTGAGTTTTCAAAAGCTTGACAAGAACTCTTTGGGTTTTTTAAAAACATCTTTATAAATGGCTTAGTAGATCTCTGGAGAATGAGCAGATGAGTTTCTTCCATGACACGTCCTTGGTGATTATGGCCTATATAAGGTTAGGTACCTTATAAAAAAAAATTTCCTTTACCTTTTTGAAGGAAATTGCTTTGTGACTTGATCGTCTAAAACCGTAAACCGGTACCATAAAAAAAATCAGGGAAAAACAAAATAACAAAGAAATATTATCTGGGTTAAAAATGAATTATATTCTGCTCTACCCCTACCTACTTAGAGAAAACGTTTTTCGACCTCTATCAATTTTCATCAGCCCAAAGGGAAAAAAAAGAAAAGAAAAAGACTTGAATGTTCAAAATAATAAAACTATAGTTTACTATTATAGTATAATAGTATACTTCTGCTCACCCAAAAATCCGGTACTAACAACTTTTGAAATAATAGGGACCACCACTTAACTGGGATGAGGATTTACACGGCACTTCCTTTTTAATAACAATCTTTTAAATTTACCACCTTTTTATACAACTCACTCGCGACTCACTTCACTCCGTTCCGGATCGGGCAGGGGGAGAAGCACGCGATACTAAAGCTATCTAGCGGAGGCTAGGTGAAACTCTCTCTGGGAGTTGTCCCCAGAACGTCACTGTAATTTTGGGCGTGACACCTATTAAGAAAACTGGCCAGCTACGTATCCCGCATTGTCCTAAAAAATTCGGCTCCTATAACTCTCAGAGCAGCTCCTTGCTTTTAGATAGTTGCTTTATACCAAGTTATAGGGCAACTAAATATCGTATAGGGCAAGTGCTCTATAACTCTCAAAGCTGCCCTAAGAGCAAGGAGTAGCGCTGAGTGTTATATGTGGGGTTGATTCTCGGGCGTCCTGCTGACCTCTTATTAAAGAACTGAGAACTGTGACAGTAAATGTCGTCGGAATGGTTTTGTTCGACCTCGTTGAGTTACGTCGTCCCAAACGGACATAATTTATACAGTCCGACGCATTCTTGTAGCACTCCCTCGCAGGGACGTAGAGAGGGGGTGGTTTTACGGGGTCCAAACCCCCCCTTCTAGGTTTTTTTTCGTAACTCTGGAGGAGTATTATATTTCTCTCGCAGTAGGCCCTAGTCTGACACCCCCCCCCCCCCCCCCCATCGTAATTATGGCTACGTCACTGACTGGGGATGGTTAAGGACTGCACAAGGTTGGCTTAGGACTGTTTAAAATGACTAGTGGCGCCTTGTGAGGCTGAAGTGGCTTTGAGATGCTCAAGAAAAGCTTGGAATGGTGAAGGATGACTGGGGATATAAGGACTGCTCAAGGGCGGCTATGGACCGTTTTAAATGACTAGGGCTCTCCTGGTGAGGCAGAAGAGGGGCTGATGGGCTTAAGAAAGACTTGGAATGGTGAACGATGGGGCTGGTTGAGGGGGTTGTCTAAATTGACCGGGGGGGGGGGGATAGAGACAGGCTGAAGAGGCCTTGAGATGCTCAAGGAAGGCTTGGAATCATCCAAAGATGACATAGCGTCGTATGAATACGTAAAAAATTATCCACAGCTATCTCTGGAGGACTTGAGAAGGTTAATGATGGCTACGTTTAGCTTGGAAGGTATAAGGAGCGCTTGAGACTGGGGTGATCCATATGGTCTCAGGAGAGCTTGAAATGGTCCAGGACGGCTTGGAAAGGTTAAGAATGACTGAAGATGGCTTGGAATGATGGCGATGACTGGAGCAGGGACGTAGCCAGGGGGTAGACACCCCCTCCCCATGATCTAGTGTTTTCCATACCTCTGGGGGAGCATTCCATAGATCTGGGGGAGTTCCATACCTCTTGGGGGAGTATTCCATAGACCTGGGGGATTATTCCATACCTCTTGGGGGAGTATTCCATACCTCTTGCGGTAGGCCCTAGTCTGGACCCCCCTACCACCCTTACCGGGCTTCGTCACTGTCCCTCATCAGATAATCTCTGCTTGGCAACAGTTCCGACCACTATAGCGCAGAAAAACTCTGCAAATTCTTGACACAACGGTTCATTATCTTCTTTGTACAGATCACCCTTCTGTCTTGATCACTAGGTCTAAATGTCTAGATCCTAAATGTTAGATTAATTATTATTATCAATTATCACTAATTATTAACAATTTTATCAAGTACCTAGTGAAAATTATTATAATTTATTCTTAGGTATTAATAATTCGTATTTATTATTAATAATAATTATTATCAATTATGATTAATTAATACGATATAATTCTGGGGTTTTTAATACTACGTCGGTAATAATTTTTCTATAATACGAGTACCTACCAACAAACATTCGAAATTACCTTCATTTCCGTAGCACGAAACGCACCTCAGAACAACAAACTCGACATCACTTAAGCCATATGATGTTCCAAAGAGCTTGTTAGTATGAAAATGGACCTGTATTTCAACAGTTTGATACACGATCGTGTTATGAGGCACAATCTTTGAGCCCTCATTGTGAACGAACGGCTGGTCGTACAAAGCTGCGGATGGTCTTAAAAAATTCTACGGAACAAACTCTATCTAAATATGAAATAAAAAACATACCGTTCTATATGAATTTTTCGAGATATGAGATTTTCAAATTTTCAAAATTCGTTTTGAACCCCTTCCCCTTGACCTAGGGTAATGAAAAGTTTCGAGGACCATTGTGGGGTTGGTCGAAACCCATAAAAAAAATTTCGTAATTTTAACTCAACGCTAACTGGGCAAAGTGGCGCGGACGGCGTACGGCGGATTAAAATCTGTCTGCATGATTAAAATTGAAGCTGTGATTGAATTCGTTTGAGTGACGAGCAAAATTTGCAATTAAAATCTCCGTTACTACCTATCTCTAGAATCTTTTTCGTGTTCCTTAATCCTTTCATTAAACGTCCAACCTGTTAAAAATAAAAGTGGTGTATTTACATTTTATATACACCACTTTTATCTTTAACAGAACCTAGCAAAGATTGGAGATTAACTTGAGTTTTAGACCTTACTTTAATTAAACCCTTTAGAAGTAAATATTTTACAAATTAAGGGTCTCACGGCAACACCCCACATCGTCACTTTTGGCCAAAATGAGTTATGCATCCCATTCGAAGCGTCTTCCCCCGGCGGATCGATCTAACTAAGTATAACTTAGGTACCTAAGTTAGGTAACACTAAACCTCACGATTTACTTTACTGAATTACTCAGTAAACATAGTCATTGGCAGATGGTTTTTTGGCTCTGTTGAAAAGTCGCCAAAATGACGATGTGGGAAGTTGCCGTGAGACCCTCGAAATGCTATCTGAAATTTTCCCATAAAACGGAATGCTAATTTAAATCTTTTCTTCAGTCTTAGCTTCCCTAACTAAATTTGAAATTCCTTCCCTACTCTTTTTCTTAAGAACCCTATTCTACATGAAATCAATAAGATCTTTATCTCCACTACTTTTGTGTTTATATAAGGAGCTAACGTCAAAATTTAACATGCTAGATCTTGGAGATCTACGTCATTGTCTTGGAATTTCATTCACCACAAAAGATGGAAATATTTTGAATACATTTGGAACAACCATTTTAGAAGCCACAAGATTAAATGGTTTATACTTTGTATCACCAAAAGTTGAGTCATCCAACTTCACCTCGCCTTCAACTGAACAACAAAAACCATCACAGCTCATAATTTGGCACAGCTAGGTCATATTAATGAAAGCGACTTGAAAGCAGCACAACGATGTAAAACATTACATGGGCTCAATTTCAAAACTTCAAACTCACTTGACAATAATTGTCACAATTATTGTGAAACCTGCCTTTTCGAAAAATTGACAACTCTTCCTCATCATAACCGGACTACATCGAAGAATTTTGACACATTGAAATCATCCACAGTGACTTTGTAGGACCCATGCGTTTGGCATCCCAAGTTGGTTGCAAATATTTTGTAGATACACTCAAGCATCCTTTCTTAAACAGAAAAATGAGGTTTTGGCCCATTTCATTGAGTACAAAAATCGTGTTGAAAATTTAACAGGTAAAACAATCAAATTTGTCCAAAGTGATAATGGTGTTGCTGAGTACCACCAACCATGTGTCTATGTTGATATTCAAAATAATACTTTTTCTTTAATAATTTTTCTTTTCGCCAAATTTTGTCCATCGATGAACCATGATATTCTATTACTTATATAGATGCGGGTTTTTTTCGGCTTTAGGGTCATCTGCGGTTTGGGTGGTGCACTGTACGTTTGGTCGCATCGGCAATACGTTCTCTTTATGCGACGCAACAAGAAGATGAACGCCTTTCTACAGAAGAAGTACGTGAGTATTCCTTTCAAATTCGTTGTAAATACAATTCGCAAAATGATCCGTGATATTCCAATCCGTTAATGTCATTCGAATGTATCCGGAATAATTTGCATATATTTCATTTGGAAATAGTTTTGATAGGTTCGAATATATATTATGTAGTACATTAAGTATGTAGTATATAAAACGCTGCAAATGTATACACATCATGAATTAAAATATTTATATTGATACATATAAATTATATAAATGTAATTCGTAGATTTTTTTTGTATGTACGTCCACTAAATCCGAAGTCACGAAACCTATCTCAGAACGAGAAACTCGACGTCTCAAAACCCTAAGATGTTTGAGTCAGCTGGGCCAGTATAAACAATGACCTGACTTGACACTCATGTTGAGACTTTTTAGTGGCTCAACCTTTGAGCCCCCATTGTGACGAACTGCTGGTCGTAATAAGCTCCGGATGGTCATACAAAAATTCTCTAAATTGAATTCTATGCAAATGTGAACTGAAAACTACACCGTTCAATATGAAATTTTCGAGATATCGTCGGCTGTAAAAACCAGCATCACACAACTCAATTTTCCTTACTTTTCAGGAGGACGAAAAACTAAATTTGTCGCAATCTCGTGGCGAACTATATCTTTTTTTCAACATAATTTACAAACTTGACAGCCAGCCACCTGGCATGAAGAAGCATTACAATGGGAGTTTCAGCCCACCCCTAGAAAAGGCGATGAGTTATGCTGTGCTGGCATAATTTTTCCTGCACTTATGTGATGCTGGTCACCATTGAACACGACATAAAAAATAGGTTCAATGAATTTAAGTGCGAATTTCCTGTGAAACTTTGTATAAAACTTTCATAATGTGAAAGTTTTATATAAAGTTAATATTATTACAACATTGAAACATTACATGTTGAAATATAGACGTCTAGACGGCGTTTATCGATAGACGCCGTCAAGACATCGATAGACGCTGTTGAATAGTCAAATAATAGAAATAAAAGTGGTACTGGCTGATAGAAAATGAACTAAACAATTGAATTGATAAAATTATATTTGCTCTTCTCGTGATAAAATAGAAATGAAAATAGAATCCTACTTGGAGCGCTCCGAAAATGTACACGTGTATAGTTGGTTGCTTATAGGATAGATCTGACCGAGAGAATAGATGTGTGACTCCTTCGGGGTTGCAAGATCGAAATCCTGGGTTGTAGACGTAAGGCGAGACCTTTCTGCAGAATCCGATGACGGAAATACGACAGCAGTCGTTCGTGTCTATGATGGATGCGGCCAGAAAGGGAAGATTTTCCTTATATGTCCGCCACTGTAAATTTAAATTGAATCAGTGAACGTGCATCATCAGGAATTCCAGCGACTCCGTCGTGGGAATTGTAAGCATGAAGCAGTTACTTACGGATGGTTTCGATGAGTAAATTAGAATGTTAGGGATGCTGTGACCCAAAAAACCGGAGGAGCTTCAAGCGTGGCGTCAACGTCGGTGAAATGTCGACGTGGAAGGAAGGAAGGACACGTACGAGCTGCGGGGTTGATGAGTAGGAGGGGGGGGGGCAACTACCGACAACAACAACAACACGAGTTGACTTATTCTAAACAGACGCCCTTTAGACGTTGGCTAGACGTCAATAGACGCCGGCTAGACGTCAATAGACGCCGGCTACACGTCAATAGACGCAGTCTAGACGTCGCATGTTCATCTACGCCTGTAGATACGTCTACATATTAGATGAATAGACGTAGACCATTTAGGCGTCTAGCAGATCATCTACCATATACGCAGGAGCGTAGCGTGGCTCTGGAATAGAGGGTACCGCACTCCATCCCCTCCCCACCCCCACAATATCCCAAGTCTCCTACTGAATTTACCTACCCACATTCACTTCAACCAAGACAGAAAAGTAAAGCAGTTCTTAGCAAGCTATTTGCTCAAGGGAATTGTACAGTGTTATTATATAATATAATAACTTCTAACTAATGTTTGAAGGCTAATAATTAGCCTTCAAACATTAGTTAGAAACCAAAAATTCCCACGCAAATAGCCAGTATCCAGGACTTGCCAACGGGGAGGCGACTGCTGTAAAGTCCTCCCAGTCCGCCCCTACCACCCAACCATGGCGAACTGGCTACCTACACCTATTCTAAATAAAAAAATAAATAAAAAAAATTAGGAACTTCTAACACCCTTAGAAATACTATTATACATGAGCATAAACAGATAGGCACAAGTTCCAGGGCGACTGCCAAAATCAGTAGACGTCAATGATTGCCCAACGATGTGCCATTATCCGTGATGTCAATAACGGGGATATTAATTTCTTTATGTGATCTTTTTTTGATGTAACGTCTTTCTTCGAGGTGTCCTCTAGCTCATCTAAATCGGCAATATTTTGGGTGTCGTCCATACAAACACTAATATATTCAGAGCAATCAATGCAATTTCTGAGAAAAAGTAATATATTTATGCTCAGTTCAATGCATTTGTCGTATCTTTCCCAAAGGAATCGAAGTATTATACTTATCGAAGTATTATACTGAATAAAGAATTCAACTGTCCTACAGCATAACTCAAGACTCGTGTATTTTAGCATAGCATAACTCAATGTACCTACTACAAGAAACTTGTTTTCTAGCATGCGTTGCAACGACTTTGTGAAATAATCGAGCCGTTGGCGAATCGTTTTTAAAGCTGATTTGAAGGAAAAGACATTTAACGAAACCGCTTCAAATAACCTAATACTGACCCGTAACCTAATACCAGATAACCTATTACCAGAAAAACCCTATTACTGGAATAACTATTTTGGGAACTTGGGGGAAAGGCCTTTGAGGGCCTCTTTGTCGCCGGCCGTTCGGGATTCTGTGATAACAGGTTGGGTGGGACTATTCCAGGTAATACCAGGTAATAGGTTACGGAAAACGAATGCGTGTAAGGTGTGCGATCATAACTGTCGACAAGTTATTTGAGTGAGTATTGAGTTAATTTCTTGTTGTTGAATAGGTTATTTTGGTTATAGGTTATTTAGGTTATTTTTCGAATCGCCGGTAAGCTATTACCAAAATAACCTAATACCACCACCTATTACCAGACGGACGCATGGATGTAGGCTGAATCCTTGAGTGGATCACCCTCGGGACTATTTATGCTCTGTGGTGGTGAAGCAGCTTGCGGCGCTGGGTAGGCTTCACCCACATCACTCCCCTCCCAGTGTTAACGAAGAAACTTGGTTGAGCAACTTGACAGGAAATTTCACCTGGCGACCACAGCGAGTTGTCGTCGGAACTGGACCAGTGACTTTGGTTGCCGGATCCAATCGAGTGGTTCTAGCTGCAGGAGTTGAAGCTGTGACTTTGGCCGCAGGTGGAGTCGCTTGGCTCGGAACTGCAATTGGAGCAGGGTTTCCAGAGTCCTGTGTAGCGTGATCCAAGGGTGCGTCAGACGAATCGTTGTTGGAAGAATAAGGAGCGCCTTCAGTGTTGAGCAGAAACGCAGGTTTAAGTCGATCAACTGAGATAGTTTGCTCGCCACGAGGGGTCTCCAACTTGAAAACCTTGACACAGCGTGACAAAACACGGTACGGTCCATCGTAAACGGGTTGGAGAGGCTTGCGAACGGCATCCTGTCTTATGAATACGTGAGTGCATGTGGACAACTCAGGGTGAACAAAAATCGTTTTCGGTGACTTGTGTCGGAACGTGACAGGGCGTAATGTCCTCACATGTTCACGCAACTTGACCAGCAACAATGGAAAGTCAGCCTGAGGTGTCGTCTCGTCAAAAAAATCAGCTGGCAGAGCAACAGCTTCACCGTATACAATCTCAGCAGGAGAAACATGCAGTTCTGGAAGAACATATGACCTCAAACCGAGCAAAATGGTTGGCAGTTTGCTAACCCAATCGTCATTCAGCTGTGCACGAAGAGCAGATTTTAGGTTACGATGCCAGCGTTCAATGGCACCATTTGCTGCGGGATGATATGCAGTTGTCATCAAATGGTCGAATCCGAGGAGATGAGAGAGCTTGGAAAAGAGTTGACAATCAAATTGCTTGCCTCGATCCGTTGTGAGAAATCTCGGTACTCCATACCTGGATATCCATGTAGACAAGAGCGCTGCTGCAACAGTTTCTGAAGTGATATCAGATAATGGTGCAGCCTCTGGCCATCGCGAGAACCTATCTATCATTGTCAGCAGATAGCGAAATCCTTGTGATTGTGGTAATGGGCCAACAATATCGACGTTAATGTGGTGAAAACGTTTGTCCACAGGGGCATACGAGCCAATTGGGCTGGATGTGTGTCTCCAGGTCTTTGACCGCTGACATGGAACGCATGATTTGGCCCACAATGTGACATCTCGTTTTAGAGAAGGCCAACAAAAACGTGATTGGATAAGATCAACTGTGCCTTGGACACCAACATGCGCTAAACCATGTAAGGCATCAAAAATTCTATGTTGGAATTCTTCTGGAATAAATGGACGAAGTTTACCAGATGAGGTTTCACAAGTCAATTCAGTGTTGTTATCAAGTGTGATTATCTTGAATTTGAATGAACAAGAGGCTGAAGACTTCAGGTGTCTGAGTTCATCGCATTGCGCTTGAGCGTCAGAAATTTTTTGGAGTGAGACAGTAGATGGCATGACAATGCTTGAAATCCTAGAGCAGGCGTCAGCTGGAATATTCATTTTTCCTGGAATATACCGAATATCCGTCGTGAACTGACCTATATAATCAAGTTGGCGAACTTGTCTAGGTGAAGCTTTGTCAGACCGTTGCTGAAAAGCATATGTAAGTGGTTTGTGATCCGTATAAACGGTAAACTGGCGTCCTTCAAGGAAATACTTGAAGTGCTTGATAGATTGGTATATAGCAAGTAGTTCTCGGTCGTAGGTGCTGTATGAGCATTGTGCTGTAGATAGCTTCTTTGAATAAAATCCCAGAGGTTCGAGAACATTGTTGCGAATTTGTTGTAAAGCAGCACCAATGGCAAAATTAGAGGCATCCACTGATAATACAATAGGTAGTGTCGTAGAAGGATGGGCAAGAAGGGTAGCATCAGCTAGTGCTTGCTTGAGTGCGTTGAATGCAGCTTTAGTAGCGTCCGACCATTCTATGACACGTTTGTCCCGACGTTTTGGTTCACGACATAGGTCAAACAATGGCTGTTGCAGTTTGGCAGAATGGGGAATAGAACGCCTGTAAAAATCCACAAGTCCAAGAAAACGTCTCAGTTTTTCAACTGTGTCAGGTAGAGTAAACTCTGATATGGCCTGAACACGTTCTGGTAATGGTTTGATGCCTGAACTGGAAATTTGAAATCCAAGGAAAGAAACTGATGGAACGCCGAATTCACATTTGCTAAGATTGATGCAGATGCCATGCTGATCTAAGCATTGGAAAAGCATGTTCAAGTGACAGTCATGTTCCTGTTTATCCTTTGACGCAACCAGCAAATCGTCTATGTATGCTGATGTAGGCTGAATCCTTGAGTGGATCACCCTCGGGACTATTTATGCTCTGTGGTGGTGAAGCAGCTTGCGGCGCTGGGTAGGCTTCACCCACACATTCCCCCCAAAAAATCCCTGTCAGCCAATTAAAAATCTAGGGGGAAAATCCCTGACTTGGCAACTGTGTGTTTTCTCCGCTGGAAACTGAAATTTCCATCGTAACGGGCTGGCGAACATTTTTGGAGTAGCATTAAAAACTCATTTTGGCAAAAAATTGAGTTATGCGATGCTGGTTCTTAGCCGACGATATGACATTTTCACGTTTAAATTAAAACCCCTTCTTGCTGACCTAGGGTTATGAAAATTTTCAAGGACCATCCTTGGGCTGGATGACATCCCGTCAAACAAGTTTCGTACGTGGCGCGGACGACGGACAATGGATTTTTAAAAATTTTTTATTCGAATCTCTGAATCTACGTATCTTGAAACGTAAACCAACAAATTTTGAGGGGGGGCTTTTTATGTCTTCTAAAATGGTCTGTTGCGATCCTTTCATATTTTCTTTGGCGCCTTCTGGTGGATTTGCGGTGTGGTCGTAATTATTATTAC
Source organism: Stenodema calcarata (assembly GCA_963920205.1). NCBI lineage: Eukaryota > Metazoa > Arthropoda > Insecta > Hemiptera > Miridae > Stenodema > Stenodema calcarata. The sequence continues at coordinate 2,397,112 of OY986050.1, read as the reverse complement.
TGATGAAAATGTATGATTCATTTTCAGTCGTTTCCTATATCCTGGTATCGTCATTTTGCTCACATCGTCCGTGTCTTTTCCACTCGGCCTGGGGAGGTACATGGCGGGTGACATCAACAGCCACGATCAGGTTGGTCATCATTTCGTCGTTATTACTAGCGTTTCTCATTTTCCGCAGCTGGAGACATGCACTCGCGTAACAAACGGACACATAAAAAATATTGAGCAGTTTAGATTACCCTTTTGGCTTGTGTCATGATCTCTGACATCTAAGTTTGTTCTTACGTCTACCCAAGTTTGGTGGAAAGAATATAGTAATGAAGGGTGGGAACTACCGATGATTGATTACCTTTTCAAGATTAATTAATGAATGGCAAACGAACTTTAAACTTCAAATTCACAGCACATGTGTGCGTCAGAAGATCGCCTTCTCTGGAGTTCTGCTGGTAGATGATGTCTCAGGAGGAGTTGATGTCAAAATTATATGAAACGTAAAATCACGTGCAAGAATGAAATAAAATTGGAAAAAAACAGTCACGCAGCATGGCTATAAGAGCAAATTTCGAAAAAAATAACTGGTTTTATATCAAATGTGATGTCTCATTTTTTCCATCTCATTCATCCATTTTTTGCCGAGTGACAGTGATTCTTTAAAATAAGGTGATACTTTTCAGACTGTTTCATTTTTGAACCCCCCCCCCCCCCCCCCCGAAAACTCCACAAAACCCTCCTTAGAGTGGCCCGATTCTTCTAATCTACGAACTTAGTTTTTCAATTGTCAAGGCGGATTTTTTTGTGCAAATTTGAACTTTTTAACTCAATTCTATCGAGAGTATGGTTCTATTCAGGGTGTCTACAGAAATGATGGGACAAACTCAAGGAATCAATTCTACAGCTAATTTGCAACAAAAAGTGCCTCTTAGAGTTATGTCATGACTCAACTAAAAAAAACCGACTTTTTTCACTTTTAAGATTTTTTTCGTGTTTCCGACCTTTCTCAGTAAAACGGCTCTAACTCCCTTAAATTTCAATTTCCAAATTTCTATTTCAACCTATAGGTAAATATTAAATTAATGATTAATTAAATGAGTAGTATTCCATACCCCGTACCCCCCTTCAGGTCTTATTTGACTGGGCTAAAATCTAATTCGTGGGTAATATTTAGCCATTGGAACGTTAAGAGATTTGCTCCTTCACAATCCTCAGGTGTCTGGGCTGTTCAGCAACTTCACATGGACGAAGGACAACTTTACAGTCGAAGAAGCCGAAGTTCTCAAACATTGGACCACCCAGAATTCGACAGTATTCGTTAGCCTGGGAGGTTTTATGGCGTTCACGGTTCGTACGACTCGGCTATCAGTAAAATATCTTGGTTGAATTATAAATTGGATGCTATGTGGATAATATGTATAACATCAACAGTGCTCTGTGGTAATTCACGTAAAAATTATTTTCTCTTTCAGTACGTTTTTTCCATCATAGCATCGACTATTCCGGTTCCCAGTGGGAGTTTCATACCAGTGTTCAAGATCGGTGCTGCTCTCGGGCGGGTCATTGGGGAGTTGATGCATCTGCTTTTCCCTTTGGGTGTCTCATACCACGACACTCTGAATCCTATTCTACCAGGTACAGTTTATTTTGTGACTCGATTCACTCGTAGGGTTTTGACTATTTTTGGCGTCACTATTTGACGAAATTCATTGCAATTGATGATAAACCTAATGTGTGGTTCTCACAAAAACGGACATTTTCATGTATGGCGTTGCATGACATCTATCAACATTCTGACTGCGTCTCACTGCATATAATTTCAATAAGTGACCCCTTAGTTCAGAAAAACATTGTCATTGTAGTTCTTCCTTTCTGAAGGTTAGTAGGTACGGACGTTTATTCTGCACAATGACGTGGATGAATGAAAACCTAACATGTTGTGGCAATTGATCTAATTTAATTTTTTGGCACAAAGTTTGTTTTGTTTATTTTATTTAACCACCAGAGAAAGTTAGGGCCAAGTGGCACTCTCTTCCACCTCCTCTGGATACATTCTAAAACATAATTTTTCTTACAAAGGAAATACAGCTAACAATTACTAATTCGAGGGTCTCACGGCAACTTCCCACATCGTCATTTTGGCGACTTTTCAGCAGAGCCAAAAAACCTTCTGCCAATGACTATGTTTACTGAGTAATTCAGTAAACTAAATCGTGAGGTTTAGTGTTACCTAACTTAGGTAGGTACCTAAATTATACTTAGATCGATCCGCCGGGGGAAGACGCTTTGAATGGTATGCATAACTCATTTTGGCCAAAAGTGACGATGTGGGGTGTTGCCGTGAGACCCTCGAATTAATATAAAGTCTTCTAAAATTTCAAATAATTTAATAAAACTTGATGTTTTTCTTTCAATAGGTTTCACATAACTTTCAGCCCCTTCATCATACAACCAAATCTTTTCTAAACACACATTTTTCGTTGTGTTCCTAAATGCATTTGTTTGCTGATCAAGCTCAAACTTATCCACACAATATGTGAATGTTATTCATTATAGATTTTCGTACCTTTTACCACGAGTGATTTATAATAGTTCTGTGGATGGGCATCTGAAGGATTATTTGTATTCCTAGTATTAACTTGAGACATGAGAGCTTGAGAATTCCTCTAAACAAATACAAAGGCCTTCTATATTTTAAACTTTAAATCACCACATTGTAAACTTACTTCCTGGATGACCGTCGTAGTATCACTGCATCAGATTTTTTTTGAACTGTCGTTCAGTAGGTTATTTCGTCGGTTAAGAGCAACACAGCCTAACCCATGTTTCCCAACTTTTCAACAGAGACAAAATACTATTTTATTCCAGAGCTAACAGTAATTTAACACTAAAATCACTACTTTTAGCTTACTGTAGGCTCCCCAGAAGTACCCTACCAATATTTAAGATGAATTAAGGCTCCAATAAAAAAATCGTGAGGGCTGGGGTATGTTGGCTTAAGAAATGGTGGGATCGGTTGATTTCCTTCAAGAGTTTATTTCTTCATCTAAAATTTCCTTGATGACATTATTGTGAAATGATTTTGAGAGTTTCTAACCTATACAGGTACCTACTTGAAACAATCATTTAGAAAATACTGCAAAATGGAACAAAAAAAAAAGAAGTTATTAAGAACAATCAATCTCAAATTTTTACTTAGGTACCATGATAGTTAGAAACATTAGACATAGATTAGGAATTTAAGGGTTCCGCTGAGCCTAAATCCTAAATAAAAGTTAGACTAAACTTGGTAAACGAGTATCACAGTTAATAATTAACTGTGATACTTTGAAGTATAATTCTGCTAATTTGGAATTCAGCCTCACAAAAAATCACACGTTTTTGTGATTTTTGCGCGGCTGATTTGTGACGTTCTGACGACGCCGCTCGATCCAGCGCGAAATTTGACATGAGAAAGTGCCTCAACATTTTTTCCAAATTGTGGGTTAGGCTGTGTTGCTTCTTAAGCGACGATTTATAATAATATTTATATATTATATCGCTCGTTTATCGATGTGAAATCTCTTCCTACATTCCGTAGTTATCACACTTATCAGTAAAAATTTCTTTGCAATGTATAAAGCAATGTGTAAAACTCACTTGGTTGAGTCCCACTTGATTTCAGGTGGCTACGCGACCGTAGGGGCTGCTGCATTCTCTGGAGCTGTGACCCACACCATATCCGTTTCAGTCATCCTGTTCGAAATGACGGGGCAGATCACACACATTATCCCTATTATGGTAAAATGCAGTACGTTTTTCATACGCACGATTCTGTATTATACAAAACTTAGATCAAAACCGTTATTTGAATGATTTTGCATTGTTGTATTCAACTTGAATAACGCACGCTGAGAATACTGCCGCTCTAAGCAAGAAAGGCGTATCTCGAATAATTGACATTTTGGGTAGAAGCATTTTTAGTTATTCACCTTTCCCACTGAGTTAATAACTTTATTTCTCAATGTGGAGGCATCAAACGGTAGGTGTACTTGTCCCTCAAATGCCCACGTGTTTTCGAAAGAACATCCAGAAAATAAAATGGAAAAATTGTAATTCTCAAAGAAATTCGCAGGCAAATAGGGGTATCTTTTAACTTGGAGATTTTATAAAAAGTACCTTTCTGCATCTAAATAGTGGAATTATCTTTATTAGCCCATTGATCCCAAAACTCGTGATTCAAACCTTGCTACTTTTCTTTAAAATATATTATCTTTTAATCAATATGAGATTCACCTAATAAATTCTTGTACTTATTTAAATCATAATATAGGTTCATAATATCATTTGGGAGTAAATAATGTGTGCCTAGTTTGCTTTACTCCAAATAGACAAGAAAGGGGTATCTCTAAAGATACTGCTTCTTTGCTTAGGAAAATGAGATACGCCCCATTGGCTTAGGATTTGACACAATTGTTGAGATACGCCTATCGTTTTTTGATGCTCTAACAGTGAGTTTGGGTGGTTTTTTGCATAATCATAAGATGGAGAGCTCCTATAGATTCTATAACTGCAAAAACCCGAAAATCACAAAAAATTGAGATACGCCCTTTTTGCTTAGGACGGCAGAATAGAACCATGACACTCCGACAAATCAGGTTTTGAGTTACCACTACATACAGATAGATCTCGACAAGCTCTGCAAGAAAATAGGGTCGTGACGTCTGTATTTGCATCAGTGAACGGTAGGGAGCAGCAGTTATTTGAAAGGAAATCGCAATTTTGTAGGACTGCAATTTTCAGACCCCGAAATTTCAATTGCGTTTTCCCAAAAGTTGCACTTTTTGACTTGTAACTTATAATTCTCAGGGTGCGATATGTTCCGAACTTCTGAAGTACCTAATAATTACATAAACTAAGATAGCTATCAGGAGTGAAGCAATTTGCTTTATTTTTGTAAAATCTGACTCTGACATCGGAATCAGATGCATGTGAATCGTGGATTGGCGTAAAGGATTAGGGTGATCGTCCACTTCATTCTTCGTTAACTTCACTCGGAATCGTACGTTAATGTTCCCCTGGTTGCAGATTGCAGTTCTAATTGCAAATGCAATTGCTGCACTACTCCAGCCTTCGTTGTACGACAGCATTATTCTAATCAAGAAACTGCCTTACCTACCTGATCTGCTGCCCTCCAGCTCAGGTGAATTGTACTTAATTAAGTCAAAGACTCATTTTGAAGAACTATTACTTAATGTGTATTACCTCGTATTAACCATAAAATTAATTTATCCTTTTTCAGGGATGTACAACGTCGTTGTTGAAGACTTCATGATTAAGGACATCAAGTTCATTTGGAACCACATGAGTTACCTTGATTTGAAACAAATTTTAAAAGAAAACCGGAAAATCCGAAGTTTTCCTCTAGTCGACAACCCCAGTAAGTATGAGATTTTTCAACCCAATATTTTTGACAAGATCATCGGTGAGCGTATTACCCCACTTTGTTGTCGAACAACATGGCTTTGTGCGTGGGCGTTCGACTGTGACAAACCTGCTCTCCTTCCAGGAGTAGGTACACTCCTCGATAGGCGGTCGCTTAGGTTGATATGATTTCCACTGACTTCCCAAGGCATTTGACCGATTACGCGACAGCGTCATCTTGTCTGTTCTAAAGTCTCTGGGCGTGTTTGGCTGCTCCCTGGATTGGGTGCATAACTACTTGACAGACCGTCTGACCATCTGGGTCCTCTTCTTTTCCTCCTCGTGATGAACGGCGTCGACTTTCAGATCTTTGCCGATGACCTCAAATTATTTCGCCATCATCATCTCATTGGAGACTTGTGACTGGACCGACTGGAGAATGTCCGTGATCTCGGTATCCTCTTGGATCCTCAGCTCACCTTCAATTACCACATAGCTAGGGTGGCTGCAAGGGCATCTTGTGCTCTTGGCTTTCTGAGGCGCAGTGCCCGTAAGTTTGATAGCATTCCTGCCATCATCACCCATTATAAGGCTCTCGCGCTTCCAATTATGGAGTTCGCGTCCATGCTTTGGAGCCCCTTCTACCACTGCCATGCCGATCAGCTGGAGCGTGTGCATGGGCCATCCTGCGGTTTATGGCATTTAAGTTACATATTCCATGGGATGAGCTCGATTATGCGGGGCTGAGCGCTCGGCTGGAGCTCCTACGGCCCTCGGACATCGTTGACATCTCTCTCCTCCATGGTCTCTTGTCTGGTCGCCTGGATGTCCCCCTACTCAAGGCTCTCGCTCTGTGGAACCTTTGCCGTACCTTTCTCAGCCACAAACTACCTCCAGCATCGCCCTCTCTCTCGTCTACCTCGATGGGGTAATTCCCTTGCACTGCACCTTCCCCGCCGTCGACCTGTTCCACCAGCCTCTCGATTCTGTCAAGTCAAGCCTGCGCGGTTTACCCCTACAGCGCCTCCTGAAGATCTGACTATCCCCCCTCCTCCTCATCTATTTTTGCTCTTGCTGCATAATAATTTACTTAATATTTTCTCAATTGCTTCTTAATACTCTATCATCTTATCTGCCTTACATTGTGCAGGGCTCGACCCGTGTAATAAATAAATAAATACTGATAACCTGCTACGAGTGGATGATAGTACGTTACGAGTCACTGAAAATATGTTTGCAGAAACGAACCTACTATTTCCTCATATAAAATGACACATCTTCAAACTGTCACTGTAGGTAACTTTCACTTTTACAGCCTCATAATTTCTTTCCAGCAAGCATGATTCTTCTTGGTTCAATCCAGAGGTTGGAGCTGATTAAAATCATAGAAAAACATATTGGAAGAGAGAGGAGGCTCCAGGTCGTAGCGCAGTGGCAGAGAGAAGCCCAAGAAAGGTGAGTTGTGCTCCTTCGAGGGATCTCGATGAAATTCTAAAACTTATAGCAAGTTTTATTCGAAAACTAATGGCTTTTTTGTTCAACAGGGCCAGAGAAGAATACGAAAAGAGGAGGAGGGAAGCAGAAAGGCAGCGGCGCCCGTCCCGTTTCGAAGTGACGCCTGCTCCTGACATACTGAGGATGAAACAGCAGTCCAGTGGTGACATCAACACATTAGCTGATAGAGTTAGTACCGATTCATAGCGTAATTACATATTTTAACACATTTAAGCGCCAAATGACCCATATCATACGAGTTTGCCCTTGGGAGCCACCATGGTGAAACCACTCCTAGGGAATCTCAGATCCATTCATTCTGTGAAAATAACTGAGCTTTATGTGTGTTCTACTTCTGTGTTTTCAGCCTCAGTTCATTCCGGTTTTCGGAACTCAACCCAAAAAGTCGATACTCAAGAAAACTAATTCCTTCAACCTCCGGCAGTACAGCCCTTTGACGACCCCCAGCATTACCCCGTACACCACAGTCACTGGAGCTGAGAGCAGGCAAGTATTGTCACATTGTCTTGTAGACCTGTTGACGTCCTCATGAAGTATCTTTTATGCCTTACACCTTCAACACGGGAGGTACGTATGACGCCATTGAGAGCGCTCAGCATTCAGTGGAACAGCAACGGACAGTGTGACAGAAACCTGAAAACATGATCGAAAGGGTAAATTTTGGTAAAAAGGATAAATTTTTATTCCCCGGTCGAAGCTGAAGATATATCCAGGTCAATATTCATCAAGAGCAACCAGTGTTTTGTGTTGTGGTCTTCAATAATGAACCACTGGAATCGACCAAAGAAAAACATTTTTTAACCCTCCCTCGAAATTTGTTGGTTTTCGTTTCAAGATACGTAGATTCAGAAAATCGAAAAAAAAAAATCCGTCCGTCCGTCGGAAAGGCAACCAAAAATAGCCCAATTTGCGATGAATCGCACAATCTGGCAATACTGGGTAAGAGTCTTACCGCAAATGTTGTTTATAGTTCTTTTAATTCAGGGGTCTATCTCAGTTTCTTCCATAATTACAGCCGTTTTGACAGTGTATAATTTACGCATAAATTTAGGGCTTTCCAACGAATGTTGAACGATTTTTCTACAAACACGAATGACGAAGATAAAGTTCAGTAGCGATTTCGTGAAAGGACTTTCATATAATGAAGCGACCAAAACAGTAGTTTAACGTTAGAATAAAAACTCCCATTTTATCCCCATCTTCTCGACTGTATAAAGAGAAGAAGAAAATTTCTTTTTAACATAAATGGAGTCACAACATATTATGTTTTATTAAAATTTGGTATCAGTTTACAATTTGTACCTTATAACAATGCGGTACAATGGAGAAAATGGGAGTTTTTATTCTAACATCAAGCAAACCTCCACCCTTCATAGTTAAGCAGCTAACAGCAGTAGTTCAACTTTGTTTTATTGATTAAAAACGTGTATTTCATATTAATGGTTTTCAGAATGTTTTGCCATTGAATATATTTTACGAGCTTCAAACTAATTATATTGGTATACAATTTACATTCTTACATGTTCGCTCAACTTAGCGTGAGGGAAATGCCCCACCAAAAAGGCCTCCCCCAACTACCGTCCTACAAGATTATTGAGATCGCGACCTTGAGATGTCACCAGTCAGTCTGCCACAAGAATTCGATTCGATTAATCCGTTTTCGGGTACAGCGGGCCGGACGCGTAATTACGCCAATTAATTGGCCGTTATCTGCATTCGGGCTCAGAGGGTTTTGTGTTTGCGCGTGCTGCCGGGGAATACGGGGGGGGGGGAGCAGTCATATTACGCGAGGAGGGAAGGAGGGAGGGAAAAGTGGAAGGAGCGGCGAGGGAGTAGTGGAGGAGGGGGTAGAGGGAGGTAGTAGGGAGGAGGGAGAGCAGTGAAGATTGGCGAAATAGTGGGATTCCCAGAGGCCAATGAATAGCCCTAATATTCATTGTCTGTTATTCATGAGCTGCCCATTGAGATGTTTACACACTGGATAGCGCTCTGAGTTGGGTGACAGGCTTGGAAAACGAGTTGACGCGTCCAGAGCTCCCCCCCCCCCCTACCGCTTGTGGGCCGAACCGTGGCCGCCGCGGCGTGCCGTAGCATATCATCTGTAGCTTTTCGCACTGTTTATTTCCGTTTTCCTCTTTACTGTTTTGACATATACAAACCGAGAGGTTGGTTTTCATTATGGTGCAGAAGTGTGTGGCCTACAACTGCAATAGTACTACCTACTTGGGCAGTTTGAAAATTGAGAACATACCTATTTTAAAATACCCAAGAAAGACATTTACTCTCGGCTTCATTACTGCCCAAGCCATTTTTGGAGGGACGTGAGTTCAAATACATTTTAACGTACAAGTTTTCTCAAGACCACCAGGAACTGTTGTTTTCTTGTATAAGATCTCAAGGAGGAAACAACAACAATCCACTTGTAAAAACACTTCCAGTTGGCATTGAGGAAACTTATGTTTTGCAATTGTGTCCAACCCTCTGATAAGAGTAATTAATCAAGTTTTGATTTAAACCACCAGAATTTTGTCATTAGCTTCAGCGAAGCATCACAGTGAACTAGAAAGTATTTAAGGTAGCGTTGAAAACTCTTATTATAATAAGAGTTTTCAACGCTACCTTGTATACAAAGATAATGTGTTGTACTACATTTTTGGGTATGTCATTGGAAAGATAGATTCGAAATTAAATTGTGTTCAATGTAGTAATTTGTTAGTAACAGATGATTCTAGTTCAAGCTTCCCCAGACATTTTTAAAATGATTAAATTTTTCTACAATCATTTAACCGTTGCATGTAAAGATTGGGGTAGTTTAGACACTACCAAAATTATATATTAGCGTGTAGAATGTTTGCTGGGAATGTGTTTTGTAATCATAAAGCAAACAGTGATTTTGGCGAGGATAGCCATGAGATTAAATTGATAAAAAAGATAGGAACATTGTTTAGCAATGTAATGTGCCACAGCATTTCAATAGAAAAAACCATTCAAAGCTGGGAGTACGGCAAAAACTAAATAAAATTATTTTATTTAGCAACGTTCAAGTTGAAATGAAGACTCGATCATTTGTTTCTCTGTTTGTTTAATGTAGTAGGTACTACCTGTTTCTGAAGCATAGGGAGGAGGATAACTATCCATGTTAAGAAAAACAATAGTATTTGAAAAATCGTCTATTTACGCTGAAATATGAGTACACTGTTAGACCAGTTTCGGCGATTAAACCATCGTCAGTAACAAAACAATACTGTTTTGAGTAGTGTTTTGTTACTGAAGATGGTTTAATCGCCGAAACCGAGCTAACAGTGTAGGTACTCATATTTCAGCGTAAATAGACGATTTTTCAAATACTATTGTTTTTCTTAATTGGGTTTCTTCTTAATTGGGTTTTTCTTAATTCTTCTTCTTGGGTTTTTCTTAATTGTTTTTCTTAATTGGGTTTCCATGATTTCGTCGCGAGTGATTTAGCCCGTAGATCTATCCATCTTGGTTTCGTTCATTTTATTTTATACTCATCTCCCGATTGTTTCATCGTTCACCTCATAAACAACATAATAATACATAATAACGTTATCCTCATTGTTCCATACAGATGGTTCTGTATGCTCTTAATTATGTTAAAATACACATAGACAGTGTGATATAGTACGATTTGGAAAGGCAGTTGTAGGCATCGATGTGTTGGAGGTGACAGGTGGGAAGGGGGCGGGGGTTGTCTGCGATTGGAAGCGAGCGATACGACAAGGTTCAAAAATTGGTTCGAAAATCAAATATAAAAACTCTGCAAATTCTTGGCACAACGGTCTATTATGTTCTTTGTGCAGATGACCCTTCAGTCTAGATCAGTAAATGGAGTGATTATTGTTATTTAAAGTACGCAAATTTTGTATGTATATTAGGTACGTATGTGAATAGGTCGTAAAGTAGGTACCCTCCCTACCCTCTGGGTAAAGGGGTACTCAAGGGGTAAACAAAATCTCCTCGTCAACAATTTTCATTTGAATCCGTAGATTATAATCGTAAAATCTAATTTTAATGGGGGGGAGGGGTTAAAACATTTTTTTTTTTCTCTGGTCGATTCCAATGGTTCATTTTTGAAGATAATAATCCAAAATTGTTTTCGACCAAAGAAAAAAATGTTTAACCCCCTTAAAATTTGTTGGTTTAGGTTTATTTAATACCCCCATAACATTTGAGGGTAAACCACGCGGCGGCCCAAGTATATTATAGACACAAGAGTATTATAGGCACATTCAGAAAATAGCGTTTTCTTTCCCGCGTTGAAGGTGGCAAAGCAATTTTATCATAGTTCAGTAAGATATCTAATCATATTTCATTGTTTCCATAATCTATTATAAAACTTCGCTCTAATCCAAGTTTCTTTAGGGATTCGTACAGAGGTAGAGTTGATCTACGTTTTATAAGAGCGAGGAGGTAAGAAATCTATTATTCACCGTGAGTCTTATCTCGCTCTGTTGTGTGACCAAGTCATTGCACGTCGATCGTACTTGATATCATCGCCTACTGTCGTGTATCTTCCTGGTAGTTTGGTGTTGTTGCATTAAGATAGGATTTTGTGTTGTATCCCAGTGGTTCTCAACCTTTTGTTTTCAGCTTGAAGTTCGCCCAAGTGGGATGAATGAGTTACTGCTTATTTGAAGTGTTATGGGTTCTTAAGACATGGGGTTGATGATTTCCGTCCCTTGATTACCTGTCAATAGATCCTAGCAAAATTAAACTTTCATAAAATAATACCATTTCACGCTGAACTGCTTGATGATAAGCACTGGACCAAACTGTCATGTGTTGAGTCTCTCTAGCTCTGTCCAGAATCTCCACTCGTTGCCCCTGAAATGTCCAGCTGGCTTTTTGAAGCAAATACGTCGGTAACGAGGACCACCCATCAACCAACACCACCGTACCAGTACGCTGAAACCAACACCGGATTCTCCTCTCACTTAGAGATGCGTACTGTTCCTATGAAGATCCGGCATGAACAATCACTACCAAGCACTGTATAGGATCTCACTATAACGCCAAGCTCGTCTGAGAAACTCAAGGCTCATCATTATTGATTCTGTGGTTCGGTCGTATAATCTGACCCATCCATCCATTACATCCAGCGACGTGATCTGGCTAGATATAACCCGTAGCCCCTGTTGAGAGCCACTGGGGTATCCTACGATTTATCAAACCCAAATCGACTAGGACAGTCTGTTTAAGCCCTAAAACCACTGAAGGCTGGTCCAGGGCGGAAGTGTGTCTTTAGTTTATCTGTGGTGGCTTTTTTATTCCTCCGTTAATTATCGTCCATATTAGCTCAGAGACACATACTCGTAGAATGTAAAACTGCTGATATTATGACCCTACGTAACGTTTCTTTACATTACTCATGAGATTCTGGATTACTCAATACAAATGTAATACAAACTATTTTGCTAGTTCTATTTATTGTTAATGAGTATTTTTTTCGAGTTGGAAAACTACTTTTGTACCAAAAACCCTGCCCATCATGATTAACCCATTTTTTCATTGAAAGACGGGAAAATTTTCCAGGATACGGATGGCGTTTGAGGCGATATTCCACAAATCGACGACTCTCCAAGACGTGGATCCTTCATCTCCCGGCGGAGCCAGCGACAGTCCCGAAGACCATCTTTCGCCCCATCTCACGCCCATCGTCACCCCTTGCCCGTCTCTTCCAGCCAGTCCTGGTCCCAACAAGAAAGTCCAGCTGGTGAGTATTCGGATCAGCATCAGCAGGGAAGGGGGGGGGGGGTCGTGCGTTTTTAATTTAACCGAATGTTAAAAATGGTAACGCGAGACTGATAAACAAATTCGGTAATAGACTTCAAGAATGAAATTTTGTTGAGCTCCTGCAGTCGTTTGTGTGTGTGTGGCTCCTAAAGCTAATTTCTATGCTATTCACGCTATGAAGTTGTAACATGGTATGTAGCCTCCTTAGGACTTTCACTTTAGGCAGCATAGGGCCAGGATCAGATGAGTGGCTCACACAGCTATCAGACATATCCATGATTTGTTGATTTTAGCGATTTGTTGATTTGCTGGATAAACTCCAAGTTCGCCAAGTTTGCAATTACATAATTGAATCTGGCAGAAATTCTGTAGACTGAACATAGGGTCTATAGGCTGGCTTTCAGGCACCAGTCCCATTATGAGTCCCTGCTACAATCTAAATCTGATGGACTCCCTTTACAAATGTAGATCTTTATCGAAAAATAATTCTGGTGCATAGCCTCTGCTGGAAATCACAGCATTGGAGTCACCGGCTGTCAAATAGACGTACGTATGGCTGTTATAGCTATTCTGACGGCAAATTTTGGTTATTCACATTCAAATTCAAGGTATTAAGCAGGTGTTATCTAAATGTCAACATTTTCTGATTAATGGAGCCTGGGTCATGGTTTGGATTCTGGGGCATTTAACCTCGGATCGGTCTAAGTCACTGATATCAACACCATAAGGTTGAGTCAATTATTTATATCGATTTTCAATAAGAAATGGGACTTTCTACTGTTTTCAGCCCAGGGAGAGGGTGATAGACATGTCACCCGAAGACCAGAAGCAGTGGGAGCAGGAAGAACTGGCTCGCGGCGTTTCCTTCAGCGAATGCCATATTGACCCTTCGCCTTTCCAGCTGATTGCTCGGACGTCTCTTCTCAAGGCGCACTCCATCTTCTCGCTCGTTGGCATTAATCATGCTTACGTCACCAACATTGGCAAACTCGTGGGAGTTGTCGCTCTCAAAGAAGTGCGTTCATCTCACATTATTCAAAGTGTATAATCAATTGTACTCGTATGTTGAAGTTGGAGAGTTAACTTGAAAACAATAGGAAGGGTTCTTCTAAGATTCTGTGTTGGTGAAGGCTGAACTAGAATTGTTTTGGACTAGGCCTGTCAACTATCATAACTACATGTGACTAAGGCTAGGTCACTTGGTGGAGGGAACTGGGATAGTGGCTGAGGTCGTCTGATCGAACCCCAGCACAAATACCACCATAGCGTGAGGCAATTGGAAGCCTTGACATTATTCGGATATATTTTGATCCTCCCGAAAGGACATTTGATCATTTCTGTGACACCGTAAGGCAGACGAGTTGGAACTGATCTTCCCAAAATCTGTTACCACAAGCCCAATGACATTGTCATAGCAGTACCAACGTGAGAAATGTGGCGGAGGTTTTATGATGTTTCCCTTCACTGAATAAGGAGAGGTCTTCTGGATTGGGATCCACTGGACTGGATCCACTCAAATGGGTCGAGTTTTTATAAACTCTGGCATCCACCTGTACAGTTGGGGTGAGGTAGAATAAAAGCTTCCCCACAACATGTCCTCATCATGCTGCAGCAGTCAGGGAAGTACCATAAGGTAGCATTCACATTTGCCTCGGGACTCTTCTAACACAACGTCCTGAGTGAAAGGAAACGATTCCATGCCATTGCTCTATCCCAAGGTCTCTAATCCCAGGCTGCGTCTCTGGTATGGATAAGGGGCTACAGCGTGCTGTAATGGTGAAGGTGGTAAACTAGCCACCCATACAGCCTTGTTCACTGCCTTCCCACTCAAAAGTATTTACTGGTGGAGAACAAATCGCCTACAAACAGTATTGGCGGACTGGAGAGCCCTCAGAAAGTGGTAGATGGATGGGGGTGGAATATTCAGTGCATACTACCTATCCAGGCTCCGCTACCACCTAATGGCTGAAGTGGCAAAATTCTAAACAGCTTTACACAGGAACCATTGAGGAACCGCCACAGTGCAGGGTTCTGGTTTAAGAAACACTGCTGCCACTGGACTGTGAACCCCAGTCTACTGGTGGAACGCTATGGTTACAGCATAACCAGCCTGCCAAGATGTGAGGTCCTCTCGTTGAGTCCTTAGGTGTACGTTTGGCGAATTACCATCAACTCTGGCATTGACCTCCACATGTGGAGGTCAACTGCAGTTGGTAGTCTTAAGGCGGGTTTAGACGGCGCGCACCCACTCGCGCACCAGCCTCACTTCCGGTCCCTCGCTCAATGTAAACACCTCCCTCGCCTCGAGGCCCCTCACAGTGAGGCCACCTCGGGGTGAGCCGCGGTCAGTCGGTTTTTGGTCGCGCATCAAAGGAAACTCGGTCTCTAACCTCGCGCCGTGTAGACAGCAAAATGGACCCAGCGAGGTGCCTCGAGCTAATTGAGCTCTACAAGGAGCGTGGTCTGGCCTGCAGAATTTTTCGTTGTAAAATCTGAAAGTTTTTTAAATACCTACTTATTACTATTATTATACAGTTAATTTTTGTAAATACCTACGTCTTATTATTATTTATAAGTTGATTTTCATTTGAGATTTCTTTCATGAATAAAAACATCTTTCACAAAAAAAAAAGTATTGTGAACTTGAGTATGAATCTCCTGTGGCAAGAAATCGTAGTGTGACAGCTAATCTTTCTTTGGCTGTGATCGCTTCTCTCATATTTGTTTTCACTTTACTAATTGTCGGTGAAACCATAGTTAGCAGGTATTCAAAATCTTCCGAGCTCATATGCACGAAATTTCTCAAGGTTTCTTCAGTGTGTTCAATCACCATATCGGCCATCAATCTGTTACCATACTGCAATCGCTGGCGAAACAATTCTTTAGCCCACCACCGGCGCACCTTTCGATTTCTTCCATTCTCGTTTCTTCTTTTTAAATAACACATTGCTAAAAAAGCAAACGAAACGGTAACTTGAGGTGTGGCCATGATGAACTCCCGACGGAGATTGAGCGAGTTTCGGTGCGCGAGTGAATGCGTGTCGTCTATACAGTGAGGCGAGGATGAGTTTATTGCCGGGCGAGTTGAAGTCGAGTCGGATGCGAGGTTGGTGCGCGAGTGGGTGCGCGCCGTCTAAACCCGCCTTTAGCCAGAATACAAGCTTCCCCACAACAAGCACTTTTAATTCATGTAACTTATCCTTCTTCCATCACATCAAGTATACCTATCTCATGTTCTTAACAACAGTTCACTGTAATTTCTATTATTGTCGTTTCAGCTACGGAAAGCGATTGAGGACTCGAACGCGGGAAACCTGGTTGGTCAGCCGCCACCTCAAGTGACTCCCATTCAGCCCAACCCTGCCGCTGTTCCGCTCATCAATAACAACGATTCGGCTAAAAACAACGGGACGACGACGCCCCTCTCTCACGAAGAAGCGTAAAACTCCACCAGTTCGGCCCATCAGAGACTTATTCATATTCCTCCGCATGCGAATTGTAACTCCAAAAGCGTGGTGTCAGGACCCCGAATTCGTTGACGACCTCAACAAATTTAAGAGATATTTCATTGTTTTCGAATGTAGATGACCGTCTACTCGGTTTTTATCATACAACAGAAACGTCAAAATGGTGGGAAATCGTGTTATTTCCCAGAGTTTTTCTATTTCAAATGGCTAAACGTGAATAGACGTGCCATTGGCCACCCGACGCGCCAATGTAGCAGCAGTCTCACTGATGGGAGATAATTTCATGAGGACCTCTTCTGCTTTTGAGCATACCAGGAAATCTAGCTTAGGATCAAATATCCACTTTCAGTTCCCTCTGATAGGAAATACCACAGTATGCAGGTACTATGCAGGGTTGTAATAGCATTAATTCAAGTATGCGTAGGTGGGTATTTTATGGATTACCTATCTATTGAAGTGACCGTTATACACTTCAATTAAATAAAACCCGTGGGATGTCTGCCATTTCCTATAATCGATAACTTGAGATGTTCACTTAAAGCCGACAACGACCTCACGTCACTCGGTTTGACAGCTCTGATTGAAGCTCCTCGTCTAAATTAGAGGTTTGGAAAAAAGAACATTGAAATTGTTACTCTCTTTAACTTCTTTGTGATGATGGTAATTCCACATATGAACCCATCGCTCACCAACTGTTGAGATCTTATCCAACGGAAAAACACCTTTCGATTTTCTTTCGGCGTGCGCAGCATGTCTAGAGCGAAACGACGGGTTCACGTCATCATATACTTCAGAACCACGAGGTGTGAAAATTTCTATATGAAATTTTGTGTAGAATGCAAATTTTCGTTGAAAAAGGCTAACACATCACATAACATCATTCAAGAGTTACTGAAAGCCCCGTGGACCTCGAATTTCGGTAAAATAAAAACCTGTTTATTTGTGGTGATTTTGATGAAAAATTTGACGTTTCTGCCTTGTGTGGTATTTTCATGTCTGAAAACGCCTAACATCAAGATTTGAACGCACAATTGCGATTCAAAACAGATAATAACTGAAACAGCTTTCACTTTCCAACAACTCGCGAAGGGTTTTTCTACAAACTCGTCGACGATGCCGAGTTTCCCAACTGCGGTCAAAATTGGAAAATAATATTTGATGTTCAAACGGCGGCCGAGGAAGATTTTAGAAAATTCCACATTTTCATTCATTTTTTTATTAGGACGTTTGAACCTCAGAGATTGCGTCGAAGAAAAAATTATTGTCTGGGTGAGAGTGGTAAAACATGGTGTTCATTTTGCAGTTAATTTCGCCCACTTCGCCAGTATTCAGGAAAGGCAAACCGAAATTCAAGAATGTTGACGCCTCGCTTTCCTTGTACTTGTTTTTGCAAGCCCTAAATACTGGATTTTCTGAAACCAGGACTGCCCTAAAACCGTCTTTCTCATGGGATTGACGTGGCCGTACTGTTAAGTGCAGGGTAAATGAGTCTCATTTCATCCCACACTTCTACAGGGCTCACCCCTCGTATTCCTTTTCAAGATATTGCAGATTTTGATTGATATCGAATGAAAATATCGATGTTTCGATATTATCGAAGGAAACGCCCCTAGACATAGCAGTCTAGTCATACTGGCTATGAAAAAACACTCATGTCTCACTATGTTCATGGCTCGGTTTTCCGCTTTATTCCCACTCATATTCATTCAAGGTCCAGTCCAGCTCTTGCACCTCAAGGAGAGCGGTGTCGTCCACAAACTGTGTCATTGTCGATGAAGTTCACCACGAGTACAACTTCTGACGGAAAAGGGGAAACTCTGATTCTGACATGAAATATTGTCGACCTTGGACCACAGTTCCGCTATACGAGTACATTTTCCAATAAGCGACCGCAGTTCGGATACAGCCCCACGAGAGTGATCTCATGTGAATTGAACGGCGGGTTTCTGTCTGATCCAATGGTACCTCTGATTATTCAAAGCTCAACCATTGTCACACTGCCCAGCGACTCAATCAGTGCACTTTCAATCATCATTCAAAGCACGAACCGTCGACAATTAAGTAACGCAGTGTCGGTGAAATAGCGAGCTTCTGAGTAAACACTCGTTTTAAATGAGAAAATTAGCTTTAATATCAACATGTGTAAGTACGTAATGACGCTTACACCGTTCGTTTCTCTTTCAAAGCTTTATTAAACAATTCCCTGTAATCCCGCCTCGTGGTTGCCCCCATATCGATAATAACAGATTGAAAACATCAAGTTGAGAGGGTTTTTGGAAAGTCTTTCTTTACAATATTTGATGTGTTTTCTGTCTGTTCGTCAATAACACAATACATTACGATGATCATGATCTGTGATTGGAACAAATTAATTGAAATGTTTCAATAATAGTTCCATCACCAAAATACGATCAAAATGGAGATTTGTTCACAAAATCGTTACGACAACCATTAAACGCGAAGTTTCTGAAAAAGAAAATCTCAAATTGTGAACTATTAATTCGGGGCCACCCTGTGATATTTTTAGAATAATTCTAATTATTAAGAGTTTCCTAATAAATAAATTAAAAAAAAAGTCAAATTTGTTGTAAACAAAATCTTGTTCTTCCTTCGCTTTTATTTTGCGTTTTTTCGTTCGGATAAGGAGCGAATTTTCGAAGGCCGTGGCAGACACTGAAAGTGAATACGACGGCTGAAATTCCTCAGGGATTATTTTCGGGCCGGTCACCCCTAGGAATGTCTGTGATTCATACTGAAGGCTGTAGTTTGTTGTTATCAATTAAAAAGATTTTAAAACGATTAAACGTTTAGAGGCATTTTATTGTTACTGTTACGCAAAGTGATTTTGTTTGAGACGTTAAAGTCGATCCTATACACCTGTTTTGTCAGGAAAATGCGTGCAAAAAAGGGCCCTGCCAAAAATTGATCAAGTGCTTGAAATCGTTTCAATCCTTCGTGGGTGACCTGAATAGGGTGTATGAGTATGCGAGTGTCTCTAGGCTTTGCTTCAGATTTGATGGCCTAAAACCCGCGAAATTTCTACACTTGTTTCAGTTTTTTACGTATAACTCGAAAAGTGCGCATCTTACAGACGATATCACGCATTTCTTTTTTTAAAGTCCAATAAATTACACGTCGAATGGCGTTTCAAACATCGAAATCGGTTTAGGCGTTCAGCCACAATCGCCCGTCAAAGATGAGCGATTTTTACCAACATCGCCTAAAACTAGACAACCCTCAACTTCTAACGCCTGTAGGTTGAAAATGACTGCTCCGATTGAAAAATGTCATAGGACCTAAGTTTAGGAAATTTGATTCTCAATCGGATGCTCTGTGGAATTCGGAATTCGCTCACTCCAGTGCCAAGATATGAATTTCAATCCAAAAAAGCGCCAAATTGCAGATAAGGCAGCTCAACGCTGGAGACTTCGTCGGAAACTGTTCGAGTCGATTACATTTAGGTACTTTTACTTGGAAAAAATGCTAGAAAGTACGAATTTCCTCCCTCGGGCTGCCTTAGGTACCTAAAATTTGGTGCGACGACCTTTTTTGGTTCAAATTTCATATTGCAGCGGTGAAATTTCAAATTTCATACAGCGTCTGATTGATAATCAAATTTCCTACAACTTAGGTCCTATGACATTTTTCAATCGAAGCATTCATTTTCAACCTACAGGCGTTGTCAAATTTTTAGCGAAGTTGGTAACAATCTCCAGTCTTTGACGGTGTTTCGATGTTTAAAACGCCATCCGACCTGAAATGTATTGTTCTTTAAATAAGAAAGGAGTCATATTTTCTGTAGGATGTGTACTTTTCGAGTTATACGCGAAAAACTGAAAAAAGGCGAAAATTTCCGTCTTAAACTCATATACTTACTCGCTATTTAGGACCCCTACCTAGAGGGATTAAACGATTTCCAGATCTCGAGGGATTTTCGGAAGGCAGACCCCTTTTTTGCTTAGGCTGTATATTGTTTTTCGGGCTTTATACCGAGCAGTTTGTCTCGTTCGTCGATGCCGTGATTGTATTATTGTGAACGTGCTCCTGAATGTTAAGGTTTGAATCATGCAGTGGTTTGATCAGGAGCAGGTTTCTAAATGACCACGCGAATATAAGGCCCTCCACACACTGGGTCGATTCACTAGTCGGTTCACGCCCTCAAAACCGAAAGCAGGACGTCCCCTTACTTGTGGAACCGCCGGATGAAAAGGCGACAAAGATCAAAGTTATGAGAGTGATTGGGGGGGGGGGGGTTACATTCAGTGAAACTATCTCCCTCGGCAATTTTATTTGTTCGAGAACGAGACTGATGCAAGAGATTGATCAGCCATCTAGTGGACCCTCTTACGCCAGCCTGTTTGGCTGACAAGTCAGCTGTGAAGGCACTTTCAGCTGCGTCTGGTTGTGCACGGATAGCCCATGTGCCCATCTTCCTGCTGACGGCGGTTCAGCTGTGGTATCGTCTAATGCCGACGATAAGGCCCGCCGCATATTGAACCCAGCCCACGCCTTAGGGATTCTGTTTAACGCACTTTGGCCGCGACGTGGGCTGGGTTCAATATGCGGCGTCGCGGCCTAACTGCGTTTCACAGAATCCCCCACGCGTGGGCTGGGTTCAATATGCGGCGGGCCTGGTTCAATAAGGCGTCGAAGCTGGAACGCTGGGCGTGGTTCCATCGTGTCAGAGGAGATGGAACGACTCGGGCCTCATCAAATGTAGTTTTCCTTTGTGAAGCTACAGAAGATCACCGATTACAAACGAACAGTTCGAAGACGTCCACTGATCAGAGCCACATGCCGTTGCGTAGGAAATCGATTAGCACGACTGGAATCGTGTCGACCAGTGTGGAGGGCCTTAGGTCTACCTGATGAAAAATTACTGTCATTGCCTGCTCAAATCAATCATTTAAAAAAAAA
The DNA here is from genome assembly GCA_963920205.1 of Stenodema calcarata. NCBI lineage: Eukaryota > Metazoa > Arthropoda > Insecta > Hemiptera > Miridae > Stenodema > Stenodema calcarata. The sequence goes on along the minus strand of OY986050.1, from coordinate 2,376,065 downwards.
AAAAAAACTGCGGGCAGTTTGAGAATTTTCAAAGTTTTAACGTACCTAATCATTAAGAGGTATTTATGTTATAAAATGCACGATCCTTTATTGTTATGACCACCAATTAATTTTAAGATATTATTTCAAGTTTCCTAAAATATTGTCGAGTGACTAGTACAGGTAATACTCAATCGATTCTCGCTTTGTTGAGAAAAACTCGAAGAACGAATTTTATTTATTGGAACTAAAAAATTATCATTATTTTGTTAATTTTTGGATTACACGATTGGATTAAATATTTGTAAAGTTCAGTTTCTAGTTGAATCGATTCCCGCATCATTTACGAATCAAGTTTATTAGGAACTCTAATCGATGAATATGTTGTACATTTTAGTTTTAGAATTGTACATTGTTTCAGTCTTGGATTGTACTGAAGGAGTTCTATTGAACGATTCGATGGTGATTTTGATAATAAAGTTATTATGAGAACATGGCAGGCGTCCTTTAATCAATATATAATATTTTCCCATCTAATTGAACCTTTTTCACATTGAATGCAACTTTTTCCCCACTTTTGGATAATGAACCATTGTAATCGACCGAAGGAAACAATAATTCACACCCCCCCCCCCTTTTTAACCCCAGGTCAAGCATTTCGTTAAAACTATGGATGGGTATCGACCGAAGAAACAGGGAATTTCCCCGGATCAATCGAAACAACATAACATCGATTAAAAAACCTCGATATCCGCCCCTAGTTCAAACTTGCTACATGAGCTGAAAAGAGCGTTGAAAAGGGCGATGTACAGGTAAGAAAAAAATGTCCAATATTAAAGCTTTTATTAGTCATCTGACAGCAAAAGGAACCCCTATGCAAGGGACAGTGACAACGGTCGGTCATCAGGGATTTAAAATCGATTACTAAATCAATATGTACAAGAATCACAGGAAATTCTAACGTATATTTAACACTTTTTCATCTCTTACGACCTCTTCCACGTCCCCCGCCGGGAGATTTCTGTGAGCCGGAGGTCTCCTTCTTTTTCTTTGGCTCCTTCGTCGACTCAGTTTTGGTTTTCTTTTTTGCCTGAAACACAAATTAAATACACGAATAGAATCAATCCAAATGAAAACCCGAAATTGATTTTGTTTCCCTGTTCCTGTATGTGGGTGTTTCTGAAGGACGAGCTACTACAGGTAAATGAGCAGGAAAACATCATGCGTGGATGCGCGACACTAACGCCAACTACCGAGAGTTCCTCAAATTAGAGTCGGAAAAGAAGTAGTTGAGCTTGGGGCGGTCAGATTCCAGCGCTCCGTGCCCGCACAACCACGAATATTGAACTTTTCGTGTGAGTCAATAATTTCGTCACTGTAATGTAGTGAAATCGACATAATATAATATTATTATGTCGTTAGGTTCGCCTTTCTCTTGTGAGAACAGTAACTTTTTTTTAATGTTCATTAGTATTATTTTTCTGGCAATAAAATGATTGCTGTCACTTAATGTCATTTCATTTCTGAACTATACAGTTTAAGAGTCTAGAAATTCACTATACTACAGTCAAGAGTCTAGAAATGAACTACACACTCAAGAGTACAGAAATGAACTATACAGTCAAGAGTATATAAATTCACTATACAGGCAAGAGTCTAGAAAGGTTGCCAAATGGCAAAGTCGGCTCATAGAGAAAAAGTATGGGATAAAAGTAGGAGAGAAAATTCGTTTTGTGATCTTTATAAAACCTTTCTAAGCCTTTATCCCCGTCCGACCCGAAAGAACTGTAGAATAGAATAGAATAGAATAAATGTTTATTGTGGAAATTAAATTTTGCAAATAACATTGGAAAAACGACCCGAAAGAACTGTGGTATAACTAATACAAGTATGTGGTAACTACTCACAAAGGTATTGTAACACTAACTAATACTTAAATAGAATTAAATTCGATGTATCTATCGATTGATTACTTGTATTAAGTAAAGACTGGGGAAACACATTGAATGGCAATGCAAGACCATGGAAACATGGTGAAAGGATAAAAGACCGTGGAAACACGTCCTCCTGGAGTCAGACTTGACAGATGGATATTTCCTTTTTTCTTTCAATGTTCTGAAGTATCCTTGAACGTAAACCAACCAATTTTGGAAGGGAGGGAGGGGGCTACACAATTGTCTTTCCTAGCCGATTCCAAAGATAATTTCACCGCATTTGATGAATTCAGCATGAAAAATCCATTTAGAAGTTACCTAATGTTTAATGGTAAACATGGAAATTTATGTAGCATTGTCATTATCGGTTATTATCAGTGCACTGATCTGTGACTAAACCAAAATCACTAGCTGCTGAAAGGGTGCTGTTTTTGGAGGCCAGCAGCAATAAGGTCATAATGACTAACCATAATCATTCCGTCGGCCTTCGGATCGAGTTCATCTTCTTCCTCGTCGTCTCCTTCATCTCGGACTTCTTCTCCTGCTTCGTTTAAATCGTCGAGGGCCTCGCTGTCCTGGGCGCCTCTGCCTTTCTTAACTCCAGCTGAACTGATCGAGAATGGGGTCATGACAGGATTTTTGTTGTAAGCTCTCGTGAAAGAAGCTTTGACCTGAAAGATAAGCACGGCTAGTTTAACACCAAAACGTTATACAGACAGAACTTTTAGTTTGTAACTTTTCTATGACAGAAATAAGGTTCGTATAGACAGTCAGTCCTGAACGGTTCAGAATTTAACTAGTTCGAGATAGAACTGACAAGGGGTTCGTAACACCTAGCTGTCCATACTCGTTTAGAACCAGTTCAAAATAAGAACCTGTTCTTCTTCATTTCTCATTTCTTGTCCTGACGCTGCAGCATCATGGCGGACATATACTTAGTTTGATTGTCTTAACTAAGAACCTGTTTGTTTGTCTCAACTATGAACCTGTGTCCTTCGAAGAGGACACACAAAAATCTCTGAAAACAACGAAACCTTTCCGTCATTTCCTTGGACGCAACAGCTAAAAGCGCGCGACTTTGATAGCAACTGTGATAACAATAAATGGATAAGGCCAAGACAGCGCGAAAAACTCAGGGGACGAAGCCTATTAACACGTTCAACGCGGGTGATGTCATATGACATCATGCCGTCCTTCCCAGGGTACGAGTGATGTCATATGACATCAAGCAGACCTGGAGAGCGCTCCCTGCTGTCCCTACTCTTGCATTATTTGAAGGTCATTGGAAGGGTTGAGGAGGGTTGGCTAGTGGTTCATTGTGTTCAGTATGACATCATGCTCCAAAAATAATCAAAATGGCGTCCAAACAACTTCTAATTCTTCGAAATACCTTTCTTATCGAAAATAAAGGCACCAATATCGGATTTCAAACAAAAACATTTCTCGTAGGAGCGGTTGTCAGCTGTTTTCCTTCCCGCGTTGAACGTGTTAAGGTGGTGGGGGAAGTTCGGGACTAGGAGTTCTGAAGAAAACCTCGAACCGTCTGAACTGGTTCCAGTCAGTTCTGGACTAGCTGTCTATACAGCGACCTAAAAATCCTGAACTGGCCCTGACGCTGTGCTTACGCGTCAAAAGGGGCGTGGTCAGTTATAAGAATAAGAATAAGAATAATTTATTGGCAAAAAAACTGAACAACCACTTACCGCTTACTTATGAACCGTCCAGGACTACACACAAACCTATACAAACCATATTCCATACAAACCTATATTAACAGCGAGTCAAACTAGGCAGCTTATCAGTTAGCAATCTGAGACACCGTGGAAACGAACCCGCATAAACTGGATGGACCTCATCAGGTCCTCATTGGAACTACCACCATTAGCCCGGGAAAGTTAGTGCAAAACCCCGAAAATTGCTCGTGAGCTCGAAATTGGGGGTCCTGAATAAAGAGTATATGAGTTTGCGACGGTTTCTAGGTTGTACTTCATATTTGAGAGCTTAAAAACCGTGACTTTTTCGCAATTTTTTCAGTTTTCGCGAACAACTTGAAAAGTATTTTACAGACGATATCACTAGGTATTTTCTCTTTTAAAGAACAATAAATTTCACGTCAAATGGCGATTCAACCATCAAAATCGGGTTAAACATTCAGCTGCACGCAGGAAACTTCGTCTGAACTAAACACTTTTCATCTCCAAGCATTTTTTCGAGTAAAAGTAAATGAAATCAACTCAGTTTTTATATTTTTTGTATCAAGATCTTGACAAAAACGATTTTGAGTTTAAAGTCAAGTTACATTCGCGGAAATTTGGTGCTATGGCCTTTTATGTTTTAAAATTTATATTTCAGCACTGGAGTGAGCGACTTTCAAATTTCAAGCAGCGTCTGATTAAGAATTAAATTTCCTACAACTTAGGTCCTACGACATATTTCAATCGGAGCATTCATTTTCAACTTACAGGCGTTTGAAGGCAAGGGTTGGGGCAAGGAAATTGGTAAAAGTCGCCTATATTTGACTGGCGATTGCGGCAGAACGGCTAAACCGATTTCGATGTTTAAAACGCCATGAAATGTATTGTTCTTTAAATAAGAAAGGAGTCATATTTTCTGTAGGATGTGAAATTTCGAGTTGTACGCGAAAAACTGAAAAAAAGGGCGAATATTTCGCGGTTTACAGGCTCTGAAATCTGGAGCACAACGTAGAAACCGTCTCAAACTCATACACCCCTATTTCAGTACGCCCAAGAAGGATTAAAACGATTTCCAGCTCTTTTTTGGAAAGCGGAGCGCTAATTTGCTTGCTGACACGAATCCGTTTCTGTAAATTTTAATTAAGACGATAGTACTTAATATATCTGAATGAACGCGTTATTAGAAAACCTGCCGTCAGCAGTTCGTCGGCTTGGACAGATCTGTTTGACTACATGATATGGGAAATATCTCATACGGGTTTTTTCTCCCAGAATTAGAGGGCATCTAGCCGCAGTGAATGTGTTCTATACGTGTCACTAAGCCTCTTAAACAAACGGAGGAAATTTTCCTTTGTATACCTTGGATTCGATAGCTGACATGGGATCTTTGAGCCCGGTCCACAGTGTTAGCTCGTTGAGAGATTCTATGTCCTCCCTTAGAAGACTGTACTCCTTCATGACGACGAGGGAGTCGCTAACACCTTCACTTCCTCTCAGAACGAGAGGGTGGAGAACCGAATCTCTAAGAGCACGAGCGTAATCCAATCGTACAGCCTCGTTACTGGCGGAGGCCCTGAAAACAACGAGGAACAATTTAATTTTACACAATATGTTATAACAGACTTCAGCCACATATGTTATATTAGCCATATGTTATATTATAACAGACTTCAACCACACAGCTAGAAACCTTGAATGCAATGAGACTAGTAGACCGGACGACTGGCTTGGTACCCTGCACCTTACCAAGATCCCAAATCGTCCCTTAAGATCCCACAAGGTCTAACTCAGTTTTTTTGGCAAAATTAGTTAGGAACGGATACTTAGGTATGAAAAAACTCTCGGTCCGTCTTTCTAGCTCTTTGGTTTGGCCGACCACCGGACCGACCACTGGATTTCGCGTAAATCGGGAAAAACCTCCTTGGAGTCTATCTTTTTCTCAATATCCACAAGGGCTATCTTGCAGTTTCAGTTCGAATTTTCTGAACTCTCGTGCTTCCTTGCAATTTATTTCAAAACGTAATGTAATAAACATGTTTACATGACGATTTGATTACCTTGCCATTGATACCTGCCAACGTTCAAGGTAAGTGAACCTCAACGCTGACTCTTTGAACCACATTATTTTTTTCTCGACAACCAGATTTTCGTCTCGATATACGTTCCCTTGAGATACACCAACCACTGTTATTTCCCCTAGTAATTTCGTGTAATTTTATTCATAGCTCCCAAGAATGGCATCGTCCAATAAAAAAACCGTTGTGTCAAGAATTTGCAGAGTTTTTTTAACCTCACGTGATGAAAATTAATATAAATTATCTGCAATATAGGTAATAATGAAACCAGTCTTAGATTGTAGCAATGTAATCAAGTGAATAACTTCACTTTGTCATAAAATTATGAGTAATCATACGAATTTCGCAATATGTCATTCGATATTGCCGATATCGATATTTTGCTGTATCGATATCGACGTTGAATATCGTTTTTTCAGATACTTACTCCTTCACATCTAGCGTACACATCGGGTTGAATCTTAGAAATTATTTGAATTTTAACGTCTAACAGCGGTATTTTCTACCATTTATTTTATGTTAAATTTCCATCAAATGCTATTTCTGTCTTTTTCTCAGCCCGAGCTCAACTTAAAACCCGATTTCCCTCATTATAATTCTCTGGAACATGCACTCAATTTTCTAGTTACCTACTGACTCAAAGCTTTGATTTAGCGCATACACATTTCTCAGCTGCAAGTGATGATGGATGTGTATGTGTGTTTTCAGAATCCCCACTTCATGTCTTGAAAGCCCTTTTAATTTGTTAATTTCTCAATGCTAAAACAGTTAGAAACGACTAAAATTTCTGAAGGAAAGGAGATAATGACACGCGTATACAGTGTGTATATTGTTCATCATCCACTCAGTGGAACTCTGAGTGGATTTAAACTTCTCAATGTAACCCCGTTACTTGATCCGTTTTAAAATAATCCGTTTTATGACTTCACGTGTGAAAAAAGATTAGCGAAGCTTCTCGTGGCTGATTGTAAATTTAGTAGGAATCGTTTGCATGAACTATTAACGAGTTCTGAAGTCAATCGAAAGCTGAGACGTTCTTGTGGTTTTTTGACAAGGAGAATTTCAAGTAAGTGATTACATAGACATCACGTAGAAAGGGTTTGATAGACCATAGTTGTGGTGTAAATATCAATTCCTAACTTGGCAGCTGGTATTTAATATGATTATTAAATACCAGCTGCCAAGTTAGGAATTGATATTTACACCACAACTATGGTCTATCAAGAATATTATTCTTAGGTCCACTATAAAATACCAGCTTAGGAATATATAAGTATGTACATAATATGTATATTATACAATTGAAATTGTGCTGAAGTCTAGGGATTTATTAAAACTGCACAAGTTTGATTTCCACAATTTAATAATAGCGTGGCGTGTTAAAATAAAATTACCGACAAGATGAAGGATTTTTCAACGTGAAGATGTAAATGAATGCAAAATGAAGGCGCGGAATTCCAGAGGCTTATTAAAACCCGATCACCTAGCCAGCCAGCCCTTTCACGTCATTGGCTCTTATGGCACAGGCTGTGACGTACTAGTTGGCCTCCTGCCAGCCGTCTGACGTCATACGCTCGTGCGCCATAGGCTCTGACGTACTAGTTGGCCTCTGGCCAGCCGTCTGACGTCATAGGCTCTTACGGCATAGGCTTTGACGTACTACTTGGCCTCCTGCCAGCCGTCTGACGTCATACGCTCGTGCGCCATAGGCTCTGACGTACTAGTTGGCCTCCAGCCAGCCGTCTGACGTCATAGGCTCTTACGGCATAGGCTTTGACGTACTAGTTGGCCTCCGGCCAGCCGTCTGACGTCATACGCTCGTGCGTCATAGGCTCTGACGTAGTGGCCCGCCTGTCGCTTGTGTTCTGACGTGATCTGAGGGAAAGGGTGAATCAAGGAAACAAATTTTTCCCGTTTCAGTTCATGTGCCAATGCAAAGACATGAAATGTCAAAAGAATGTCAACTCCGCCCTATTGTTGATACAGTCGAGAATTAAATGCTTGCATACGAGTCTGCAACACATTGGGACATTTTATGTCTTTAAAGAAGTGATTCAAGAACCTTCAAACAATGCTACATCACCTACCCCAGTAGCGTAGTTGTTATACTTAATTGTAGGGTTCATCATAAATTATGAAGCTCGCATTCGTATAGACAATTTAAATGATTGAGAATGACCACCTGTGTGTAAACAATTATTTAAACAATCACGCTCATACCGCAGCTTGTCGGCCACGCACTCCTCAGTGGTGAACGTAATATGGTTAGGTAAATCGAGAGCTATCCAACGAGTGGTGAACGATTTTTGTACGATGATAACTGGCGAAGATAAAGTTCCGTAGCACCGAATTGGTTGTAAGCGAAAATCATCAGAAATTTTCGTGACGATTTCGTGTAACGCTTTTGTGTAACGTTTTTCGAGTTATGTGCCAGAGTAAAGACATAAAATGTCAAAAGTCGTTGATATTGGAGAGTTCATAGATCTGGTCGAAGATGGAACTGTGCAGGTTGATGAGATCATTCTCCAAAGTAACTGCTGTGATTTTGAGGTAGTCGTTAATTCTGAACATGATGGATTCAGTAATGAAGAGTTGATGGATTCAGTTGTTGACGTAACTAGAGGTTTATTGAATTACTGGTTTTATGAATCGGAATCAACGCTTAGTGCATCAACGTTTGCCTCATTTGTGATTGATTACATTTGCGAACTACTGCAAACCGTCATAATCTTTTCGGACCGATGCGATTACCGAAACCGAAACGCAGCTCTTGAAAATGCGCTATTTCATTTAGGCGTGGAGAAACAAGTTACTACAGGTCATACAAAAATATCTTGTCAAAGGCCACACATACATGGCGTGCGATTCCGTCCATAGTACGGTTTCTTCAAGGACTTCGGTCAAGAATCGATGATGGCCTATCCTTGCATACGTCTCAGAAAGCGAGCTGGAGATCCTTCATTTTAGCCTTCATATAGGCATAACTGGAGTCAAACAGAACGGGATGGTTCCAAACGAGTTCAATCAACTTCCCGAAATCCATGTCAAACAGCACCCACGCTCAATAAAACTGTGCGAAGAAGGCCGACGGTTCCAATCGTGTATAGAAACTGAATGGGATAGCCGTGGGCAATTAGATACTGTGCTACACAGAACTATTTATGAGTGGCCTGGGTGAGGACTGGCTTCTACATGCGCCGAGCCTAAGCCTCTCTAACGTTTTGACAACCAAAATCTGTAAAATTCTCATATTTCTTCTATTTAACTCACTTGAGCCGCGTGTGGCTTTGGATTTCTTGCGCGAGACGATCCATTTTGTTCTTCTTCGAGTTCTTGCCGAGCCACTCAGGGAAGTTGATCATACCGCCGACGTGGCCTGATAGAAGGTCTCCAGGGATGAGCGAACTGAATACTGCCTGGATATAACCAAACAGAATGGAGTAAGTACAGGTGCGGTGTACATAGTAGACATAATTAATTCGTCTGTAAATAGGTTAGAAAATTAATTTCTACATTCTGTTTCAATACATTTTGGCGGATGAATGGATTGTGATCATGTAGCGCACAAGTAATAGAAAACATCAAAAGTTCCTCCTCTATTCCTCACCCAAAAAGGATTGGTAACTCTAGTGGGCCCAATTCGGGCCATTCATTGAACCGATCGCAGCGTCACAAGATTACTATTACGAGATAAAATTCCCTCGCCGAAGACTGAATAGCGGAGAATTCCGAGGACAAAATTGAAAAATCTCCTCTTTTATCCGACAGCATCTTTCTCCAACAAGAGTGCCGACGGGCCCAACTGGGCCAAATGTAATGAAATACTCCTGTTGTAACAATTCATCGTACTGATATATTTCTAAGGTTATCCCCACAATACTCTCGGAAATCCCACACCTGCCCCGTATAGCACAGTATTGCATTTGTCGACAGATACCTATCTATTATAATAAATTTATGGTAACTAACCTGCGTAGGGAGCAAACTCCAAGCGTTTTGCGATCGAATTGCTCTATCAACCATATCCCCGTGACACAATGACATCGCTGCGTCTGCAAACAGTTTCATTTTGTCTTTTTTCGATTTACTGCAAAACAAACAAAAAATCTTCAAAGTAACTCATGATAGGACTGTGAATCTACAACACTACAGAATAGAAAGACGGGACAAAATTAAAGAAGTGTGATGATTTCTGTAAAGAACAAGAGAAAATCCAACGTACCCTTCTTTTGCGTGGGGCACCACGTTCAAGTAATTTTCCTGGACGAAAAGAGGTGCGATGCTGTAGTCGTGGAAGAAGAGGTCAAGTTTATCGTTGAGGGACATCGTACTTTGTTCGGACTCTGAGAATACTTTGCGAAGTACGTCCCAGGCACCCTAAAACCAACATAAAATTATTTGGTTGTTCACAGAAAACCTCTAAGCGGATTCAATATACAGGGTGACCAAAATTTATAGGACCAGTCATATGTCTCCGTAATTTCCGAACCTAAAAAAAAAAAAAAATATTCAAATATTCACTGGAAATTCAAATATCAGATTTTTGCGCATGCGCACAAATGCGCGATTTCAAGTGGGAACCCCCATTTTTTATTGCAGATTCGGATTCAACTCAAAATTTCATGCAAATTTGACACCTCAATCGAGTTTTTTGACCGCGCGTAACACATTTTTATTTTGGTTTATTATCTTCGATAATGAACCATTGGAATCGCCCAAAGAAAAAATTTTTTTTATTTAAAAATGCATTCTGCACTAAAAAATTTTTTTCCTTCAATTCCATTTTCAAAAACGAAAATGAATGGCACCACGTGAATCAGGGTTCAATATCAATGAAATTTCATGTGCCACTTTTTTTTAAAGGAAATTACGGAGATAAATAGCTGGTCCTATAAATTTTGGCCACCCTATATATAAAATACATGAAAGATGGCAGAAATTCGAGAAGGGATTAGCGGTGATTGCCGTCTCTACCTATGTTTTAGCATAACTGCCGGGTGAGCTGACCAGGGAAATGCTTATGGGCCCAATGAGTTTGAACTAGGGATGCACATAAATAATCGGATAATCAATTATTTGACCCCGATTAATCGATTAATAATTAATCGATTAATAATAATCGGCAGCTAAACATCGATTAAAATTATTTTAATCGATGTTTAGCTGCCGATTATTTTTATTAATCAATTATTATTTTTATTAATCAATTATTATTACTGATTAATCGATTATTATTACTGATTAATCGATATTAATACTAATTAATCGGTTTTTGAATACATCAGGATTTGATGCATTCTAATATGCTTAAAAATGCTTTCAAAATCCGGATGTATTCGAAAACCAATTAGTCGATTATACAAATTAAGACTAACCGTCGTTGTTATTGTTACTAGGTTCATGTATGAAGGAAACGGGTACCTACCTATCCTTCAGCCATGGAGAAAGAGGTATCCTTCATCCATGAATTTTGGTGGAGGAAGAATCTTTGCATGCAATTTCAACACATTTTAAGGGCATGTTTCTATCAAATGATTCTGATTAGACCATAACATATTTGTTGATTGCCACTTATTTTATGATAGGTACTACCTACTAACCACCATCCTCCGTGAATATAGTTCTCGTTGTCTTCTCATTCATCAGAAATCAATGAGTTAACGAACAAAATGGATGTCATAGTTCACACTTCCGGGATTCGGTCAACAAAAGAAATAAGGCTTATAAGTCACAGAAGTTGATCAGTGCTGTGAGTTGCGTTGTACGTTGAACGTCGGTTTTGGTTTCAAGGATTTGGCAAGTACGAAGAAGCAGTTAAAGTGAGTCAGAAGCTCAGTAGTGAGTCAGTTCTTTATCAGAAGCTACTGTTACCTATCGTTTCCGTCATGGATCATTTGACTAAGGAAAAATAGGGCGAATGACAGTTGGTGAGGTGAAGGAAGAGCTAGAGAACAACCGCAGATGACAGAGTGTGGGAAATTCCGCATGACGATGGAATACTCCATGTCAATCATGTCCAGGCTGTAAATTAAATAGCTGAAAAAGAAAACATTTGGTGGTGGGGGAATTTACAAGATGTCCCAAAACACTAGTTTTTTAATATAAACTTTTTATCGGTTCAATTTATGGTTTCCTCGATTTCTAATAAGAAACTATTTAATTAGTTTTGGCATTCCTTCATCTTCATTAACCTTGTAATTTAACAATAGGTCGTCACCTATAGACGAAGAATACTAAAGAAATAAAATAAGTACCTACTTAAAATCAAATATTTGCTTTCGATTCATCGAATTATTTTATTAGTCGATTATTCAATATCGATTAATCGGTCACCTCGGTTATTACCTTACGATTAATCATTTGATGTTATAATCGATCATTTGGTTCCGATGTTGCATCCCTAGTTTGAACCACTGGCCAACTCTGCTAAACTCAGAGAGCGACGAAATAGTTACATTTGCAAATGGTCACATACCTTGCACAAGGTCTGCCAAAACAAAATGACAAGCTACGTGTAGCTTGCAACATGTTGCTCTAGCAAAGAAAATATAGAATCGATCGTAAAACAATTTTATTGTGTTTATTTCAGTTTCTGAAACAACTGATTACAAGGTGATTATAATATTGTGGCAAACTCACCAGTTTTAGTTCTTTATTGGAGACGACCATCTCGGAGTTCCGTTTAGCAGCTAACATCGATAAGTGATTGAGGACTAGACGTATATCTTGATTGGTGCTGGTGATTATGTTGTTCAGTACTTCTGGATTGATTTTCATACCTTCTTTGAAACATATCGACATCATAGCTCCCTGCCAGAATATCAAATTTAATTAGCAATAAATTTATGAAATTTGTATTGTTACAAATTAAATTACTTGAGATATTGTTAGGGAATTACACCATATTATTCATCCGTGAAACACTAAGGCCTTTAAATTATGACATTGGTGACAGCGGTGGGATAATAGAGAGTTCCAGGAGATAAGTCCGCTTCAATAGGACCAGCTGTTGAGGGCTTATCCTAGGGCGAGCAAGATCAAACGCTAACCCAATAAGCCCAAACATGCTCCGTTCTAGAGTGACGTCAATAACGTTATCTATCTAAGAGTGACGTTAAGCAACGCCGTATTTTCCGTTTTTTTATACGTTCACCTTAACAAACTCAATCAACGCAGTTCTCAGTAAACTCGACAACTGGTAAACTAACACTGACCCCTTTTCTTGCCATGCCACGTCATCTGCTCGCTAATTACCTTCCACCGTGTGTCTCTACCCCCGTTCTCAAATGTTCTCTACCCCCGTCACAAATTCTCCAATTGCATGAAGTTCTGCCTGGTATACAGCAGCATGCTCCCCCAGCGGCCAAGATGCCTCTGTGCAAGGTCTCATACCACTCCCCAGACCCTATTCAACTACCAAGTTTGCAAAACAAATCGAAAACTGTATTCTCAGCAAATAATTTAATTTGGCGTGTTTGGCGCCGTCTGAGGAGCTCTATCAAGAACCATAACTTGACCTTGGTAGGGATGTCGGATACTGAGAAGAGTATTCCCCCAACATATTATGTTTGAAGATGCACTCTCATAATCAGATTCCATTATTGGATTCCTTAGTCCATTCTAAACTGCCGCAAGCAGGAGACAATACATAATACTACATAATACTATTAAATAAACGGAGTTATTAAGGAGATGTCGATTTTCATTAGACAAACAGACAACGCTTCAATAATTACGTTTTTTGTTCAGAATGGGTTTTTTATTTCATACTAATATTAACCTTGATTTGATCCGTCCGGGGCTTGAAGAACTTGAGGTCGAAACAATAGTTGACGAGAGAACGGATTTTTGGGTGGTTTCGATCATTGCACATGCAAATTACTGGTATTTTAGACCCTTTGATGAGTGAGATCAGCTCCTGGATACCTCCTCTATCCTCGTTGCCAGCCATGCCGTCGACTTCGTCCATAATCAGAACGTGGTTCCTCGATGTTGCCGAACCTCCTGGAAAACACAGGAAGTAAATCTTTATACAGTAAAGATCTATTTGTATCAAGGAGAAAGCATTGAGTTTTTCGCAGATACAACTCTCAGATATTTGCAATCAGGGCGGCATCATAAGAACTTTATCACAAAATGAGCGGGTTAGATTGAAGTCTGCTAGGGACATGCATCAATCAAAGGCAGCAACGTTTTTTTTTTTTTTTTTTTTTTTTTTTGATGATACGAAAGAGAAGACCGCATTAGCTCAACAATCAGAGGAAACTGAAGTCAAAGGGCAAAGAAGGGTCAGCTCCAAAATTCAATATGGCCATGAGCTGACGGATATTTGATTTTCGAAGTGCTTTCACATTAAAAACCTATGCTAGTTGATTAAGAATGTGGATTTTTTAAATTTAAAAATGTGGAGTTAAATAGTTATTGCTTCAATATCCTCACTACGGGACATCAGCATCACACCTTAGGGTCACCAGCACCCTAGTACTGCTCACCAGTTCTGGTTAGCAACCATTTCGACCAGTAAGTAACACAGGTTGAAACGGCCCACTCTGTACATGCTCATGATGCACCAAAATGTTTATGGAATGCCTTCATTCTTTCCGTTGTATATTCTCTAAGCAGCACCGCAATACTTTGCAACACATCGCATTCCATCACTACGCAGGTGCAGTCGTTTTCCTGCAGCGTGAGGCTCTCCCGAAATCTTCCAAAAAGGTCCTTTTTAATTTGAGTCGACGTTCACTTGTTTCGCGTATTTTCGTCTTCAGAACTTTGAAAAGACTAAGATTCGACTTGAAAAAGCAACAACAAAAAAAAAAAAAAAAAGAAGAAAAAAGAACTCATTTCAGAGGCAAACATTACACACCTTGAACGAAAGGAGACAACGATTTGCTGGTGAGGAGTTCCGTGATTTCATCGTGCAGTAACCTCTTGCTTCTAGTGTCAGACGCATTAAACTCAACTTTGTCCAGACCCAGTTCCTTGCATACCAGGTGAGCGGTTGTGGTTTTCCCTGTGAAGAAATCCGTTCGTAACATCGGATTATGATAATGCAAAGACGCACAGATTTTATGAAATTATTTCCACTGATTCAAGAACTGGCAACCAGGCTGCAGGATGATCCTGATAACAGGTAGGCAAGTGTAGAGGTGAGAAATTCAAGAAAGTTTGAATTTGCTATTTGGCATTTAACCTTTATGAAGAATAGTGGTACCAAATGATTCAACTAACTATCTGCCAATAGAAATATTAGTTTAGTCAAATTAGACATAAAAAGGAGGTTATGGATTTTTTATATGTTGTTGGGACCTAAGTGAATAGTAAAAAAAATCAGCTTCCAAAGACTTGTGCGACCAGAGTTTCAGCCAAAAAACGACTAGGTAAAAACGACTTCGTACTGTTTTCGGTTTTTGCTCAATATCTCATTGAAGGGTGGGTCTAACGGGCGTGGTCACTATATACACTCATACACTAGACTAAATTTGCGACAATTTGAGACCAGAGCAAGCTCTGTAGCATTAGTTCTCGAGATACGGCTCTTCAAAAACAGACCTAACTGTCTAAAAAATGAGAATCCTTGGATATGGTCAATTATTATGTGAAATATCTTCAAAAATACGCATCCAACGTCGAATGACAAACGGAAAGAAGTTGTAGTTGAATTAGCTTTAACTTGACACAAAGGTACGAGGGTGGATCAAATATAAACGGGACTCTGACCTCTGAGCGCCGACGGTTGACAGAAGCGGGCCGTCACTTCGAGATTGTTTGAACAGGTTCATTAGAAGGTGGATGAGGGGGGCGTCTCCCCCTTTACAACCTTTCATGAGTAGTTATCGCGATGTCTGAACAAAAGGTGCCCGTTTCCATTGAGCAACGAATTATCATAAAATTTCTTACCCGTGAAAGAGTCAAACCTTCGGAAATTTTTCAAAGGTTGACTGCCCAGTTCGGGGACTAAACCCTCTCTAGGACCCGTGTGTTTGCCTGGCACAAAGAGTTTCAGGAGGGAAGAGAACGAGTAGAGAATGAGAAACACGATCGTCGTCCCCGGAGCAGCATTACGGATGAGAACATTCAAGCGGTTCGTGACATTCTTGAAGATGATCGACGTGTGACTGTCTCCGAAATCGCTGAGCAGGTAGGGGTAAGTTATGGGAGCTGCCAAACGATCATTACAGAGCACCTAGGATTCCGTAAAGTGTGTGCCAGATGGGTCCCTCGCCTTTTGACTGCAGATCAGAAGTTGAGACGTTTGGAGGTCTGTCAGAGGCTTTTTGCAAGGTTTGAGGAAGAAGGGGAAGCATTTTTGGCTAGCATCGTCACCTGCGACGAAACATGGGTCCATCATTACACACCCGAATCGAAGCAAGCCAGTATGGAGTGGCGGAGGAAGGGGGAGACAGCCCCAGTGAAAGCAAAAACTCGACTGTCTGCTGGCAAGGTCCTTGCAACTGTTTTTTTCGACTATCGAGGCGTTTTGCTCATTGATTTTTTGCATGAGTGAAGAACAATCAATGCTGCCTACTATTGTGAGCTGCTGACTCAGGTGAGGGCTGCATATCGCAGCAAAAGACGGAATCAACCAATTCGTGACGTCATCCTCCTCCACGACAATGCAAGGCCCCATACTGCAGCTCTAACTGTTCAAAAATTGGAAGAAATGCATTGGACTCCACTTGATCATCCTCCCTACAGCCCTGACCTATCGCCCTGTGATTTTCACTTGTTTGGGCCACTTAAAGAAGCCCTAGGCGGACAGCGATTCGAGGATGATGAGGGGGTCGAGGGGTTCGTGCGCAATTGGCTTCAGACGCAACCTTCATCGTTTTTTGATGCTGGGATTAAAAAACGTCCTATTCGCTGGGAAAAATGTGTCACAAAAGCAGGAGACTATAAAGAAAAGTGACATATACCCGCTTTTTATTTTCTAACAAATAAAATTTAAAAAAAAAATAAAGTCCCGTTTATATTTGATCCACCCTCGTATTTGTAGGCCTAACGGGCCTAGCGAGTGGATATTAACTAGACAGTTAGGCTTAGATTAGGCGTAAGTTTAGATGAAGTCAAGGAAAGCATTACCGACTCCAGGAGGTCCGGAAAGAAGTACAGCTTTGAAATATGCGCCGCTGTCATCCTTAGCCCAAGGACCTGGAATCACGAAGAATTGTTAGTTAATTGAAGGATAGTATACACACATTGTCCCTCAGAGTATGCTTCTAATATCGTTATTGATGTGCATCTGTGTTCATAGGGATGATCTTAGGCTGAGAAGAGGGAGGGAGGCATTTGAGAATCGCTTATTTGGAGAAGATCATAGAATCAATTACGAAATAGGTAGTAATAACAACCCATCAGTTAAGGCTCAATAGCCCTTGTATAGTTCTAAAATCAGCCACCACGTAGCAGCACCAAAATGAAGGAAATTTAGATAGGGGATAATTCGAGTTCTATTGAACCGATTTTAGATCTGAAAACGGCTATGGACGTAAAAAGAGCGTAGAATTTTCGGAAATTAGTCGAAATTAGTCATAATCAAAAATTGAGAAAGTTGCGATCGTTTTTTTACATTTCCAAGCTATTTTTTGAAAAACTGAGGTAGCTCTGCAATGCACTGCATCGTCCTGAGTCCAAAACAATTTTCAGATTTCAAATCGGTTAATTAGAACCGACCGAAACGCGATTTTACGGTGTAGGAGAGGCAAGGGGTGGATGTGATGAAGGAGAAGCGGCAAGGGGCTGTTCTCTTCGTCGAAAACGATATGGAAAATGGTACAAACACGGTGCGTAATAGCGTGGAGTTTGGACTACGTCCTAACTAAGAGTACCTAGAAGGCAACAAGGCGATGATTTGGGGAACCAGTGAGTGGGGGAAGCCTCACACATCGTCGGGTCCCACTAGGCCCCTCTAGTATATTGAGATTGGTCCCTATCCGCAGCGATTCTGACCCTCGAAAACATCGAAGTATGCCAATAAGAGAGCCGTCTACATTGAACCAACCATGATACATTATGTTGCTACAATCTTTATACTAAAATCTTCATTTACTGGTGTATAAAAGAAGTACCTACTCATCTTCCTGTATATTTTGAAATTTATACTTTCTTCACCACATCACCAAAGCTTGAAAAAGATAGGTAGTATTGCAATCGGCTTGAAAACCAAATTTCGAAATGACTTCCGAAAAATTCCTTTATCAACATATAAACCCGTTTCAGAACATTCTAAACAAATTTCTGTGTGTGTGTATGTGATTATGTATGGAAGTCGTCACGATTGCGGCCGGTAGGAAGAATACCTTTTTATAATGTAGGTAGTTTCTTCATAATATTTTAATTATGGTTTATAAAATAGTTTTATCGTAATATTGATATATACTCAAGATTATACAATACACCACATTACTTAACAAGTAAACTTGTACAATAATATACAAGTATACTGTACAATATTATATGGTAATAAACAACGCCATTCTTTTGCCCGCTGTTCGAATCAACTTGCAAAGGGAAGTGGTTCCCCAACCTCATTGGGATCATCTAATGTGTTGACGTTTCCAAGGAAACGAATGATGACCTTGGTTTACGTGCTTTGATGCCTACCGGCGCGACGCCCGCCCGTTTGTTGCCCCTTCTCCCTTGCCGCGATTCCTTCATCACCTCCACCCCTTGCCTCTCCTACACCGTAAAATCGCGTTTCGGTCGGTTCTAATTAACCGATTTGAAATCTGAAAATTGTTTTGGACTCAGGACGATGCAGTGCATTGCAGAGCTACCTCAGTTTTTCAAAAAATGGCTTGGAAATGTAAAAAAACGATCGCAACTTTCTCAATTTTTGATTATGACTCATTTCGACTAATTTCCGAAAATTCGACGCTCTTTTTACGTCCATAGCCGTTTTCAGATCTAAAATTGGTTCAATAGAACTCGAATTATCACCTATCTAAATTTAGGGTCGATGGTGCAGCCATCTATTGAATTTTCTTACAAGTTTTTTTGGGCTATTGAGCCTTAAGATAGACCGTATTAGTGGTAAAGGCCCAAAACTGGATGGATGCACTGGAGTATTTTTACGCTGTTTCTGAGCAATGTCATGGATTCCCCGCAAAATATTTGTAGATGTTCAGAGGACTAGCATTAACTTTTGAAATGCAGATGTCTCTCGAAATAACACTTGTATTGGATTTGTCAACTACTGGGTACTAAAAACAGTAATTATCAGTGTCTACTACTGGGTATTGTATAAATTACTTCATATTTATTTATCTCAGCTCAGTTTTCCTCAGAGTTATGAAGTTATTTCAGATTTTCATGAAAAACCGATGGATCCAGTGGTAGACAAGGGTTGTCTACTACTGGTCTAATTCTTGTCTAACAGTAGGCATTGAACCATGGGGCTACCTACTTCCTTACATTACTATTTTGAGACATACTCGTAGTTTATACCTACTATAAAATGCCTCCAGTCAAAGGGAAAATGTGGGATTACCCATAGGAAAATCTTCTCGCTGCGGTGGAAGCTGTCAAATGTGGTGGAATGAAGATTGGAGAGTTGAATTGAAGATTTGTTTTCTAGTTTATAACTTTTGGCATTCCGATGTTAGATATTTCGAGTAATTTTTCATTAATTAGCGTATTTTCGAAGAAAATGAAGCTATTGTTCTCGATCCAAAATTTGTTTCTATATTTTCCTATATTTTTTTCTTTATTAAAAAGAAAAGTTTTTAAATATTTGTTTAAAATAAGGGAAACTTACTTTTGGCAAGCCCCTCGTATCTATGAATCCCGAAATGATACATCATTTTATTTCCACAAGTAGCCTCAATAACACCCCATGTTATCAACGGGTCAATTCACACACTGCTCTACTAATTAAGACCGATTTGTCACACAAGGTCCATTACTGTAGAATAGGTCAACAAAAAGTACTTACTGGGTTTAGGAATCTTCTTGTTCCCTGTATGGTTGCTGTGCCAAGCCTTGAGCCAATTCACAAGCTTATTGACGTTACTCTTGTCTCCTTGTTGACCAATAATCTGCTTAAGGTTTAAAGGTTTGTACTTGTCCACCCACAGTTGGAACATCGAGGGTTCTTTGGTTTTGGGCACTAGAGGTGAGGAGGCGAATGAATTTGTCTTTGAACTGCTGTCGAATTTAACAGGTTTCGAACGTGTGTCAGAGCAGTTCTTGTCGACATCATTAACGTTTTTCGCTGTCTTTGAAACGTCTTCGGTTAGAGATGTCTTCACAGGAGATTTAGATTGAACTTTTGTTTTTATGATGTGAAGTGGGGATTTTTCAGGAGAAAAATTCCGTTTTGAAGGAGAAACCTTCTTGATTGGCGTGGATTCGGGAGACAATTCGTGTTCGGGTGAGCTTCCAGGTGAAATCAGGTGATGTTTTTTTGGCGAGATGGAGCTCTAGAAGAAATTGATGAAAATTACACTCAATCAATACAATAATACAAATGTGACCGTCCACAGGAAAACGTACCTTAGCTTCCGGAAGAAAATTTTACAACAGAACGAAAAAAAAATGAAGTCAGGGTCGAAAAATCGACATTTCGAGTTATTATCGATTTGTATAGAAAATCTAACGTAGTTTCTGAATCTGTGAGCCGTTTTACAAATCGATTACTGGAAATCACCAATTCATCGCGAAAACGACTGTCGTAACATTCAACACAAATTTCTGCGATTGTCCCAGTCTCAACAAAAAAATCCATCTTTTAGATGACCACTTACTCTAATACATTCCAAAGTATAGCGCTAGTGCTAATAGGAAAAAAAACAATCTGAACTAGGTTGAAAAGGTGAGAAAACTACATCAAAGCAGTTTCTAAAACTTTGATTGTACTTTTCTCAAAAACAGTTTTTTTGCAATTCAGAGGTTCAAAAAATGATAACTTTTCAACGGATTAAGGTATAGAAAATCTGAAAACGGCATCGCGTTCAGAAGCTTCTCGTCTCTCAGGAATGACAATAAACCCGATTTCGAAATCCGGAAGATAAGGAACGTTTTCCTGTGGATGGTCACAAATACAATCAACACAGCAAAATCATACTAGAAATGATGATGGTTCGTTTCTTTAAATGATAACTTTCATGACTTGGAGCTCAGAGAGGAGGGTTAGTATCAACACTGACCAGAATTATTTGCGGGGCAGTTGATGATTCTCAGAGAAGGTTTACAAGATTGTATGGAAATTTTAGACAGCTACTGGCAAAAGTTTGACACAGCAAAATCCTAAATAGTTCCTAATGAAGGGAAGTCGGCTGGCTCCAACTGTTACTGTTCCCACCACAGTCCAACGTCTAAAGTTGATGAGAATTTGAGGGCTTTTTTGGGGATGGTAGAGATGTTGGCTGAGTTTTCGAACACGAGGACCTTGAGCTCTTTACGAGGGGACAAAAGAACCTAGATTTTTTTCGGATAATCGTTTCATGCTCACGTCTTCTCCTCAAAACGTGAAAAAAGGCATGTTTGAGAGATAGTAAAATTATATTTACACATCCTACCTGTGTTAGTACACTGAATAAACTCCAGATTTTCAATATGTACCTACTCTATCTTACCCTTTATCCCCTCTTTCGCGTGGTTTTCCGGATTTTCGCTAACGGATCCCCCCCCCCCATCCCCCGCGTAAAGAGATCAGGGTCTCGCGTTCGAAACCTCAGCAAAATGCCCTCTCAATCCCTCATTATAATATATAATATGAATATCATTTTCTTCAACTTCGGAATTGAGTCCAGGTAGAATGTACATGGCCCCAGGACTACCAGTGAATATTATCAAAACAACAAACTATATTGGAAAGATGAGCCAACTTCAGACTCACCCTAGTATGAAACAATAATTGTTAATGTTGTCACTGGTGAACACTACAACCTCTAAGTACACAATGAACTGCATGAGTATCATATCGTCTGTAATTGCAATTTAATAATGACAAGTAGGTACCTCCGGTGGTTTCCCAACAGGAGTTTTAGGGGGAGTAGATAACTCTTGGACCCAATCTTCATCGTCCATGTCCATAAAAGCAGCGCTGACATCGGCCAATTCATTTTCAGCCACTGTCGTTTTTTCGATCTACAAAAAAAAAAAAAAATAGAAAAAAAATGAGTGAATGAAATCCACGAACTATCTCACAGCTCAAATCATTGGGCCATATCGCACTTTCAATGAAACCATGAACAACTGATAACAAAAAGGGGTTTTCAAGAATCCCTTGAGACGCGTTTCGTTTGTACGTTCTCAATCAACTCTATATTTATATATTATATAAATATATATGTGTATATATATATGTATGTGTCATTCCAGACGATAACTCTCGATAGAATTGAGATAAAAAGTTCAAATTTGCACAAAAATCTGCCTTGGCAATCGAAAGGCTAAGTTCATAGATGGGCATAATCAGGCCACTGTACGGGGGATGGGGAGTTTTAGGAGGGTGTCATGTTTCATCAATGGTTCAGACTGGGGGCCTCTGGATAGTTATGCAGCCTTGGTTAGCGTTGTAGATCATGGGTGGTCAGGGATTTTAATTTCTTTATAGAGAAGCCATTAATTTTATTACCTATGTCGATTCTTTTGGTTTCCGTCTCATAGTTTTTGCCCGCAAACTTCAAATTTGTGTTCAGCGGCCCAAAAAATATAAAGGGCGAGAGAATCAAAACTTAGCCTAAATAATATTATGTTGTACTGAAAGTCCACAATACCTTTTGGGGTGCCTTGACTTGTTTTATGGGCTCACTTCCGAATAAGCTCTTGACTTTTTTCTGGTCGATTTCAAAATACTTGGAGTTGCTCTGGTCCTCATCCTTGACCTTTTTCGCCGAAGCTGAAAATGTTCAATGATAGAATTACTGCGTGCTATCAAACTATAGTCACTCACTTGATTGACAGGTGTAATAAATGAGGAAAACGAGATCTTGACGTGTTAGAGACAAATTTGGACCTTATTTTTTTGAGAAAATTGCATGAAGTGGAACTAGACGACGCACAGTGGGGCCAAAGTGGTCAAAACGTGGCGGAAATTATTTATGGTATCTGAATGGTTTGAATGGGTGCGTATAGCATGGTAATGAGCAAAAATAAAGTTCGTTATCGTTTTATTTTTTATTTCTCGCTGTTTTTGAAAACTCTGCCGTTTGAAACAAAAACGCCTTATCTCCAATGTTGACAAAAATGAGATTTTTACGTACCCCTATTTTCGACATGCTCTTTTCGATGGTGAAGTCCCAATTTTAAAATTTCATTTAGAAGTGGGGGTAATTCCTACCCTCGAACTCGAAAAATCGTTGAATTTGAAGGTAAAACGCCTAATCTAACTGTTTTTTTTTTTTTTTTTTTTTAAGTGAAACGCCTTAACTCTGTTCAAAAACGCCTCGAACTAATGTTGATTCGTGAATATTTTTGATGGTGAAACGCTTTAAATCAGCGAAAATCGGGATAAGGCGTTTCACCTTCAAAAGTTTACTTTTTTTGGCTCCAGTTTAGGATCAGACGAATCTTTGAAAATTGCAAGGCGTTTCTATTTCAAATGTTTATTCAGCTGGTTTTGCGATGAGATCTTTTTCTACAAAATATAATTAGGTTATCCTGACTTGTAGAGTTGAGGTGTTTTACTTAAAAAACAAGAGGTCGGGAACTCTCTTGTTTGTGAAGGTGAATCGCCTTACCTGCGGTTCACCTTCAAAAACATGGCAAAAAAAAATCAATTCGATTTGATTTCCCCGCCTTGAGTAGAGTTTTTGGTTTCAAAATCGACTTTTTTTTCCTCGATAATTATTGATGTGTCTGTAAAAAATGGGTTCGATAGCGCAAACTGGAGGGGAACTACAGCCTGATTTCTATAGAAAACTTAAAAAGCGATTTCTGAAATACGTGGTTTTTGGAGATAAGGCGTTTTTTCTTCAAACGGCAGAATTGTATTGAAATTATTTATTTAAAAAATAGGAAAATATCATCATCGTCGTCGACGTCAAGTCCTTTTAATGAGATAATGATGGAATCTCAGGTGAAACCAACAATGTGATGACATCACGATCGAGTTTTCAAATATGGTGATTGTGTCTCAAAAAGTGGAAATCAGTGGATCCGAGCTGACTAACAAGTGGTGCAGAATGTCCTCATTTGTTTTTTCACGAGACATTTTACGGGAGTAACACTCCCTGAACCTCTTGAATTCTTTGTTCCTGGCACCCTGTGCCTCTTCACTCATTGGTCTTATTGGAAGCAAATTAGACCTCCGTTAAAGTCTAGAATATTGCCGATTTTTGGCTCTTGGCCCATGACCAGACCCCCTGCTTTCAATCCGTCACTGAAGACGAACGAGTTAATATATTTTCCCAACGCAAGGACACAAAACAAAAAACTCAATTTTACACATGAAAGAAACCCAGCTTACATTTGGCAGACTTTTTACTGCAATTTCTCTTGGGAGTTTTGACAGGCTCATCATCGGAGTCTGAGTCAATCAGTAGTCTTTTTCGGCAGTTTTTCTTCTCCACAACGGCAGGTTTGCTGGAAGGCTTCCCCTTGGCAGTATTAGATCGAAAGAAACTTCGTATGTCCTGAAAACAGAGCAGAAGATATAATTGTGATAACATGCTGTTGAACTCAAGTCCTCTGCATAACTACAATAATTTCTATATCGAGGGTCTCACGGCAACTTCCCACATAGTCATTTGGGCGACTTTTCGGCAGAGCCAAAAAACCATCTGCCAATGTCTGAGTAATTCAGTAAAATAAATCGTGAGATTTAGTGTTACCTAACTTATACTTAGATCGATCCGCCTGGGGAAGACGCTTCGAATGGTATGCATAACTCATTTTGGCCAAGGTGACGATGTGGGGTGTTGCCGTGAGACCCTCGATATACCCAACATAGAGTTGTACAAAATATAATATAGACCCCAATATAGACCCGATATATACCCAATATAGAGTTGTACAAAATCAATGGCTAAACTAAATCAGCCTTTCGAACAAAGTTTCACTGGTACAGTAGGTATGGTCGTCTTCAGTGGGGTTGATCTGCTACCCAGAGAAGTCTATACTGAGGGGATGGCACACGAGCCGCCCATGCATCTCAATTTAGCGCCTCCTCCCTAGAAAGAACTTTACAGCAGGTCGGTACAACATCGGCTGAGATGAGGTCATAAAAAGATCGTGATCATTCCATGATGCCTATGATCCGGTGCCTATGATCAATCTTGAGTGCTTTTGCCGGAATCCAAACTTTGAACTGGCACTAGATTGCATTCTTCCAAGATTCTCAGTAACCGTCCATGTACAAGCTTTTCAAATGACTTGGAGAGCACCGGCAAGAGAGATATTGTGGAAGACAGGAAGAATTGCCGTATTGTGTAGAAAAAACAACAAAAAGCCGCTGCTTGTGGAAAACTTCGGTGTAAACGCGTCTTGAGAAAAGCGATTTCTCATTTCACTTTTACCACTCATTCGACCACCGTCGTTTTTACTTCATCGCAATTGCAGTAACTTCGAGGAAGACAAGTTAAAAAGACGAGATAAAATGGCATATCGTCGGTCACAGTGCTAACTGACATTTTGGCCACTTTGAGATTTTGACTGATCTAGATTCAAATTTTCGCGCCGGATCGAATGGCCAAATGACCTGTGAAGAACTGTGTGATCGAATCTTCAACGTAATGGAAGAAGGGACGAACTTCTCAGAAATTGAATCAGCCAGCGACATAGAAATTGAAACAGCCCCTTGCTCAATTTGTGATTCCTATCCCCTAGTTAAGACTTATTTGTCCTAATAAAAATATTTTCTTTCGAAACTGCAGCTCCTAGCTTTTCATTTCTACTTTTTAACCCGAAAATGTTCCCTAGCATTGTACTTAACTCATTTAATTCGTTGCAAGGGAGGTCAGGGCACGTCACCATTTGATTCAGCGTTACAATTTGCCTGAAAATACACGTTTTTTTGCATACAAACTCAATTTTCTCAAACAAGTCACCCTAAAAAATAAAAACTAATTGTACCGTTGGAAAGCTGAGATCTGGGCGCAGTTAGTGGTGTTGAGGTACGTAAAAACCATGTGGAAGTAAAACCCTAACAACCAATAGGAAAAATATGAGACTTCGCTAATTTGGCAAAAATCACTTTTCAAGTTGATGTTTCACCCATCAGGGCCCCCCAAAAAATGTTGTGTTCGCACTAGGAAGATGGGAAACTGGACGCTCTTTTCATTGGTATCCTCAATTTTGATTTTACAATGTATTCAGAGGGAGTTATGGCCATTTTTGTGAAGGAAGGTCGAAAACATGAAATAAATCTTAAATCTAAAAAACTCGTAATTTTAGTGGAGTAAAAAAAAGTGTTACAGGACACTTTTTTACTTAAATTAGTTGTAGAAACGACTCCCGGAGTTTTGCTGTCCTTAACGTGAGACACCCTGTATAAGTTGTCTGCAGTTGTGAGCAAACAACACTGGCTATCTGCAGCGCAGTGTTCAACAACAGCAGCTATCTGACCGTTTTTTCTCAAAAAGCGGTTCTTTTTGACTTGTTTCTACTCGAATCGCGTCAGAGTATCCATTTTTATGCTTGTTACGTATAAACAATGGACCCAGACCAGAAAAAATAGGAATAACATTGAAAACCAGTTTGTAGCTCCTCCTGAAAAATTTGTGAACATCAGTTAGCCACTGTTGCACTGGGACCGACGATGTCATTTTATTACGAGAGGTCTTCTATGCACAGCACAACACAACTCGACTGAATACTGACAGACCGATTGAAGCGATGAATGAAGCGCCTCCGGTCAACTTTCAATCATGAACTGTCAGTCTGAATGATCGTGTAGGAATTGTCATCTCCATTCCAACCATCCCGGGGCACCCACACCTCAAAAACATCAGATATAGATAGAGATTCTCTAATATTATTTATATTACTACATTAGAGTAATACAAGTAATAGTGATTCCTTCTATTTTACCTTGAAACAAAACATAAGAGGTGGTTCGCTTGAAAATTTACAAGACTTCATCATTATAGTAGGTCGTCTACTTCGCAACGAAACTCATTTTTCAATGCGTTGAAAGTAGAGAGTCTGGTAAACCAGATTAAACAACTCGATGTTCGATAATTGTCCCTTACCAGGTATCTTACAATAATTGTCTTCTTCCAATAATTGTCTTCTTACAATAATTATTATTGTAAGATTTTATAGCTACAAAGACGTCTGTCAGGGCAAACCATCCAAACGGCTGAACCGATTTGAATGCGGAATTCAAGGGCTCTTCAGGGGTCTTATATTATTGTGGTATATGACTTTGGTTAAACTTTAAAAATTCATCATCATGCAGCATGGTTGTAAGAGCGAATTTTCAAAGAAACCGAAATGTATTCACAAAGTCATATGAAACGCCAAAGTAAACGCTTGCATACGAGTCTGCAACACATTGAGACATTTTCATGTTGTGTGCAAACAAACTTCGTATCAAGTCATGCGCATATCATAATTCTAATTTAGAGTTCCCTCAAGAGTTTGTATACCGAGTATCAGCTTTCTAGGATGATCACGGCCGAAACTGGGAAGTAATATCAAACTGTAAAGTACCTACCTAATTCCAATAACGAACAACTTCACTTCTGATGGTCATAATCATCATTGTGGCGACTTGGGACAATTTTCGTGACGATTTTTTTGTTTGTGTGCCATAGCAAAGACATAACAAACTGTAAAGTACCTACCTAATTCCAACTTCACTTCTGATGGTCATTATCATCATTGTGGCGACTTGGGACAATTTTCGTGAGCAAATTTCGTGACGATTTTTCGTGACGATTTTTTTGTTATGTGCCATATGAAAGACATGAAAATGTCAAAAACAGTACCTAAATGATAAACTTATCAATCAATGGTTACAGACTCACAAGGTGGTGAGTAGGTATTTCTGACCGTGAACCAACGTTTCCGGGTGATTCTGTGCACTAGCACAGTACTTTCTACGTACTGATTGCTTCATGTAGAAAAGAGGTCCACAGGAAAACGCGAGAAGTATTAACAACAACAATACGAAGTAGGAAACTTTATCAGGTTCAGATACAACAAGAGGTTAAGATGAAAGGATCGACCCACTAGGGTACTTCTCACCTGCATGATGGCCAGAAAACGACAAATCAAACACCACACACTGGAAAACTACACACTCAACACTGATGACAATGAGTTATAAAACCATCTAATTTAGTTTAGTTCATCCAAAATTGAATACGGAATTTACATGAACAGTGTTTTCCTTGTTTGGTTTTGGATATGTCCAAAATGGCGCTGATCAAGTTGATCAGATCAACGCGGGAACCTCTTGTGATGTGAATATATTTCTACTGATTTCCCTATGAAAGTCTGAATTTAATTGTGCGAAATATTTTTTTCATTTTATCAGTATTTTTTTATAACGGTTTACAACTTACCGTTTAATAAAATCATTGTTCTAACGTTATCGATTCCTCCACACTTAGTTGTAGTTCTCAGTCATGGAAGAAGGCGAATTCCCTACACCCGGAAGGTGCTGCGTTTCCTGGAGACTGGTTTGGTGGTTAGCCGGGGTTGGGGGGGGGGGGGAGAGAAAATGCTTGGGCAGCCCGAGAGTGAAAACTCTGTAAATTCTTGACACACGGTTTATTATCTTCTTTGCGCAGATCACCCTAATCTAATTCACGAAATGATAGATGACACTCTAGCAGAGTTGGGCAAAAATTAGTTCTGAAACTAGAACTAAAAACTGTTAGTTCCAAATGTCAATTTCGAAGTTAAAATAAAATCCAAAGTAGTTTCATCTTTTATTCGTAGTTTTAGAACTAAAAATGAAAATAGATTTTTTTTTTTCCTCGCATTTTTTACTGATTTGAAGGGGATGTAAGTTTGTGCGTGTTTCCAGCCGGTCTGGAGGGAAAAACTGAATATTTCATTGGATTGACAAAACTGTTCGAAAAATAGAATACAGAACAGAAGAGTCCTGAGACGACGGAAAACGATGTTTTATAAACATTACGTCTGGACCAGGCGTAATGAATGACTCATCACTTTCAATTCTTCGACACCTACGTTTCTGAAAACGTTTGATGTTCAAATCAAATGGCGGGGGGGGGGGGAGCATATTTGAATCTATTTATTCTACGACCCTGAAAAAAGAACTCAAACTCACATCCCCTTCAAATCAGTAAAAAACGCGAGGAAAAAAAATTTATTTTCATTTTTAGTTCAAAAACTACGAATAAAATATGAAACTATGTACCTACTTTAGTTTTTATTCGCAACTTCGAAACTAGGTAACTTTTGGAACTGAATTAGTTTTGAAAGTCGAACTAAACAGTAAATTAGGTTTTAATTCAATTTCGAAACAAAAAAATAATTAGTTTTTAGTTTCATCTTTAGTTCAACTAAATTTGTATTCGAATAATCCCAACTCTGCTGCATCACTCTAGCTCATCATCTAAATTTAATTTGTCTAAACAAATCGTCGGCATACAGGAGTCAAAAAACACAGTTTCGAGGAATATGAGTTTGAAGTTCTTCCGATTTTAGAAGTTGGATCGCTTCGGCTTGGAAATAGCTGAAGATACCTAATTTGAGCCAGTGGTCCTTCATGATGTTTTATTTATACCACGACACATCTGAATCATGTAAGATGTACTAAATGTAGTAAAATTACCATTTTTATGAAAAGGGCACGTGACTTGAATGAATTTATCCAGACTACGATGACTTAATGGATTTCCCCTAAATAAAAATTTGATATACCACGACTTAGTTATTTTCTCTTTTGATGTTTTTCCATCGAAATAACTCAGAATAACTCATTTTAACAATTGAGTCATTTTTTAAATCTCAATAAAAAGCATTAATTTTTCTTTTCTGTAGAAAAGTTCCAAGTTGGCAGTTTCTAATTTTGAAATTACCTAATTGAATAAGTACGGTATTAAAAGTAGAAAAATACCTATGCTTATTAACCCTTAGTCAGACGCTAGCGGGGAAATCCCGCAGTTTTATTTTTTCATATTTTATTCACTATTTCGTACACAATTTCGATTTCATTATATTCTAGATTGGTTGCAGAAGGATCTCAGATGATATCGAGGGTCTCACGGCAACTTCCCACATCGTCATTTCGGCAACTTTTCAGCAGAGCCAAAAAACCATCTGCCAATGTCTATGAAATAAGTCAGTTGAATAAATCGTGAGAATAAGACTTAACTAATCTATATAATAAAATCGTGTCTGTCTGTCTGTTTGTCTCATCACCAATTGAGAACGGCTGAACGTAGAAAGTTGCGGCTGGTACCATTTGACGCAGAATTTATCTGGGAAGGTTTATGAAAAATCCGCGTTTAAATCTGTCTATCCGTTGAAACGCTATGAATGAAATACTACTATAAAACGTGTTATAATCACTTCTATGAGGACGTACATGCTTATAACTTTTGAACGGTTGAACGTAAATCTGATTGTAAGTCGTCTCTGGATTCAGCTCGACGAGTACTTTCAAGTGGTACTTCAATCAGGATGTTAGTGGGATGGGGCGGGGTGCAGGTTGAAAGGGGGGGGGGGGGGGAGTTAAAGGCAGTTAGGGTAGGGGGATGGGAGGGTATTACCGGGATTTCCAAACTACTTGACCGATCTGAATGAAACTTCGGGAATATGTTGAGTGAACATTGGGGAAGGTTTCTGACCAATTTAGGAGGGGGGCTATAGGTTGTGTGTGGTGGATGGGGTGGGGTGGGGGGGGGGCTACCGGCATTCCAAAAACTACTTGACGAATTGGTGCGAAACTTTGAAATTGTGTTGTGTGAACATTGGGGAAGGTTTCTGACCAGGTAGGGAGAGTCCTTAGTAAGATGGGGGGGGGGGGGGGTTTCAGGGATTTCAAAACTACTTGACCAATCTGAATGAAACTGAGGGAAAATGTTGAGTGAACATTGGGGAAGGTTACCAACCAATTTAGGAGGGGGGGGGGGGTACAGGTTGTGTGTGGGGAGTGGGGGGGGGGTCTACCGGCATTCCAAAAACTACTTGACGAATTGTAGTGAAACTTTGAAATTGTGTTGTGTGAACATTGGGGAAGGTTTCTGACCAGGTAGGGAGAGTCCTTAGTAAGATGGGGGGGGGGGGGTTTCA
The DNA here is from genome assembly GCA_963920205.1 of Stenodema calcarata. Taxonomy (NCBI): domain Eukaryota; kingdom Metazoa; phylum Arthropoda; class Insecta; order Hemiptera; family Miridae; genus Stenodema; species Stenodema calcarata. Next base: position 2,345,225 of record OY986050.1, on the reverse strand, counting down.
GGGATTTCAAAACTACTTGACCAATCTGAATGAAACTGAGGGAAAAGGTTGAGTGAACATTGGGGAAGGTTACCAACCAATTTAGGAGGGGGGGGGGGGGTACAGGTTGTGTGTGGGGAGTCGGGGGGGGGGTCTACCGGCATTCCAAAAACTACTTGACGAATTGTAGTGAAACTTTGAAATTGTGTTGTGTGAACATTGGGGAAGGTTTCTGACCAGGTAGGGAGAGTCCTTAGTAAGTAACCCCCCCGCCACAACAACTGTTGTTGTGGGGGGGGGGGGGGGTGTTTCAGGGATTTCAAAACTACTTGACCGATCGAATGAAACTTATGTTATCTTATGGAAAACTTAACTTATCTTATGGAAAATGTTGAGTGAACGTGGGGGTGTCTGTCCTAGAGGGGGTGTACCGAAGCGAAGTAGGTACACAGCTAGTACTAAAAAATGCGTGGAGGAAAAGAATTTGGCAGGAATGTGAGGTGTACATAACGCTGGGGACATTTCCTCTTCCACTCTTCTGAAACCAGACGTTGTTCACTGCGGACCCTAAACCCTTTTCAAAACCTTCACTTGAGAAAGACTGCCAACTTGGGATGGTGGTAGGGGACGAAGTTGGAGTATAGCTTCACCTATTTAAGGATATTATATTGGTTATATCTGCACGTATTTACCTACATATATATCCATTAAACAAATACCTAGAGACGTGGAAAGGGTTTACGTCTCTAGGTATTTGTTTAATGGACACGGAATGATATTATAGGCGATTATGGTGGTTAAACCCCCGGGAAAGAGAGTAGAATCAACTGGAGGCATTTTTGAGAAAAAACAATTTTGGAAAAATAGCTCCCAAAATGTGAAAAATGGGCCAATTTCAAAATTTGTTGAGCTTTTTGAACTCTCCAATTGATGCTCAACAACTTTTAGGATGGAGGGTTGGCGTTTGGGAATAATGTTGTAAAGCTACATCACTTTGAAAATGGGGTCAAGGCAGTTTTCTCCAAAATCTGAAAAAATTGTCAATTTTTGATCGACCGTAGCAACTTCCCTATTGAGCCGATTTCGAATTTTTTCCTGTTTACGGGGAATCTTGTCCCTTTAATTAAGTATATAGTACCTTTTAAGGTAGGATTGGCCGTTTCCGATGTAATAGCATCGGCAAAAACTGAAACAAGTCCGAAAATTTCGAGGTTTTTCAACTGCCAAAAAAATTCCACAAGCTCCTCGAGGTCGAAAACTTAGGTTTACCATCACTAATCATGTACAATCATGTACAAACAACACCCCAAAGTTTCGACGAGTACGCAGTTTTCCGCGGTTCACCCCTTCTCAACGACCTGCTGACTGGACTACAATGCCCACCGTGACAATCTGTCGAAGCTATTAAAATAAGAGAAAAGCACACACACACATGCTCTTCCTTATCTTATCAATCCGACATAAATATTATTGTTTGTTGGGTGTCTATAATATTATTATTAGTCACAATAGTACGTAGTTCAGTCAGTATTATTGAATTATTGAATAAAGGCACCCAGTTTACGCCATTAATAAACAAGAAGTAGGTTGTATTCCAAGACCTGAGTTTGTAGTGTTGCGGATGTTGGCTGAAACTTGGGTGAGTCCAAATAATTGAAGAATATTTTTGCTCTTGTACTTGGTTCTTCGTATTAATTATTTTATTGCTAATAATGCTCTCTGCTTAAGAGAGTAGGTACATATTGATAAGTTCTGTGGGGATAAGTTTCTCCTTTGTGCCCACATTACCTATTTGCCGGCCTTATCCAATGGACGTCTATATGGATGATCAAAGTGACTGAAGGCGTCTACTTCCAAATGTGTAAATAATCTAATGTTAGGTATATTATAAAACTCTACCAATAAAAGCAATAGCGCTCAAACACTGCCGAAGTTTATGGCATTAGTAAAATTCATCTGGGTTTAACACCAAACGAAAGAGTTGACAGCTTTGCGAAGAGGGGACCACAGAATGGAGTAGAATTGAGAATCCCGTATGTTCTTAAGCTTCGGTGCCAAGGTTTTGTTTAAATGGGTTCGAATAAATTATAGGTTTGGATTGGACGAATCATTTTCTACACTCTGCTGAAACTGCGATAAAAACCAGATATTAATAATATCAGTTGACACACGTGTGTACTGGTCAGTATCCGATACCCCTATTCTAAGCTTGCATTCCTAACTGAGTCCATGTGCGGATCTCAGTCGATTTATTTTGATTATTGAGGGTCTGTCCAAACCACTACCTCCTAATGCAAGGTTCGTACTAAGTAACCAAGTTTGGAAGCAAGAATTTATAAAATCGGCACTTTTCACAGTTTGTGTACTCTTCTTGCCATAGAAGCCAATCGTCGCTGTAGTTCTAACATAGCACAATTTATCTATTGTTCACATGGTCAAACCCAAAAATAAAACATGTTCTTCTCTTCAGGAAGCTCGAGGTGAGCTGCAAGTTCATCCGGCTATTGTGGTCCTTGTATTCAGGGGAAAGAGCTGCAGTGTGGGGGGGGGGGGTCGGTGGGGCATCACTGAGACTGTTGACGTGGAGCAGGGTGTACGTCAAGGGTGCCTGTTGAGCCCACTCCTCTTCGCACTATATTTGAATGACCTCGAGAGTGGCAAAGATTGGAGGGACAACAATAAGACTGGTCATGTACGCGAACGACATTGTCATGGTAGCTGAGTAACCATCCAGCAAAATATTGATACCCTGCAGGTGTATTGTGACAATGATCATTCTGTTCAGGAGAGGCGGACGTTTGAGGGGCTTGGAATCCTGGTTTTACCATGGGGATCCTGTTGAGGTGGTCGGTTCATACAAGTGTCTGGGGATGACTTTGACCGCTGGGCTGTCTTTCGCCACTTACTTGAAGGAGAGGGCAGCAGCTTCCAAGCTTAGCATTTCCGCTGTTTGGGGATCATTTATCAAACTGATACACGTACCAATCAATGCAAAACTGCAGAGATTGAGGGGATCTCCTTCGGCTGAACATTCGCCCCAATGCTCAGGATTTTGCAGATTTAGCCACTGACCTCTGTTCTTTGTGCAACTTGGGTGTGCCCAAAGATATTCTGCACTTTTTTGGTGGATTGATTGTTTTCGTATTACTGTATTTGTTTTTGTCCTAATAATTCGTATAAAAATAAAAATAAAATAGTAATAATGCTGACAGCGGTGGTACCTCTGGCAGACGGGCTTGGTCCATTGCCATATTCATGTTTATGATTAATCTTTTTCTTTTACAATCAGCTTTTTAAAATAAATATGTTTTTTTTTCTCTTCTTTCTTTCTTTCTTCTTTCAGGTGTGATTGCAAAGGAGGCATGGTGAAGTGAACTATTTCCTGACTTAGTTCTTCTCAGGTCATGGAGTTGTCTATGCCTACTTGTATAGAATGGGAAAGGTGGATACCCCATCGTGCCGCAGCTGCCAGGATGTTGACGATGATGCGTACAACACGTTATTTGGATGTAAGAAACGGGTAGAGGAAAGAAGCTAGCTCAAAGAAGCATAGAAAGAAGAGTCTCCCAACATGTAACCAGCGCTAGTAGTTGCTATGATTTTGCAGAGTAAGCAAAGCCCTCTCCACATATTCTGATGTGTGGGTCCAATGCTCCTGCAACATGCACTCTGCAACATCTTGGCAACTACTAGTTCTGGTGACATATTGGGAGACGTTATGCCCAGTGCTTCTTTGAGCCAGCTCCTTTCCTCTGCCAATTTCACGCTCCCAAAGAATGCGTGGTGCTCATCATTCACATCCCGGCAGTTGCGGCACGATGGAAGAAGAAAGAACGAAAAGAAGTTTATTTTCATTAAAATCAGGAAAAGAAATACATCAATGCAAATGAACGATACAGCTTGGTTATTCAACCGTCAGCCTGAACTACAGGGCTTGAAAATTAAAAATGAGATGAGACATGAAATTCTTCTGTATAAATAAAAATACGAAACAAATACTGAGACGGAACTATGTACCGGTGAAAGACACAGGACACCCAATATCTTCACGAAAATTGACAGTAGCGGACAATCCTCCTCCACTCGTCAGCACTGTCCAGCAGCATAACCGCATGATCTCTGGAGAGGTCTTGAACACCAAAACTTCCAAGCGGAACTGCGTGAGAGAAAGACACGCAGAGGGGACGTGTATGAGGGGGTGAACGTCCTCCCTCACGCGGAGACCGCATAGGGGACACTCTTCAGACACATCAGTGTCATATGGCTTTCCATTCAAATCCAGTATTTCCCCACGGATTCAGAACAGCCATCGGATCTCTCGTAACTCAAGTGTCGTGTCCTGCTTGAAGCTGGTACAATTTACACCAGGGTTGAGCTCCCTATACAGGGTGAAGTTTTCTGACGACTGAGCCCTGGCCCACCACTGCTCACGCTTTTCTCGACGAAATCCCTCCACTGGCCTCTCGCCTAAGATTCGTCTGATCGAATGAGTACAGGGAGTTCGGCACGCCATATTTCACCGCCATGATCTGATATTTCTTGGCCCAGAACATACCTCTCCAAACCATTTCTCTTGCGACTATGTTGGGCAACCGATGGTCTGGCTTACTCACGACCTTAGTGAGGTACTTAAAGTGAGATTCAAGGGTGAAGGTATTTATTGCGGCACAATGGGGTATCCACCTTTTGCATTCTATACAAGTAGGCATAGAAAAGTCCATGTCTCGAGAAGAACTGAGGCAAGAAATAGTTCACTTCTCTATGCCACACCTGGATGTCAGAAACCAACCAGGCAGTCCTTCTCCACTCACACATCCACATTTCCACATTTCCTGCCATATTTTCATTGTGCACTCTCTTTCTTCCTTGGAAATGCCGCAGTCTCTCTCCATCAGCTTCCTTTCTGCAGCCAGCAGCTGTATGGGTATCACGCTAGCCGGGACGAGTATTACAGAACATCATCAGCACCAGAAATACTCTTCCTGTCTAGCGTTACCCATACAGCTGCTGGCTGCAGAAAAGAAGCGGATGTACGAGCGGAGAGACGAAGTTCCCCAGCATAGTGTGATTTATTATACTGAACAGCTCTACTGTGTTAATACGTGCGTAGCTTGCGTTTCATGTCTTTCCCACTAACTTCCCATGTTTCTCTCATTATTTCTAGCCTGAGCAATGAAGGGCAAAGAACTTTCTCCTTTGATGATGGTTCTTCCAATACTGAACGCAACCAACAAGGAACAACTTCTTGAAATTCTCAACACTTACGGCCGCTGTGTTACGTTTGAGGATGCCCTTAACAATCCAGGAAGGAAGGAAAGGATTGTTGTTGGGGAAGTCATCTCTGATTTCGATACTTACAGGGATCATTACAACTGCTACGGACAAGTATGAAATCCTCTATTTTACCAAGATTCAATAGTAGAAGTCCATTAGTCCGGCATCCAACAGTCCGGAATGCCCGATAATCCGGCATCGCTCCGGAAAATTGTAAAAATTAAGGTTTTCTCCAAAAGTGTGTCTTTAAAGCAAATAAAAACGCTTGAGAGCTATTCGGAAGTTTTCGGGGTAGTTAGGGATCATCCGGAAGCGCTCGGTATTGTTCGGAAACAATTAGCGGCCGTCTAGTCTCAGCTGTCACAACAAAATTTGTATTTAATACAGGTGCAGTGCAGCACAGTTAATCAATCACGAAGCGTCTTCGCCTACTCTCTACTTTATACAATACATCTGTAGTGACGTACGGAACTTTTGAAACTGTTTATAAACAAAGTGAGTTCCGTTCTAACTGTACAGTGACCATGTTTTCAAAACCTAAGCCTTCGAGTTCAAGAGGAGAGAAACGAAAACATGTACCTAACATTGACTCTCAATCAGAAACTAGAAATCGTCAAACGGCTAGAAAAAATGTGAGAATAGAAATGGTTTAATGAATGAGTTTAAGGAAAAAATCAGCTGGGCAGAAGCTGCAGAATCACTAAATAAGTTTCTCTCTTTTGCTGAGGCTAGTACTAGCTACAGTGCTTCAGAAATTATTCATTTCCATATCGTTAGAAATAAATTTTATTCTAAACGCCAAAAGTCGAGAAAACAAAAATACATTCGTGACTTTTCAAAATCCAAGTGAACTATGTTTTACAGTACGTGTAGGTACATGCATTTTATAAAATTTAAAATAAACTTTGTTGTATGTATTTGCATACTGTATTTGTAGTTTAATAATTAAAAATAATAAATAAATAAATAACAATTAAAAATCGTAATTATAAGAACAATTAGGTTAATAATTATTAATAATAATAATATTAACCTAATTGTTCTTATAATTACGATTTATGTATGTATGTCGTTAAAAAAACAAAGTACATACATACGAGTACATTTGTTTTACGGCAAAGCCTACACTAAAAGGAAGGGGCACCGCCCGATAGACCGGAATTTCCGGTAATCCGGCACCGAGCCGGTCCCGAACGTCCCGGATTATCGGACTTCTACTGTATATATATTCAATAAATATATTTTAGGTATAGAGAGATCAAATATATTGGAGATGTTTGAAAACGTTTGTGTTCAAATGATTGTCCTACCGTAGAACTGGGTAAGAATGTTAGAGATTTCATGGTTTTTCATGGTTTTACCGATTTTGTTGTAATTTTCACCATTCAAACTAGACTCTATGAGGAAACTTCCCTCAAAATGTGAAAGCCGTTAGCTCACAATAAATTGTCAATGTTCTATACCTACCTCTTATACCCCATTCAGTGAAGTACCTATGTAACACCAATTTTTTAAATGGAAAATCATCGTTAAAACCACTCTGAACCATTCTTACCCCATTTCTACCCACACAAGATTACAACTTTTCTACCCACACCGCTTAGAACGAGTTTTTGTTAAATTAAAAAAAAGGGAAATATAAAATCTTTATCAGGGCCTGATTAATACCATATAGGCATAGGCATCATTTACAGCCTTAAATTAACCAAAATAATACTATAAAATAATTCATTCATTCATTCCATGTAGTTCTAAATGTTGGATCCCCTAGGCCCACCCCCTGGCTACGTCCCTGCCCCAGTTCATCCTCAACCATTCGAAGTCATCCTCAACCATCCCCAGTCATTCTTAACCTTTCCAAGCCGTCCTGAACCATTTCAAGCACTCCTCAGACAATATAGAACACCTCAGCCTCCTTCCAAGCTAACCACAGCCTCCCTTAACCGTCTCAAGTCCTCCTTAACTATCCAGAGATATCTGTGGATAATTTGTAACATATCCATACGCCACTATGCCATATTAAGATGATTCCAAGACTTCTTCAGCCTCAGATCTGTCGGGGGTGCTGTGTGATGAATCTCTGAAGTTATCCAATTCGAGGGCCCCTTTCTAACTTGGGGAGGACCGAAAAACCTCTAAATCGTTTGACTTTTTTCGTTTTTTTTTTGCTCATAACTACTAAACTAAGCGGTTTTTCCACCCAAACTTTACATTTCAAAGTTGTAGAGCATTAAATTTGCTGCAATTTGGTATATAATATATATATATATATATATTATCATATTATATAAGTTCATATTAAAACTTTTTCCTAAACCTATCAAAGCTAATCAAAGTTGGAGAAATTTTCTCAAAATGACAAAAACGAAGGTTACCTACCATCAGTTGTATTGTATATTTCAAACTGCTTTAGTATTGAGGCAAGCTGGCCTTAGGGGTGGTGGGGCGGACAGTGTTGCCATACTGTTGCAAGAGACACTGAAACAGCCCTTGTTTCTTTCCCGAGATGTGGCAACGCCGCACAGTGGGCAAAACTGTTTATTTAGCTGGACCAAACCTATAACTCCTTCGAAATGTGTGTAAACCGGACTCAAATGCGTCTGTGATGGTATTTGGGGTGGTATTCGACGAATTAGGTATAGAATGAGATGAAAAACCAGTCATGCAGCATGAGCTAAAGAACGAATTTTCAATAAACCATTTTAACAATTTTACAACCATGACAATGTTTTAAGATTGGTGGGACGTTTTTATGTGAAATTTTGCGCTGATTACGAATACACCAAATTTTTCTATTTTCAAGATAGTAGGTAATTCTCACTAAAAAATTTAAAAAAACCTCTGAAGTGATTTTGACACTTAATTATCTAAATTTGACCCCTGTTTACCTGGATACCTGTTTACAAACATGAAGAATGGCTCCTGTTAGTTTAATCAAAATTCAATGAGCAATTATAAGGAAAACGGCAAAAACATGAAAAGTACCGGTAACAACTCATTTTGCTAACGAAATTATACATGGACTGAATACTTTCAACAGAGGATCCACCTGCAACGAAGTCGCGACTCCTCAAAAGGTCTCTCGTTTTCACTGGCAGCCATCGGTGACCTTAAAAACACTGAAAATCGTAGTTAAAATTCCATATCATTCGAAGGCTGACGAGGGGGGGGGGGGGGCGTGAAAAAGTTGTTGAAATTGATTGTTTGGGTTTGCATAAAGCCACTGAAAGAGGTGTTATCACGAAAGAAACTAAAACTTCTTTTTGAGGCTCTATTTTCTAACAGAATGCTTTCAAAATGCATGAAAATGGCTACAGGTGAAAAGTGTAGACTAGGTACCTTGTGGTGTGATATCCATTTTTTCTTGATAAATAGATTAAAGATGACAAAAAAATGAAGGCGCGGAATTCCAGAGGCTTATTAAAACCCGATCACCTAGCCAGCCAGCCGTCTGACGTCATAGGCGCTTACGGCATAGGCTGTGACGTACTCGTTGGCCTCCTGCCAGCCGTCTAACGTCATACGCTCGTGCGTCATAGGCTCTGACGTACTAGTTGGCCTCCTGCCAGCCGTCTGACGTTATAGGCTCTTCCGGCATAGACTGTGACGTACTAGTTGGCCTGCCAGCCGTCTGACGTCATACGCTCGTGCGTCATAGGCTCTGACGTACTAGTTGGCCTCCCGCCAGCCGTCTGACGTCATACGCTCGTGCGTCATAGGTGCGTCTGACGTAGTGGCCCGCCTGTCGCTTGTGTTCTGACGTGATCTGAGGGAAAGGGTGAATCAAGGAAACAAATTTTTCCCGTTTCAGTTTATGTGCCAAAGCAAAGACATGAAAATGTCAACTCCATCCTGTTGTTGATACAGTCGAGAATTAAATGCTTGCATACGAGTCTGCAACACATTGGGACATTTTATGTCTTTAAAGAAGTGATTCAAGAACCTTCGAACAATGCTACATCACCTACCCCAGTAGCGTAGTTGTTATACTTAATTGTATAACAACTAAATTATGAAGCTTGCATTCGTATAGACCAGTGCTTCCCAAACTTCTTAACTAGCGGACCCCTTTCACGGAAAAATTTCAAGTGCGGACCCCTGTCATTCAAGTTGGTGTTAGATCAGGTAGGTACTTACCTGAATATGGATAGGGGGAAAAAATCAATTTCATCAATTAGCCAACTGTTCCAAATAATAGTGGGTGGAGAAAGGGATAACATCATGAAAATAAGCATTAGGTAAAACGTACCTACTCAACTTTATTTACGTACTTTTTATTTACAAAATGTGCAAAGTAAGAAACAAAAAATTGAATTGAGCAAAATGGTAACGTTGAGTCAGATGAACTAATGGGAAGAGTGTGGTTGTTTCAGCTGGCACAATTTTGAAAAGTCGGGTTCAATTTTGCATAACTGGAGGCGGATGTCAGGTTCAGCATCAAGGCAGCTTCGGTATTTGGATTTGGTAGCAGCATAGATAGAAAACCCGGATTCGCACAAGTAGGTTGATTGTTTGTACAGCTGTTATTCAGAATTATTTGTTTCTTTGAACTCTTCCAGTCAATAGAACCAACGAAAACAATTTTCGGAGGTCCAACAGCGCAGGACTACCGAGATTATGTTGTAGGTATAATTTGCTTCAAAATTTACATTTGCTGCGGACCCCCCACTTAGGGTTGGCGGACCCCTAGGGGGTCCGCGGACCACAGTTTGGGAAGGCCTGGTATAGACAATATAAATTATTGAGAATGATCACCTGTGTGTAAACAATTATTTAAACAATCACGCTCATACCGCAGCTTGTCGGCCACGCACTCCGCAGTGGTTAACGTAATATGGTTAGGTAAATCGAGAGCTATCCAACGAGTGGTGAACGATTTTTGTACGATGATAACTGGCGAAGATAAAGTTCCGTAGCAACGAATCGGTTTTAAGCGAAAATCATCAGAAATTTTCGTGACGATTTCGTGTGACGCTTTTTGTGTAACGTTTTTCGAGTTATGTGCCAGAGTAAAGACATAAAATGTCAAAAAATACCGGAAATAATGTTTTTAGAACACTCAACACTTCACTACGGAGTTTTCAGGCATGGTAACCGCTGGAGTGATGGTAACCGTTCTGAGGCTAAGTTTCGACTACTATGAGGGATCAAACGACATTGTTTACTTTCTGCAACGTTCTGAAGGATGGCTTGTCAAGAATCATCCTGTAGGTCCTATAAACCTGTACTTTGATTTTCTATAGGAGTTTCGTATTTTTAAGGACATAGTGTTTTGAGGTTTTGTCCAGCTAAATTAACGGTTTTGCCCACTGTGCGGCGTCCTCGAATTGTATAACTCGACAGACTCATCCTACAGCACCCCCGAACAACGTGTAAAAGATCCATTAACTTCGGAATGTTTTCCAGGTACAAAGTACAGGACTACTAGTTTCCTTCGGAATTGAATTGATATTTTATTGACATATTACAGTCGCCACTCAACAAATTACAATATTATTGCAACAGGGCTGTATCCTTCTAGTAACTATTAATATACAGGTAACCCTTAAGGTCGTACCACCGGCCAGGGATTGATTCTACAAATAGTTTCTGATGAAAAGGGTCCTATAAAGTTTTTTTTATATACCGAGTGAAATCCAACTTTTTTCACTTTTAAGGTTTTTTTCGTGTTTTTGACCTTAAGTTGCTAAAATGGCCCTAAGTCCCTCATTTTTCAGTCAAAAATCAAATGTGATTATACCGTTGGAAAGATCGTTAAATTCCCTATCTCCCTAGTGCCAAATGAAACTTTTTGAAGAAGATTCAGATACTGAAAAATGAGCCCGAATAGGAAAGTCTAGGAAAATTTCGGAAATGTACAGTTTTTTCAGACGTTTGTAAGCCTAACTGAATCTGCCGGTTACTTGCATATTGTAACCCTGAAAGTTGGCCCAAAAGCTCAGCTTTCCAACGGTGTGATTAAAAAATTGATTACAGTGGTCTATTGGTGTAAAATCCTCGTTCCCGTGCCAAAAAACGTGGATCTTTCAGTAAAAATCAACAAGTAAAATATTTCGCAAAACCGATATTTTTACCGTAAAATAAGTTAGGCAGCAATCTCGTTTGCAATCTTTGTCTCGCTGAGTCACATGATGACACAAGACTTCTCGAATAAGCAGTCACTGATACCTTGGCCAATTTACTTTTCGGAAATTGTCTTAATTTCTGTTGATTTGTATGGTAATTTTTTTAGACTAGGTATGCCAAGCTAAACATTACTATCGCTGGCAATTAGGTCAATGTACTTTACTAACTAAGAAAACTTGAAAAAATAAAATTAAATCCTAATTGGGATGCAAAATAAAGTAACAGTTCATAAACCTGGAAGGTACCTATCAGTAACAAACGTTAACCTATCTCATTAGCTGAGATTGGGATAAGCCTTTCGAGTTCTTCGAAAATCGATCCCTGGCCGGTGGTACGACCTTAAGGGTCACACCCTGTATATTTTAGTATATTGTACAATGAGTGTTTAGAATGTACCGTCAATTAATTGTGCAGCTGTAGGCTTTGGCCCGTAATGCTTCTCATGAGTTTTGGCGGTTGCAGGTCTACCACTTGAAGTCCATCATTCCCGGGGACTCGAGCAGTTACCGGTTCGTAGCTTGTGGAAAGCAGATGGTTGAATTGATCACGAAATACGCGGCTACCGGCGACTATTTGGCACTCTACGAGCCTGGTGTCATGCAATCTGCCGCCGACCTCACCACATTCTACTTTCCCCTCACAAAGTGTACTATTTGGGTATGTAAGGCCTGTTGATAACGAACTTTCAACTTCATTTGCTTCCAATATGCTTGTTTAGAGTCCAATTAAGCCACTTGATTGTTTAGAGTCCAATTAGGACACCCGATTGTTTAAATAAATACCCCAAGACTGATAATAAAGTATTAAGATCGCCCTGAACTTAGAAATAGCCATTTCTGTGTGTCGAGGGGATGAACGGACCTTGTAACTGTGGGGGTGGGGGTGATCGAAATGATTTGGGGAAAGCTGGAAATCGTTCTAAAACCTTAAGAGTATATTGAAAACGAGTAATCTGAGTTTGTAGCCCTCCAAGGGATGAGCTTAACTTTTGATATCCCAAAAACGTCGACATGTGCGGACTTTATTCAGTTTTTCGCTTATGACTCCTAAACAACGCAACCTAGTGAAAACCTTAAGGGCATGCATGACCTAGGTCGGGAAGTTGTTGATGGATATCTCGGGCTGTGATTGACTTGCAGTTTTGAAATGCGGGGGAGTTTTCCGCCACTATAGAAGCTCCAAGACATCAAATAAGAAAAAGATTACGAGACATTTATTGAAAAATCGAGAAAAAAATCGAAATTTAATTGAGATCCTGCTCGCTCATTTTACATGTTTTATTAACTGCGATGTTTGCATTTTGCGGTCTATTAGCCTTCCAAAAATGCCCCCTCGTCTCGTTTTTTCAATTAAAAAATTTAGCCACAATTTAAAAAAAATTTATTTTATTAATATCAAAAATCTGACAACGTAGGGGCGATTTCCTACTAATTCAGTGAATTTAGAAACTCTAATTCAATCACAGCCCGAGATACCCTTCAACAACTTCCCGACCTTAACATGATACAAATTAAAGAGCAATAAATTCTGCGTCGATTGACCTTCCAACTTTAAAATTGGACCAATCGATAGGGTAGTAATCGACGACTGAAAAACGACCATTTTTCCCTTATCAGCTGAAATGTACCATTTGACGACTTTCTGTCGTCTGTAGCATCAAAAGTACTGATCCTATCGAAAGACTTTTGCAATCGAAGTTGTAGAGATCTCGGTCTCAGATCTCAGAGTAAATTATCATTTCACATGACATGTGAAATTGTACCATGGGGCGCCTACTATACATTTCAGTATTTTGTTCTGCGAGTTTTAGATCTTTTGAATATTTGACTTTTTGGCACAGCCTCAGAGTTGTATCCCGTATGCCCAGGTTGGGTGGAGTCTGCTTGTAAATTAGCAGTTTGTACTCGTTTCTGAACTTAATCCCAGTTTCCTACTTCTTCTTTTCGATGAGTTTATTCCAAGTAAGTTTGGAGTCAAGAGTCATCCGCAGGTATTTGTCGACGTCAGCGTACGGTATTTGAATTGATCTCTACCTCTAAGGCTGAGGTTCGGTTTGTGAAGTTGATATGTACTGATTTAGATTCGTTCCACTTCATTCAGAAATTGATCTCAATAGCACAACCAATTTTTTAAATTTTATTTCTTATTACTTAGGGTAAAACCACCAATTGTTGACACTATTAGAGAGAAAAATCGTTCGATTCTGCGCTCTACCCAAGTATTCAAGAAATTGAAACTTTTGGATAGTTATCATGAATTGTGAGTTCCTTGGGAACAATTTGCACTTATTGGACTTGATTAAATAATGTTTTTTCAGCATGAAAAACAAGTTTTTCAAAAATGGAATTTTCCCCCTAATGTTGACACTTCTGCCTTCGGAAATTCCTATTGTTGACATTTGCAGTTCCTAATGTTGACACCAGTCTACATTTTTGAGAAAGTATTTAAATATGCTTTCCCTCTAGATATTTCTCAAAGTAAATGAACAAACGAGATTAGGAACGCGTTAAAATATATTTAATGTTAGACTAGACATTAGAAAATAGATGTTGAACAGCATAATCAGAAAAATGGGTAATTAAATTTGTAGCATAGGTGCTCAATCACAGTGGAACACAAATTTTCTAGGGTTTCCCCCGTAATATGTAGGCTTAGGCAGTTTGTATTTGACGTTACTGACTGCCAGAAGGCGATTCCCCTCGCTCGAAGGCCTGAAAACAGGCCTCAGTCTGTTGCAGGGATGAAGCGGTGTTACTTCGGCAGCATCTTCACTTTCAATTTTGACAACCAGACAAACACATCCAGTGGACCAAAATCTCCTCTTCATCTTTTGACAGCACCGATTGACGCCCTATTCTTCTTTCGAGAGGACTTTTCCCTCTCACCTTGTACAACAAAGTGATACGAGGTACTCCATGGCGCTTTGCAGCTGTATAAACCGCTGTGCCGAGCTTCACATCTTTTATAGCGTCTTCCATTTGCTGGACAGTGTACTTCCACATTCCGTTCTTGTCGGGAGGCATGGTAGTACTTAGTCGACCTGTTAAAATGATGAGACACTATCAGAATCATACTGTTATTTTAAAATTCTGATAGGTACCTGATAGTGTTGAAAAGGTCATAGGTAGGAGTCTAACAACAAAAAGATCAAGTTACCTATACGTAGAAATGTTTAAAAAAAAAGTTATAATATGTCAACTTAAGGAACCAAAATATGTCAACATTGGGATCCCGATGTCAACTTAAGGTTCCAATACGCTGATTTGAAAAATTCAATAGTCTCAATATACTACGAAATTATTTAAACCCAAATATCACATTGGCAACCTGATCAACATTTTCCCCTAATATTGACACAGGTGTCAACATTAGGACACACGCCCATTTCATGAAACCCTAATGATGACACCCCAACTTAACCATCTATTTCAACGAAATTCAGGGGTTTAATGCTTACAAATTCTTCCTTACGATATTATTAGGGCAGGCAATAATATATATCATATTATGATATATAACTGATTACTCATAATATTTGACTTGAAAAGTCTAATTTTGTTGACTTACCTCACTAACCTGCGGGATAGCGATGGCGTCGCTGGGTTGACTGATCCAGCTCTCACCGGCTTCAATAGTAGCCAGACGTTCGATATGGGTAATAACAACTAGTGGAGCCGGCCTACCTCAAATCTCACATCCTTATCAACAGAATGACGCCAATTCCGAGTACCTACAGTGTCCCAATACCTTATTTTTACGTTTTGAAATTGAAGTGTCAACATTAGGATAAGTGTCAACATTTGGTGGTTTTACCCTAGGTAAGTCATAGAATTGGCTTGTAATTTTGAACAATGTTACGTCAACGGCAAATGGGGAATTCGCCTCAATTTTTTTATTTCTTCAAAAGTTCAAGCTGGGAGAATAACGAAAATGCGGTCAGCTGCCTGACAAGTCTTCCCAAAAACTTAAGGAATTTAGAGAAGCTGGCCGCGTTTGAAAAAGACCGTATGACCGGTTGCAGCGCTGAACTCATAGCTCGAGACATCGCTGTCTCTGAAGCCCAACGATGTCAGCGCCCCAACCGGGGGTTCGTCCTGTTTGTGACGTCATACGGTCCCCTCGATTTTTGCGACTTCGTCCAATCTGCGCTCGGTGTTTTTGAAGTTTTCTCCTCAAGTAAATCTTTTAAAATGAATATCGCTGGCTATCTAATTATAATACTAATATAATGAATTAATATACTAGGTAATATTATACCTGTATTATAATACATGGGATATTGATGACAAAAACTTTTCCACATAGACACCCAGTATACCTTTGGGAATTCACTCGCTCAATAATGGGGCAAGTACAGTGGAAATAACATGATGCAGCCAGAAATAACATGATATTTATGAAATGAGTGAATTTCAGACATTTCTGGCTGACCCGCCTCAGTGATTGAGAGAGCCATATAATATATTATTTAGTTGTTTTTGTTTATTTACTCTAAGGCCATTTCGCTAATCGTCCTACACTAACCAACAAGACCGGAAAATTAAGCTAATTAGATTCATAACATGATAGAATAAGCTGCTTACCTTTACAAAATTGTCCGGAAGCTGAGTGACCAAAAGTACAGGTGACAAGAAAAGCCGGGAAAATAACCCTGTTCATTAAGCGAGGGAAACATCAATACAACCTTCACTTGGCTCATTGAGAATATAACATATTATACAAAACTTCGTATGAATGTCAGGATTGAAATGGAATTTTTTCCGAGAGGCTCCATGCTACCTAGTTTGATGACACCACGACAGAACAAGATATTTTTTTTTTTGTTGGAGAAAAGTTACCACCCAAGGAGCAAAGTAACCTCGTTTTACGTATCAGATCCTTTTCCAGACTTAAATTCATTAACGAAGTTCACTACTTCCACGAGAACAACCGGATCAAACGTCAAACGTCACTTTTTTTTGTGGAAGATCCGATTTAGGATCAAAATCATCAAATTTTTGAATTACAGATTTTCCAAAATGAACAAAATAATCATTGAATTTATCCGCTATAAGCGCAGGATCAGAAAATACGTTACTTAATATTTTATTGATTGGCGGTTCACTCATACTGCTCTGTGCCACTACCCTCCAGATTTTTCAGGGACAGTTGTTTGCCTGTGTAATTATACGTACATAGTACCCCTGCTTACTAAATTGAATCAAAGTTCCCAACTTATCTCTATAATTTCTAAAATAACTTCGACCTGGCTGTTAATAAACGGTTGACTTTTCGTTTTCTTGCCAATTTATCCCTCCTATTTTTTGCCATAACTAACCCAGTGGTAATCCAGGGCTTAATTAACATTTCTATATTTCCTGGTATTGGATATGAAATAATTACGATAAAGATCAACTTATCGCCTTATCAACTTATAAGATCAACTTGCTTATGATATATTCATCAATTCACTGAAAGCTTGATTGGCATTGTGATTGGTTGGCATTAATGTTATAAATCCTCGCTTAAGAAGCAACACAGCCTAACCCTCAATTTGGACAAATGAAGTTGAGAATTTATTTCAACTTATTTCAAATTTATTTTCTTATTTGTATTTCAAATTTCGCGCTAGATAGCGTGGCGTCGTCAAAAATGTGTGATTTTTTTGTGAGGCTGAACTCCAAATTAGCAGGATTATACTTCAAAGGCTGGTACAATTGACTGTGATAGGTACTAATTTACCAAGTTTAGTTTTTTACCAAGGATTTTGGCTCAGCGAAACCCTCGAATTCCTAATCTTTGTTCAATGTTCTCAACTATCATGTTGAGTAAAAATGTGATTTGTTTCTTGATAACATTTCCTTTTCCCTTTCATTCATGAGATGGTGTTGGATCATGGAAACCACTTTGCAGAATTTTCTAAATGGTTGTTTCAACTAGGTATCTGTACTGGTAGGAAACTCTTAAAATCATACCTAAACATTTGACAATAATTTCGACAAGAAAATATTAGATGAGGGAAACCACTCTTGAAGCAACACCACGGATCCTACCATTTGTCAAGCCAACATCACCTGACCCTCACAGTTTTTCGATCGGAACATTAACTCATTAAAATCAGTAATTTTAGTCTGAAAGTGAAGCTACTGGAGGAACCGCCATTATAAAAGTGTGTGAGGTTGCGAAACCAGTAATACATTTTTGAAATACGATTTTGAGTCGGTTTTATTGGGTGGGACAGCAGTAAAACCGTATCGTGACTGCTCAGTTTTTAGCTGGTTTTGCACAACTACGAAATTTTAAACTCGATTTTCGAAGATTCACAACTACTTTTGGCTCTTGAGTGTGTGTAGCTGACGTCATGCTGAATCCAACGATTGAACAAATTATTTTTTCAAGGAATGAATTCGGCTGGTCTAATCTTCTTCAATCTATTCTTCCACCTTCATGGTGAGGTTAGTTTGGTCAGATTAACTCATAACGAAACCAGAACCTCTGACAATATTTTTTCCTTCTGTATCAACACTGTTAGTGAGAGCTTTGATCCAGCTCCATCGCAGATACTTTAGTTAAACATTGTAAATATGCTGCACGATTCCTGTTATGAAAGGGTATTTTATAATAAATACGAAAATGCTTTGTGCTAATTGACCTTTGCTGTTTAATACATTCCTGAATAGTATCTTATAGAAACAGCCCGATCTCAAAGCTGTACTGTAGGTACTGTACTGTATGTGCTCTTCAATGACCAACTGAATGTTTGTGTATGACTGTGTCATTGTACGCCTAATCAACGGCTGCTACAAGTATTTGTGTGACCAAAAATGTTCTAGAATAATCAATATGTTTTTCCCCGTAGAAGACTTTTGACGTCAATGTTCCTTCAACTGGTATGCTTTGTTATTGTAATTGTTATTTTTTATTATTGATTTCGAGTGTTGTAGTACATATAGTAGTATATATACTATATCGTATGTATGACTGTATGAATAAAATCTAAAATATAAAAAACTCTGAATCTACCTTAATACCCATCCCTACTGTTAGTATAGGGTAGAACTATTGGGTAAGATACTATAGGTCCAGGAAAGGGACCCTGTAGTCCATACAGTTCATAAAGGGGCTTTAGGGTCTAGAAGTGGGACATTATGCCCAGAAAAAGGACTCTGGTCCACATAGGACTATAGAGTCCAGAAAAGACACATTAGGCCCAGTAAGGGGACTGGGGTCCATACAGGACTATAGAGTCCAGAAAAAGGGCATTATGCCCAAGAAAGGGACTCTGGTCCATACAAGACCAGAGAAAAGGGAACCAGTAGTCCCTTCGGGACTATACGGTCCAAAAATGGGACATTATGCCTAGGAAAAGGATTCTAGTTAATTAAGGACTATAGTATCTATAAAAAATTCATTATGCCTAGGAAAGGGACTCTGGTTCATTAAGGGCTATAAGATCTATAAAAATTTCATTATGCCTAGGAAAGGGACTCTGGTTCATTAAGGACTATAAGGTCCAGGAAAGGGACTCTGGTTCATACAAGACTATACGGTCAAGAAAAGGGAACCAGTACCTAGTCCATTCAGGACCATAGGGTCCAAAAATGGGACATTATGCCTAGGAAAGGGACTCTGGTTAATTAAGGACTATAGGATCTATAAAAATTTCATTATGCCAAGGAAAGGGACTCTGGTTCATTAGGGACTATGGGATCTATACAACTTGCATTATGCCTAGGAAAGGGACTCTGGTTCATTAAGGACTATACGGTCCAGAAAAAGGGCATCATGTCCAGGAAAGCTACTCTGATCAATACAGAACAATTATTGTACTATGTTTCAGTTGCAATAAATAAATCACGAAAAAAAAAAAATTTATATTAATGCAATTTATCAATTTTTAACAAAATGGAATTGTATTACTATAAAATATTAGCACGTTGAATTATTCATCTAGCAATATTTCATTTCATGATAAGCTCACTAGGGGGGGGGGGGGAGGTTTACAGCAAAACCTGGCCCATACTTGTATCAAGAACAGTTAAAAACACTGGATTACACTTGCACTATTTGCACAGCACAATTAGGTCCAGAGGTTTATTTCTCTTGAGTCGCCGAAGCTCTCCTTCGTTGTTTAAAACGTTGAGCATCTCCAGGTTCTCGTGTTTGTGGAGGCGATGTTCGTGCTTCCTTGCATAATTGGCGATAATTTCGGTGACCGTTTCTATCCTCAAGTCTCGATGAATATCATCATTCCGCATGAACCAGGGGGCCCGTACTATACTTCTCAATATTATATTTTGTCGGGTTTGGATTGTTTTAATATTTGATTTTTTCGCACAACCCCAGAGCTGTATCCCATAGGTCCAGATGGGGCGCAGTATCTGTTTATATATGAGTAATTTATTGTGTAGTGAGAGATGGGAGTTCCTTCCCATCATTCAGTACATCTTTCTGAACTTGATTTTTAGTTCCTGATTCTTTTTTTCAATGTGGTATTTCCAGTTAAGTTTGGAATCAAGGTGCATCCCTAAGTATTTTACAGTGTCAGAGTATGGAATTTTATTTGAATTGATCTCAACTTCTGGGGCTGAGATTTTTCTATTAGTAAAGTTGATGTGCACTGACTTTGTTTCATTCAGTTTCATTCTCCACATCTTGGTCCAATTGACAACCTTGTTAGTGGACGTCTGTAGATTGCGAGTTGCAGTTTCAGCGTCACCTCCAACAGAGAGGATGGCAGTATCATCAGCAAAAGTAGCTACAGTTGCATTTTCCTGTTGCGGAAGATCTCGTGTGTGCAGCAGGTAGAGTACTGGGCCTAGGACACTGCCTTGTGGTACCCCTGCTTTTATAGGCTTCAAGACAGAGTATTGGTCACCCTGCTTTACCCTGAAATGTCTGTTCGCTAGGTAGGATTTTAGGAGTAAGTAAAACTGTTTTGGGAGATCCCTGTGCAGTTTATACTCAAGTCCCTTGTGCCAGACCTTGTCAAATGCCTGGGCCACGTCCAGAAAGATACTGGCACATATTTTTTTACCTTCTAAAGCCTTTTCTATTATGTTAGTGATTCTATGAACTTGATCTAGCGTAGAGTGGCGTTGCCTGAAACCGAATTGGTGGTCTGGTATCAATTTTCTGACTTCAATAATTGGTTTAAGCCGTTTGAGCAACAATTTTTCGAACAGCTTTGATAAGACAGGGAGGAGGGATATGGGTCGGTACCCCGCCTTCTCATTTGGTGATTTTCCTGGTTTGGAGATCATTATGACTTCCGCTACTTTCCACTGGGAAGGTACATAACGTAACCTGAACGTGGCGTTGATGATATGAAGTAGTTTAGTTATAGCCTTTTCAGGGAGCTCTTTCACAATTCGACCGGTTATCAAGTCATAGCCAGGGGTCTTTTTAGGATTAATGTTGCCTTTAATTTCACCTTTGAGTTCTTTTAACGTAACGGGCCGAATATCGAGCTCATCCGTTTTTTCTATCAGTGTTGCATTTTCTTCAGGTGTCTGTACTGGAAGAGGTTGAAAGGTTTCATAGAGATGATCTGCAAAAAGTTGAGCTTTCTCTAGGTTACTTCTGGCCCATGTCCCGTCATCCTTTTTGAATTAATATAAATGAATTTAATATACCTACTGCCAAAGTAGAAGACGCTGCCCTTATTCCAGTATCCATGGTTTCCATCTCATCCTATTTATTGCACCTTTCAGTATTTCTACATTATTTGCTTCACTTACCGTCCTGTATGGCGTTGGGCTACGACAAATGAACAAAGGAAACCACAAAAAGAATAACAACATTTTGCTTTTCAAGAGTCACATTTAATACTTTTCTATATACTCACGGTTTATAACTATTTACCATCATGACATCATATACATATAATATTCTGAGAGATTTTTAGTAAAGGGGGATAATGTAGTAATTTTATACGTGGTAATGGTGGGAAGGGGAGGGGGATTCAGTAGGAACTCAAATGTGGAGGAAATGTTCAAAACTGTTTTAAAATTCTTAATACCACACTTCGGGAAGTCAAAATTGGTTTCCTACATGAATCCCAGCAAAACAAAAACGCTCCATGTAAAGATTCCCTTTTAGTGAACATTCGGAAAATTGTTACCGAGTTTTCAGAAAAAGATTGTACCGAGCGTTTTATACTTTTTCAAGTTTCATTTTTTTATGTTTTTTAAATATTTGAATTTTTATTTTTTTGGTAATTATATTATAAATATTTTTTTTTTTGGTTTTGTAAATTTTTTTTAAATTTTTTGTTAAATACAATAGTGATGCTAAGCAATGAAAATGAAGGGATTCGGGCGAGCAAAAACCCGTCGACGCCACTTATCCCTTACAAGGCAAATTGTCCCGGAACGACGCCTTGTAAACGACTGAGCCCCTAGTGGCGCCGGCGGGTTGGTGACCATTGCGTTCCAAGCGCCGTCTCCGTACGGCGCCGCAACACCCCGGCGACAAAAACAAACGACAAAACTTAAAACCAAAAACATAAAAAATGTCGTAAAACACATTTAGCGGGAAAGGTTTTTTAACTACGTTGTTTCCGCGATCCTTCGTTTTACTTTTGTTGTTTTGGCAAAAATTTTTTCACCGAGTTTTGTTTTATTGTTGTTGTGATTTTTGATTGGCGGTGGTCCGGCTCTTGCAAACGTTCGACGGGGGGTCTGCGGGTTTTCATAAGTTTTTCGCCTTTTCAGACGAAAAACGTCTTCCAAACATCCGTTGCCCGTTTTAAACATTCCGCATTTTCTTACTGTTGAACGGTTCTCGAAAACCGTCGAAATTTTCGACTCCGTGTCGAAAATTACACCGCCCCTCCCCGAGGCCGCTCAGAAAAAGAAAAAAAACGCGATTTTCGCGATATTTCGTGCATTTTTTTCCCTTCAAGTCTTCGTTCCGCCGGTGCATCGAAATTCGTCCGCATCCCCTTAAAATTTATATTTACAATCAAACGTCCCGATTTTTCTTCTTTTTGAAAAGAAATCGATCTCCAACGTTGAGAAATGAGCGCCTTCGGGGAAAATAATATTTTATGAATGTTCTCGACTTTCCAAATAAGTAACCGCCGTGTCTCGCGTCATTTCGGCCCCCGAACGTCCCCGAATGCAAAGAAACCGGACGGTTTTTGAGAATTCGACGATCCGCCCGCAGAAAATTCAACCGATTCCGCAAAACTCGAAATTTTCTCCGTTTTCTCAAAATTAAAAATTCGTCGTACTGATTCAACATCGATTCGTCTGTACAACGTAACAATTCAGTTGAATTTTGCCGAGGATCGCCAACCTCCTCTCAACTCCCAATTCCCTTGTCGATCGCTGAACAAGTTTACAAAACTTATCACTTCATTTGATTTTTCTTTTGATTTGTTACAGTTTTATTGTTTTTGTTCAAACAAGTATAAAAATTGTCACAAAGACCAGTGTTTTTTTTCACACTTGAAACGAATAAAATTGCAATTTGATTGGATTGTTTTAGTTGTTTTGTCTTTGATAAAATTGAGACAAAATCGACATAACTCTACAGAACCCTATAAAAAATATACATCTTCAAACAGCACTTAATATACATAAAACAATTTCATAAAAAATCACAAGTTCAACACTTAACAACATGACTAGAATAAAATATGTATTCAACATATTAATGAGGTATATTATATTTAAAAAAAAACTTCTTTGGTTTTCCCAAAAACAACAATTATAACTTAACATCATTTTTGTGCTCTGCACTGATCTTTTTGTTGTTGATTTTTATTGTTGATTCTTGTTGCGTCACGATCGGTAATTTTCTTTCGTTCTAAACTTTCAATTCCGTCTTAAATGCTTTTTTTCTTCAAATTTTAATTTAAATATTCTCCGTCATACAGTGAGATTTGACGTTCGCGTTACACAGTGTAATCTTGACAGATTTTGATTACATTTTTACGTAAAACACATTTTCGTGACACTGCATCCGTAATATTGATACGAGTTACATTCATTCGTTCCATCTTACATAACAGTTGAATTTTGGCTGGTAAAAAATTACCATACTTTATCGTAATAAGTTCATTACAGTTTACAGTTCGGTCACTTTATTAAGGAAAAATACATTAGTAGTAATAGGTACCTCGACAGTAGACTTCAAATTAACTAGGTGTTTATAGGTACAGTCCACTTCAATTTGTTTCTCGTATTTATCATTACTTGTTCAACTTAGTGTAAACCCAAGCCCATATTTTGGTAAATTCTTACAATTAAGGTTTTTCTTTAAATAGTAGGTAGTAAAAATCAGCTCACATTTTATTATAACATTTGGTAGGTATCTAAAAAAGGCATCTGAAAAAGTTCTTTTTTGGTCTGGGCCGCTCCTAGAACTCGTTATTGTGGTTTAAGGTTTCGAGCTGCTCAGTGACGACGGAGATGGAAAGTGGCGCCGCGGTGCCGCTACCGCCGGCGCCACCGGGCGCCAGCGGCTGTTGCGCCATGAACGGCTCCGTGTTCCTTCTCTTCATCTTTCCTTTCATCTTCTTCAGCATCGTCGCCTGTGAGTTTCAGGTGGCAACACATTTAGTCAAACCAATCAGGAAGAGACTTCTCTAAGATTGTAAAAATGAGTAGTTTTGGTTTTTAAAAAAATGTACTAAATCATTTTTTGTCACTTGTTAGTACCTGTCAATGTTTATGAAGGGATATTATTACAATTCAATCGAGTTTATTACTGAAGAGACACTGCGCTAAAATTATGATCTGGAAAATCATGTTCTTAACGAAATTAGAAACTGATCAGGAGTGAACTACAGGAGTTGGTGCTCCAAAATGGGTTTGGAGTTTGGGTTTTTATGAACAACTTCAGCCTTTTGGGACACAAAGAGCCTGAATGCCAAAATCCTAAAAAATAGTTACTGACAACGAGCATTCGATACAATGTGTTCTTAATGATAAGTCATTATGTCATAATGATTTTTTCTTCTGAAAATATTACCTCAGTACGATTTCAGAGAATATTCAGTTCCAAACATTTACTAGAAATATTTTCTAGTTCGCCAACAGGTAGAAATGGCCTAAAGCCCACCCCTGTTTGCTAGGGTCTAAATGCCATTAACCGCTCTGTTTGATGGAATAGAGTATTTTGCAGGTAACATTCCTCAACCAAACTTGACTAAACCTAGATTATATCATTTTCATTATTAGGTATTAATATTATACGTCCATAAAACCACTATTTAAGCGTTGAGGGGTTGAGAGGCAAAAATAAAAACCATCCGTACATACCTAAACTTTTCTTTTTTTTCTTTTTTTAATTGAAACATCAATATAAAACTCCCTTAACAATATTTTTGAAATTTTCTTTACTTGTGAAATAGCCCTGTGAAAATTAAGAACTAGAAACTTTTTATCCATTCCCGACACCATTTTTCGTACTCAAAGTACTTCATTTAAACACTAAAAAAATCTTTCCAAACGAGGAACTCAGTTTTCAAAGGCACAGTGTTGTCATGGCATTTAGGCCCTTTCTATATATATAAAAAAAAAAATCCCTCGTGGACTTAACCACATAGGGAAAGGGTTTCTAATTTTGGTGAGATGTGGTTGGGGACATTGCGACTTGGGGGTCATTTTACACTGAATTTGGGACCTTTCTACACTAAAAGCTAGAGGTATATAAGCCCCAACTAGACGATAACCTCAAAAACTTCGAAAATTGCATTTAGGCCCTTTGGTCCCTAAAAGCTTCAACTGTCATGTAAAAATTACGAAATTTCTCAAAAACTTGTGTGTAGATCAGTGGGGTAGTCCACAAAACAACCTTTTTGGCCTCATTCACCTGTAAGATTTTTATCAGGAATTCTAAGATGAAAAAGTGAAGTCTGGCTCTTAGTGTTAAACTGAAAATACTCACTTATTTGTTTAAAAACCTGGAAAAATGTTATTTTCGGTTCTTTTTTTAGTGGTTTTAACACCATTTATGTTCCATGAAAAGTAAAGTGTCCGATGACGTGAAACGGCTGAATAACTTGTGACTTTTCAAATCAATGTTCTGTCAAGGACAAAAAGGAGGACAGAAAATTCGACACCCTACTGATAGGTAATATGGGACCCCAGTGCTATGTAACAGAGTTGGGGAAAAGACACCATGAGGTATAATGGAGTACGTTGGAATCGAGTATATTTGGAGTATGTAATGTGCCATACAACAGAAACATGTTTTTGTTGACCAATTATATTGATGGCATGTACCTACCGAATGGTATGTAGTGCTTCGCAAGTGCCTACGTTTATATTCGCCTGTCTACTACTCGCCACCTGATCTGTGACCCGTTACCACATTTACAAGGTGGCATTTACGTACGTTTCATCTGTCATGGACTAATAGCGTGTAATAGGTACTAACACCATCTAACCTATTGGATTGATGGTACTGCCCTACACCACTTCAAAATTGTAATGTGCACAAGTCCACCTCAAGGACTGGTCAGTTAACATTCCTCTCTTAAGAACTTGATTTCCAGATCATAAAATATTTTAAATATTTATTTCCATGTAACCTCAGAACTCACTATAAACGTGACCACAACACATCATACTTAAATAGAAACGCAATCATTTCTGCACAACGCTACACTCGCATACTTGAACACCATTATCAATTAAAGTTGAACACTAAATACAAACACCTAATAAAATTACCCATTTGGAAACACTGCACTGATCCCCAACTAGATCGCAATTTATGGATTAAGCCTCAGCACATTCAAAAACTCCGCAAAAAAAGGTTTATAATAATATTTTTTTTTTTGGCACGATAATTGGAACGAAGCAGTAAATTACGTAATTTAAATAGAGACGATTCAACAATAACAAGAATCGAAATACACTATAGCAAAAATATTAACGTTTGAGCAAACTTAATACATTTTTGATTCAATCGATTCCCTCTAGCGCAGTTTCTCCTCTTACATCGATTCACAGTAGGTACTTGTTTATGTTGCGAGCAGAAAGCGTTTTTCGCACGAGAAAAATTATTTCGTACGTTAAAGTAGAAACTGAGTTTATATATAAAATTTATTCGTTAGAGCTTTTGGCCCCCTCCTGACTAGCTGACGCAATGTTCGGTTCTGTGAGGCGCCTCTTCATTTTTGTTTTCTTCAGCATCGTGGCCTGCGCGGGACATTCGCGTATTGATCAAAATTTGAGTTTCAAAACGAAAAAAAAGAGAAAAAAAAGTTAAAAAAAAAAATTGTTCATATTTAAATTTATTTTAAAAAGCTACCAATAAAATGCCGCTGAGCAAAACAAAAGCTTTGTCCAGTCTGACAGGTGTGTTTTTGTGGATATTTTCTCAATTGTTTCCATGTTTTGACGTAAGTACTTATTAATTTTTGGTATTTTATACATTTCACAACTAAAAAACGCGTCGGGTTTATACGACATTGTTATACTGCTACAAGGGTCTCTATCACTCAATCTACGGACAACAAATCTGTTACTCTATGCTCAACTCAATTCTATAGGGTTAGTTTTATACTGAAAACTAGTTGCAACTTGTACTTAATCGGGACATTAAGATGATCTGAATTCTACATTGTTGTTTTTTTTATTGCTACCACTAAGCAAAAAGCGCCAATCTAGTTTTTCGTTCATTTTTATTTTAGTGCACTTTTGGATAAGTACCCTGAGTTGGGTTCACCATGCCATAGCCGACGTACGTGATTCCCAATCGATTTTTTGAAAAATGAGTAAGTAATTCGTTTCTCGTATAAGTAGATGCACTATAACGAAAATAACCAAAAAATCAGTTTGGCGTGGTGGTAACGGTATAAAGGTCGTTTAATGATTGTGGAGAATGTGATAGCAATCAAAATCAACGTTAAGTAATTAGGGTATGGAAACAAGAGTTACGTGTCAAGGTTGGCTTAGGGCCCCACAAACGGTTAAAGAACAGGTGAGTCGGAAGATACGCTTATTTACAATTGAAAACACTACGGTATGTAATGTAGCATCCACACCTCTGTCTATGGCTATTCCAGAATCTCTTTTTTTCAATTTTGGGATTAATAACTGGGAGTAGTCAAGTTACAACCAGCATCTTTCGGAAATAAATTTGATTCGAATAGTGAATTCATTTGGTGGGTTTTAGTCGCATTTCACCAATGCAGGGTGTGTCTCAGCTAACGTCAGTGACGTAGCCAGAATTTCGTTAAGGGGGTTGGGGGTTTGGTCCAGAGTAGGGCCTAACGCGAGAGGTAAAAAACCAGAAGGTGGGGGGGGGGGTTGTGGACCCCCTAAAACCACCCCCTGGCTTCGTCATCAACCAACCTTGGTCAATCTTAACCTTTCCAAGCCGTCCTGAACCAATTCAAGCTCTCCTCAGAGAGTTTAGAACACCTCAGCCTCAGGCCCTCCCTACAACTTCCTATCTAAACTTAGCTGTCATTATCCTTCTCAAATCCTCCTTAACTATCCAGAGATACCTGTGCCACATACGCCACTATGCCATCTTTAGGTGATTCAGCCTCACCAGGCACCCCTAGTCCATTTAGACAGCCCAAAGGCATCCTTAAGCAACTCTCAACCAACCCCAGTCAGCGTTCATCATTCCAGGCTTTTCTTGACCATCTCAAGGCCTCTTATGCCTCATCAGGCACCCCTAGTCCATTTAGACGGCACAAAGGCATCCTTAAGCAACTCTCAACCAACCCCAGTCAGCGTTCATCATTCCAAGCCTTTCTTGAGCATCTCAAGGCCTCTTCAGCCTCATCAGGCGCCCCCTTGTCATCTTAAACCGTCCAATGCCACCATTGAGTGGAGAGTAGGGCATACTGCGAGAGGATTGGAATACACCCCCAGAGGTACGAGTAAAACTCAGGAGGGGGGTTGGACCCCCTAAACCCACCCACTCGCTACGTCTCTGCTAACGTCCATTCTTCCGTCGAACTACGTTTTTGATTGTTTCAGGAACAAGAAAAAAAGACTAATTTGCCTCTCGGGCGTTTGAGCATGTGCAGAAGTAAGGGCCATTGGAACTCTCTTCAACCGCAATGAAATTCCTAGGGGACCGCCAACGCACATACCTTCTCAAAACTTGTTTTCTGTGGTTTATTATGAAAGCTAAATGTTTGTCCTGTTTTGGTGGTATTTTCAATGTTGCACTTTAGTGCAGAGATCTACGATAGTTGAGGAGGTCTTTGCGCTCCTTAGAGATACTGAATAGCTGTTTAGACTGTCGCAAAACAGAGGTATTGCTGGTGGAGGTGTTCTGGAGGCTCTCTCGTTATTTGTTCATGTCCCCTATCGTTGAGTAACAACGTTCAGAGGCCTTTATTGTGGTGAAGTTTGCATCCGCATTGCCCTAAATTCCTTCATGTTGAGGTACCCATAGCAACGTGAGTTTGTGGCCACAATCAGCCCACTCGAGGGTGTTTGGGCAATTCCTGGTCAGCTTAGAAGTTGTAGAGAAGGAAGAGCAGCCTTTGAAGCTGTCTGAAAAATACTGCTCCTCGTGTCATTGAGTCTTTAACTGGTAACCTCTTGCACAGTTTATTAAATGGCACGGGTTGCTGCTATTTCATTTTATGGCTGAGCTGTCAAGAGAGTTGGCCAACCTGAGGTTGGTTATGCAAAAGCAGACTTTCTAGTTAAAGTAGGGGGCAACGCCCGTACAAGGCGTCATTTAGGCGTTAGGCCTAATCGCATGTGCTGAATTAGGATCTGAACAGGTTCACCAGCAGACAATGTGACAGTGAAGAGTAAATTGTGGTCCTAACGTTCCCTAGTGATGCCACCTCTCCCCCTTCAGCACATCCCTTGACCACGTCCAGGGACCGGGGTTCGCGTCAACCAAAGACCACCACGAATCTGACCTCAACTGGGAGGGGGGGGGGGGGGCAGGTTGATGCTTTGCGAACTGCTGTGCATCTGTGGCCAGCGGCTCCCCAACCTCCGCGTACCGGTTTTGGAATGGGAGCTATCCAGAATGCTGGTTGCTCCACTGTCCCCAGAAGCCAGACCGGTCACAGGCCAAGAGTCAAAGAATCTGCCCCTACCGTTTTACTCCTAACTAGGTAGGTATATAGGTACCAAAAATGTCAGGAGAGGGAGACGCAACAGCGACCAGGTCGCCGGCGTACGACGTACCCATTTTGTTCGGCTGGCTTAGCAATGTCTTTGAGTGAGACACACAGGACGACTCATGCTGGAGTCCCACACTGCCAGCACAGTTCCAACTCCAGGTCGCAACCTGCTGAGATCTCCCTATTCTGATCACAGTGAAGAGTAAAACCGAATTCCACATAATCTTCGACTGTAAGGGTCTTTTCACCAAAAAAAGAAGAAGAAAATACGAGTAACTACAATCAAACTGGCCACCTGACCCTTGAGTTTTATTAAGACCCTGGAACTTCTCAAATAGGTCGATGGATCACCACCGATGGTACAATTAGCCCAAGGCCCGAACCTCTGCCTCTGGTGATAATTACCAACCTGAATTCGAGGTTTGGGGATAATTAAAGGCTAGGGATGCCGCATCCTCGCATTTAGTACCTGTATTTGTCATTAAATGACAAAGGCAAATTTCTTACAACCCGACGGAAGCTTACTAACTGGATACCCTGCATTGGTAAAAGTAGACTTAATCGCGTGAAATTTATTTTGAATCCACATCTTTAACCACATATTTTGCCAGACTGGGAAGTGAGCGACATGAAAGCTTGACTTAGTGCCATTACTCATCAAAGCCAGTGTACAATTTTGGAAACTCATGAGAATACGTGTTCATTTCTCACCATGCAATACAAAACGAACTCCCCGTAACGCCATTTATTTGTGTGGGTGGCTAATTCCTACCTACCAATCATCAACGTAACTAATTGTCCTCAATAAGCTTTTAAATGCATTTATAATGGAAGCAGGATTTAAAAAGAAGTTATTTGAAGAGAAACAAAACAAGTAAAGAAAATAGCTTGGTTCTTGTGATGTCTGTCAAAAAGTTGAAATAAATAAAGCTGAAGTAAAAGCTGAGGTATTTTGGTTTCATTCCGACTATGCATCATGTAACGCCTAATCTATGGTCAAACGAAAGCAAAAACGTAAGCAGAAAGCCACACCGACTCAAGTTTTTCCCAAGCGATCAAGCTTTTCATATTTTGACGTATATTTCTATCCGAGTAATTCTGGAATTTCTGTCATAGATAGTCGTCAATGTGGATTGATCTATGTTGGCGCAGTTTTTTATTTGGAGGCTCCATTTAATTATTAGACCCATTAGAACTATGGACACACGTGGAGCGGCTCTTTCTGTGACTTTTTCCATTGAATTTTAAAATGTAACGTTTTTCATATAAACTCGATAAATAGTTTTTTCAGTTCCAAAAACGTGCTTTTGTTAGTAGGAGTTACCAGTGATGATGGTAAAGAAAGGATTAAAACTAAAGCATGCAGTACGCGAGTACATAATGGAAATGATCACAAATACAGTATTACAGTGGGAGGGTGAATTTTAAAATACACACGAATTAGTATGGATACCTACTGCCAAGGTTAAAAATTAAATATTACAGACATAACATGGATGAGTAGTTACCTATTCACAAAACCTCTTTCTCTAACCTATTTAGTTCCAATAACAGATGGTGCTGCTCAGGGATCAGTTCTGGGACCCCACCACAGAAACGTATCGTATGACGGGGTTCTTGGGTACAATGTACAAGAAACGTACATTAAGACTACTTTCTCGGCTGTTCAAGGCTTTTAACGTGATTACTCACCTCATATTTCTTGTGAAACTTGAGAAGTGTGGGATACAGATACAGCCCTCCAGTTGTTCAAGTATTATTTTGAGATCAGACCTTGGAGAGTTGGAAGAGTCACAAGAAATTTTCTTGTGACTGAGTTTAATAGGCTTCTGTATTCAGAGGAGAGTTACATCTGATAGCGTTCCATTCATCAGGGAAGCATACTTGGTCCCCTACTTTTACCACATTACATGAGAAACTGCAAGATTATACAGAACGCAGATGATACTTGCATAATTGTAGGGAAGGAAACGCCACTCCAAAACCATATGCTGCCATGTCAAATAGAGCTTAAGGAGTCGTTGAACAGCAATGGCGTCGTCCTGAATTTTTTGTTCTGAGGGATCAGGTGTAAAGTAGCTAGTAGTAAATGATAGATGTTGTCTCAAACCAAATCCGTTGGTGCCAATCTTCGTCTCTACACACATTTTGGAAGAGGTTGTGAGGAACCGAAAAACCATTTCATAATTGATTATTGCAAATTTGATCAATTGATATTGATGAGGTCCGATAATACTTTGACTATAAGAGAAAAAATCGACATACCATAACAGGTATCCACTCATCCACATCTGTTAGTAAAGATTACACCTCTCTCTTGGCAATCTTAAATCACGGAACTAGTTTTGAACCGAAGTGAACCAACATACCTTGAGAGCTGATTTCAAAACCACAACTTCGCAAGGGGCTTGAATCCAGGGTTCGCCGTCCACTTGTACCGGCATGTCTGAACTGATGTGGATTTTTATATGTCCACCCTGCAAAATACAATGTACACTCATAAATCTCATAAAATTGGTTAGTTGAAGTTAAGCCAAACAGCTCTCTCAACTCTCACAAAACGTTAGATTCGTAATCAACCACTTCCCACTTGGACCGCGTTACGCAAATACCTGGTAATTTTTTGGTATCGTTGGATTCAGCTCGTCAAGATATTCAATTCTACAGTGGTTTCATTCAAGTATGTTGGTTAAATTTAATTTAATAATTGAATCAAGTAACATACAAGCCTTGTTTAAGCAGCTTTTATTTGCAAAAATCTGGTAAGTGCCAAATTTATAATAATAATAATAATAAAAACCTTTATTGTGTAAAGACAGTCTGTTGTCCATATTATACACACACAAACAACTAAAATATAAATCTCGGGTCATACAAAGGCCTTATAAGGTTAAAAGAAAGTAACATAAGAACAAAGAATTAAAAGGGGAGTTTACAATCATGTGAGGGGGG
The DNA here is from genome assembly GCA_963920205.1 of Stenodema calcarata. Taxonomy (NCBI): domain Eukaryota; kingdom Metazoa; phylum Arthropoda; class Insecta; order Hemiptera; family Miridae; genus Stenodema; species Stenodema calcarata. Next base: position 2,312,845 of record OY986050.1, on the reverse strand, counting down.
GGGGGATGGGGAGAGGGAATGTGCTTACCAATTCAAGTAACAGTATAATGTTCCGCAATGGCTGACATGACCCGTCCAAGAGTGGGCAGTGCGCGCATCGAAACAGGCAACGCGTTCCAGAGCCTAGCCCCTGGCTACACTTTTTACACAATTTTACATTTTATTTCTCAAATACCAACTAAGTGCCACCAAGCTTCATTGCAAATACCAGATAAGCACCAAATCGAGCACTACAGACATCAGGGAACGAGAAAGTAAGAAGGAGATGGCTTGGATTTTGACTAACCACTATTGTGACCAAATGGGAAGCCAGTTTCAATCTCTAAGCTAAAGGACATCAAAAGCATGATGCACCTCATACCGAAGGCCGATCGTGGGTTTTATCGGCTACTCGTAGGAGATCCCTCAATTGAAGACGACGTAAAAGGGTTTGACGTCGAAGAGTTGGACTTTCCTTCCATAGTGTTGTTTTTAAGCACTCCTTACTCATGTGGTTACAAAGCTTTTTTATCAAAGGTTTTGTCTTGTCTGAGTTATTTTGGTACGCAATGTTTAATATCTATCGAATTTGGAGCTCCAACCCGTGGAGTGTGGTGAGGTACAGGTTGGACGTGTAACAGTTAATTACATTATTTGAAATTTACATTTAACGATAACCTCTGGGTGGTGGGGATAATCAAGGGAGGGTGAACTGATTCAAAAGGTAGGTTTTAAAACCAAATTTAATGTTATACCTTCTATTATATTCTTACCATCATCCTCCTGTTTGATTACTTACATGAATTTGATGACCAACCGAACCCGGTTACCAGGGTTTAAAACCCCTCAATCTTGTCTGATCTTAGTTTAAAACCCCTTAATCTCGTCTGATCTTAGTTTAAAAGCCCTTAATCTCGTCTGATCTTAGTTTAAAACCCCTTAATCTCGTCTGATCTTAGTTCAAAAACCTCTAATCTCCAACTTGGTATGTAATCACTGTAGTCAGGGATTTGTGATTCTTCTTCTTTTCAGATGATTTGATTTTGGCCATGCCAGTCAAAGTCACCGGGTTCGTGATTCAAAACAATCATCAAAGGTAGGCAGCTGTAGTAAACTGTGGTACAATGAGTGGGTTATTCAACTTTTCAATTGAATGTTTTACTATTGATTAAATATTTTGTTCTTTTTAATAAATGTTTTCATCATTCAACATCTACCAACATTTTTCATTTCTTGTGCGGCGCTTCCCCTGAGGCTACGACCCTGCTCTTTACACCTTTTTGTGCCACATAGACGTTAAAATTTAGGTTACCTAAATAGCTACCAATGGCTGTATGGTAGTACCTATGCCAATAGAAAAATGTAATAGGGTTCTTAGGAAAACAAGTAGGGAAGGAATTTCAAATATGAGTTAGGGAAGCTACGCTTGAAGGGAAAACATCAGATAGGATTGGTGAAATACTATGAAGACATTAGGCCCCAAGAAACTAAAATTTCTTTACAAATTGATTTTTATACCTGTGCAATCCTCATGGCCGAGCGGAGACCCGACTGGATCTGTCCGAGGTGCACGACACCAGTGACGCCGACCACTTCCAGCATCCCGTCCCAGTGGTTGGGTTTGTTGAACTGGTCCTCTTTTTCAGGACCCCATGGATTCGCTCCCGATCCCCAACTAAAATAGTGAAACAATGCTAAGATTAAATCAGTGTTGAAGTATCTTTGGACAAGTGGTAATAATTATTAATTACCAATTATTGGCAAACATGCGTTGCAGATGCTCTCCCCGATTCTATGACTTTACTTAACATGACATTACAATCATGGATCAGGAGAGAAGCAATTGAGGTATAGGGAAAAGCCTCAATCACGACGACGTCATTGCTTCTCATAATATGAGAATATGAGAACATTGCTTCTCATAATATTATTGCTTTTTTCAGTTTGAAATGACCTTACACGAATGTAACAATAGGTACATGTTTTCCCATTGCCATTTCGCCTTATCATAGATTGAATAGCTCCAAAAGTATTACGATTAGGTAGGTTTAGGTAAGATCTACTTTTCTTCGTTGCACCCAGTTCAAACTACTGAAAACTTGAAACAACTTCGACTCAAAATGTAATAAAGAACTCCCCTCCCCCCCCCCCATGTTAACCGATGCTAAGCATCACCTGCCAGCCCCCCAGTTGAGGTCGTAATGGAAGTTATGCTACTAGCTAGGAGACCAACATCCACAGTTGGTAGAACCCTCCAGAAGGTTCCCCTGAACCCTGCGGTGCTTAGGATACCAAGTACCGGTCAGGCGACAAGATATTCGCCTGTCTGGGCTCCCGAGTTGCGAGTATACCACTCTACCTCTCCCAGGCTCATCTGCCGGCCTGTGTATCTTCGCTCCTGCTTGCGCGCGGACCACATTGGTAGTTCGTCCCTAGCGTATGATATGCATGGCTAATACGGTTATTTCTTGGTAGGTAATAGGTTATTGAGTAACAGCGACCGTCTGGTAATAGGTGGTGGTGTTTAGTGATTTAGGTAATAGGTTACCGGCGATTTGGGAACCTTTCCAGCGCCCAAAACGGACAGGAAACCCAGTCTGGAAATACCATAACCTGTTACTCGAAACTAACTCAATACTCACTCAAATAACTTGTCGACAGTAATGATCGCACACCTTTCACGCATTCGTTTTCCGTAACCTATTACCTGGTATTACCTGGAATAGTCCCAACGAACCTATTATCACGGAATCCCGAATGGCCGGCGACAAGAGGCCCTCAAAGGCCTTTCCCCCAAGTTCTCAAAACAGTTATTCCAGTAATAGGGGTTTTCTGGTAATGGGTTGCCTGGTATTAGGTTACTGGACAATATTAGGTTATTTCATGCGGCTACGTTACATATTCCCCACCCCTAGCGTATGAAGCTACAACCTAAAATGTATGAAGAGGAAAGCTCTTATTTAGTTCTCACTAGGCATCATTATGTCATTTCGTTAAGTTAAATAAAGTTTAAAGTAGATTACCACACAAAGCATTGTTACGGATCGAAGAGAAGTTTAGGTTCGGATAGAAGTTTATAATTGGAATCCCAGCAGTAAAGTTTATAGTAGAACTCCTCATATATACTTTCTAATTAAGATGCATTATAATAGTGAGAAGAATTATATTATATGAGTAATTGTGTTATATAGTAACCTTAGTATATTGAGGATTATGATCCCTTCTACCGGTGGAAGATCGATTTGTTTCCCGTCCACCTCCAGCTTCACTTCTCTGTGCAGGTCCTTGCAAAGTTTCCTCCCCACCATTTTCCGCAGACCCATCTTCACGTAAACCCCTTTATTGTGAAGCCTGCGAAGAAATAACAATAAAATTGATGTCAATAAATACGTTTGTGATGACGAGCAATCTTGGTTGATCCTCATTTCATAGCACGTCCATTCTGTCGATAAAATCACTTGGACACCTCAGTGTACAAAATGCACGGCTGAAGTAAGTTGGCGTACAGGAACAGAAATTGACGGCTACGTAAGTAGCGGTACCTCAACAGCTAACTATCAATGACAACTCAGTACATTTATCAGGATGAATTATTGAACAAGCAGGGTTATTAGTTATGATGAAATTTATATAGTAAGCTATTCACCTGCTGTTGAATTTATTAGGGTTCTCCTCCCTCGCATTGTGGAAGTCCAAGCAGAGGTCAGCATCTATCCCTATGCCGAAGTAATTGTTCATCACCATCACCGTCGATACTTCCTCGCTTGTGGACCCTGCAAGGGAATTACCTTCTTTCTTTATTTTTAGGTTCAATAGTTTTGGAATAAGTACAATAAATTTATTGTATTTATGTATTTATTTTATTTATACTTCACACAACTGTTTACAACAAACGCGATAAACAGGAATAAAGTAAAAAAAACACCGAGGAGGAAGTAGGTGTATTATGTTGGATTGTTGATGGATTGAAGGCTATGTGACGTGACGTTTTGTGAGGCCAATAAGTGAAATTAAAAAAAAAAAAAAAAAATAATTATTATTATTATTATTATTATTTGGTATAAGTAACTATTATTTCGAGTTTAGACACCTTAAGAGTCACGCAAAACCGAATAAAACTGAATAGGTGTGAAACAAGCCTAAGAGTTGAACTTATACTAACTTGGTAGAGATGATACCAACAAAGTGTAGGTAAGCAACGAAGGGTGCCAAGTTGTAGAAACGTGGTTGGCACCTTAGACCACAAAATTTGGTATTTAATGGTATTGGGGGTCAAGAAACGTTCACGTTTATCTGCTCATAGTGAAAACGATGGCATCAATACCATTAAATACCAAATTTTGTGTCGGGGTGTGTAAGGTGCGTTATGCCAGTTATAGCTTACCTGTAGAGTTGGATATCTGGGTTGTCTTATCCTCACTCTTGTCCTCAGGGCGGAAGATGACGGTCCATCTGTCAAGGCGGATTTCTTCCGCGTCGATCACGTCCCTGAGGAGATTGAGGGGATCTTCGCCCCCCGTGTACCCCGGCCCCCATCTCAACACTCGAGCCAGGTCGTTGCCTAAAACGTACAAATCATGGAAATTAGCTTTGTCGAAAATAATCAACAACCAATCGTGATAGATCAGTAACTAGGAGCATACCCACCTAGATATGGGAAGACAAGTAGGTAGATGTTTATATGAGCCCGAGTCAGTTATTTAGGCACGAAGTTCGATGCCCTCAGCTCAGGAAGTGGAACCATAATAATCATTTAGCAAATTTTGGTATCGTTCCAAAATGTTTAAAAATAGAATTTCGAAAAATGTCAATATCAAAATTCATTTCAGACCATCCTGTATTCACTGCCAAAAGACACCAAAAATCATATGTATGTGTCACTCCAGACGATAACTCTTGATAGAATTGAGATAAAAAGTTCAAATTTACACAAAAAATCTATCTTGGCAATCGAAAGGCTAAGTTCGTAGATGGGCAGAATAGGGCCAGTCTAAGGGGGTTTTGAGGCTTTTAAGGGGGAAAAATTACCCAAAAATTCCAAAAATGAAACAGTCTGACAAGTGACACTGCATTTCAAAGATTTTTTTTGCCAGTAGTACATAGTCATTGGCAGATGGTTTTTTGGCTCTGCTGAAAAGTCGCCCAAATGACGATGTGGGAAGTTGCCGTGCGACCCTCGATATATTCTATACATTATACAGGGTATATCGCAAGTAGATGACAATACACAAGATGGAGACGAAGAAGATGCCAGACATTCCTCACGTTCTTTAGGTTTCAATCGCCTCCCTAGAAGATATATTTGTAATTTACATGAAATATAAATTAAATTTATTGGAGATAAGATCCAACAAAATAAGAATGACATCAGTTTTGTCCCCTTCCCATTCCAATTGCATTCCGAAACTGAGAGAACTGCAGTTTTGAGTACACCGTTGGGAAGGTAATTAAATTTCACAACTTTTGTGAGATTCGGCAGCTTGCAGGATTATTTTTAGAAAAGTAGTGATCCTGAAACGTTTTCGCTAACTACACTTTTTTTTTTCTTTTAAATTTTTATTTCTTGATCTGTAATTGGGGTTTAAAAAGAAACTTGTCAACATTGTCAATGCATTAGACTTGAAGAAAATTTAATGCTGATTTCAAAACTGTAAGGGAACGTTGGAAAAAAATGTGGAAAACCAGAGAAAAATTGAGGTTTCTTGAGGTTTACCTGTTCCGAGCGGCACTATAGCGCAAGGTGGACTTGAGCATTCGCTGTCTTGACCGACGTTGTCCAGACATTGAAGCACCCACCCGATGGTCCCGTCCCCGCCGCAAACGAGGATTTTGTAGTCCTTGATGTGACGGAACACGTACAGACTAGAAAAAAAGAAAGGTTCTGCATCATTAAAATTTAAATAAAACTCCGCGATACAGATATTTACAGATAGGTACATAAGTGTCCGTTTCGCGGTATTTCGAGGAATATTATTCAATTTCTGCTTGTGATGGTCAAATTCCACTGGTTGTGACATTCGAAGTAGGGAGGAGTATCGATTAATCGTAATAATCGATTAATGCCCCAAATAGTTGGTGTATTTTTAATCGATGTGTTTGATCTATGTTCGATTAATCTGGTAATCGATGCTTTAATCACGATTATTTAATTTTTATCCTTCTTTCCTTCTTCTTACATGAGAGTTTTCATTGATGTATTCACAAATGTTTGACTTTTCCACAATCGATTCTATATTGTCACCACACTTGTCAGTAATCTATCACTCAGGCTCTAGGCCTGTCCCCACCCACTCAGAACATGTCGATTATATTATAACATGATTCAGTCCTTCACGTTTACAACCTTAACCTTATATTGGTGCCTTGTTTGTTAGTTTGTTGTTGCCTCCAAAAAGTGTGCCAAAATGCCTCCTGAAAGTGCGACCTGGGAGCATTTTGAAAAAAAGAACGTTGCGAGATTTTCTAAAAACGGTCAATTAACCGCCACCGTCACGACGACCTCGATATCTAGTAGCTACATTTCAATAAGAAATTCGGTAAAAGTTAACTTTTTTTTGTCTTCAAAAAGTTGTCAATTAATCGAGTATCAGCTTATCGATTATTGAGTGAAAATATCAATCGATTGCCAGTACCTAATCGATATTTTGTAGTTCCATACCCATCCCTAATTCGTAATTGTCTTCACCAAGTTGCTCGGTAGCCTGTTGACAAATGCCCGTCTTCTTTATCCTCTAGAATTATCGGCTACTAATATTTCCGATCAGTTCAATCAGACTCGTTTCAGAGTCCAGCTATGTAGGGTTTTCGAAGTATCTATGTGTACACACAATTCCAGGATTATCACGTAGAAAGAGCTCGCGCAGAGTTGTGCAAAACCCTCCCAAGTTTCCCAAAACCCTCTCGTTTCTTAATTATTGAAGCGTAGGTAGCTATTCAGCGGTGTTACAGTAGGTATCTGCAGATGGATTCGTTTACAACCAGTCTGAGTGACATAATATGTCACATAATATTATTATGTTATAACCGATGCACTTCATAGACCTGGTAGTAGATACAGCGTTTAGAGTTATAAAGACCGGATTTCTATGCAGCATTGATGCCCCTAATATGCCGTAAAACTAATGAAATATGCGACAAACATACATCAACAAATATTGTAAAATTCGAGAAATTAAGTTTCAGTACTTGGGACAAAACCACTCTACCAGTAAGTTTCAATAAGGAATCATCTGAAGGAAACTCTCATGATTTTGTAATTGCTGCTTTTACAGAACATTATTTGTTTTACTATTTACAACTTTGCGCAACGTTCACACTATTCGTACATAACAAAATCTCACAATCGGTAACAATTACTATTCATGTTACTTTCACTGTATTATCTTTTTGAAGTAGCACGAGTGAGAATATCCACAGTTAGAAATGAGTATCAAATTTTCTGTAGGTACATAATTCTTTCAATTATAATCAAACTTACCAGGTTCAAATTCTACTATTTTCGTGGAACAGAACTAAAAGTACAACTTACAAATGGAACACAACATTTTAAAATAATTTTCTTTCTTTTTTCATCTTCGAAATGCGATCGTCAGATTGGCGATTGTGAGCGACGTGTACTGTGTTCAATACCTATTCGGAAGGTAACAAAACTTATCATTTCCAGAAGCTAGGAGAATACAAGGAGTGGTGGGGTCAAAAACGATAGGAAGACGTTAAAATTCGAACTTGAAAGTGGTCCGGGTCATCAGTGACCCGACTCGAGCACTGAAGGGTTAATATTTACAAAAATACACATTTCAAAGTTGTCTTGAATGAAGTTGTGACGACGAAAAAAGACCGCTCCACATCAACCAATGTGACTGGAGCAAATTTAAAATTTCATAAAATAACCGGGCAAGAATGCTCCGTCAGTTCACTGGGTACATCCTCTCCCATTAAAATCTCATTAACGTTCTTTCTAGACCATTATTTTTCTGCAAGAGTGTGGACCACTTCTCTTATAATTTTGTCCCATTTGTACCAGGATTTATTTTTATATGTATATTTATTGCGCCAAGTATATACAAGTAAACGTAAAATAGGGAGTACCAGGTTACCACGGTGGCTGTTAGCACGGTAGGTACCGTATGAGAAGCGAGGAAGCGACGCTCTTGAAATTCGTGAACTTTCGGCCGTCTTCGGATCAGTTGACACTACTGGAACGGCCACTTCGGATCAGTTGACACAACTGGAACGCCCACTTCGGATCAGTTGACACTACTGGAACGCCCACTTCGGATCAGTTGGCATTACTGGAACGCCCACCACGGTGCCGTGCTAACAGCCACCGTGGTAGCCTGGAACTCTCTGACCTCATTGACCGATTCCACTTGAAGCTCGTAGTGTAATCGGTCGTTACGAAAGTATCTGTATGCATCCGTGCATGAACGCAGAACATTATTCTGGAAGCGCTGAATAATGTTGCGATTGCTAGGTGCAGTGCATCCCCACAATTGTCCATACGGGTCTCAGGACTTGTTTGTACAGAATGAGCTTGTTATGGATAGACATTTTCGACCGCCTACCCATAAGCCAGTACATTTTTCTTAATTTTACTGTGAGTTCGGTTTTTTCTTCTTTACATGCTCTTTCCATCTCACCCATGTACCAGGAATTGCCTGCATTTTTGCGGAGTAGTCCTCGATCAACTCCAAACTTTGTCTCAACTCAGCACCACCTTCCTCTAACCTAGTTAGTATCAATAGTATGAACGACAAGTGTGCTTTGGTGAAGTCTAAAGCGTGAGAAACGCGGGGACTTCCGACCAAATCCAAGACTTTTTTAACACTTTGTGACCCTACTCCAGTGATCAAAATCACTCCGTCTGATTTTGGTACTTAAGAGCCTTATTTTATTTTCTTCCCGTCACCAAAAATCGTCAAACGTTATTGATTATCTATAAATTATGCAGCATTACGATTTTTCTCCGAGTATGCAAGAATATGCAGCGACAGTCCGAATATGCAAAAATATGCAGAATAAAATGCAAACCAGAGCATCTACAGAAGGCAGCTCGGATAGAGGAAATGAAATGAAATGGATATGCAACTGCATAGAAATCCTGTCTTTAATTATAAGTTAGTCAAAACGTTACATCAAAACGTTTGAGCGATCTGGACAACGGCAGCAATTTACTATGGGACTGAGTGAGATGTTAATGTTGCTAGATGTTAATGTTTTTGTAAGACTTACCCGGGGAGTGGGCCTCCGTTGTCGAGGTCGAAGACTTGATAGGGATTGAGGAGCTTCCGAAAGCTGGTGATGAGCTCGAGACCTTGGCACCCGCCGGACTTGACGTTGACGAAGACTAGAAGAGGTTGTACGCCTGGGGGTACCATCGACGGCTCGATGTTGGGTAGCAGCATTACTGTAACACGAATTACGAGATATAAACAATATATTGGTTCGAAATAACAACCGAATTGTTTGTGGTCAAATCATCGTCAGTGACACTGAAGGTGCATTACAGAGAGGTGAACTTATGTAGAGAACAACCACAGCCACCCTCCCCTTTTTTCAGCCACTAAATCGCCGAAACGACTGTTTAACGACAATTTAAGGGGATTGAGTGTAATTTAAGGGGATTGAGAGTCACTGCTGACACCCGCCAACTGAGTACCTACTTATTTAAATATAGCGTCCTGAACTAGTAGTAGCTACTAGTAACTACTACTAGTAGTAGCTAGTAGTAGCTTACCTAGAAGTTGCTTGTCTTCGTATGAAGATTCTCTAAGAATGTATAACGCTTTCACAGCCTTTTTTGCATCTTTGTACGTTATGACCATTGATCCGTATTCGTAGTATATCGGTCCAATACTCGAGAACTTATATTCTGGAAACAAGAAATTAGGAATATACATATCAATTAAATCAATTTAATTACAGAAAATCATACGATGATAGTAACAATTTAACATGGTTATATATAATTCACTGTCGCCCCAGGCAATTAAGAAGAACCGTTACGTCCCTGACACAACTCATTCATGCCATGAAGAGTATGCCTTGTAGAGAAGGCACTCCAGCAGGAAGTGATGATGGGAATCTGGTACCATTTGACCACTGAATGAATGAATGAATGAAAGCATGAACCTCACGTCTACTACACAGGTCACAGGTTTGGTCGTCGGACGCATATGGACGGAATTTCAAGTGCAATAGATCACCTCTAATTTTTAACAGCCATTTACAATGTTTGAAACTTTTGAAGTTCATGAGTGGGACTACCGCGCCCTGCAGTCTGAGAGCTACGTATTGCAGGTGATTCTGCGAACACATCGCCTTCTGCTCATATTCCCTGTGCATTGCACCACCTATCAACTTAATGCTCTCCTCAATACATTTCTTCCACTCACTCACATTTTCCAAGTTCATTTTTGGGAGTCCATACGTATCTTCCAGTTTGACCCTCTCCCCAGCCCAGTACACGTTAGACCGAAAACGCTTCCTGGCCAGGTAGTTCGGAAGACGTCCCTCGGGAAACTTCAAAGTTCTTAATACATAATTGTAATGCAATCTTATGGTGTGCAAATAGAGAGGCTGCAACTGGGTTTCCAGGAATATAATATAACTGGGTGTATACCTAGGCAGAGAAAACACTGACTTGACGAAAAAGCGCAACACAGACTCTACGTAATCGCTCGCAGCGAAACCCCAAATCCGTGAAGAGTAGCATAATATTGACTGTGTTACAGCATCAAACTTTATCAACTTTTCACTGAATGATATTTTCGGGTGATACAAAAACCTTCTCCACATACTGGCAATAGCCATTTTAGCCAGTGCACCCTTTTCCTGCCGGTGGGGAGTTAACGATAGCGTGGGCGTGAGCGTGAAACCCAAATACTCATACCTATTAACGACATCAATTCCTCAACCACCATCTTTCCCTCCATTTGACCACTGTACAAAGGTCTCTGTTGTCTAACTGGGACTTATGTCAGAACCTAATTTTGCCCATGTCAGGGTTGCCTCAGCTCCGCTAACAGGCGGTCTCTCTGGACATTCCCTCCTAAATCCAAGTAACTCTACCACTCTATAGCGCGAAACGTTGGGTTCTAGGTGCTAATTAATGTTCCTCCTTTATCGAGGCTTACATATGGCGTGGTTTATGGATCTATCGACAATTTAAATGGCTCTCAATTCTGGTGACACTCCAATTATTGGTGTAAGGAGGTTGTCAAGCTGAGTTGTTCAGTTGTTGTTGCTCAGCCACAGTTCCATCGAACCCAGCAGTCTCCCGCAGACAAGCCCATATCCCACCTGAAGTACCCTGGATAGGAAATCAAGCCCTATAAAGTAAAAGCCCCCGTCTCCAGTTATACATAACACATTTGAACTTATCAAACATGATGTAGATTGAATATTTTGAATTTTTCCCCTATAATAATTACACAGATCTGCAAATAATTGGGTTCTGGTTGCTGTTGAGCCGCTAGAGGGCATTTCCGAAGTAATTTTCTGCGCAGAATCTGAAACCGAGCTCAATAATTGTCATATCACGTGTGCCTTATCATTATTATATAACAAATGTGAAATGTACCTTGTCCAAGAAATTCACAAAGTATGTTCTCGTAATTTTTCTGGGACAGGTAGGGAGGAAGGCTGCCGACGAAAAGAGCGAGGTTCGGGCCGTGAGGGTCCTCCTTCATTTGGAGGTAGAACCTCATAAGTTCCATCTGACGGATCGAGTCAGTGCCCAAGGCCTTCATGATCTCCCACGGCTTCTCATCCGTCCCGAGGACCCTTTCAGTCACTGAAAAACCAAACAGAGAACTTTAAATATCCGAAGTAATTATATTCAATAGGTCATTAGATTAATTACTTTCGTAGATCTTAAAGGAAAAATCGCCCTGTTATAAGACTTTCCTAGGGACTCTTCTGCCATATGTATTCCTAGATTCTGTTCTAAAATTCAATTATTCAATTTCTAAATTATTTTAACTATGCTACAGTTTTACATAATTAAAGCTTTTCGTTTGAACCGTTTCTTCATTACACACCCACATTTAAGTATCATGTTAAAAAAGGGTCGTCAAGGCAGCAGAGACACTACACAAGAGGATGACAATTTGTAGGCACTGATTCACTGGCACTGGATGAGTCACCTGGTGATTCGATTAAGGCTGTCTGTTACAGTTAGTATAGTAGTGGTTGACGGACTCGTGAATGTTGTGGAGGCAAGGATAATCCACTGCGGCATGGGGGAGACGTTTCGAAGTTTTCCTGGAGTGCAGCCAGGAAGGCCCCTTTGACACAGGGAGCTTTGATACGTGAACGGGGCTTTCCTTCGATGCATTGAGTCCACTGGAGCTTCCAGACGAAGAGCGGGAGGCGAGAGCACCTTGAGCAGGGGAGCAACGTCCCATCGTCGCAATGCAAAAAAAAGGAAGAATGGGGGCTTCCACAGGAGGAGTGGAAACAGCTTTCCCTCTCGTCCCCAGTTGACGTTCAATCATGGCAGATTACGATGTGGAGACAATAATCGGTATCTTCGAGCTGCATATTATCCTTCATATGGCTCCCTGTGTGGTAGCGCAGTAGGTAGGAACAATAAAAGGTCCCATATGGGAGTGAGCGACGTGAAGCTCCCCGTGTGACCCCAGCCAGCGAACAAGACCTCTGAAAGCAATCCACCCCCAGCAGAACCCACTTCGAAGCAACGCAAGCGTACACTGAAAAAATAATGGCGAAGAAGAAGAGGCCTCAGTGTCACCGACTCCTTATATTAGCCAGAGCGGCCTCCCCGAGACTTATCCCTGGGTGACCAGTAGCTCGGAAGGAGAATGAAAAAACCGTCAGGAGATATTATCAGATAGGCATGTGAAGCAACCCTAAGAGGTCCTGACGGTCAACGCCAAATCTTAAAAGTTGAAGAGTGTTTTTGAGTTACCTCCTCTGTCGAGAAGTATCTCGCTGAGTCGAAAGTCCTCCGGGTTGAGCGAGCTGAGGCCGAACTTGATGAGGGCCTCCCTTATGAGATCAGTTATCGTCGTGCCGGCGTTCACTTGGACGCTGCAGAAAGGCACGTTCACCTGCAGTTTCCCCGGGTAAACTCTCACTTCCCCGTGATCCGTGTCCCTAGAATAACAAAATATTATTACTCGCCTGTCAAACGTCGATCTAATGGATCGTTTTAACTAAGTAGCAAGGGTGCAGCTCTTCATGGACCTCGGTTTTGAAGTGTATCACAGCATCCTGACGTCCACGTAATCGTGTGATCTTATCGTATTTTGGTAATTTTACCATTTGATTTAGTGAAACCGGAGATTGGTTATCGCGTATGGACAGAGTCCCTGAATGCACCATCTCTTCCTCCACATGCGCGTTTCAATAGGTAAGTTCCATAACATTGAAAACTAACCTCAGATTCGATGATTTACCAGCTTAGAAATCTCTACGTTCCTGTTGACCATTTATTCATTTGGGGGGTTGTAGGAGGTTCGGTATGAAAGAAAGAACGTTGTTTCCAAGCTTTCGGCTTTATTAAGCCATCTTTAGGGCTGTAACACAGAACGACAACCTGCTGTGAGGTCTGACCGTTGTCAGTAGCATTGACTTCAAATTCTAAACAATTTTAAATATAACAGTTACTTACGTTGGTAGGTATTTCCTCCTCGTCCGAGCCGAGGAGGAAATACGAGTGGACTGAAAGAAGTACAGACTGGGTCGAGGAGGAAATACCTACCAACGTAAGTAACCGTTATGTTCAAAATTGTTTAGAATTTTAAGTCGATGCTACCGACAATGGTTAGACCCCACAGCAGGTTGTCGTTCTGTGTTACAGCCCTGAAGATGGCTTAATAAAGCCGATAGCTTGGAAACAACGTTTTTTCGTTCACACCGAACCTTCTAAAACCCTCCAAATGAAAAAACGATCAATAAGCCAAGGAGGAAATGCACGAAACGTTTACAAATTACGTTCCTGATGAAACAATAATTTTGAATCTCTATTAGATACGTAATGGTCTGATTGTGAATACAAGCCTATTTCCTCCCATGTCAGGATGTCAGGGTGATATCGGGATCAAGGCTTTTTATTTTGGATAATGTTTTGAACATTAGGTGACATTGAGGAGTAACCGCTAAGTATACTTTTTTTTACCGAATTTTAAACATGTCAAAATTAGGCGTTCAGTGTTTAGTGTTCAGTCTATTTTGGGACACTGTTCAAAGAACATGGTGATAGGTTTCGATTCAGGGATTCGTTGCGTTATGGAACGTTTAATTCGCGCCTATATCATAAGCCGACAACAAAATTTAAGGAGAATGCTTTCTCGAGGGGTCCTTTGAGGGGAATCAGTTGTCCAATTCGTAGCTGCACCCCGTTATTACGGAAAATATGAAAGGTACGAACGAATAGTATGTCGCTAGGTACCTAGCATCGATAGGACTCCTCTCATAGAATCCCCCCAATTTCCATTGTAGAGCGCGCCTGGCAATCTTGGGACTGAAATTACAAATTCGGTAGTAAACCTAAACAAAGTGGTACCTTACAACCCAAAGAAGCGTGCGTATACAAAGTTATTTGACAGAATGGAATGCCAAGGTGGAACTAAAGCTTAAGTTTATAATAACTAGGCCGTAATTTATTACCGTTACGTAAGATACCTAGAATGTCGTTTGTCAATTAATGTAAGCCATAATTTACCCAAAACCTCTTAAAAAGTCTGTATTTAAGAGCAAATAAAATTATTATGGTAATAAAAATATTTGCATGGAAACGGTGACGAGCAAAATTATACAAATTCACGAATTGTTTTGAGGGGAGGTTACATCTAACCTGCTGTCAGAGGTTATCTGAATTTGAACAAAACTACGGATAGAAGAGTAGATGTACATTGCAGACTCTACAGCCCTTGTTGATATCAGACACTAACATACATGGTGGCGCAGATTTTATGACCACATTTGAAATGATTGCTTAATATTTGAACTAAGAGATCGAAATGAAGCACATTGCGTAGAAAAAATGTGGAAGTTGGTCATGAGTAAAATTTCCATTTGTGGATGACAACGTCCTGTAAATGTCCTCGACGATGTTATGACTGTAGGTAGCAATTCAAGGCTACAAACTAATAGTAGGTACTTGATCCTAAGTGAAAGTGATAACTTTACCGTCTTTTTCGTATGATTATGTTGGCTAACGTGTTATCTCGCGCATCTCTCGTTTGTTCAGTTTTACTGTGGTTCATGGCGCATTCGCTTTCGTATTTTTCCTTGTGAGCTATTCTACACGTCTTTAAAGTTTATTAAACAAAGTTATTTTACAAGTGCGTTTCTGTCACGGATCCTTTAGGTTATGGCCCTTTGTGTGAACGATTTTTTGAAGCGCGGAAAACTTGTTGTTTGAGAATTTTGTGACAAACTTTTGTGATCGTGAGTAACATGGCGACGGGTATAACGACAACGGTTGTCGGTGCTTTGAAACCGTTTGATGGATCGAATTTTGCGAACTGGTTGTTCAGACTTGAACTGATTCTCGAGGTGAATAAAGTGACGGATGTTTTGACGGAACTTCAGCCTGCGAATGATCCTGAAAAGAAAGCGTTTCTTGAACGAGATGTGAAGGCGAGAAGTTTGATTGTTCAACACCTTTCAGATTCGGTGTTGGTCACGATCAAGAACCAACTTACCGCCAAAGGTATGATTGACACCTTGAAGACAACGTTTTCGAAGGGTGGAATTGCGGAGCAGGTAAGACTAAAGAAACTAATTAGTCAGTTGGAATATAAACGGGATATTAGTTTGCTGCAATTCTTTTGTATGTTTGAGAATCTAGTGGGAGATTTCAAGGCCGCTGGTGGTACAATGGGTAATCAGGAGGTTGTCACTGCTTTGTTGACAGCTATGCCTTCCTGTTATCAGTCTGTGACTAGGACGATTTCTATTTTGTTTCATGCGGATCCCACTGCAGTGACTCTAGATTTTCTGAAAAATCAACTGATTTCTGAGGATGAGCGTTTGATAACTGACTCTAAAACCGATTCTACCACCAATCCAGTGAGTTTTCTAGGCGATAAGAAAACTAAATTCAAGAAGACGAATGCTAAGTGGGTTCCTAAATGTTGGATTTGTAATCAGATGGGGCATAGGAAGCCAGATTGTCCTAAGAGGAAGAAGGATGCGTCCTCTAATGTGGCTGCTTGTCAGGATAGTGCCAAATCATCTGTCCCATTGTCTTTTTTGACCACTGATGGCGTTCCTGAAGCTTGTGTCTGTACTGATGGGGTTATTCCTATGGTGGTTGATTCTGGGTCAACTCATCATTTGGTTGACTGTGAGACAGGGAAACTCCTCAAGAATTGTGAACCTGTTGATTTTGAGATTCGTGTAGCGAAAAAGGGTGCTACTGTTACAGCTAGGCGTTCTGGAACTTTGAACGTTTTTCTCCCAGGTGGACGACCTATTGCGATTGACAACGTTATTGAGTGTGAGGGACTCACCAAGAATTTACTTTCTGTAAGGCGACTCGAACAGAAAGGTTTTTCAGTACGTTTTGAACAGGACAAAGTATCAGTTTGTGATAATGTCGGAACAGTTGTCTGTGAAGGTTCAAATGTGAATAACCTGTATGTGCTAACATTTTATTCTGGAACAGGTGCTGCTTTTCTGACCAGTGAAGATGTTTTGATGCACAGACGAATGGGTCATAGTTCAGCTTACCCTACGGTGAAACCCTGTGAGATCTGTCTTCGTGGTAAACAAACAAGGAACCAATTTCATGACTTACCTGTGGACCGGAAACCCAAACGAATTCTGGAAGCCATCTCGACAGATGTTTGTGGCCCTTTAGAGGTTCCTACCATGAATGGAATGCGGTATTTTGTTACATTTATCGATCATTGGTCTCATTTTTGTTGTGTTTATCCTATCAAGTCGAAAGATCAGGTTTTTGATCAGTTCAAGATTTACCATGCTTATGTGACTTCTACGTTTGATAAGAAAATTGGGCGTTTGCGTTGTGACTCGGGTGGCGAGTATACATCCAACCGTTTCAAGGAATTTTGTTTGAAACAGGGAATTTCGGTGGAATATACAATTCCATACACTCCGGAACAGAACGGTGTGGCTGAGCGCCTGAATAGGACCCTAGCTAGTACTGTAAGGTGTCTGTTATTTGATGCGAACCTTCCTAAATCCTTTTGGGGAGAAGCTGTGCTGACGGCTGCATTTCTGATAAACAGGCGACCTACCTCATCACTTGACGTCACTCCTGCGGAGCGATGGTTTGGTTACGCACCAAATTTGAGCAAGATTAAGCTGTTTGGCTGTCTCGCTCATGCTCACATCGATAAAGAGCTTCGTCGGAAGTTGGATGACCGCAGTCAGTTGATGGTGATGGTCGGCTATGCACCGAATGGTTACCGCCTATGGGATTTGGAGAAGCAGCAGGTTGTTTTCAAGAGGAACGTGGTCTTTGACGAATCACGAACCTTCGCTGATGTCAGACACGTAGAACTCACTTCTCTTGGGCCTTTGACGACTCCAGTTGATCCTGCTGTTGGAGAACCTGTGATTGAACCTCCAGCTGATCCTCCTGATGATGGAACCAGTGGTACTGATGGAACTAGTCACCAAGATGCAGGTGGTGGAACTGTTCAGCAAGATACTGGTGCTGGAAACAGTCAGCAGGGAGCTAGTGGATCCGTTCAGCGAGGTGGTGCTAGTGCCACAGATCAAAATGTATCAGGTGATGGTGTTCGCAGATCTGGACGTGAACGGAGACTACCATCGTGGTTACACCTTTACTCCCTAAACTATATGGAAGCTTTGTGTGCAGGGGCTTTATTGGATGAAGGTCCTAAGTCATTTGAGGAAGCAATTTCTAATGGTTGGCAACCTTCCATTGATGAGGAGCTCGCTTCGCTTCATAAAAACCAAACATGGGATTTGGTGGATTCTCCCAAAGATGAGAAGATAATTGATTCTCGGTGGGTGTTTAAAGAGAAGATAGTTGGTGATGAGAAGATCCGTAAATCTCGTTTAGTGGCTCGTGGCTTTCTTCAGGGGGAGATATTGGATGAAGAAATCTACTCTCCAGTTGCCCGAATGGTCACTGTCAGGACTCTTCTCGCTCTGGCTGTCAAAGAAAGTTTTGCACTTTGTCAGCTTGATGTAAAATCAGCCTTCTTAAATGGAGAACTGGTGAATCCAGTTTACATGTATCCACCTGAAGGTGTTGAATTCAAAAATGGACAAGTCTGCAGATTAAACAAGGCTCTCTACGGCTTAAAAGAAGCTCCTCGCTGCTGGTATGAAAAACTGAACAAATTTTTGCATAATTTGAATTTTACCAGGTCTTTGGCTGATCCTTGTTTGTATATTAGCTCTGCAACATACATATTAATTTATGTGGACGACATGATTCTTCTATCACGATCTATGCCTGATTTAAATCGTGTGAAGAGTGCTCTTATGAAAAATTTTGAAATGCGTGACTTGACAAATTCTGGAAAGGTGTTTCAGTTTTTGGGAATCAAGATTGAGAAGACTGGAAACGGATTATGTCTTAGTCAAACAGATTTGATATCAAAACTATTAGTGAAATTTGGAATGAATGATTCTAAAGCCAAGAATGTTCCAATTGAGCCAAAACTGAATCTACCAAAAGGAAATGTTGAAAATGGAAAATTTCCATACAAGCAATTAATTGGAAGTCTTATGTATCTCATGTTGGGAACGCGTCCAGACCTCAGTTATGCTGTGTCATATTTCAGCACTTTTCAGAATGCTTATGATGAACAGCATTGGACTCATCTCAAGCAAATTTTGAGATATCTACAAGGAACAAAAAATCTGAAGTTGGAATTCTCCAAAAGTCATTGTGATGCTCTTGTTGGATTTGCTGATGCAGACTTTGCGAATAATACTGAAGATCGTCGTAGTATCACTGGCTATCTATTCAAAGTGTATGGAAGCACCGTCATATGGAGAACTCAGAAGCAACCTCTGGTGACACTGTCCAGCTCTTCAGCTGAATTTGTTGCTCTTGCGACTGCCGCAACCGAGTGTCTGTTCCTCTCTCGACTTCTGAGTGAGCTATTAACTGAAGATGTGTCTCCTGTTGTCATCTATGAAGACAACCAATCAACAATCAAGATGGCAAGTACTCTCGAGACAAAGCGATCAAAACATATTGATGTTCGATTTCATTTTCTGAAGGACCTAGTGAATGACAAGAAGATTGATTTGCAGTATATCCCGACGGATCTACAGATTGCCGATCTTCTTACTAAAGCACTGCCTCATGTTAAATTTACAAAGTTGCGTGATGCATTAGGACTCAAGACTGTTTGAAGATTGTACCATACAAAATGTTTTATATATCTGCGCCGAATAGTTGTTTTTTTTGTATGTTAAATTTTGTCTAGTGTTTCCTAGCATGTATCTTGAGATTGTGGGGGAGTGTAGGTAGCAATTCAAGGCTACAAACTAATAGTAGGTACTTGATCCTAAGTGAAAGTGATAACTTTACCGTCTTTTTCGTATGATTATGTTGGCTAACGTGTTATCTCGCGCATCTCTCGTTTGTTCAGTTTTACTGTGGTTCATGGCGCATTCGCTTTCGTATTTTTCCTTGTGAGCTATTCTACACGTCTTTAAAGTTTATTAAACAAAGTTATTTTACAAGTGCGTTTCTGTCACGGATCCTTTAATGACCACGTTTGGAAGGGGCGGGGTTCGCAAGGAGGAGAGTACACAAGATGGGCCCTTATTGTATTCTGTGGGAAGTTTAGTTTTCATGATGATTTGGACCGTTGAACATCGTGTGTTCGTCGTTAAGGCCTTTCTTGAGTGTAGTGAGAGTTTTGAGGCAATGTGGGCCTTTCGAACGCGGTTCTACCTCCTGCCCCTCGAATCTTTACCCAGAAATGGGCCAATAACATCTGAGAACAGGGAAATTTGGTTCCAAGACGGATGCACGTAGGCCAACAGTCATTGCCCCTGAAAATGTGAACCGTGTTCGCCACGAACGAATGAAGCAAGTCCCCAGACGATGAACGAGGCATTGCGCTCAGGCTCTTGGGATTTCGCGGCGGGCTTCAAGTGATGTTGACAACACCTTTGCATACCCATCCCTATAACATAGTGATATCCAGAAAGTTCTTCCAACAGACCAAATTCCACGGGTACGGTTTTCTGTGCAAATGGATTTTATAGGATCCAGAAGCTCTAATAATGACATTGGACGAGGCTCACTTTGACGATTAAGTCAATAAACAAAATTGCCGTTATTGGGCACCTCAAACCCCTCGACAGTAGCACAGTTGCGTCTGTCACATGTTTCCCGGTGTTGTGATTTCCCGTCCTCTCCGCATGCGATTTCTTTTTTTATGTGGTTATATAAAAACCAAAGTTTACGCCGATAAACCACGCTCTGTTGCCGAATTTCATTTTCCTGGCAGCCTATTAGAGAAACTGACCTCACCACGTATTGCAGCACTGAAAAATAGTGCCAAAATCATGCGCAGGACTATTATCATTGAAGAAATAATTACACTTCTCACAACTGTTAAATTTTAGTGTTTAGTCGATGCAGAATTTAATACTCTACAACTATTGTGTTGAACAAAAACATTAGGTATTAGGTGGTTCTAATGGGCTCTGCCTTGAAAAATGGTTTGAAAATGTTACGGAAGTAAAATATTAAAATGTTTCTTACATGTTTGCGTTGTTATATTATAATTTTTCCTCACTAAAATGAAAGATTATTAACAATTATTGATTCATTTGGATATCTCTTCATTCATCTGGCAGGCCAAAATTTTCTAAAATAGATTATGGTAGTTGATCTTACTATCCTGTGCTGCTGCTAACAGTGCGAACTAAGGAACTCTAGGAAAGCACAAATTTGAAAAAAAAAGTAAATTTTATCGTTGTAAATTCAGAAATTTTTTTTTCCTTGAAAAATACACATTTTTGGAGAAACACCCACAAACATCGAGTGACGTTCATTTTTATCCGGAAAACGGCATTTGAGCCCACGGTTTTTCGGGCGTCGTCGACATTTGACATACCTCGACATCAAAATGGCCGTCCCTCGATTGTTAAGGAGAAATGATGAAGAAGGCTTACCTGAACCTTAGGAAGACAGCGGGCCGTTTCCCTTCTCGTCGAGTCAAGTTCTGAATCGGACTTGGGTCCACTAACGGCATCTCGTAGGGTGCGTACAAATCAGTCAAATAAAAGTTCACTGAAAAAAACAAGAAAAAACCCGGAGACCGATCGGACGTTAGCGTTGTTTTAGATCACGTTGAGAACAATCGGGGGTATTCATCTATCGAGAGCTATAAATCGTAGGTTTTTCAAAGGCACATAATTACGCCAACTGGCCGCAAATGCCTCGGTCAATACGAAGAAGCATTTTTAAAATATATATATATTTAAAAAATAAATAAATAAAAATTAGAGAAAAAACTAAAATAAGTACCTAATATTTGTAGAGTAGATGATGAGGTAATATTATTGCATTATAAACTCGTTGATGACGTTGCAGTATTATTGGTTCATTCAGAATATATATTATTGATTCATTCATATAATATATTATGACATGATAAGAAACTTGACCTGTTTGTTGTTTATCTGGACCGAAAGGGCTAGAATCAGGCAAGTATGACATGATAAAAGTATCCGTTTCTACCGAATCGTTCAAATCAAGAATCATCTTCATTATCAAAACATAAATTCCGTATTGAACGTGCAAATGCGCTCGTGATGGTCGCATAAAGTAGCCTTATTTTTTTCTCTCTTTTTTTTGGTAACATGAGTTTTTTGAGGGTGTGTCGGTGGTTTCTAAAATTTCCTTAGGCTTACGTGGGTCTTTGGTGATGTGGAAAGCCCTTAGAGCTTGAGTGAGCACATGCTCCGTCGTCGCTAGACGAGATACTGTGATCGTCCTAAATATCCTTCTCCTTACTGAACTGTTCCCATCGTACACTTTTATCACCTCTGCAAGTGGAAATAAATCAACAGTTCTTTTACACAAATCGTAGTTGGTTATTATGAGTAAGTTAGGACACCAATAAACATTCCTGGGGGAAAGAAGGAAAGGTTAGGTTCTTTATTTTTATTTTTAAAGGGAATTAATTGATTTACAGCTTCTTTTTTTTCTTTGTCGTTTTTCAGCTCAAAAAGGTGTCGGGGGTGTTAGTGGTATGTATATAAAAACGGTCACACACAACCATGCAAATCATCGGAATAAACTATGAATCCTATCTTTCATTGAAGTCATTCAATTCCGATTTTAAGTGTTGACCTACTCCCAGTAGGCCTGTCCAATGGGCAAAATAAAAACGGGTAACACCACAAACTTATAGTGTGTATTTCTGAATTTTCGGTTTGTTGTTAGGATCTGTACCAGTAGTGTACATCCAAGTTTACCGCTTCGAAAGACTTGCACGGTGGTCCAAAAAATTGCAGGAACTGATTTTTTGGTATGTTGTTAGGACATATTATTGAGTAGTGTTACACCAATTTTGCAGCTTTCAAACCCCCAGGAAAACGTATTGGGAGGCGATAAACGTCGACATTTTTGGACTTGCTTCAGTTTTTGCCTCACAACTTGTAAAAGGTTGGTTTTCTACGAAACCTTTTCTGACTTTAATAATGTGAATAGTATAAGCTACAATTTAAGCTCCATCCCAGCTCAAAGCGAAGTCCGTAGGTCCAATAGGTCTCTAGTTATCTGGAAAGATGAAATTAATCGGATTTTTTTAAAATAAATTGACCAACAAGATTAAAGTCAGTTGATTAAAAAAATGGTTTTTTATTTTATGGGAGTACTTAAAAACTATTAAATATATATACACATATTATAATATTTAGGGATAATGGGGGGGGGGGGGGTTAGGTGATTGATGAAGGGAACGCCAGCTGACTCCTGCTAAAATACGAATTTATAGTAACGTAATGCATGATCAATTTTGAAGCTGCAATTAACAAAATGTAATGCAGGCAGGTGCCTATTACACTTACGTTTACGCTCCGTCACTTCGTTAATTTGGTGCGCTAAGTCCAGTGGAGCCAATTTTCGATGTTCAATATGTTGGAATATCTTGGGATCTATAGAACATACAGAGCTGGGGTTGGACTTAGATTGTAGCTTATACTATTTACTTCAATAAAGGTAGGTAGGACTTTTCGTAGATTCCCAACCTTTTACATGTTATGAGGCAAAAACTGAAACAAGTCCGAAAAATTCGGGGTTTTTTGGCTCCCAAAATGTTTTCCTATGGTTGTCGAAGCTACTCAAACATGCCTTAATAACATACCTATGGGCATTTTTTTTGTGCCTGGATCAAACTAAAAAAAATGGCGAAATGGTCGGACTTGTGTTTCTAGGGGGTTTTTTAATTTTGTCCCCTACGCTACGCGTTTTACAGAAGTGACCACTTCGAACTTTCTCACTGCAGATAAAACATTTCTGCGATTTGAGGTCAGAAATGTGTTATTAGATGACAAATAAGTCTACAGACGTCGTTCCGCACTCCAATTAAAGATAATTCAATTAGGTGTAACTTCTCTCAATACAACTTTCTTCCAACGAATAGTATTTCTCCCGATATGTGCCACTGAAGTTTAAGAAGCAGTTTAACAGAACAAGCAATGCATGCGATGCTTTCCGTAGCGGGCTCATCCAAACATATTCCTGTACGTCGATGGATAGATAATATACCAATATACTGACCCCTTCTACCCTTCTCCCTCTTCCTACCTCTCTGGGACGTTCAGACGCTCATAGCTAGATGAAAGGGGTCTGAAAGGGAATATAATTCACAGTATCTCGAGTACTACGAGATACACAGAACTGTTTCTTGTGCCAAATCGCAGTAGGTAAATGAAATCTTCTTTAAGAACGCTAAGAGCAGATATTGCGATAAAACGCATAGTTTAAAAGATATAATCAAAAACTTTAAAAAATCGAAATCTCGAGATATTTCGGGTGCTACGAAGGCAGCACAGCTCTTTCGAAGCTGAAAACTTGTATTTACAAACCGAAAACCGAAAATTCAGAAATACACTTTAGTTCTCGATTTTAATGTACACATCTACTACAAGAAGCTACGAGTAGTAACACAACCCTTACAGTTGCTACAGAATAACAACGACTCTGATCATTTCCAACGGGCCTTTACGCGTGACAAACTGCAATGATCGAATATGATTTCGTATTATTCGTACGGTTCGTTCTGATTGATTCGTGTGAAAGAATGTGGAGGTTTTATAATAGTATCTAGTTATTAGGTGCAGCATTTAGCTGTACGAGTCGTGTTACTGAACCCCATAACCTTTGGACATCCTCCCCAACAACAATATCGAAATAAGACTGAGCGGAAGTCAGCGAACTCAAATTTGAATGCTTGACTGATATTCACTTTGTATTACTGATAGTTTTAGTTTAAAATTTTCAATTGAACCATAATTTATACCCCCAAGGTCCAAGATGAATGTTGCTTCGAAAGCAGTTTTGATATTATTATCCTCGAATTACTCTTCATTCATGCCCCCTTTTATGTTCATTCGTCAAAGCTACCATGGGATAATTATGGGTTGGGAAACATGATTAGTCAACTCCTATAAAAAAAGAGAATAAATAAATTTATGAAACAATTGAATAGGCCTCAAGTCAAGTCGCGATTTACTTGGCACGTTTTGAATTCCAGAACAACGAGACATCGATTTCATCGTGGGAAGTGACTGATTTGGAGAAATTTGAACACCACAGTGTACCGCAACGTAGAATTACCCAAGTTGTTTCCTGTTGTGTAGTTTGTGTGGGAAAATAAATGAAAATGGAATACAAGGAAAACAAGTCTTGTGAATAAAACCTCACTAATAAATCATAGTACATAATCATTATAATCGCAGAATATTAACTATTGAGTGTTCAATAGGCAACTGGCGCATGAAAACTTCAAACGTAAATCCGGATTGCCGCATACAAATAAATTTAAGGAAAATTTAAGGGGAATTTACAATTTTATGCACAGGGTACATTAAGACTGTACCAAGAACTTGTAAAATTATTTGTAAATAGAAAAATAAATGTTGTAGCAAAACGTTAAGTCAAGCAGTCAAGCATACAAGAATATTCGTAGATTATAGTGAAACCCAGTTTTAACCAGGAATTTTAGTGATTTGGGCAAAATACACTACTTTCTAAATTAATTATAAATTAAATGTTTGTATTGATGATAAACTATAAAGAATTAATTTGTATTAATATAATTCTGGGATTTTTCTTGTACCTACGTCAGCAATAATTTATGAAGGGGGTATCTGGCACATCCAAAATTTGTGTAGTGCGGGTTAGTATTGTGTTGTAACATTATTCTCATGTAACATAGTCGTACCGACTGCGCCAGAATCGTAATGGACAGCAGTTATCCTTTGAAGTTATAAGTTACAATTTTTGAATAATATTATGTAGATCGTATAATATTATGTAGATAAAGTAATATGGTTCTCAGTTCGACAAAGAATCATTCTGAAATAACTCGCTGAAGTCTAGTGAACACATCAAACATTGGTTTAAGAATGATGTATTTTTCGAATTTTATCAACCAATGAACTTATTATCTAACAGTGACTATAATAACTAACGACGTAACACATTCCTTCATTGATTTCAGGCACCTGGTTTGCAACTCAGTAATAGTGAATGCTATTGGAGTTTTTACAAGTAGCACAGGACTTGCAGGGCAACCCCTTCGCCAGATACCCCCTTTTCCTCCTACTGACGGCTGACAGGCGGATTTTAACCAACAAGTATGATGGGGGGGTGGGGGGGGGGTGGAAGATAATGAACCAAAACCAGACAAACGAAGGAGAGTGCGGTTCGCGTCGAAGTGTTCAAGAATAATAGTACCGTCGGGGTGGGTGACTTTGGTTGTAATGAGATTGAGACGATGACGTGTTTAAATGAAGTCAAACTGGAGGGCTCTGCAAGGTACGTCAAAGTCGGTGGAATCATTCAGTATCAATAGATACGAGTACGTAAGAGTAATGTGTTTACTTTGACTTTGACCTCACATCTGGTTCGGATACGTGTGATTTATTTTGCTTTCGAGGGCCTCAGAAGGGCTGCGACATCGATATTTTTAAAATCTAAGAACGATGTCAACACAAATATCAATGCTTTAAAAAAACATAAAAACTTGAGTATTGATTTAAAAATTCGAACATGAAGTTGATTGAGGTGGGGAATCCGGATCTGCGGCAAATCACTGAGCAGTTGCTGCAGTTTAGGGCTGAATCCAAAACGTCAATGAAACGTTTTTTGGGCGATTTTTTTCAATTTTCCGACGTTTTTATGGTTTCCGCACTCATTCTGATGACAAATTCACAGAGATAGGCGATCCCATTTAATTACGAATTTCAGGCCACTTCACCATATTTCGCTAAAATCAATTCCATTTGTCAAGCGTTAAAAAATCGTAACGTCGCAAATTACTACTTTTGAGAGTTCCTGGTCTAATTCGACGCGGGAGAGTGTAAAGTTACGAATGGCTGCACTCAATATTTTTGGCAGGTCCATTGGAGTCAACAAAAACGAAAACGTAAGTGAAAAATAGGCAAACAAAACTCTATTGAAACAATTTGTTTAGTAGGTTTTTGGGGGATTTGGAGGGTTTGGATCAATGTGAAAAAGACATTGGTGTCATAATATGGTGTCATAACATTGGTGTCAAATATTATTTGGATTCGGCATGAAATTTCCTTCAAATCTAGCCCCATTATAATTTTTTTGGGCGATGTATGTGATGACCAGAAAAATACACCGTAAAGTTGTAGTAAAAAATCATAAAAACGTCGACAAATTTATCGAGAAAGAAAATCGCCCAATTGAAAAAAACGGACAACAGATTCGGATTCAGCACCCTCAAAAACCACCATCCATGCCGGCAAGTTTCAGGTCACTTTTTTTGGTAGAGCAGTTTAATAAACGAAAACAACGTCATGTTCGGGCGTTTTTCTTTTTCAAGAGCTACGAGAGCAAAAGTATGAAAACTGTACAAGTGTCCTTTCTCGTAAGGGTGAGACTGGTAAAACTTTCCGGAGGGCGTATGGTTGAGGGTAAATCGTAAAATGTACGAAAACTGTGCCAACACCCGTCCCGACGGTACGATGCAAGTGGCAAAAATTGGTTCATGTTACGTATAATCGTACGTGTAGTCGGATTTAAAAATGTTTTTGCAGTATCAACACGATATTCACACTACTTCTATATTATTATTATTACTACTACGTTCTATTATTATTAATTAGGCATGTGTTTAAAAAGTGTTGTTTGAAATTGAATTGAATTTAATTGTTATTTCGGAAACAACTTGGTATCGCTCTTTGACTTAACTTGAGGCTCATAAAAAAAGAAAACACTTATGCTTTTTGTTTTAATTATTGTAGTAAAGTATTGGACACTCAACTTTGGATTTACTTCCAATCCACTGTTTATTGTGTTCTTTGACTCTTTTACAAACTACACTATCCCCATCTACAGTCAGCAACAAAGTGCAACAAAAAACAAAAACAATGCACAGTGAGTGGAAGGCAGTATAATCATTCTCAAAGTACACTATATTCAATTTGATGAAATAAATAGATTTGGATTGGGGTTAAGAATTCGACTTGTGGTCATTTGCTTGTACGTAACAAAAATAAGTGATTATTTACAAACCCGTAAGGGTCATTCATTATAACTCATTCGAATTGTATGCAGTCAGGTTTAGTTTTTAAGGGGGAATCAGGCAAATTTACACCATTTTCAATAGGGGGGTCATTGGCATCAACAATCAGGACAAACATTTACAACGCATGTTTTTGAAATGGAATCTGCCATAGAATAAGGGATAGGTAATTTGGAAACTGCTATCATCTGTAATCAAGTCTGTCAAAATTCAAAACAGTTCAATACAAAATGAGAAAATCAGCTTATTTAGAAGGTCACAAGCAACAATGTTAAAACATTAACTTCAATGTTACGAATCAACACATAGTTTATTTAGCACAGAGTCATTTAGATTCAATTTATTCAGTAAGTTTATTTATTAAATAACACTAAATTGTTCAATCAGACCTTTATTTAGAGTAGTTTATTGTAGTTTATTCAAAAGATTGATTTATTTAGTTGCAGTTAAAGCAGCTTTCACCGCTCCAAAATTCAAAATAAATATTTTCTACAATCAAACAGTGAATAAGAATATCACATATGACAAATAAAACAAGAACTAAAAGTCATAAATTCATCTAAATCAAAATTCCTTGTACCATCTACATTACGCATTAATATTCGACAAGTAACCTCACTAATGAGCAGAAATGAAATTTGGCATCAAAAATCCCTTATGAACACGTTATTGCAAACCAAACTGTAACGAAATATTAGTTTCAAACGCCAATACAAAAACTATTACAAATCGTTTCATTTTTCCCTCAGAATTTTCTATCAAAGTTTGAGGGAAAAATATTCCAATTTATTTTGAACGAGATAATTATTCCTTGTTATATTCAGGATGTTCACATTATGGGTTTTTTCCGCTCAAAACAAGAAAGCTTGACTCAAAATATAACAAAATTTGTGCACAGGACAAACATCTTACCGATGATGGGAGAGCCATCTTGCAAGCGCCAGAAAACTACAGACCACTTGCAATACAGTAAATTTTTAATATGTCTGCTTGCCCTTCCATTGTCTGACAACGTAAAAGAAAAATTTTCATTGAACCAAGATTATTGGTGCCAAATTTAAATTTATAGAAATATGAATTTAAATTTTCAAATGGGTTTTTCAACTAGGTATACTTTTGCATATTTTAGTTGCTTCCACAAGTGGGTGGTCGGTACATCAATTTGTTTTACCTACTGATTTTTTTTCTCGATTTAACGGTTTTTATTGTGTCTGTACATTGGAACAAAATAAGCCCTTCAAGGCCTTCCCTTAGTAGAAAATTATGTGATTTATAGGAATTCTGCTCTGTTAAATAAAAACGCCTCAAGTCCAATGTTTACGAAAATGGGGTTTTCACGGAACCCCCCTATTTTGGAACTTTTCGATGGTGAAGTCCAAATTTCAAAATTCAAACCGGAAGTGGGGGAAAACACCTCAACTCACCAAAATATTGAGCGTTTTAGCTACAAACATTTACAACGTTTTCCTAACAAAACATCCGTTTGATTGAGTTGTTTACGTAAAGGTGACTGCCTCACGGGTAAGTTGAGGAATTTTACCTAAACAAACAATCCCAAAACGGAAGCTGGAAGTTTTAAAATCGCCTCAGCTGCAATAGGAAACGCCAGTGGGTCAGAGAATAATTCTTTGATGGTCAAAAATAAAATTGGTGACTCACAACACATGTAAAACGAGTCATTTCAAACGAGAAAATTTTTGATCAACTACCAGATCGAACTGAAGAATTTGAACATTTTCCGCTCAACGTCGTTGTAGTTGATACAGTGTCTGATAGGGGCGCGCAGGGGTGGCTTTCAAGCACCGCCTTCAGGAGCAAATCAGAGGGCGGTTCATGGAGCCGGTATAATTACTGCTCTCTGATTGGCCTGGGAGGTAGATGACGTACATTGCTTCCCTATTCCCGCTCAATACGACTTCAAACCTCTCCATTCCTGAATATTATGGAGGTTTATGTTCGAAAGGAGCGCTGTGAAGTTATTCACGTGGTTATGTTTTTGGCCTAATTCCTCTTTCGAATCGGAATCAGAATTTCGCCACTCAAAAGTATCTTCCATAATTGTGTTTCTCGTACAGAGTATGGCACGGTTCATCAAAACTATTTAAATAAATATTAAAATAAACTATGATTCATCCGTTGGCCCCAAGTTCGGTATCCTTTTGACCCACTTGAGGAAGCACAGATAAAGGTTGATAAAAGAAGATCACCTTTCTTTTGATAGAATATATAATGCAAGTATGTAAAAGCATTGAATGCACTCTTTGGTATATCGCCAAAGACGTCAATGTATCCAACAGCAAGTACATTGAAAAAATTCTTATTAATAATTTGAACGATTGATCTATCTAAAGAATTTTTAGCCAAATCTGAGAAATGTATAATCAAAATCAATTAACTTGAAAAAGAATAATCAATATTTCATTTTACGGACAAACTATACGTCCAGCAATATCAATCATATGGGAATAAATATCTACCAATTTAGTGATTCTAGAGCGCACCATGCAAGTAGATCAAAATGTAGGTACAATACTTTTTTTCAACTTTGACCAAATTCGCATAATTTTTATACATTTCATAGAGACCAAATAAAAACAATTAATTTAAACTATTTAAAACATCAGGAAAGTGTCCAAGATTTCAAGCAGTCATTGGGTTGTCCAACCTACATGAGGGTAAGTAAGTGTAAAATTTATTATGTGTTTGAAAAAGTTCCACTCGTCCAAAATGGATAATTTCGGAAAACATTAAGCGAGAGTATTACCCCAAATTTGAATTTTTGAGTTTCAAAAGTACCCCAAAACAGTAAATTACTGATGTAGTGAGTAGTGATTCCATAGGAAACGTCCCAAAGAGTGGTTCTAGATATTTGAAATTTTGAAAGATTATTGTCTATAGTTTTTGGCATTTCTGTGGTATTAGTAGTGACGACTGACATAAAATATACGGGTTCTGTATTGTACTGACTCCATTTTGGAATGCTGAATGGTAATTTTGAACTAATGGAAGTCAAGAAGGTCAAGAGCATTGCATTTTGGAATGCTGAATAGAAGTCAAACTCTATAAGACAACCTGAACGGTGTTATGGTGCCAGTTCAACTTGAAATCTCCTCAAAAATGTATATTCAATATAATAATACAAAATAATATAAATTGATTCAGAAAAATATTTTTGAAAGCATTTGTATGCAAAAAATAGGCCATCTCTACAACTTTTGACGTCATGTCAAAGTAAATAGCTTCCAACTCAATTGATTTTTTTAACACCCAATGACTGTTGGTAATGTTTTGAAATTTATTGGGGTTTCATTTTAAAATTGGTTTAGAATTGGAGGGAATTACGTCCTACCACAAGGGAATATAGAAGCTATTCGTAACTTTCAGTTGGGAAGAATTCTTGGCTGGGGAAACAAGAACTACAATGAAAATGGCCAACTACCGAGGTACTGTGGAGGTAATATACATTACAATAGAAATTGTATGATGCCTACAAATGGATGCTTGACCTCACGTAGGTGAGTAGTGAGTTTAATGAAGCCTTAGAATACCTACTTTATGGAGACCTATAGGGTGAAGGGAAGGGAGGGGGGTCATACCTTCGTCGCGGTCCACTTCCTTCTCTTTCCGTTCCCGTCCCTGCGGCGTGGCGTGCAGCGAGGAGTCGTCATTGTCTCTGAAACGGCTGTCACCGCTGCTGAACTCTTCAGAGATACTTCGCACGATGTTGTCGTCTCCCCTGGAGTCTGGGTTCGGTATCCGCTCTGATGAGCGAAGGCCCGCAGATAGAAAACAAAAAAATGTTGTAAGAGGAGATGACTCCAAATTGACTAGATGGTACGCAAGAGACGAAATAACCGAAGGGTGATCAATAATAAATGAAAGTGGAGTAAACCGGACTTCAGACAAAAATAGGACAGACAATCAATGGAGAAAAGAAATCAAGGGTGAAGTGGCAACAAGGCCTAACGCAAATGGGGCTGTACAACATGGCCTAAGTGTATTTTGGTTTATTATCTTCGATAATGAACCATTGGAATCGCCCAAAGAAAAAAAAATTTTAACCCCCCCTCAAAATTTGTTGGTTTACGTTTCAAGATACGTAGATTCAGAAAATCGAATAAAAAAAAATCCGTCCGTCCGCCGTACGCCGTACGCCGTCCGCCGTACGCCGTCCGCGCCACTTTGCCCAGTTAGCGTTGAGTTAAAATTACGAAATTTTTTTTATGGGTTTTGACCAACCCCACAATGATCCTCGAAACTTTTCATAACCCTAGGTCAAGGGGAAGGGGTTCAAAACGAATTTTGAAATTTTGAAAATCTCATATCTCGAAAAATTCATATAGAACGGTATGTTTTTTATTTCATATTTAGATAGAGTTTGTTCCGTAGAATTTTTTAAGACCATCCGCAGCTTTGTACGACCAGCCGTTCGTTCACAATGACGGCTCAAAGATTGTGCCTCACTACACGATCGTGAATCAAACTGTTGAAATACAGGTCCATTTTCATACTAACAAGCTCTTTGGAACATCATATGGCTTAAGTGATGTCGAGTTTGTTGTTTTGAGGTGCGTTTCGTGCTACGGAATTGAAGGTAATTTCGAATGTTTGTTAGTAGGTACTTCTTTTATAGAAAAATTATTACCGACGTAGTATTAAAACCCCCAGAATTATATCGTATTAATTAATCATAATTAATAATAATAATTATTAATAATAAATACGAATTATTAATACCTAACAATAAATTATAATAATTTTCACTAGGTACTTGATAAAATTGTTAATAATTAGTGATAATTTATTATAATAATTACTCTAACATTTAGACCTAGTGATCTAGACAGAAGGGTGATCTGTACAAAGAAGATAATGAACCGTTGTGTCAAGAATTTGCAGAGTTTTTTAAATTTTACAGAGCCACAAAAAACTGTTTGTTTTTTAAAATTTTGGGAACATGAACGTACGTGAATGATTGGAACTAGACACTTCTGGGTGTCAATATACTATTGTCAATATACTACAGAAAACTTAGGGGATGATGAATAATTTGAATCAATTTTAATCTGAATCCCGCTGAATAAAAAAAGTCAATATGCAAAAAAATGTCAGTTAGGCCATGTTGTTCTGTACTATTTGAGGTAGGCCATGTTGTTCTGTACTATCTGAGGTAGGCCAAGTTGACCAGCCCTATCTCAGGTCAGCCGTGTTGTTCAGCCCCATTTGAGGTAGGCCTTGTTGCGAGAAAGCCCCTTGACTCTTATCCAAGTTCCACTCGTTTTCTAGCTCCCTCACCTACTTCTAATATTTTGAAACGAAAACCCACGGTTGCCAAGTCAGGGATTTCCCCCCTAGAATTAGGGTTTTTTTGCTGACAGGGATTTTTTGGAAGGATGGAATGTATAGGGTTTTTCTTTAGGGTTATTTTTTCCTAGTCAGGGTTTTTTTAGGGGGCGAATTTAACTGATGAAATCGAAGCTGAGGAACAGGCTTTCCATTGATGTGGTCCAGAGCACCCTCGTCGTACGTTACTTCCTCCGTGAAAAGGGGATCACATGTGCTCAGGTTCAGCCAACAGAGGAGATGCTCTCTCAGTTCAACAAGCATAATATGCTTATTGTTATTATTATGTACGATCATTACGTACGATCATATTTCCTAAGACACTGAGACAGTGATATTTTGGGGGGAAGGAATGTCAGGGTTTTTCATGTTTTGGTTTATTATCTTCGATAATGAACCATTGGAATCGCCCAAAGAAAAAAATTTTTTAACCCCCCCTCAAAATTTGTTGGTTTACGTTTCAAGACACGTAGATTCAGAAAATCGAATAAAAAAAATCCGTCCGTCCGCCGTACGCCGTCCGCCGTACGCCGTCCGCGCCACTTTGCCCAGTTAGCGTTGAGTTAAAATTACGAAATTCGGTTTCTGGGTTTGGACCAGCCCCACAATGGTCCTCGAAACTTTTCATAACCCTAGGTCAAGGGGAAGGGGTTCAAAACGAAATTTAAAATTTCGACAATGTCATATCTCAAAATATTTAACTGAAACGTGTAATTTTTAGTTCACTTTTGAATGACCTAAAAAATTAAAAATCTTTTAAGACCAATTGGATTTTTGTGCGACCAGCCGTTCGTTCACAGTGAGCGCGCAAAGGTTAAGGAAAAACACTAAACTTTCGCGTCGAAAACGGCCGTTATGTGACCCAACCCCCAGACGCCCAGAATAAAACTACCTTTTTTCATCTTCCCGGTAAACTACAGTCTATAAATTTTAACCGTGAGTCGGGGATAGACCGCATTGCAATATTTACTCGGTTTCTCATCTTTAAAATTGTTTAAATAATACCTTTTTGTAATAATACAAATTGAATTTTGATGATGAGCTATTGACTTGAAATTTTAAAAATAGGTCAGGACTGGATCACAATGCAATATTCACTCGGTTTCTTGTCTGTAAAATTGTTTAAATAATACCTATTTGTTTAAACAAATTAAATTTTGATGATGAGCTAGATACTTGAAATTTTAAATATAGGTCAGAAATGGATGACATTTCAATATTCACTCGGTTTGTATGACATGGTATGAGTATGGTATGGTATATTATTGTATGTATGATTTGGTATAATACAGTATGGTATGATAGGAAAGAAATTCGTATGGTATGGTATGAGTTCGGTGAGAATATGGTATGGTGCCGATTTGCAATACAGTCTGGTATAGACAGAAGGGTGATCTGCACAAGGAAAATAATAAACCGTTGTCAAGAATTTGCAGAGTTTTTTTTTAGCATAGGTTTTGAGGAAAAAAGGTTGGCAACCGTACGAAAACCCCAAAGATTGGGATTACTTGGGATTGCGTGGGAAATGCGAGGTAACTCAGGTCTTCCCCAGGATTTTCATGAGGGTGAAGGGGGGGGGGGAGAGAAGGAGAGTCTTAACCAAGGGAAGTTTTTAAAGCTACTTTTAGTCCAAAAACATTAGAATACCTCTTAAATATTAACAATTTAACAAATATATTAAAATAAAACATGGAGCGGAATGTACAGAATGCTGATTGCTCTGTGATTGGTCAGCGTCGAAGGTTGGGGGTGCACTTCCACGGCCTTGACCAATCACAGAGCAATACGCAATCCGACCCCCCCCCCCCCCACTCACAGCTGCATCCGCCTCAGGTCTCGACCTCCCAAACGTAGAAAAGTGCACTGACTCAGTTCAGAAATTCCTTTAAATTCAAATTTGAGTCGTGACTTATGTGAGATTTCTTTTAGTAATTCAGTAAGTATGAAAACTTACTTAGGTAATTATTTTTTTAGGGCTATTGGTTTGTTGGCTTGGAGACGTAAATTTGCATTTACTCGTAAATATTTCATTTAATTTCTTCATTTCCACGAAAGTTTCATAATCATAAGAGTACATTGATCAACATCGTGGATAATCCTCCCATATGGGCAAGCCCGTGGTAGAGGATGAGCCTACAAATACAAACAGTTTTGAGCGGCTGTACTGCGTAGCTTGGGCCATGAAATTTCCCAGCCCGAATCTGGTAAGTGCCGAATGTGACGGATGTGAAAACCCAGTCATTTTAATAAACTGAAGGGCAGCGCTTTTCATAATATATATAATATTATTATAGGTACCTATAGGTTACGAAGGTCAAGTAACTGTTACAGCACTACCCCAGAAAGGCAACCCATAGAGCAGCAACGACTGGACCAGCGCTCAATATTTGGGTTTTCTGCAGTACTTGAGTTGAATTTGAACAAACATTGAAAACGTACTTTACTTCCCTCAGATCAGATCGCGTCTCCCCTCCAGTCCTATTCCCCCACACAATCACCACTGATCCCTCCCTTCAAGGTCTGTAGGTGTAGGGGTGTAGTATTTTCACATTAGCTGCATTTGTAATTCACGTTCAATACAACTTAAACGGGAAAGCTTGTGAATATTATACCGCTTGTGAAAAAGTAGGTAGGTACACATGAGAATGAGCAATCACCCCAAAGGGAGGTACGCATCTTACATTAGCGCCTGTACATACTTATGGTGCTACCGAGGCTTCAGGAGCAGGCATTAGTGTATTCGGTTGGGTTCAACGGCGATTTTTCAACCCAAAAGAGTTTGCTACGCCTCAGTCACAGCTGGACACTTGTATGATCGTATTGACTTCCGACCGAACTCGGGAGTAAGGCAGAGAGGAACAGCCACTATCCGTTCGTCTGTGCCTACCACTTTCGATACCTACGAGCATATTGCTTGCGACTTTTGATGCTTTCTTCACACTATCACGAACCTGAATGAGGATGATGCAGGTAAATATCAACAAGGACCAAGATATCCCTTGGTCAAGACCAGCGCAGTACGAATGCAATCTGGGTGTTCATCAGAGAATTCGGCAATATTTGCAACTTATCACTAAGTCTTGAATGGGTACCTACTAGCTCGGCATGTTGGGTCTGTGCGTCGCCTTGTTCTGGTTTTTATGAGGCCTCATTCAGATGACAAGTTAGTTTGAGTATACTTACGAGACATGTTGGTCGTTCTTCTGACTTGGACACCGATGATGGCCTCCATCGGGACTTCTGTCCTGGGGATGCTCACTGCGTGCGGTGGCAGGTAGATCGGCTCTAAGTTTCCAAACTGACAATCGCTGGCGATGCTCCGACGACATGCCGCGTGCGACTGTGGACAATTGAAATCATTGAGCTTCAAAGGAGACAAATTTTTACATTCAAATGCCATCAAATTCATTGATTTCTATACTAATGGAAGAGGTATGAACAGATACAGAACTGGTTCAAAACCGATTCTATTGAAACAAAAGTCTGGCAACTCGGTGGCCAGAATAACTTCCTTACACATGGGACAAGTACGGATAGTTGGTGAATTTAAATTTGATTAATTACCGACATAAATGACCAATTACAATGAATTTTATTATACTTTTCCGTGTGGGATAAACAAAAGTCAAGTTTATTAAGAAATAATTCCATTGTAAATTTTTTCCCGACTTGAATAATCTATCACTCTATGAAAATGACTTAATTTCTCCCTTACTGGGAAAAACCTCTTATCATGGATATGTCTGTTAGCTTTAGGAGCCCCTCATCAGATCCTGGGCCTATTCTGCTTAAAGTGTAAGTCCTAAGGAGGCTACACAACAAATTACAGCTTCATAGAGTGAATAGCATAGAAATTGGCTGTTGGAGCCACTGATCCCGGCCATAAGCGGCTCAAAGTGTCAGTCCTAAGGAGCTACTTGCCCAAATTTCAAGTCTCTACAACCACGCGAATAGCGCCAAAACAGTCACATTTTGTTGTATCACGCAAATTTTGGATCGAACCCCAGCCATAAGACTTATCTATGTCAAAATATGACTACAGCAGTTCTTCAATTTGGGACGAACAGGGACTTATTCTTCATAATCGCCGGAAATGTGTTCTACATGGGCCGTATAATAATATTATCATATTATGAGCGTCACTTCGACGAGGAACTAACGTGTAACTATTATCGTAATCAACGAAACACTTGAAGAGACCCGTCATACAAGCATCGCCCATCCTGGACACTGAGAGCAACACATGGATCAAAACGAACCAAGAAAAGGCTGATACATTTGCTCGACATTTGGAAAAAACATTTACGCCAAATCATGGTAGCCCTGATGAAGAACCGCTCGAAGATGTTCCGTTATGTGATCAAGAGACCGATATACAGCGGGTCACCGTCAAAGAAGTGCAGCAGACCATAAAAAAAGAAATAAGTGCGAAAAAGGCACCTGGATATGATCTAATCACAGGCCAAGTCCTTAAAAACCTTCCCCGGAAAGTGGTTGTTAAAATTACGCAGATCATCAACCCTGCCATCAATCTATGCTATGTTCCACAGCTGTGGAAGCTTGCTGAGGTCATCATGATTCCAAAACCTGGTAAGCCAGCTGAACAGTTGACTTCCTACCGACCAATATCTCTCTTACCAATCCTCTCAAAGCTCTTTGAGAAACTTATCAACAATCGACTGATAAAAATTGTACAAGAAAGAAACCTCATCCCATCTCACCAATTCGGGTTTCGACGGCAGCACTCTACAATTGATCAGGTGCACCGAATAACGCATATCATCGAGCAAGCGCTCGAACACAGAAAAGTCTGCTCGGCCGTTTTTCTGGACGTCACTCAGGCGTTCGATAAAGTTTGGCATGAAGGACTCAATCATAAGCTCCGCAAAATGCTTCCAGCCTCATACGCCAAGCTGTTACAATCTTATCTTTCAAATCGCTACTTCCGAATCAAGCAAGAAGATGCATATTCGGAGGCCAAAATAATTCAGGCTGGTGTTCCACAAGGAAGTGTACTTGGCCCTCTCCTGTACCTGCTTTTTACCAGTGATCTACCAGAACGAGAAGAAAATACTCTGGCAACATTTGCGGATGACACCGCAGTCCTTGCCGTTGGTGAAAACACTAGAGAATCCACATCAAAACTATGCAGATCTATCAACCGACTACACAACTGGACTACGAAGTGGAGGATCAGAATGAACGAGACTAAATCTGTACATGTCGACTTTACGAATCGTAGGTGTGAGTACATACCGGTACTCCTCAATGACAAAGTTATACCATATGCTAACGAAGCTAAGTATCTGGGTATGACCCTAGATGCTAAACTTCGATGGAAAGCGCATGTCAAAAAGAAGAAAGAGGAACTCACTATCAAATTCAGGAAAATGTATTGGCTGATGGGACGACGATCACCCATGTCGATCCAAAACAAGCTAACACTTTACAATCAGCTCCTCAAGCCAGTCTGGACGTATGGTGCACAACTGTGGGGCTGCACCGCTCCGAGCAACCGCTTGTTTCTTCCAGAATAACGTACTACGCGCGTGTGTAGACGCGTACCGTTACACAAGAAATGATCGACTACATTTGGAACTTCAAATTCCCACAGTCGAAGAAGTTATCAAAAAGCAAGCATTAGCCCATCAACAGAGGCTTCGTGGCCACATCAATGAAGAGGTTGTCCAGCTCCTTGATGTTGATGGCCTACTCAGAAGGCTTAAAAGAACAAAACCTCATGACCTGTGGGAGTGGAGTGTTTTGTGAAAAGTGTTGTGAAATCATGTTGTGAAATGAAGTGTGTTCAGTGGGATCAGTGAACCCATACCAGTGCATCAGCTGCACAAAACTTGAAGCCTTTTAGAAGCCATGTTACGTATCTTAGCTTCTTAACAATCAATTAACAATGCATATCAAATTTAAATTGCTAATAAGTTGTAAACTTGGTGCAATAAAAATTTTCACAAGAAAAAAAAAAAAAAAAAAATTATCGTAATCAGTTGAATGGGATCCGAGTTGTGAGATTCTCAGGCATTTCATGATTTTGATGCGGTTCATGTGAGAACATCCAGAGACCAAACCGCACAATCTCTGAAAATTCAACAGAGATCGTCATAAGGATTTGATCACAGACAGACCGACAGATTCGAAACCATGTTTGTTTAGGAAGCTATGGAATGGTAGGTAGGTGGCAGGTCAGGGGCTGGCGTCAGCTGGATGACACCCCCACAAAAGCATGGTAGGTTCTGGGCGTAAGTACATGCTACAGTATACCAGGTAGACCCATTTGCAATCAGAGAATGTCTGGTGACTTCCACAATATTTGTGGGGCTAGAAGCAAATCATGGGCAATTGCTTGAGCGCCACGCCAGGCCACGCCAAAAAAGTGAAAATCTCCCGAGGGACCAAGCACGTATTTTCTTACGCTTTCCCATTCTAATACCTATTTGGATACCCTAGTAACGTTTTGTTCAATTTTTGGGTTCATTTTGATCAAAAAAGGCGCATGTCCCATTTTGGGTGGCCTGTGGGGGAGAAACATGATGCAGTTTGTTCCCTGAGGGCCATTATGACCCAAATTGAGGCATCGTCATACTGAAGAAGCTTATGTTTCGGGACCTAACTAGGTAGTACCTAACACACAACATGACTAGAACGTTCAACAAACTGCAATCACAACTACTATCTATAAGTAAACAAAGTTATCTACTTCTTTCACATACATTTTGTGGCCGTGTGAAGAAACCACGGAGGAATATAACATCCATATCGCATTTCTCCATGGATGTAGGATGTGTTTTCACATCAATATGATGGAAGAATCCCAGGACCTGGCAGGAGAACTTTATTCCCCTCCAAAGTCCATCCATTCTTCCATGAAGGTGCCCTCAAAATGTCGAAAACCCATCTCCAACTTCATCTTCGATTTTTACTTAGGTACTTAGTCGAAATAATAGTAAGTAAAAATCACATATTATGCTCGGACCAAGTCTGTTCCCAGTCACCTTGGGACCAGCCATGGTCAAC
This sequence comes from Stenodema calcarata, assembly GCA_963920205.1. Lineage (NCBI taxonomy): Eukaryota > Metazoa > Arthropoda > Insecta > Hemiptera > Miridae > Stenodema > Stenodema calcarata. Next base: position 2,272,763 of record OY986050.1, on the reverse strand, counting down.
TCATTGCAGAAATGTGCTCCCCGCACAGGCATGGAGCTATAAACGGGAAGTTCTTCCCTGACCCAGATTGGTGCAGGTGGTCCGCCAGCCAAAACTTCTATGACCCAGATCGGGGCTGGTGGCGCTCAACATGTTAAAACCTTCTTGGGAGAATGGGTGAGGGAAAGGCATAATAGGTAGCTATTGGCTACTGCAAAAGTGAATCCTGGTGGGGATGCTGGGGACTTCAGTAAATATCTGCACAGAATCGGAGCCACATTTGTTCAGGAAGCTGTGGAAGACGCCACAGGAAACTTCGCTGTTGCTCGACAATCGTTACATCGACTTCTTGCATAATACAAAACCTATTTGGTGCTGAGGTCGCAAAAACCAAAAGTTCCATTGTACAGGTAAAATTCAAGCGTATTCCCTCCTATACCATCTATAGGTACCTACTCGAAGGATCAGTATTGTATGTAAACTACAAATTGGATTGAGGATGCACAACTAATGTCCTCGAGGGGATGTTGACCTTTACTTGTGGAACGTAACAGCTTACCTTGGGTTAGGCCATGGTTCAAATACTACGGCCACGCATTTAGCATTTAATCATAATCCCGCCTGATGGAATACACTCAAGGTCAGATTTGCACAATTATATGCAAGTAATCAACAAACGTGACTGAAAATAATTTTCAGAATTACTCTTCTTTATAGTCGCCACATGTGGGACTGCAAAGAAGAATTTTCAGTCATGGAGAATTTTCAGTTTTGGCATGGACTTCATTTAGGGCTCTCATCAGAGCGTCCTGATACACAAAGGACAGAAGTCCCCCCCCCCCCCCTTAGTGTTGCTCCTAGGCATTGATTAATATAAAATTATAAGATAATTCAAAAATTTAAAGTAAAGCACAAAATTTGCAATATTGGTAAATTGGTAATGTTTCACGTACGTTCTACGGCGGATGCTCAGGAGCGTACGGGATTGCGCGCGGGGAAGCGCGCACACTCAATCACGCGTCCTTGTCATATTGGAATTTTTTTGGAATTTGTTGCAATCATAGTAATATAAATACCGTAGTAGTTCCATCACACATTGGCCGCAAAATGACCTTCCTTAGGCATGACGCGTCCTTGATCCCAGAAACAAATTAACTCTGTACAGTAATTTACCTCATCTACCATCACTACTATTTCAGTGATTGAGGGCAACTAACAATAGCGTGTAGGCCATGGAACGTTGCTATAACGGAAAAATATTTTGAAAATATCAAAAATTGGTTTTAAGCAGTCGAGCTGCCCACAACGCTGCGCACCGAGTCATCTCGATGAAGCTAAACCGGCTATTTTGGAATTTATATAAAAATAAATAGGCGGGAGGAAACGCGGAGTGTAGTTTTATATTTAGTCAAAATGGACGCTGGGAGAAGGGGTGGCCACCTGTCATTCGGTAGATTAGTAGGGCTAAGCCCTACCTCGCGAACTTGCCCACGTTTTGGGCCGAAGTCCCAATATTTTACAGCGTTTCGTGTTCTCACTTGCCCACACACTAAACACTTCATCCGATCTTAATACTTAGATGTAATAAGATTTCTTAGAAAAAAAATTCTTTCGTTATTTTCGGTAATTTCGACGAATCAAAATTGAACACTTTTGATTTCCGTTCAAACAAATAACTTATTGAATAACAAACTTACAAATAACTTATTTTCACTGTTTTGCCTCAGGAAAATAAGTTTTGCCCACAATTATTGTGGGGAAAGGATGTGAAGGATTTACAATCGTTTCAAGGTTGTTGAGATTGTATTGTTGCATGTTCCGGATTTGCAACAAGCCTCATTGTCGTGGAGATAATTGATGGGAATATTTTCTTCACTCAACTACTTATTTGTAAAAATACCCTCAACCATCCCTGAACTTTTAGTTACCTATCAGTTAATAGTTTCCATTAAACTTTCCTCTTAGATAGGTAAGTATCCGAGTTAGGTATGGAAAAAAACCCAGAAGGGGGGGGGGGGGTTGTAATGGATGGTTTGCTGAGTTTCCCCTGTAACCCGGGGAGGTTAGGCAATTACGCCCACCCAGAGAGATAGCCTGGTCTTCTTTCACAGACCTACCTATCCCCAGAGCAGACGAACCAAAAACACAAGAAGCAAGGGAAACTCAGCAAACCATTACAGGTTAGACTTAACCATCCTTAACCCGTCCCCTGGCTTCGTCCCTGAGCCAGTCATCCTTAATCACTCCAAGTCATCCTTAACCATCCCCAGTCATTCTTAACCTTTTCCAAACCACCCTGGACCATTTCAAGCCCTCCCTACACCTTCCTACCGAGCCCCAGCCTTTTTTAACCTTCCCAAGTTCACTATACTTAGTCTTAACTATATGCCTCAATGCTATCTTTAGATGATTCCAAACCTTATTTGAACATCTCAAGGCGATTCGGTCTCACCAGCCCGCCCCCCTCACCAGTCCATTTTGACAGCCCAAAGATATCATTGAGCAGTGCTCAATCAACCCTAGTTGTCGGTCCACGTTCCAAGCCTTTCTTAAGCATCCCAGCCCCTCTTCTGCCTCACCAGGAGCTCCCTAGTCATTTGAAACGGTCCATAGGCACCCTTGAGCATTCATCATTCACCATTCCAAGCCTTTCTTGAGAATCTCAAGGCCTCTTCTGCCTCACCGGACGGTTTTAGTCATTTTACACAGTCCAAAGCCACCCTTGAGCAGTCCTTAACCATCCCCAGTCAGTGACGTAGCCATATTTACGATGTGTGGGGGGGGGGTCAGACTAGGGCCTACTCTGAGAGGAATGGAATACCACGGAGTGGTGAAGATCGGTACAGGTGGGTCGGTATTAGTGCAGCCCAAATGGTAGAACTGTGTGTATCAACAGAGTATGTGCTTGCAATGCACATTCTTGGGTTCCACTGAACAGGAATTGGGCAATTTGTACGAGTTGCCCTTCTGTCCATGTTGAATGCAACACTCGCATGCCCCAGGGCAGGTGTTCGGTCCGGTCCCAAAACTTGCACCAAACATTAACAAATCGGTCCCAACTTACTCCAGGAGAAGATCAGAGGTAACTTACTCCGCGCATGCGCTGTCTTCTATTCTAATAACCTGGAATAATCTGTTGCTTGTTGCTAATGAATACTTATGGCTTTCGAAGTATCCGTGCTTTGTATCAGAGCATTGAAGCTGTAGTCTGTACTGCATTCTCGAGACCTGTCTCTGTCCATCAGAACTCAGAACTTCCTCGGTTCAGCCAGCTTAAACATGGCAAATGCTTTGTCGCTGGTACTGTGGCGTAGTAGATAGGACCTCACCCACTTTATATTATCACCAAAACATGATTCAAAGTTTCCCCAAACAGTTGCTTCTCCTGACGCGTTTGATAAGTAACGTTAGTTAAGTACCTAAGTATAGCTGTTCGAAAACGGTGGAAACGTGATTCGGACAATGGTCATTTTGTAAAGTCAGGGCAAATTTGAATACTCACTGTCATTCCGCACCACTCGCATCTGAACCCGGAGAGGCACTCGACGGAACCGCATTGCTTCTTGCAGACGGCGCATCTGGAATTGGGCGGAAGGTTCCCTTCCCTCCAGTGATGCTCGTGGTGGACTAGCGACAGCTCCTTTCCCGGTAGGTAGGTCGCGTTTTCCTTACAGTCCGCCACTGCGAAATCTTGGCAGTCCACGTGCACGAAGTACTCGCAGACTGGAAAAAATTATAATAAACATGTGTCAAGTCATATGCCAATAATAGAAAGAATACAATCGAGAATGGATATAATCGAAAATGGATACAATCGAGGATGGGAGAAGAAGATTAACTTTTACACTGAACCGATGTACCAGAGTATTAAAAATGGTTAGATACTGACAAAAGCACAATGAAAGTGCTGCACGTATTGGTAAGGGTCTGAAGACATGTACGTTTTTTCCCAAGATAATTTGAAATGTTTAAATGACACTAAATAGGTTCCACACCTGGAACTCAACCTATAAGTTCCTATACCGTCAACCTGTATCTACATTCGTATATCAAATTCGTACGCCTCTTGGGTACAGCTGGGCTTCTTATTCTTGTGCATTCAAATCCAACATTCTTGTGGTGCTATACTACCCGTAGCTTAGTTTTTAAATCTCCACCCGTACGCCTCTGGGGCCTTCTCACAGCTAGGCTTCTTATTCTTGTGCATTCAAATCCAACATTCTTGTGGTGCTATACTACTCGTAGCTTAGTTTTTAAATCTCCACTCGTACGCCTCTGGGGCCTTCACACAGCTGGGCTTCTTATTCTTGTGCATTAAAATCCAACATTCTTGTGGTGCTATACTACCCGTAGCTTAGTTTTTAAATCTCCACCCGTACGCCTCTGGGGCCTTCTCACAGCTAGGCTTCTTATTCTTGTGCATTAAAATCCAACATTCTTGTGGTGCTATACTACCCGTAGCTTAGTTTTTAAATCTCCACCCGTACGCCTCTGGGGCCTTCACACAGCTGGGCTTCTTATTCTTGTGCATTAAAATCCAACATTCTTGTGGTGCTATACTACCCGTAGCTTAGTTTTTAAATCTCCACCCGTACGCCTCTGGGGCCTTCACACAGCTGGGCTTCTTATTCTTGTGCATTAAAATCCAACATTCTTGTGGTGCTATACTACTCGTAGCTTAGTTTTTAAATCTCCACTCGTACGCCTCTGGGGCCTTCACACAGCTAGGCTTCTTATTCTTGTCCACTCAAAATCTATATTATGTGATGCGAAGTAAGAGTTCCTATTGTATGGTTTTTAGTTGCAAACTTGGTTTCTTTGGCACTTTGCCCAGTTATTAAAATAATGAAATTCGGGATTCGAGCACGGACCAGCCCAGGGATGATTCTTGAAACTTATCATAACTCCAAGTCAACAAGCCAGTAGAATATAGGAAAGTTCCAGTTATGCAGCATGAATTTATGAGAAACGTACCTTATTAATTAATTGACTCTTCAACTAGGTACCAGAAAAAGTTTTTGGTATCAGCGTAAACATCCTTCAAAATGAGGTGTCACTTCTAAGACTGTTTAATTTAGGGACTTTATGGGTAAGTTTCCCTCCTAAAACTCCCCAAAACCCCCCGGAGAGTGGCCCAATTCTACCCATCTTCGAACTCACCCTTTCGATTGCAAACGCAGATTTTTATTGCAAATTCGAAATCGTCTGGAATGACACATACATATATATAAATACATATGATTTTTTGTGTCTTTTAACAGTGAATTCAGGATGGTTTAAAACGGATTGTGGTTTAAAATTTGTTCAGAAATTCGAGTGTTATAAATTTAGGAGCGGGAACAATAGAATCGGTGAATAGTAAAAGGGCAGTTAGTTGTCCATGTTTTGACAATATTAATATCGATTTAGTAGTTTTTTTTTGTTTTTTTTTAAATCAATATCAAATTAGTAGTTTTGCATTTTCGGGTTCTATATGGGCAGCCGCATCGTTTCATGGTTCTACGCATCGTTTCAATGGTTACTGGTTCAACAAATGGGTAAGGTCCAATTAAACAACTTACCAATATTTTTGGAACAGGACTGTTTTTTTCGTTTTTCCAAAAGTTAGCTTTCTTGGACTATTGCCCTTTTAACATTTTTAGCGAATTTTCAAAGAAATTATTTGAAAATTCGCTAAAAATGAACTGCTTGTGATTACTAACGGAATTTACTTGGAATTTAATACAGCCAAAAGTGCCCATGAGATTTATGTAATTTATTGAGCCAGTGAAGAAAGTAAACAGCTACTCACTTTCGCAGTGGGTGGAAACGGTGTCATCAAGCTTTTTTCGACAGACATTGCAAAACTTCCTCTTATGGTGGGCCTGTTCTGACCAGCAGTGAGCCACTGGGTTCTGGAATAGAAGAACGAAAGAAGTATGAAAATTCAGTTCCAATAACACTTTCAAAAACACTATTGGGGAAGGTAACGTACGAGCAGGTACTGGTCAGGACCAGCATGCTATAGGGAAAAACAAGTTTAGAAGAACGGACGCCCACGCACAGGAGTGAGCCTACTGTTCGATTCCCATCCACATTAATTTTTGTACTCACCCAACTAGGACTGATAGAAACAAGGATAGAATACTTAATCATTTTGAAATTGAAATTTGTCTGTACTTTCAAATAAATATTTCAGTTTCTTTTTTACGCAGGCGGTACACCATGTCGCCTCATTCTGCCTGCTGATAATAACTCTCTGATAACTGAGTCTATTAATTGTTTTCTGTCAAAAAAAGAAGTATACCATGCGATTCAGTAATAAAGAATCTATAAAATGGCAACTCTGGCTGTTTTTGTAAATATAAGTGCAATGAAAATTCACAATCCAAAATCTATATCGCAGTTCTACGAGCGCCTACACGATAAGTATTTTTAAGGGTCTTAATGGATATTTTGAGCACTCTGGAATGAACGTAGAAAAGGTTTCAGGTTTCATAATAAGTAAATATAAGAAATAATCGGTAAATATAAGAATGAATAAACTTGCGTTAGGCAGAACAAAAAAGCAAACCTCAGAAGTAATAAAAAACGTTTTGGGTGGAGGTTGGGTGGTTTTCCCATTCAGGTGAAAACGATTCAAACATCAAAATGAACACAGAAAAAAACCCCAAAGATTATACAGCAGAATAGACACGAAATAATTAGAAGTTCAGACAGCAGCAAAAAAGTTCCGTTTTTTTAAAGAATCACAGCTCACTGGCAACAACCACATTAAATGTCACATTAAATATCAAATCAAATTAAATCACAAATAATCACATTAAATCCCTTTACAACACGACCAGACACCGTTTTATAGCCAGAACTACAGCTACAACCATGGTCAGCATTACCTCCCCTCTGTGCGCTACCATCAACAGGCTGGTACTGAGGTTCCTCTCCATTTAACAACGGGTTATTCTGAATCATTTCTCCATCTATTCCCAAGTCAGATTGAGAATTTTCCAAACCAAATTTAGAATTTTCCAATCTAGTTGAGAATTTTCCAAATCAAATTGAGAACTCAGAACTTTTTTTCGACACAGGTACCTATGCTTTGTAGAAGAGACAAAAACATGAGTAATGCAAGATGGAAAAGGATTTATTCATAGTTTAAGTTCATATTTTAATTATGAAAAAGTGCAGAAATTGAAACCATCCCTAACCCTATACACTCTTTGTCGCTGCGGTGCATCATGCGATTCTTGCGTATCAGTGCTCTGATTGGACGAAGCTATAGGACTATAGGACCTTCAACGGTTTCCTGGGATCGTCAATCGTTGAAACACAGATCGTAACGAACTAGATTTTTGTGAATCCCCTCCATAAAGGAAAAGGTTGTTTATTGCTTTAGGGAAGGGGCTGCAGACGGGCAAAGTGCAATATGGGATAGATAAGTGGGCAGTTCAGTAACTATCTGCCGTTGATGTGATACCTACCAAGGTAGTACCTGTCTTCCGATTTCTTTGATAAATACCTACTGACGGTTAATCACTGTTCGTAGTTTCGTCATTAGAAGTGAAAAGATCAATTTGATTGAGAAAATTCTTAATTTGATTTGGAAAATTCTCAATTTGGTTTGGAAATTCTCAATTTGATTTGGAAAATTCTCAATTTAACTTGGAAAACTTATATAACAATCATTCAATGTTTAAATAAATGATGAGTTTCTTCTGTGTTCCCTTTTGCCATACCGATTTGCAAATACCAACAACCTGAAATCCAATTTCTTCACAATCTGTCCCTTCTTCCAAATTTTAGAGAATCACACTAAGTGTCACACTAAACGATCAGCCCTCAATATTCTCAAAGTAATGAGGTTGTAGAATCGTGAGGGCTGATCGTTTGACAACTTGGTATCTCCCGATATTACATCTGATGCTACATCAAAATCTCCAGATATGGATTATTACAACGCAAAATGGATTATTGCAACGCAATGTCATAGATTCTGTGACACTGCGTTGCAATAATCCATTTTGCGTCCGCCAATACCGTTGCAGATGGCGGTGCCGTACTGAATTGCCGGTCGCCATGTGAACGTAGCGTTAGTGAATTTACTGGAATGTTTAGTGGAATGTTTAGGTCTAAATAGTTTAATTATAAAACAGTCCCTTTAACATCCGATATCCATACTCTTGATGCATCTCAATCCAAACAAGAATCCCATTTCGTACGAAGGAGTTGGGCCCCCAAATGTGAGACTGGCCGAGGACAAGTCCCGTTTTGCTTCTTCCCACGCGTGACACAATATCAAAAATTCAATCTTGCAGAGGAGGATATTGGGGTGAATCCACCTGCCTGGTTTTTCAAATAAGGAGCCAACTTCTAATTACTTATTTGGCTCGTCTCCAAGACGGTTTCCAGGTTTTGGGAGTCTGGTGTGAAACAAAAGTGGTAGCCCACAAGAAGGTACAGGAGATCAATTTGGGCCAATTTTTGCACACTTCTAATTCTACCTTATTTTACTCGAATATTCCGGTGAAACGTAAAACGGAAATATCGTGAAGATTAGAAACCCCTGAAGATGTATTGCATCGTTTGGATTTGGATACATGATGGTCTGAAACGGATTTGTTTGAGGTAGGGACGTTCGATACCAGTAATGTATCGAATATTTCCTTTCGATACCAAGTATTTTTGGTATCGATTCTCATGATTTGAGTATGAGTACTCATATCGATACTTTGGTCCATACCTATCGAAAGAAATACTCAACTACCGAATTGAGAATTTTCCATTAAATGACCAAAAAGAAACCAAAATACAATAAAATACAAAAATTTACATTTCAACAAAATCGGTGAGAATCTATTCCAGGAACAATTTTTCCTGGTGTCATTCATGTCATTCTGAACCTTGAGGCCTGGACAGTAACTTCAAATTCTTGACACAACGGTTTATTATCTTCTTTGTTCAGATCCTCCTTCTGTCTAATTCACGGAATGATAGAACTCCAGCTCATCATCCAAATGTAATTTGTTCAAACAAATAGGTATTGTACAGACAAGAACCCTACTGAATATTGCATAGTCAACCATCCTTAACCCCTGTTTAAAACTTGATCCAAATTTAATTTGTTAAATAAGTATTGTTTAAACAATGTTACAGACGAGAAACTGAGTGAATAACATTACATTGTCATCAATCCTCGACATTTAGTGATCTAGACAGAAGGGTGATCTGAGCAAAGAAGATAATAAACCGTCGTGTCAAGAATTTACAGAGTTTTTTTCTAACGAGTGCACTCTTTAGAAAAAAACTCTGTAAATTCTTGACACGACGGTTTATTATCTTTACCATGGTTTTTGCGAGTACTCATGTATATCGATACTTTTCATTCGATATTCGAGTAGTATCGAATATGCCTATCCAAGTACTTAAATGAGTACTGGTATCGATACTTTGGAAGTATCGAACATCCCTAGTTTGAGGTTCTTTGCTCTTTCTACTTTGCGACCTGATCCAAAACATATGGACCCGTCTTCCTGCTGAGGGAGGTCCTAAAAATCGGTAATTGGTAATGGAGATGGTAAACTAGTGGCTGATACAGCTTAGTTTACCGCTTCCCCTCATGAAAGTAGACAGGAGTGCGATGGTGGACCTCGAGGGTCAGTTTCAGCAGAGCAACCCCCATTTCAAAGTTCTGTCATAAACATGGGTACCATCGAGGGGTCTGCATCAACAAGGGGTTAACTCCATGTTATCAATCAAAGCGTCAACAGCTTCATGGTGCTCCAAAAAAACGAAACAGCCAACTCCATCTAGCGGATTTTTTGATAACTATTGATGGAGGGAAACCCCTTGTTGCACCAACGAAAGAACGATTTTTTTGTCGAAGAAACGTCAATTAGCTCATTTTGCCCAAAAATGAGAGTTGAGTCGTTCTTGCTGCAAACCCCTCAATCGTCACATACTGCGACATACAGAATGAATGCGAAATGGAGCTTGCCACTAATTGGTCGCTGTTATTTGCAGATGTTATTTATGGGTCATTCTCTGAACATGTACAAATTCGAGTCCCGGAAGATGTTCAGGGGCATTTATTGACAAATGTTGGATTTTTAAAAATTCTCTCGTTGGGTACATTCACAATGAAGTAATTTTTGTGGATTATACGCCCTTCCATCATCATTATCAATTTTAAAATATTACTCAAAGCCCCCATTTCACACTCCTTCACCTTGTCCCACAACTGAGGTTGCCAACTTTAGAAAATTGTATTGTATTCGAATAATGAGATAATTTCCTCCAGAGCCTGGTATTCTATGTTTATAATAATCGAATTTGAGTTCAAATAGTCAAACCTCGAAAATCAGTAATATCTGAAGAAATATGTAGACTTATAGCTATGTCCCATAGGTTGGTTCACACTCCTTCACCTATTTTGAAACTGAGCGCCATTGTCCTGAATTAGCCTTTTAGAGTGAAATCAGCTGAAGTGGTAACACTGTGGCATTCCCGCCTAAATACCTTAACCTCTGTTTTGATGCAATCCACGTGGGGTAGCTCCTCAGTCAGTTTGTCATGGATGTTTTCTTTTGGCGTTTTTATCTCAATCACATGATGAATTGAGTACCTGTTTACTAAGAAAACCACACTCCTTCACCTCACACTCCTTCACCTAACCCAAAAATGAACATAGGTGAAGGAGTGTGAACCCAGGTGAAGAAGTGTGAATCATAGTCATTATATTACTGTTTCCCATGTAGTTTACCCGAACCAAGAATGAATAGTTCACCATTGAAGAATATAATGAATTTTTGGCATTTACCTAATGTTATTGAGCTCCTACTTAGACTCAAGGAGCATTTGTGTGGAGAGCATGTCTGTATGAATGAATCTTGGTTCTGGTGCGATGACATTATAAACAACCACTGATTTTTGGGTCTTAGACTTGAAATTTGGATTGTATACTCTTTGGATTACAAATACGGGTTATAACAATAAATTAATCATTTAAGTTAGCATAAAATCTGGAGGGGCGTGTCGATAATAATAAATAAAATAAAAAATACGAGTTCCCAACAATTTTTTTTTAAATAAACAGATTCGACAGATTCGTGGTCTGACGAATGTATTTACTTTTTTTGCAGCAATCACTGCTTGTGATGGCTCCCAGAAATCAGACTAAAGAAGAGAGGGCGAGGAAGAAGCGGGAGTGGGATAGGCAGAGGAGAGATCGAATGAATAGTGACCCAGTTTTACTGGAAAAACTTCGTGAAAAAGAGCGCGAACAATACAAGAGAAAAATTGAAGGAAAAAAAAGTCAAACTAGTTTGCGATATGACAGACAGAGAACATAGGGCTCAGAAAAAGATATGGAGGAGGAAAAATAACGAAGCTTATGCTAGAAGGAAGCGAAGAGCGAATGAAGAGGGGAATTCATTGGATATCCCTCAGTCGAATTCAAGAGCACTGTCCCTTAAGCAGCGAGGAAGAAAGAAGGTTCGCCGTGATAGATCTAAACTGATGAAGCAGAATCAGAAGCTGAAGGAGGAAGTTGCCAAATTGAAGAGAGTTACTGAACGTCTTAGGAAGAGGCAGTATAGACTGCAAAAAACAGAACTAAAATCCCCCGGAAAAAAGATGAATGATCTAGTCAGTTCAGGGAACAAAAAAGATATAGTGAAAAACCTATTGTTTGGCCAGTCATTGAAACAAGTTACCGATCCATCAAAAGCAGAAAACTAAAGAGTAGGTTTAGTGCAATCTTCACCAAAAACATCAATTTATTCAGAAAGTACAAGTTGATGGGATTGGTGGTTGCCTCAAGAGAACTGCTGATAAAGTGGTGGCTTGTGGGAACGACGTTAGCGATTTTCGATCATTCGTACGGGTTCTGCAAGACAACGTCCGCAATATTGCCCTGTATGTAATCGGAAATGAAGGCAGTTATTCCATCGACTATAACACCTTTTAAGGGTACCTACAACAAAAGTTCATCAGGTGATATATGACTCGAGTGAGCAAGGACTGCTGAAAATGAACCGATTAAGTTGCTTTGACTGTATTGGGTGTACTAAATTCTTGATAGGCAAACACCATGTCGTCCAGTCTGAAGATCCCGATCCTGTAGATTGTGTCCATGTCGATGACCTGGATGTTGGTATAGAAGAAGGAGATTTACCGCAGCAAGAGGATATATTAAGTGACGAACGCCTTTCATCTCCTGCTGCATACTAGCTCCACCAAACATCACTGACTACGAGTAATCAACTGAACCCTGGAGATTTCATTCTTGTCCGATTAACAGGACCAGGGAATCAGCAGGTCTCAGAGTTCCGGTACGTGTGCTGCATTGAAGAAGTGGATGATGATCAGAACATAACTGTCCAGGGGTTCATTTTCCATGGTTCCAAACGAGAGTTCATTAAAAAAGAAAATGATGTATTTTCTATTGACAAAACAGATATTTGCATGATACTACCAGCGCCTAATTGTGTGATAAAAAAAAAGGAAACTCATTTATGTATTTCCTTTAGAAATAAATGTGCAAGAAATGTCCCACTGATGGTTAAATAGTTTTTATAACGGATAAGTTGATAGTTCCTTCCTTAGATTCTTCATCGTTAATTTGTTTCTGTTTTCGTTCCTTAATTTTTTACTACCTACCTACTTTGAATGATCTCATGTTTTAGTCCATTCATGTTCATGTTTGACTATTAGTCACGGTTCTTTGTTTGAAATATTCAAGACTGTTCAGGTGTACTTACTCAAAACACATAAGTATAAGTTAACGTACTCGTATGTGTCTCCAATAAAGACTGTAAAATGTGTGATACTACATTAGAAGATAGTACTATATAATAGTACTTTATTTTTACTGATAACAGTTGTATTATTTTTGTCTGAATTAGTTATCTTCATTAAAATAAAAAGTAAAGAACGAGTGATTCAATCTCCCTCACCTCTTTTCACACTCCCTCACCTGCTTGATTTTTTAGTACCCCTTTAATTGCAGAACGGTGCATTTTGATGTGTGCATTTTTAATATTTAGTTTAACTAACCGTAAAGGAAGCGGATATGAAAAAGAAAAAGGGAAAAAACCATTATTCAAACCACTTGAAATGTGTACTCCGTTTTTGGCTCTACTCAGAGAATGACCCTTATCTTAACACTTCTTTAATTTGACAGAAAAAGCACTTTGAAATGCTATGCTGAAGAACTTGCCGAATCACTATTGAGACTTTACTAGGGAGAATAAGATACCAAATACGTACAAAGACACCAAACCCTTACAAGAGACATCACCCCCCCCCCCCCCACTATCAACGGCGATAATTATTACTCGAACCCCGCTGTCTCACGTACAATAGGTGCAAGGGCCGAGGCAAATTACTCACGAACAGTGGCCACCACGTACAGGTGCCACCACGCACAGGTGCCACCACTCACAGGTGCCACCACGTACAGGTGCCACTCACGTACCGGGGCCACCACTCACAGGGGCCACTCACGTACCGGGGCCACCAAACCATTCCAAGGAGGCATCAAACACGCACCAGTGACATCAAAGTGTCGTGCGCGTGTGATTTTAGCGTGCTTGCGAGCCCGTTCCTCCCCTTACCGCGCCCGCGAACCCCTTTTGATGTCACTCGTGCGGTTTTATGCCCCCTCGGAGTGATTTGATGGCCCCTGTACGTGTTTGATGCCTTGTAATGTGGCGCGGGGAGGGGGGGGGGCGATGTCGCTTGTATTGGTTTGATGTCTCTTGAACGTGTTTGGTGTCTCTTGTACGCATTGGGTGTCTCAAGTCCCTGTTCGGTGTCTATCGTATGCGTTGGGTGTCTCTTGTGTGTGTTGGGTGTCTCGTACGCGTTCGGTGTCTCTCGTACGTGTTGGAAGTCTCTTAAATGCGTTGGGTGTCTCTTGTGTGTGTCGGGTGTCTCGTACGAATTCCGTGTCTCTCTTACGTGTTGGGAGTCTCTTGTACGTGTTGGGCGTCTCTTATACGTGTTGGGTGTCTCTTGTACGCGTTAGGTGGCTTTTGTACGTGTTTTATGTTTCGTACGCGTTTGGTGTCTCTGGACCCTGGTCTTGTGTACGTGTTCGGTGTCTCTCGTACGTGTTGGGTGTCTCTTGTACGTGTTGGGTATCTCTTATACCACTTGACTGTTTTTTATACGTGTTGGGTGTCTCTTGTACGCGTTAGGTGGCTCTTGTACGGGTTGGGTGTCTCTTATACGTGTTTTATGTTTCGTACGCGTTTGGTGTCTCTTGACCCTGTTCTCGTGTACGTGTTTGGTTTCTCTTGTACATGTTTGGTGTCTATCGTACGTGTTGGGTGTCTCTTATTTTCCCTACTGTTGACTTTTGCTTTAATTTCATGACTGCCTCATTGGCGAGGGCTTCATTTGCTTCCTCTCTGGAATTATTTTATTTGGATTTAGATTAAGTTCTTTGAGTAAAAACATTCTGAAGAGCTACCAGTTCTTTCAATTTGGTTACTATTAAATAGCGTCAAGTGAGTCCAAAAGTTCACGCGAACCATTCAGTATCCACGACATCGAAAATGAAGATTATCAATCCAAAAACTCAGTTATTACGTCACTTGATTTACCATGCAACATTGCGTAGAAGTCGACCCTAAAATCATCAGGAGGGGGAGGGGGGATAATGTTTTCATTGTTAACACCTACAACATTTTAACAGTAACACACATCAAACATGATTTTCTACCCTAAACATTAGACAGTTTAGACTGCCGAATTTTTACGCTTACCTTCAAAAGTTTAGTAACAGGGAGAAAACCGAACAATGAAAAACAAGCAATTTTCTCGATTTGAGAAAATTACATTGTTAGGCTCAGTTTACGCTGATCAATTCCTCTAAAAAAAAAAGTTTCTAACGTAATCGTCAATTTTGAATTTGTAGTGTAAACTGAGTGAAGTGTGGAATGAAAATACTTTCCGAAGGATATTTTTCGTTGGAAATTAGTTGTAGAAATCTTCAGATGAAATAGTTCATTCCTTATAGGACACACCCTGTAGAAGAAGGAAAAAGCGATTGACAAGGATTATGACGGTAAAGAAGACCAATTTTAGGCATCTTCCAATAAACCGGACAGTAAAATATCCGGGGAGCCTCCGGACTGTTTGTAAATACACGCTCCCTTCGTCTGTGTTCCATTTTTATTTGTTGTAGATGCGTCAGCGGAAAGAACAAAACAAAAGAAATCCGACTTTGACGTCACGGATTGACATAAGGAGTGAGGTAAACACCGCTTCAACGGATCGAGTCCACCAGATGGCGCAGAAAACGTATGTTATTACAACAGAAATGCTCTTGAGTTTTTTTTTAAAAAGAAACATACCTACAAAATACATGCGAAGATGCGCAGCAGGTGTTGTGACGGAAATCATGACGCACGGGATTTACAACGTGACGTCTTTCAGTATTGCGCCCCAGCTTACGAAGCGGTTTACGAAACTGAGCCAAATAAACCCGGATTTTCGAATGTCTTACAGTTGTGATTACGTTTTACCAGTCCTATCGCATCAGTAAAATGAACTTAAATAACGTTTGACGAACTGTTTCCACTACAAATGATTCAAACGTCGAACGGAACCAAAGTCCTGCTCCAGTTTCAATATTTATATTTATTCATACATACGGGCATTGCTGCCCATTTACTTAATGAAGAAAAAACAAGGCAGCGATGGAGAGATAGGTTAAAATTGTAGATAAATATTGTAGTTCAAATAAAATAACCTTTTAGACTGATATTTGGTACAAATTCTTGACAACGGTTTATTATCTTCTTTGAGCAGATCACCCTAATCTAATTCAAGAAATGATAGATGAAACTTTAGCTCATCATCCAAATTTAATAAAACAAATAGGTATTGTTTAAACAATTTTACAGCCAAGAAACCGAGGGAATATTGCCTTGTCATCCATCTTTACCCCATGTTTAAAATTTCAAGACTCGAGCTCATCATCAAAATTCAATTTGTTTAAATAAATAGGTATTGTTTAAAGAATGTTACAGACAAGAAATCAAGTGAATATTGCATCTTCATCCAGTTTTGACTTATTTTAAAATGTCAAGTCTCTAGCTCATCGGCATGTTGAAAAACAAGTAGTGTAAATTATTATTAATTATTTATAATGTTTATTAATTACTTTTGATAATGATAATTGTAATAGAACAATACGTGAACAAGGGACCATCCCATCTTTGCCTCCTAACCACCTCCATCTGTTCACATTAACTCGATATCTGAAAACCATGTCCTATTCGAATTAGCTGGGCACTGACCCGAACATTGACCCGACAGGCTGCCGCATAATTCACCCTCATGTTGACGACTTTTGAACTGCTCCAACTTTGAGCCCTAATTTTTAACGAACGGCTGGTAGTACAAAGCTACGGATGGTCTTAAAAAATTCTAAAAAATAAACTCTTTAGATGTGAACTGAATTTTTCGAGTTATGAAATTTTCCAAATTTCAAAATTCGATCGCAGATAATAAACCAAAACGGACTTTACACAGTAATATGGTAGGTGAGGCAAGGCAAGTAGTGGGAGGGTCAATTTTGGGCGCAAAACGATTTGCAAGGGCCATAAGACGGCCATAAGAGGGGGCATTACGTCGATTCGTGTTCACTTGAAGGAAAAATTAAGGGGTCTGTCTCTTGATCTGGTATTCACGCCAGGAACCCGAAAATTGGTGCGAATTGGTGAGATCAAATCGAAAGAAATTCAAGGGTGAGCAAGTGGAGGAGGGAGCACATGGTATCATATGGAACGATATAAGAATTAGCAGGAAACAGTGAATCCAGATTAAATTTGTAATACACAAACCGAAGAAACATGTGCTGGATTTTTTCAAGTTTTTCGACATTAAGTAGGTAATATCGATATTATTGGGGTAAATAAATAAATAATTTGTTCCGATGTTGTCGATTCAACAAAAAACGAGATTTTCTGATCAGGGTTGAAATTTGATTGTTGAACAAACTAAATAAGAATTGAGAGAACCAAAGCCCGCACATCCTGTACAAAGAGCTCAAGACAAACACTCCTAGGTAATCATTATTGAGCTAATAAGAATTATTCCCGAGACTGACGGTATCTATAAACTTATAAAAAAATCTTTACCTATTACCCTACTTGTAAGGTAATAAAGATTTTTTTTTTGAGAATGAAATTAGAAGTTCTCATTCTCAAAATTTCAGAAGTTCTCATTCTATCGGAGAAATAATTGTTATACTCGTGCATAACATGAAAATCAACCGTTAATCAACTTCTAACAAAATTTAATTCATAATTATTTAGTTCATAATCAATATTTGAACAAAATTGCACTTTAAGGGGGCTTGAGTTTTCAAAATATCACTGTCAAATACTAAAACGACTAGAGGAAGACTACGATTTTTAAAGAAAATCTTCAAAATACCACATGGAGACACAACTTGGAAAGGCCTTCACAAATATCAAAATAACGAAAACGTATCGATACTGTAACGTTTTCTGGCAGTCAGGTCTAGGCTAAGGCAGATCTCCACTGTACCTAGAGGCTAAGATGAGGATGAGAAGTTGAGGTATTTTTTAAGAATAATATTTCAACAATTCTATATATTTCTTTAATAAAAATTCTTTCTCTAAAAACTCTTTATTCTATATTCTAATATTCTATAATATTTCTATATTATAGAAATATTTTAGGGGGCCGACCAGGTAGTTCCAAGCTGGTAACTCCCAGTAAAAGGAATGAGGATTAGGGACGTTCCGATACTACCGATATGAGTAGATATCGATACTTTTGTTTCGATAGGTACTACTGGTATCGTATTGGTATCGAATCATCCGATATTATACTCATATCGAAAGAAAATCCGCAGTACCGAATGAGTACTTCCTTTCTAGGTTATCATAATGTTAAATTTTCGTAAGTTCTACTGTTCAACAATATTGAAACTACGAGTACTCAGTTTTGTCAATAGAGAAGTAGGAACTTGCTTTACAAAACGCAACCCCTACGGTTGGTGGTGGTGGTGGTCGTGGTGTATGGTGACAGAGAGTGCTTTGGTTTAATACATGATTAATATTATTATTATCTTTGCATTTTGTATTATAATAAAGCTTTGGTATGATTACAAACGGTTTTGCCAAAATGTTTTTGCTTCCGAGTCTACCAAGGTATTTTAGCTTGTATCAATACCATGTAGGGACTTATTTGATACTACTCATATCGATAATTTTCTCTCAATACATCATCGATATCGATGCCATTGATTTGATAGTGATTCGATACCAAATATCGAATCAAAAGCGGTATCGGAACGTCCCTAATGAGGATCCTGGGCTGAAATGGCGTTCTTATATACTCTAACGTGATAAGGTTCTCCCCACCCCAATAGGGGGCTCGTTTACTTGGTCCAACCTTTTTATTATCTTTTTATTTTTTTATGTTGAATGGTACAATTACAGTGGTTCGTCACATGTTTTAATAACCCCCCCCCTCCCCCCTGGCTACACCATTGTTGCACATGGCCAAATCAATGTTTTTGAGCGATTTTACTTTTTTTGAGTGCCAATGACGTCCACGATTGAATTCAGCCTTTGTACGGACCTATTGAGCAACCCCTCGAAATTTGGGAAGTACCTATCACTATCTTGAAAATTGAGATATCCAGCTGACCCCCACAACCCCCTCCCGCCCATGAATCCGCCACTGAGCAGGACCACGTCATCAGAATACGGACCCGTACTACCCAAACCAGTACCTCTGGTCAATCAAAGTATAAGCGCAATACACAGGGCGAGTGAAAGGTGGTAGGTAGAGACCAGTAACAGGTACAGTCATGTAAAACAACCGTGTTTCTTATGTTCTTGTGTCAATGTAGGGTTTTTTTTTTTTTTTTTAATAAAAAATTTCGTCGTCCATCTCCTAATCTAAGTATAGTTATCAAAGAAGGTCAGAAGGATCTGGAAGGAGCTTGGTATCAGGAGACGTGAGTTGGGCACCCCCTTCAAAACTAGGTCAACACTGGAAGGTACTCGGGGCAACCTGACGGGTTCCCAGAGCGTTTACTCCGAGTCTGGTGAAGTTTAAGTGGAAAATCGGAAAAATAAACAAACAAAAAATCGACTATTCAGGATTCGAAATTGTTCACGAGTACAAGTTGGAAAGTAGAAATTTGAGTTTTATTCGAAATCATCTACGTATGTATGCAAACGGTTGGTTGGGTTGGGTTGGGTTGGGTTTGGAGTGGCGGAGAGTTTGGTTGGCGGTGGTGGCGGTGGTGAGGGGGGGGGGTATAGACAAGAGAGACGGAGATATCGGTGGGGTTGCCGTAGCAACGAGAAGCTTGGAGGCTGCGGAGGGGAAGGGGGATCCAGTGAGAGGAGTGGGGGGTTGGGTGGCGGTGTAGGGGAGGGGGAGGGGGAAACCGATCGATCTTGAAAGGCAACTCCTTCCAGCACTACATTGGCCTCGCTTGTGAAACACTATCAGCTGCTCGCGATCCGCATCCCACCGCTTGATACCTCCGAGTGATTACAATCATTCGAATCCCCCGATCAACCCCCCCCCCCCCCCACTACCACCAACCCTCCATCCCCTTGTGAACATCACTATTGAAATATAAGTAGTGTTATTTATAAAAAATAACATGCTTTGGTCAAAATATTCGATATGGCAAACTCTAGGCCATTATATTGCATATTTTAATAGACTCCATAGAATACCTATAGTCAAATTAGACCTGAAAGGGGTGGGGTGGGGGGGTTACCTAGAAGTGACGTCGTCAAATACCTACCTGTGGATAACTCTTGACTCCAAACTTAATTAGAATAAGCACATTGAGACAAAGAAACAGGAACTGTGGATCAAGTTCAGAAACGAGTGTACTGGCTGATGGGAAGGAAATCCGTCCTCCCACTTCATAACAATCTGCTAATTTACAAGTAGACTCCACCCAACCTGGACCTACGGGATTCTACTCTGAAGCTGTGCCAAAAAAGTAAAAAATTACGAGCCTAAATTGCTACCACTTGTTTTTAGCGAATTTTCTAAGAAAATTTAGCTATTGTTCTCGGTCCAAAATTTATGAAACTCGCATTTTCAAAAACTTTTCATACCAAAATCCGTTTCAGACCATCCTGAATCCACTGCCAAAAGACACCAAAAATTATCGCACCCGTCGTAGAATACTGTAACTTCTCAAAAAACCACTATTTTGAGAATCTAGTCTTGAAGTTTTTTATTTAATTCATGTGGTACACTAAACGTTACGACATAATTATATTAATCGTATATATTTATGGGGGAATATTCCTCATAAATTCCCAAAATTAAACATTCTGACAAGTGACACCTTATTTTAAAGGTTTTTTTCTTTATGCTGAACACGATGGTGACTTAAGAATTGCAATATCTCATTTCGTTCTCAAACTGGAGCACTTTGAAGATGAACAAACGTGGTTGACACTTGATATGATCTTCATAGTTAGTCTGCTCTAATCTGATGACGGAATGCGATATCGCAATTCTGACTCCACCGTTGTGTTTAGAGTTGAAATATCGAAAAGCTGAGGGGAGTTTGGTGAGTGGGGGGAGGGGGGTTCACTCAAAAAATGAAAGTCTGACAAGTTACACCTCATTTTAAAGCTTTTTACACGCTGAATAAGACGGGGAAGTCAGAATTGGTATATCGTATTCCACTCTCAACATGGAGCACTTTGAAGACGAAGAAACGTGGTTGTTACTTGAGATGTTCTTCATGGACATCATGTTCTTTAATGGAGACGTTTTACATAAAACCAATTATTTCTTCGAAAATTCGCTCTTATAGTCATGCTGCATGACTTTTTTTTGGGTCCCGCAAGGAAGTGTTATAGAGGACCTACCACAACAAAAACAAAAAATACAACTGTTGCTACTTTTGCTGATGACACTGGAATTCTCTCTGTTGGAGAAGATGCAGAAATCGCAACTTACAAGCTACAGAAGTCTACTAATGGGATTGTCAAGTGGACTTAGATGTGGAGAATGAACTGGAACGAATCTAAATCCGTACTCATCAACTTCACAAACCAAAGGATCTCAGCCTTAGATGGTGAGATCAAATCAAATAAAATACCGTACGCTGATACGGTCAAGTACCTGTGCAGAAGCATTTACTGGCTGATGAAAAGGAATTCCGTTCTTTCACTTCACAATAAACTCTGGGGCTGCGCCAAAAAGTCCAACATTAAAAAGATCGAAACCTCACAAAACAAAATACTGAGAAGTATAGTAGGCGCCTCATATTACAAGCGAAATGACGATCCACACCGAGATCTGAGGGTAGAGCCAGTCAATGAATTGCCAAATGAGCGCATAAGCACGAACAGCGCCACCACAAACCTGACAACCTGGAGATGCCCAACGAAGCGTTCTTAGTATCAAGCGTAACGAAACACTGGACTTGATTGTGGTGTGCAAATAGTTGTGTAGTGCATGGGAAACCTAGTGACTGTACTGATCCCGCTGCAAACACTGAGTTATGAATAGGTTTTTGGGCTCAATTTTCCTAAATCCACGATGAAGACTCACTAAATGGCGGAAGATAAATTTTTCTATCGCCTTCAAGCGTCCCCTTTCGCTCTCAAACTTGTTGACAGATATCCACCATCCGGAGAAAACTATCCTAACTGCTCGCGAAGCAGATCCTAACTGCTCAGATGCATTGCGAAGCGAAAGGAGGCGCGAATTTCGAAGCGATGCGATGAGGTGTTCATATTGCTAGTGATTACAGGCGAGTAGGCCAGTCGAGTGTTTGGTGACCCGCAAAGATATCGTTCTATTTGAACACCGTTAATTCGTTTTTATTGGAGAAAAGTGCATTAAAAATTTAAAGATAACGTAAGTGGTTGCATAAAGTCAATCAGCCAGGATGTACGTTAGGAGAATAATATTATATGGTGATATTATCACAATTTGTACCGTCACCTGTTAGAGGATGAAGAGCGGTTTTGGTTCTACTTCAGAATGGGTACAAGTACTTTTATTCATTTATTTATTTATTTAATACGGGCAATGAAAAAGCCCAAAGCAAAAGTATAATATACTATTACTCGTATATGGTGATATTAGAATTATACTATTAGTATTATATTATAATGATATTTGAATAAGTATAATAATATACCTAATATTATATTATAATAATACAGGTAATATTATGTATTATTAATTGTTATTATATTATTGCAGTGGAAGCGTGCTGGGCCCATAACCTTTTGGAAATTCCATGGTATTCTATTAAAGTAGCAGACCTCAGTGGACAGCAGATCTCTCGCAAAAACAAGGAGTGAATTTTGAGGATAACAACCAAAACAAATATTTGAAACTTGGTAACTAATTAGAACAGCAATTAGTTGCCAACAATTAGTTTGGTTTAACAAACTTGATCGGATTCGCAAGCTCACAACTATAAAGTCGATACCAAAAAAAAAAAAAAAAAGTTCTGACTGTTATAGTCGTTGACTACATTTTACCTCAATTTCAAATGCAACACACAAGTAGAAGAGCGCGAAATCCACGTTGATTCGCTTCAAATCGCAACGTGCTTGCGATTGAATCAGACAACCCGCGTGAAACCTCTCGCAATCACTTCGCTCCGCTCGGAGTGGGAACATCCTTCGCCTAATTTTTGAGTTAATACTAATTTGAATTAATTAAAAATTAACAACTAATAAGGCCGTAGAATTCTAGAAATCTCGAATCGGAAAGCACGATATTCTGATCAAGTACTACCTATGTTAGGAAACTGTTGACTCTAGTACTGAGCAGATCGAGAAACCCCGCTGTAGGGTATTTACTTGACCATTAAGAGCACTTGAAACTTAAGGAGTCACGAACGACAAATATGCTGCAATTCTACACCGTGTTTTAAGAATAACGAGCACCTTCAAGTCACATTCAGAGACTACTGTATTCAAGATGACTCTGATGTGGAGGTCCATAGTGAAGATTGTCGCACACTTTGACCTCCACATATTTTTGGGAGGTAACGCAATTGGCACGTGCACGAGCAGTTTTTGGAATTTGCCTAATTATGAATAAATATGAATAAAAATGTATCTTTTCTCCAGGTCCCTCGTCCTGATTTCCATGTATTTTGTTGTCCGCCTAGAATTCCGAAACAAGAATCGACAAACAAACGACTTTGGCAAGGGGGAGAAAAAATTGAAATTTCGCGTTTTCGTCTCCCTGAATAACGACAGTGTCACCATAAATGTGTTGTGTGCGGGTCAAAATATTGGTTTACATCGGCGGCCGGCGAAGTGATTCCGTCTGGTTTACATGCGTGTCATCAACTCTAAGTCGGCCCTCCGGTATCCACAAATAGACCGCCATATTCTATTTATAAGCCCCACCATCCCCACCATCATCCTTCCATCACCTCTGTCCACCATCCCCTCCTCCACGTCTCACCTTCGACCCGAAATACATTATTTAGAAAACCGTCTTTGATACATTCGACGGTGATTTACTTGTTGCTTCGATACTTCGAGCGATTTCAAGATGAAAACCACCACTTCAACGGCGTAAAAGTTTGATTTTAATTGCGTTTCTCCGAAAAATACGTGTTTTTCAGTGAATTTTGGGTGGTCGTTTCAGCAGAAACCCAACAATTTCACCATAAATGTATTGTGTGCGGGTCAAAATATTGGTTTACATCGGCCGCCGTCGAAGTGATTCCGTCTGGTTTACCTACATGTCCAAATTGAATTCAAGTTTTAATGTACCTACTTCTAATCAATCTAAAACAATTCCCAAAAGCACTAGATCTACCAGAATATCATACAAAGGCCCCTAAAAACAAACCTTATCAAAATAAAACGTTTTTTTCGTTTTTCCAAAAATGTGGTTTTCTGGACACGTAGGGTTTCTGAAACGACTGATTCAATTGCCCATAACTCAACAGTAACTCACATGGATATAGACCATAATCTTTATCCATCATCTTATGTTTTCTCTGCTATACGTATTATACTTTGATTTAAATACTTATTTTAAAAGGAATCCTTACCTTGATTAGGCTCGCAGCCATGCTCGAGCATGGCGATATCACTGTTCGGAGACATCGGTCGTGAACCACGAAATTGCAGACTGAAACAATACGAAAAATAAAATTATTTGCATGTTCAATCGCAGTATGTGTTAAGGTAACAGTTACTGTGAGATTGATTCGACCTGTGGTTGATTTAACCACTAAATTCGATCGTCGATAGCGGTGGGACATTAGTGAGCAAAGCACGTGGAGAAGGTCCTCGAAACTTTTCATAACCCTAGGTCAAGGGGAAGGGGTTCAAAACGAAATTTAAAATTTCGACAAAGTCATATCTCAAAATATTTAACTGAACCGTGTACGTTTTACTTCACTTTTGAATGACCTGCAAAATTACAAATCTTTTAAGACCAATTGGATTTTTGTGCGACCAGCCGTTCGTTCACAGTAACCGCGCAAAGGTTTAGGAAAAACACTAAACTTTCGCGTCGAAAACTGCCGTTATGTGACCCAACCCCCAGACGCCGAGAATAAAACTACCTTTTTTCATCTTCCCGGTAAACTACAGTCTAGAAATTTTAACCGTGAGTCGGGGATAGACCACATTGCAATATTTACTCGGTTTCTCATCTGTAAAATTGTTTAAATAATACCTTTTTGTAATAATACAAATTAAATTTTGATGATGAGCTATTGACTTGAAATTTTAAAAATAGGTCAGAACTGGATCACAAAAACACTGGATCACTGGATCACTCGGTTTCCTGTCTGTAAAATTGTTTAAATAATACCTATTTGTTTAAATGAGCTATTGACTTGAAATTTTAAAAATAGGTCAGAACTGGATCACAAAAACACTGGATCACTGGATCACTCGGTTTCCTGTCTGTAAAATTGTTTAAATAATACCTATTTGTTTAAACAAATTACATTTTGATGATGAGCTAGATACTTGAAATTTTAAATATAGGACAGAAATGGATGACATTTCAACATTCACTCGGTTTGTATGACATGGTATGAGTATGGTATGGCATATTATTGTATGTATGATTTGGTATAATACAGTATGGTATGATAGGAAAGAAATTCGTATGGTATGGTATGAGTACGGTGAGAATATGGTATGGTGCCGATTTGCAATACAGTCTGGTATAGACAGAAGGGTGATCTGCACAAGGAAAATAATAAACCGTTGTGTCAAGAATTTGCAGAGTTTTTCGAGTTGTGTGCCAGAGTAAAGACATAAAATGTCAAAAATCTCGTAATTTTAACTCAACGCTAACTGGGCAAAGTGCCGCGGACGGCGGACGGACGGATTTTTTTTTTTTAATTCGATTTTCTGAATCTACGTATTTTGAAACGTAAACCAACAAATTTTGAGCGGTGGGGGGGGGGGGGTTAAAAAATTTTTTCTTTGGGCGATTCCAATGGTTTATTATCGAAGATAATAAACCAAAATCCGTCCGTCCGCCGTACGCCGTACGCCGTCCGCGCCACTTTGCCCAGTTAGCGTTGAGCTAAAATTACGAAATTCGGTTTCTGGGTTTGGACCAGCCCCACGATGACCCTAGGTTATTAATCGATTAGATTAGATATTAATAAACCAAAAATCTACATCACAAAAACCATATGATATTCTAAACGGATGTTCCTTAGTATGAACATTGACGTGTATTTCAACCGTTTGATTCACGATCGTGTTGAGAAGTTTAAACCGGCTCAAAATTTGAGCCCTCATTGTGAACGAACGGCTGGTCGTTCGAAGCCCCGGATGGTCTCGAAAAATGTTAAAAAATATAGTACTCTATGTAAATGTGAACTAAAAAATACACCGTTCCATCTGAATTCTTCGAGTTTTGATATTTTCCAAATTTCCAAATTTGTTTTGAACCCCTTCCCATTGACCTAGGGTTATGAATATCTTCGAGGATCATTGTGGGGTTGGTCCAAACCCATAACCAAATTTCGTAATTTCAGCACAACGCTAACTGGGCAAAGTGCCGCAGACGGAAGGATTTTTTTAAATTCAATTTTCAGAATCTACGTATCTTGAAACCGTTTTTTATTTGGAGGGTCGTAGGAGGTCTAGTTTAAAAAGAGAGAACGCTTTCACGCTTTAGGCTTTAATAAGCCATCTTCAGGGCTCTAACACAGAACGACAACCTGCTGTGAGGTCTGACCATTGTCGGTAGTGACTGGGACGAAGAGGAAATATCTACCAACGTAAGTAAGTAACTGTTTTATTCAAAATTACTTAGAATTTTAAGTGGCTGTCAACAGGGCGTACATCGCAATGATCAGCCTCTTCAGGATTTGATAGAACTACTTCGGGGACACTGGTTCTACCGTCACACTCTACTCAACATAATAAACTAAGCTGTTTGGACAGCTAGTTTACCACCACCCTGTCACAAAGAACTATTTTCAAAATATCATATGCTAAATAATCTGAATACCTAGCAGATTGTCTACTATAAATTCACTTAAAACTTGAATCGCCAGGTTTTTCTGAACGCATTCAGCTACATATCAACATCATATCGATCAACACACCTGGATCACGCTACCGCTACCCAATTTTGATAAAATCCCCAAACCCCTCCAATCTGATGTTTTCTTATTAACAAAAGAGCTCCATAAAGCTCCGTCAAAGCGCAACGAACCGGCAGTTAATCGCATCAACTCAATTGGTATGAAAAGTGAGCTCTGACTATGACATGATTAACGTGTCTGGAGGCCCCCCAGAGGCGCTGGAGCTGCACGCACAGGTCGATCATTTCGTAACTGAGATGGGAGTTGGTCTCCCATCTTCTCATCAAGTCTTTAGCTTGTTGGGGTGCTGTAACTGCTTTTTATTACGAACTCCAAGTAACAAGTATTTTTGTATAACAGTAAGTTATGCATATAACAAGCAGTAAGTTTTGCCAATGAAAATTAACGGCCGCTTCACTGAATACTTAACATCTCGTTGGCCGCAGCATTTGAAGATCTTCATAGATGGAGCAAAATTTGACAATTTAGCGGGCTGCGTCATCCTCGATGTTACCAATAATTACTCCAAGACCTTCAAACTCTCGAATTATTGTTCAAGCTATTCTGCGGAGGTGCTGGCCATAGTGAAAGCACTGAAACATGCCCTGGGGCTAACTGGAGATGGACATAACCCCCCGGAAGCCCTGGTTTGTTGACGTTACGTCGAACCTTATAACCTGGTCGTAAGACTTATACAAATAAATTTATAATAAATAAAATAAGTCTGTACGATCTGTCGATTAAGGAGCAACCACGGACTTTGCGATGCCTATAGGAATCGCTTCTTCGTGGATGAGCATTCGGCTTTGTGCACGGACTGTCAACTGGAGGAGGGCACCTTGGAACTTCTCGTCATGACCTGTGAGACTTACTCCTCTGCTCGATACGATATGTTTAATGACGTCGCTTCAGTAATGACATTACCATTCAATTATAGAGAACTGATTAGCAATAAACTAGCATTATATAATATATAATATAGATATATGATATATATCTATATTATAGTGTTATTGCAACAATAAGTAAGGTAATTTGGTGTGATGCAATATTGTTATAATTCTGTATATATCATGGCTGTGTAATATATTATACTTAGTATAATGCCAAATAAAAATTTAATTTAAAAAAAAAGTAACAAGTACTTATGTTTTTGAACAGGTCAAAACAACACGAAGGTGACAGGAGAAAATTAAATCACGTATAAGTCCCTATGATACCTCCCTGAATCAAATCCGTGAAAAACAACCGCTGCAAATCCTTCCACTATTGGTTATTACCTTCTGTACATATGGCAGTTTTGTCTAGATCAGTTTTGTAAACAATATCCTGCAATATACTCACCATAGTTAATACCTTAGCTATATGAAAAAAGTAGTACCTAATGAGGTGAATGATTGGGTGCATAAATGAGCTTCGTGTAATTCACACTATCTATTACTGTATTTATATAAAGCTGAGGTTTCATCCTACTTTGGTAAACCAGATGAATAGGACCCTGAATAACCGTAATCAAAAGAGAGTACTTAACGGTAACATAAACAAACAGTAATGCGGCCATAAGAAGTAAACCAAAACTTACATCATGCAAGACGTTCCTCACGTTCTTTTAGGTTTCAATCACCTTTCTAGTAGATATTTTGTACTTTACATAAAAAATGATTTAAATTTATTGGAGACGAGATCCAATAAAATAAGCATGACATGAGTTTTTCTCCCTTCCCATTCCAATTGCATTCCGAAATTGAGAGATAACTGCACTTTTGAGTACACCGTTGGAACAGTTTTCTCGAATAACCTTTGAGAGGGCATGTCTGTGGAACGTAATGAGATCTCATAGAAACATGCGGTTGGCGGCGTTTAACTACATTTTTGATCTAGTTTCTCCATCTTGCGTATTGTCATCGACTAGCGATACTGTATCGCTAGTATCGCCGATACACCCTGTATACAAGTATAACTTGTACTGTGCTGTGTATATTTTGATGTGAGAAGTTTGACACACCAGTCGCCGAGCGTGGGATTTCGTAAGTAGCAGTTCAAATTAGAATCCACCATAAACACTTCGTACCTACTTCCGTTTTACCTGATAGTGAGAACCGACTCGATAAAATACTCGTACAGTTGAGGTCGGATGATGGGACACGTGCCAAAACCCTTCTCCCGCACTCTATTACGATTTGCCCCTCTTTACTCCTCCGGCCGACGCCAACATACAATAATTAACGACCCGGGTCATCCGGGAAAGGGGTCGTAGGTGTTGGGGACCCCCACGGAAATAGAACGTTCCCGTCTGCCCGCCTGTTGGGAGAGTTGAAGCTTTCAATTGTAACGACTGAATACTTGAAGACAAAAATCGACTCCGCGCCGCTGTCGTCTGGGAATCGGATCAGATCAACTCAATGTCAGGAGGACAATAAAAATTCATGACCAGACAAAGCCCTTCATGTTATGTATTTCATTTTTATCAAATATGTCATGCTGGATGTTGGTGTGTTGCTTAAAATCGGAAAATATTTTATTTATTGAAATCATTCACTTCCAAATTACTTAATCAAAGACACGCTCCACCCACGCGTACAATACTATACATTTATTAATACAAGTGATTGATTTGGAAGAAAAACATCATCATATACTGTTGCTGTTCACTACACGAGTCATATCTGACAAATTGAGGATAAAACCGCTACCCCGCTTCTGGAAAGTAGCAGAAATTATCATGACACTGAAACGTGGGAAAGAATCCAAGAACAAAGAGTCCTATCGTCCGATATCACTACTACCAGTTAGTTATCAGTGGCGGATCTACGGGGGGTGGGGGGGGGGTGGATAAAACGGGAAATTTCTGAGAATATTTAAAATGTACTTAACTTGTAATTTATAGGAGTTTGAAATAAACAAACAGATAAGCTGAGGATTACACACGAGATCCAATGTTTGAACTTAGTGTATATTTCATGTAACCAAAGAAAACAAAATGTAATTTATCTAAAATAATTACTAACCCGGAGAAGAGAGCAAGAGCACAGCCGCCATTTCGCACGATAGTCAGCAAATAGACGTGACACGGGAGGGAGTTTTACCAATTTTGTAAAAACTGACACTATTCGATTTTCAATGTGCTGTACTGCTACAACACAAACCCAATCGCCAACACCTCGCCCTAAAATTGGGAGAACATCAATCGGAGAGTTCAAAAATCACCAAAATTGTTCAAAGTTTTAGGGACGGAGGAACGTCTTGCACTTGCAAGAGTGGTTGCACCACAGCAGCTTGCTCCTGCAACAAATCAGGTTTGTACTGCTCCTCTTTCTGCAAGCACTGCTCAGGAATCTCCTGCGTGAATGTCAACTTACCACGATGAATAATTATCTAAGATTGGTATCAACAACCGACTTATGAATGAGGGGGAGTACGAGGCAATAGGGACGGTGAGGGGGGACGCTAGGGGAGATTAGAAAGGAGGAAGAGGGGTAATCACGGGGAGTTCTAGCGGGGGTGATGAGCGGGGGAGACTAATGCGCGGGGGGGGGGGGGGGGGATTGGGGGTTCTACAAGTGAAGGGAGGAAAAGGGGTAATCACGGGGAATTCTAGCGGGGGTGATGTTGTCGGGGAGACAACGTGATGTTGTACAACTGAAACAAAGATTACAACCAATCGTTCATGAGAAAGAGCTAATCCCCGACCACCAGCTTGGGTTCATAGAAAAACATTCTACCATAAAACAAGTGCATCGCATAACTGATGTAATGGAGCATTGTCTCTAAAACAAACAGGTGCATGTGTATTCCTAGATGTTTCCCAAGCATTTGACAAAGTCTGGCATCAACGGTTGGAGTACAAACTTGAGAGAGATCTACCAAACCCATTTTCTCAAATTTTGAAATCTTACCTTACTGAAAGATATTTTAGAGTAAAACACGAAGGAGAGTACCTACTCCAGTATCAAGAAAGTAAGGGCAGGTGTCCCCCGAGGAAGCGTGCTCGGGCCCTTACTATACCTTCTGTATACACGTGACGTACCTACCAAACAACGAGATTTCGACTATAGCAACCTTTGCTGATGATACGGCCATACTAGCGGTTGGTGACACAGTAGAGGAAGCGACAAGGAAACTACAGTCCTGTTGACGATGTAAGCGCCTGGACCGATAAATGGCGCCTCAAGCTTAACGAACGGAAATCTACCCATACCAACTTCACGAACAAGAAAATACTTAACAACGATACCAGTCATCATGAATGAACAGAATTTTCCCTTCTCTAATAGTGCAAAGTATTTAGGGATGACTCTCGATGCCAAGTTAAGGAAGGAGCAAGCATTAATCGATTATTTCAAAAACGCTGGGAAAAAATTGAGGAGGTCGTAGGTACAATGAAAACAACGATCTCAACGTAAGAAATTCATTTAAATGTAGAAATACATTTTAAGTGCCTAGAAGTAAAAAATATCAGATAGGTATGTGCTCAAAGAAATTAATTGCTAAAACTAGGTTCAATATTTATCGTGAATGTATTTTAAAAAGAGATGTTTGTTGGCCAAGTCGGTGGTCAGCCAGTGCCTCCGTTCCCTCAGAATTTTGCCAGCTTCAGAAAAAAGCTTTTCTAAAGGAAACAGAAGTCCCGACCGGTGGCACATGTTTCAATGTAATTTTTTACACCGAAGGGAAAGTCTCTGCCATCTGTTTCCATTTGGGCATCTTTTAAATTGTACAGGAAAAATTAGGCATTCCCCTTTGATTGATCTATTGCTGTAACCGATCCTTTCCTCCATAGCTAATCCTAAAGGCACTTTTTATTTTGTTCTTAGCCAATCAGAAGGCACTTTTCACTTTTGAACTGCATATAAATAGATGGCCACTCACTCCATCCTCATTCTGTGTTGCCCTGATGGTTATAACAGCCGAAACTGGTGTACAGTGTATCATTTATTAGTTTTGTTGTAATTAACTCGTATTTTATTTCTCAAAAGGTCGTTCTTGAAATAATGAACCGAAATATTTATGAACCTTTCGAGGATCGCAGACGAACGATTAGTCTTGTCGAATGTGAACTCGAATGCAAGCGGTTGAATTTCATCAATGGGTGATGGGCGAGGGCTGTACTACGTTGCAGTCTTTGTGTTCATCCCCTGGCGCGGATGATGACGAACCGGTGGGAGCTATTTTTAGTCAAGAATTCGTGTATTCCTTTGAAATTGACGTCAAACTCACTTTGATTTCTCAACGGAGGGTTAATTGATTAGTTTTCCGAATATACCACATGAAAAGTACTGGTGCAGCGTGCAGCATGACAATATGAACACATTTTCGAAATAACATCCTCAAACTACTCTCAATCTTGGAAAAACATTGGAGGCCTCTTGAAAACTTTTACAGTGAAACCTTTTAATAGTGGACAGCCTAGATTTCCACTCATGAGAGGAATCGAGGAGTAACATCTACACTGAACTGAAAACTTTACTCAATGCAAATCGCGATTTCAGATGCCCCATAGAATCTACCATTCAAATATCAGCTTCCTAGGTTCACTGGGACGGATGATAGGGGGGGGTCGCTATTTTCGTAACGCGATTTCGTGACCATTTTGGCAAGTTAGCTCACGACTAAAACATGTTCAACGTTGAAAAATGATTAATTTAGGTGAAAACTAACATACCTACTGACTAGATAAGATAAGGTGTTGGGAGGCTTGCTTTAAGTGAAGCACCTCGACCTAATTAGGTACAATAGATCTAATTAATTAGATCTATAATAGGGTACAACAGCTGTACCCTGTAATTAGAGCTCCTCTGGGAGTTCCAGTTGTTTTACCAACTTCCAAAGGCTGATAAGATTCCCCATGTAGTTTTGCCGAATTTTTCAACACCCAAGCACAGAAACCGAGACTTGGCGAGTCCCTCACAGTGGCATCGGACGTGCTCTGCTATCTCCTCCTTTTCTAGGCAGAACCGACTCTCACAGCTGTCCTCCAGAGATGCTTTCAGAGTCGGCAGTGTCCTGTCAGCAGTCTCCCGCCTACCGTTTTCCTCAGTATGGTGCGGCTGAGGTAGGTCTTCCTTCCTAGTATGGTAGGAGGTAGGTCTTCCTTAGCTGCATGAGAGGGTTCTTTTATGAATTGTTCCACATGCCTCTGGCCTGTGGATCTATTCTATGAGGTTTCTGATAGTAGCCACTCTTCTATGGTGCTATTTCTGGGGCTTTTGGATACCCCACAGTAGGACTCGGACCCTTTTTTGGCCAGTGTATCCGCCTCCTTATTCCCCTTCAGCCCTGAATCCCCCGGCATCCATACCAAGGTGACCTTATTCCTGTCCGATATGTTGTACAGGGCATTGTTGCAGTCCATCACAATCTGTGATGTCGTTACTGGAAAGGCTACAATACGCCTTCAATGCGGGTTGGCTATTGGAACAGATTGCCACTTTTTATCTCATTAACATACTGACTATCTCTCCTGAGCGTATGAATTGTAGATAAGTAGGTAAAAGCGTAATCCAACCAAAAGAAATTGGAAGTTTTGGTTTGTTGGCCTTTTTTTTAATTTTGAATATTGTCCGCGACCTGCCGACCAGACTGAGTGTTCTTTGAACTATTCGCTCATTTACCACCAGGTGGAAAACAAATGGAGGCCTGGAGGGACCGGTTTCGACTGCCACGTCCACTATTGAGTGTGACAACATGCATTGTTTTTATGGGAGGTTTTGCGGGACCACAGAATCCGTCCACTATTGGGAGGAGTCCACAGTTGAGGGGTGTCCACTAACTTAAGTTTAATTGTACTACCATTGGCAGAAAGAAGGAAGGAAGTTGGAAATGAAGCCCTAATTGGAGATTGGGGAAAGGTTAAAAACGCTGACATCGAGAAAAAACTTGCAAATTTAATCAGCTTTCTAATGGATTGGTCAACTTCGCGATTTCCTATTGATTTCTTGGAGAAATTCATGTTTGAATGCGGAAAAACCGTAGGCACCTACAAAAATACGAGTAGATAACTAACTACCAGAAAATTAACAAACGGATTCCTAATTTTGTCGGAATAGATCGATGAGAAAAAGAGCCGGGGCTTGGCTACAAAACCATGGGGGCCAAGTTCAAATACCAGACTGTATTGCAAATCGGCACCATACCATATTCTCACCGTACTCATACCATACCATACGAATTTCTTTCCTATCATACCATACTGTATTATACCAAATCATACATACAATAATATACCATACCATACTCATACCATGTCATACAAACCGAGTGAATATTGAAATGTCATCCATTTCTGACCTATATTTAAAATTTCAAGTATCTAGCTCATCATCAAAATTTAATTTGTTTAAACAAATAGGTATTATTTAAACAATTTTACAGACAAGAAACCGAGTGAATATTGCATTGTGATCCAGTTCTGACCTATTTGTAAAATTTCAAGTCAATAGCTCATCATCAAAATTTAATTTGTATTATTACAAAAAGGTATTATTTAAACAATTTTACAGATGATAAACCGAGTGAATATTGCAATGTGGTCTATCCCTGACTCACGGTTAAAATTTCTAGACTGTAGTTTACCGGGAAGATGAAAAAAGGTAGTTTTATTCTGGGCGTCTGGCGGTTGACCCACATGACGACCGTTTTCGACGCGAAAGTTAAGTGTTTTTCCTAAAACTTTGCGCGGTCACTGAACGAACGGCTGGTCGCACAAAAATCCAATTGGTCTTAAAATATTCGTAATTTTTCAGGTCATTCAAAAGTGAACTAAAAATTACACCGTTTCAGTTAAATATTTTGAGATATGACATCGTCGAAATTTTAAATTTCGTTTTGAACCCCTTCCCCTTGACCTAGGGTTATGAAAAGTTTCGAGGATCATTGTGGGGCTGGTCCAAACCCAGAAACCAAATTTTGTAATTTTAGCTCAACGCTAACTGGGCAAAGTGGCACGGACGGCGGACGGGGGACGGCGTACGGCGTACGGGTGACGGACGGATTTTTGGTTTATTATCTTCGATAATGAACCATTGGAATCGCCCAAAGAAAAAAAAAATTTAACCCCCCCTCAAAATTTGTTGGTTTACGTTTCAAGATACGTAGATTCCGAAAATCGAATTAAAAAACTCTGCAAATTCTTGACACAACGGTTTATCATCTTCCTTGTGCAGATCACCCTTCTGTCTATACCAGACTGTGTTGCAAATCGGCACCATACCATATTCTCACCGTACTCATACCATACCATACGAATTTCTTTCCTATCATACCATACGGTATTATACCAAATCATACATACAATAATATACCATACCATAATCATACCATGTCATACAAACCGAGTGAATATTGAAATGTCATCCATTTCTGACCTATATTTAAAATTTCAAGTATCTAGCTCATCATCAAAATTTAATTTGTTTAAACAAATAGGTATTATTTAAACAATTTTACAGACAAGAAACCGAGTGAATATTGCATTGTGATCCAGTTCTGACCTATTTTTAAAATTTCAAGTCAATAGCTCATCATCAAAATTTAATTTGTATTATTACAAAAAGGTATTATTTAAACAATTTTACAGATGAGAAACCGAGTGAATATTGCAATGTGGTCTATCCCCGACTCACGGTTAAAATTTCTAGACTGCAGTTTACCGGGAAGATGTAAAAAGGTAGTTTTATTCTGGGCGTCTGGGGTTTGGGTCACATAACGGCCGTTTTCGACGCGAAAGTTTAGTGTTTTTCCTAAAACTTTGCGCGGTCACTGTGAACGAACGGCTGGTCGCACAAAAATCCAATTGGTCTTAAAAGAATCGTAATGTTTCAGGTCATTCAAAGGTGAACTGAAATTTACACGGTTCAGTTAAATATTTGGAGATAAGACATCGTCGAAATTTTAAATTTCGTTTTGAACCCCTTCCCCTTGACCTGGGGTTATGAAAAGTTTTGAGGATCATTGTGGGGCTGGTCCAAACCCAGAAACCAAATTTCGTAATTTTAGCTCAACGCTAACTGGGCAAAGTGGCGCGGACGGCGTACGGTGTACGGCGTACGGCGTACGGCGGACGGACGGATTTTTTTTTATTCGATTTTCTGAATCTACGTGTCTTGAAACGTAAACCAACAAATTTTGAGGGGGGGTTAAAAAATTTTTTTCTTTGGGCGATTCCAATGGTTCATTATCGAAGATAATAAACCAAAAAACTCTGCAAATTCTTGACACAACGGTTCATTATCTTCTTTGTACAGATCACACTTCTGTCTAGATCACTAAGTCTAAATTTCTAGATCCGAAATGTTAGATTAATTATTATTATCAATTATCACTAATTATTAACAATTTTATCAAGTACCTAGTGAAAATTATTATAATTTATTGTTAGGTATTAATAATTCGTATTTATTATTAATAATAATTATTATTAATTATGATTAATTAATACGATATAATTCTGGGGTTTTTAATACTACGTCGGTAATAATTTTTCTATAAACCAACAAACATTCGAAATTACCTTCATTTCCGTAGCACGAAACGCACCTCAGAACAACAAACTCGACATCACTTAAGCCATATGATGTTCCAAAGAGCTTGTTAGTATGAAAATGGACCTGTATTTCAACAGTTTGAGTCAAGATCGTGTTGTGAGGCACAATCTTTGAGCCGTCATTGTGAACGAACGGCTGGTCGTACAAAGCTGCGGATGGTCTTAAAAAATTCTACGGAACAAACTCTATCTAAATATGAAATAAAAAACATACCGTTTAATGAGAATTTTTCGAGATATGGAATTTTCAAAATTTCAAAATTCGTTTTGAACCCCTTCCCCTTGACCTAGGGTTATGAAAAGTTTCGAGGACCATTGTGGGGCTGGTCGAAACCCAGAAACCAAATTTCGTAATTTTAACTCAACGCTAACTGGGCAAAGTGGCGCGGACGGCGGACGGCGTACGGCGGACGGCGTACGGCGGACGGACGGATTTTTTTTATTCGATTTTCTGAATCTACGTATCTTGAAACGTAAACTAACAAATTTTGAGGGGGGGTTAAAAAAATTTTTTCTTTGGGCGATTCCAATGGTTCATTATCGAAGATAATAAACCAAAAAACTCTGCAAATTCTTGACACAACGGTTCATTATCTTCTTTGTACAGATCACACTTCTGTCTAGATCACTAAGTCTAAATTTCTAGATCCGAAATGTTAGATTAATTATTATTATCAATTATCACTAATTATTAACAATTTTATCAAGTACCTAGTGAAAATTATTATAATTTATTGTTAGGTATTAATAATTCGTATTTATTATTAATAATAATTATTATTAATTATGATTAATTAATACGATATAATTCTGGGGTTTTTAATACTACGTCGGTAATAATTTTTCTATAAACCAACAAACATTCGAAATTACCTTCATTTCCGTAGCACGAAACGCACCTCAGAACAACAAACTCGACATCACTTAAGCCATATGATGTTCCAAAGAGCTTGTTAGTATGAAAATGGACCTGTATTTCAACAGTTTGAGTCAAGATCGTGTTGTGAGGCACAATCTTTGAGCCGTCATTGTGAACGAACGGCTGGTCGTACAAAGCTGCGGATGGTCTTAAAAAATTCTACGGAACAAACTCTATCTAAATATGAAATAAAAAACATACCGTTTAATGAGAATTTTTCGAGATATGGAATTTTCAAAATTTCAAAATTCGTTTTGAACCCCTTCCCCTTGACCTAGGGTTATGAAAAGTTTCGAGGACCATTGTGGGGCTGGTCGAAACCCAGAAACCAAATTTCGTAATTTTAACTCAACGCTAACTGGGCAAAGTGGCGCGGACGGCGGACGGCGTACGGCGGACGGCGTACGGCGTACGGCGGACGGACGGATTTTTTTTTATTCGATTTTCTGAATCTACGTATCTTGAAACGTAAACTAACAAATTTTGAGGGGGGTTAAAAAAATTTTTTCTTTGGGCGATTCCAATGGTTCATTATCGAAGATAATAAACCAAAATAAGTTATAAGTATGTGCTTCGCGACAACAGCCACCCTCGTCACCGCATTTGTCGGGAGTGAAACTTTTATTTTCACCTTGTTTTATTTTAACCTCCGTATTTTTTGTACTGAAATGCATTAAAACGCCCTCAGACTTACAACGAGGATTTCATTTTGCCCTGATATCCTTGAAATTATCAATCTGAATAATATCACCACAAACTCATCATCATAAACGCACACAACATTAGGAGTCCGTTTGTTAATTTTCTGGTAGGTACTCGTATTTTTGTAGGTGCCTACTGTTTTTCCGCATTCAAATATGAATGTCTCCAAGAAATCAATAAGGAATCGCAAAGTTGACCATACCATTAGAAAGCTGATTAAATTTCCTGAAATTTGACAGCTTCCAATACGCTTTTTGGAAATGCAGTCAACGTACAAGTATTTTCAAAAATTTAATTTTTTTACAATTGTAAATGCTTGAACTGCAGTTGCGTTCTTTAGGAGTTCGTTTTGGTTACGAACCTGCATTAGGCGTATGTAGAAAATAACGCTGAATCCGAAAAGGTGGTTAAAAGTGGAAAAAAGTTGTTTCAAAGTGAAGAAACGAGGGTTTTTATGGCAAAATCGTGGTTTTCTGAAAAAAAACCTTTAAAAAATCATATCTTGAGAAAGGATTGAGATAGAAAGGTGAAGTTGGCGGCGTTCTACTCCATTTTCAGTATTGTTTTACCCTGTTTTCTTTTACACCAAGTGACCCTGTATACCTAGTAGATTCTGAGGGTCGTTTGAGTAGACCTATACTAGAGACATTTGGTGGTTATTAACAAACAGTAATTAACGTTTGACCCTTTAATTTTTGTATTGCACGACTGGTGGTATTCGAACTAATCGTCTAGATATCGGCTGGAAGGACACACACTTTATCTTAAAAGAAGAAAATTCGTAAAAACATCTAGCGAGCTTTGGCGTAGAGTTTGAAGGGAGATGCGCGATGAATAGGAAAGAGTTCCCGGAGAAAAGGAAAAAATGCGGTTGGCGTCTGTTGAATTATTCGCCCGTGATCTTGTTGTCGGAAGGAATGGAGTGGTTTTGGGTTTGGATTCACAAACGAGTGAGCGTTGCGGATAGAACAACGCCGCAGATAGTTCGTATTACAAATCCCGACTGCGGATGTTACGTGTTTGACTTTGGACGCCGCCGATACACTGATTTTGAATTTACGGAGTGTTACAAATAGGCCAAGCTTTGCATCCGACTCGTCGAAATTTCATGACTTGATTTTATTTAAACGTAGCCTAAAGTGGAGCCATCAAAGCGGGTTGAAGACCTATTTCACTCCATCGACTATTACCGGTTTACGGAGTTTTATGTCTTTTGTTAGGGAGTTTTCGAAGATTGCTATCGGTTGCTACCGGTTGCTACCGATTGCTATCGGTCCAAAATTGTTAAAACTCGAATTTCCGAAAATATTTTATACCAAAATCCGTTTCAGACTATACTGAATTCACTGCCAATAGACACAAAAAAATCGTCTTCCCAGACGATAACTCTCGATAGCACTTCAAATTTGCATGAATGAAAAATCCGTTCTGACAATCGGAAGGCTAAGTTCGTAGATGGGCAGAATCGAACCACTCGGAGGGGTGTTTTTTTTGGGAGGGGGGGGGGGGGTTAGCGGGGTTTAGGGGGGGGGGGGGAATTACCCATAAATGCTCTAATGAAACAGTCTGACAAATGACACCTGATTTTAAAGTTTTTTTTTCCATTATTCTGAACATGGTGTAACCACATGGCGATACCGTTCTCAAACTGGAGCAATTTAAAGATGGAGAAACGTGGTTGATACTTAAAATGTTCTTCACGGTTCATCTGCTCTAATCTGATAACGGAATGAGATATCGCCATTCTGACTTCACCATCGTGTTCAGCGTCGGAAGATCTACAAACTGAAGTGTTAAAAAATCATTGATTATAAAACCTGTAAAATTGAGACATTTTACATAAGACCAGTAACTGTTGTTTCTTCAAAAATTCGGTCTTATAGCCATGCTGCGTGACTGTGGATCTATTTTATACTACACCGTATCCACCAAAGTGGCGCTACTTCCTACTGATTGTAGAAATTCTGGAAATAGACTCCTGGGCGTCGGGAAGATGGTATCGTTGTTGTTCTCTCTGTCCAACTAATAATCTATACGCAGGAGCGTACTGTATATTTATGTATGGGTCATTCCACACGATAACTCTCGATAAAATTGATATGAAAGTTCAAATTTGCACAAAAAATCTGTCTTAGCAATCGAAATGCTAAGTTCGTGTTTTGGTGTTTTGTCGGTTAACTCTGGTTTGTCAATATAAAGGTCTTATGGGTCAATATAAATAAAGTTCTATAGAATGCAGAAAACTGCTATTAGAATAGTGTTTCTCACCCGTCGTTGTACCGTATTCCATTGATTTGCTAGCCCATTTTTCGGGTGGGGAACGACCCAACGAATTATAATCCTTAAGTAAGTACCTATGTAGAAAACAAGTATACCTACCTATCGTCGGGTTAGAAGTGAAAGTGAATAAGTGACATTTTTAGTTGTGAAAATGAGGCAAAATAAGTCAATTAATAACAATTGTGTAGTTATTTAGCAAATTAAATTTCACCAGTGCGGAACTTGAAGTTTCTGAGGAATAAGTGTCATTAGTCCCACTGTAATATTCTTTTCGAAATGTTTAGTTGATAAGCACATAATATATTCTATTGTGTCAATTTCCTTTCTAAATTGAATCTATATGGTTGCGAATTTATATACGAGTAGTGTAGAAGAACTTCGAACAATACTACATCACCTACCCCAGTAGCGTAGTTGTTATACTTAATTGTAGGGTTCATCATAAATTATGAAGCTTGCATTCGTATAGACAATAATATTTATATTTATATTATAAATATTATATTATAAATTATAATATAATTTATAATATAATATAATAATTTATAATATTATTATAAATTATTGAGAATGATCACCTGTGTGTAAACAATTATTTAAACAATCACGCTCATACCGCAGCTTGTCGGCCACGCACTCCGCAGTGGTTAACGTAATATGGTTAGGTAAATCGAGAGCTATCCAACGAGTGGTGAACGATTTTTGTACGATGATAACTGGCGAAGATAAAGTTCCGTAGCAACGAATAGGTTGTAAGCGAAAATCATCAGAAACTCCGCGTAACGCTTTTGGTTTATTATCTTCGATTAATGAACCATTGGAATCGCCCAAAGAAAAAATTTTTTTAACCCCCCCTCAAAATTTGTTGGTTTAAGTTTCAAGACACGTGGATTCAGAAAATCGAATTAAAAAAAAACTCTGCAAATTCTTGACACAACGGTTCATTATCTTCTTTGTACAGATCACCCTTCTGTCTAGATCACTAGGTCTAAATGTCTAGATCCTAAATGTTAGGTTAATTATTATTGTCAATTATCACTAATTATTAACAATTTTATCAAGTAAGTACCTACTGAAAATTATTATAATTTATTGTTAGGTATTGATAATTCGTATTTATTATTAATAATAATTATTATTAATTATGATTAATTAATACGATATAATTCTGGGGTTTTTAATACTACGTCGGTAATAATTTTTCTATAAAAGAAGTACCTACTAACAAACATTCGAAATTACCTTCATTTCCGTAGCACGAAACGCACCTCAGAACAACAAACTCGACATCACTTAAGCCATATAATGTTCCAAAGAGCTTGTTAGTATGAAAATGGACCTGTATTTCAACAGTTTGATTCACGATCGGGTTGTGAGGCACAATCTTTGAGCCGTCATTGTGAACGAACGGCTGGTCGTACAAAGCTGCGGATGGTCTTAAAAAATTCTACGGAACAAACTCTATCTAAATATGAAATAAAAAACATACCGTTTGATGGGAATTTTTCGAGATATGGAATTTTCAAAATTTCAAAATTCGTTTTGAACCCCTTCCCCTTGACCTAGGGTTAT
The DNA here is from genome assembly GCA_963920205.1 of Stenodema calcarata. Classification (NCBI taxonomy): domain Eukaryota; kingdom Metazoa; phylum Arthropoda; class Insecta; order Hemiptera; family Miridae; genus Stenodema; species Stenodema calcarata. The sequence goes on along the minus strand of OY986050.1, from coordinate 2,231,204 downwards.
GAAAAGTTTCGTGGATCATTGTGGGGCTGGTCCAAACCCAGAAACCAAATTTCGTAATTTTAACTCAACGCTAACTGGGCAAAGTGCCTCGGACGGCGGACGGCGTACGGCGGACGGACGGATTTTGGTTTATTATCTTCGATAATGAACCATTGGAATCGCCCAAAGAAAAAAAAATTTTAACCCCCCCTCAAAATTTGTTGGTTTACGTTTCAAGACACGTAGATTCAGAAAATCGAATAAAAAAAAATCCGTCCGTCCGCCGTACGCCGTACGCCGTCCGCCGTCCCCCGTCCGCCGACCCCCGTCCGCCGTCCGCCGTCCGTGGCACTTTGCCCAGTTAGCGTTGAGCTAAAATTACGAAATTTGGTTTCTGGGTTTGGACCAGCCCCACAATGATCCTCGAAACTTTTCATAACCCTAGGTCAAGGGGAAGGGGTTCAAAACGAAATTTAAAATTTCGACAATGTCATATCTCCAAATATTTAACTGAACCGTGTAATTTTTAGTTCACTTTTGAATGACCTGAAAAATTACGAATCTTTTAAGACCAATTGGATTTTTTTGCGACCAGCCGTTCGTTCACAGTGACCGCGCAAAGGTTTAGGAAAAACACTAAACTTTCGCGTCGAAAACGGCCGTTATGTGACCCAACCCCCAGACGCCCAGAATAAAACTACCTTTTTTCATCTTCCCGGTAAACTACAGTCTAGAAATTTTAACCGTGAGTCGGGGATAGACCACATTGCAATATTCACTCGGTTTCTCATTTGTAAAATTGTTTAAATAATACCTTTTTGTAATAATACAAATTAAATTTTTATGATGAGCTATTGACTTGAAATTTTAAAAATAGGTCAGAACTGGATCACAATGCAATATTCACTCGGTTTCTTGTCTGTAAAATTGTTCAAATAATACCTATTTGTTTAAACAAATTAAATTTTGATGATGAGCTAGATACTTGAAATTTTAAATATAGGTCAGAAATGGATGACATTTCAATATTCACTCGGTTTGTATGACATGGTATGAGTATGGTATGGTATATTATTGTATGTATGATTTGGTATAATACAGTATGGTATGATAGGAAAGAAATTCGTATGGTATGGTATGTGTACGGTGAGAATATAGTATGGTGCCGATTTGCAATACAGTCTGGTATAGACGGAAGGGTGATCTGCACAAGGAAGATGATAAACCGTTGTGTCAAGAATTTGCAGAGTTTTTTTTTATTCGATTTTCTGAATCTACGTATCTTGAAACGTAAACCAATAAATTTTGAGGGGGGGTTAAAATTTTTTTTTCTTTGGGCGATTCCAATGGTTCATTATCGAAGATAATAAACCAAAATCCGTCCGTCCGCCGTACGCCGTACGCCGTCCCCCGTCCGCCGTCCGCGCCACTTTGCCCAGTTAGCGTTGAGCTAAAATTACGAAATTTGGTTTCTGGGTTTGGACCAGCCCCACAATGATCCTCGAAACTTTTCATAACCCTAAGTCAAGGGGAAGGGGTTCAAAACTAATTTTGAAATTTTGAAAATTCCATATCTCGAAAAACTCCCAACAACCGGTATGTTTTTTATTTCATATTTACATAGAGTTTGTTCCGTAGAATGTTTTAAGACCATCCGCAGCTTTGTACGACCAGTCGTTCGTTCACAATGACGGCTCAAAGATTGTGCCTCACAACACGATCGTGAATCAAACTGTTGAAATACAGGTCCATTTTCATACTAACAAGCTCTTTGGAACATCATATGGCTCAAGTGATGTCGAGTTTATTGTTCTGAGGTGCGTTTCGTGCTACGGAAATGAAGGTAATTTCGAATGTTTGTTGGTAGGTACTTCTTTTATAAAAAAATTATTACCGACGTAGTATTAAAAACTCCAGGATTATATCGTATTAATTAATCATAATTAATAATAATTATTATTAATAATAAATACGAATTATTAATACCTAACAATAAATTATAATAATTTTCACTAGGTACTTGATAAAATTGATAATAATAAAAAATCTAACATTTAGGATCTAGAAATTTAGACCTAGTGATCTAGACAGAAGGATGATCTGTACAAAGATTTAGTTCACTTTTGAATGACCTGAAAAATTACGAATCTTTTAAGACCAATTGGATTTTTGTGCGACCAGCCGTTCGTTCACAGTGAGCGCGCAAAGGTTTAGGAAAAACACTAAACTTCACGTCGAAAACGGCCGTTAGGTGGGTCCCTGGTAGCCGCCCAGAATAAAACTGCCTTTTTTCATCTTCCAGGTAAACTTCAGTCTAGAAATTTTAACCGTCAGTCGGGGATAGACCACATTGCAATATTCACTCGGTTTCTCATCTGTAAAATTGTTTAAATAATACCTTTTTGTAATAATACAAATTAAATTTTGATGCTGAGCTATTGACTTGGAATTTTAAAAATAGGTCAAAACTGGATCACAATGCCATATTCACTCGGTTTCTTGTCTGTAAAATTGTTTAAATAATACCTATTTGTTTAAACAAATTAAATTTTGATGAGGAGCTAGATACTTGAAATTTTAAATATAGGTCAGAAATGGATGACATTTCAATATTCACTCGGTTTTTTTCTCATCAACCTGTTCATTGTGTACCCAAGATCCTTCCCTAAAAGACCTGGCAGCGGGAAATATTATTCAACATGGTTTGAAAAGGGAAAAACAAGTTTTGTAAAAAATCCCAATGCTCTAGGTAGTAGTCGATACCAGTGACCAACATTTTCTTCAGTAGTCGACATGGTTTTGCACTAGTAGTCGACCTACGTGTGTTAGAAGTCGACAGTATCACTTGAGTCAGTAGTCGACAGGTTTCGTCATTCCATCGTTTTCGAATTTTACGACATCTAAATAAAATACATTCAACTGTGAATCGGAACTTGAAAATAGATTAATCAGATGTAATAAAGTAGTTATAACTCAGACTTTTTATTTGCAAAGAGCTCATCTCAAATTGCAATAAGTACTTAAGTAAAAAGGTATGAAAACTATAGTCGAAAACTCATTGTCAGAAAATTGACATTACAGTTGGGCTTAGGTACCTATTTACATATTTTTTTGACATTTTCATGTCTTTGCTTTGGCACATAAACTGAAACGGGAAAAATTTGTTCCCTTGATTCACCCTTTCCCTCAGATCACGTCAGAACACAAGCGACCGGCGGGCCATTACGACAGAGCTTATGACGCACGAGCGTATAACGTAAGACGGCTGGCAGGAGGCCAACTAGTACGTCAGAGCCTGTGACGCACGAGCGTATGACGTAAGACGGCTGGCAGGAGGCTAACTAGTACGTCAGAGCCTATGACGCACGAACGTATGACGTAAGACGGCTGGCAGGTGGCCAACAAGTACGTCAGAGCCTATGACGCACGAGCGTATGGCGTATGACGTAAGACGGCTGGCAGGAGACCAACTAGTGCGTCAGAGCGTATGACGCACGAGCGTATGACGTAAGACGGCTGGCAGGAGGCCAAATAGTGCGTCAGAGCCTATGACGCACGGGCGTATGACGTAAGACGGCTGGCAGGAGGCTAACTAGTACGTCAGAGCCTATGACGCACGAGCGTATGACGTAAGACGGATGGCAGGAGACCAACTAGTGCGTCAGAGCCTATGACGCACGAGCGTATGACGTAAGACCAAACCCACAATGGTCCTCGAAACTTTTCATAACCCTAGGTCAAGGGGAAGGGGTTCAAACGAATTTTGAAAATTTGAAAATCTCATATCTCGAAAAATTCATATAGAACGGTATGTTTTTTATTTCATATTTAGATAGAGTTTGTTCCGTAGAATTTTTTAAGACCATCCGCAGCTTTGTACGACCAGCCGTTCGTTCACAATGACGGCTCAAAGATTGTGCCTCACAACACGATCGTGAATCAAACTGTTGAAATACAGGTCCATTTTCATACTAACAAGCTCTTTGGAACATCATATGGCTCAAGTGATGTCGAGTTTGTTGTTCTGAGGTGCGTTTCGTGCTACAGAAATGAAGGTAATTTCGAATGTTTGTTGGTAGGTACTTCTTTTATAGAAAAATTATTACCGACGTAGTATTAAAAACCCCAGAATTATATCGTATTAATTAATCATAATTAATAATAATTATTATTAATAGTAAATACGAATTATTAATACCTAACAATAAATTATAATAATTTTCACTAGGTACTTGATAAAATTGTTAATAATTAGTGATAATTGATAATAATAATTAATCTAACCTTTAGGATCTAGACATTTAGACCTAGTGATCTAGACAGAAGGGTGATCTGTACAAAGAAGATAATGAACCGTTGTGTCAAGAATTTGCAGAGTTTTTCATTTATGTGCCATAGTAAAGACATAAAATGTCAAAAAGTTCTGTTCTGATAATAACAATTTAATTTGTAACTAGTGTTAATTTAATTAACCTAGTGCTAGTCATTTAGTAGGCTTGAGACTCATGCTCAACAACACAGGCATTACAACATTGCCTACAGTTGAGCATTATTATTCAAAGTGGAATCTACGGTACAGATTATTAAATAATCTTTTATAATCTATTTAATTATTTTTACCAATCAGTCAGTTTATTCACAATATTGCCTGGTGGGCTAATGTGGGTTTAAATATTTAATTATAGATTATTAAAAGAATTATTATAAATTATTAAATAAGAATTAATTTATTTGTTTGTGTTACTATACCTACCAGTTGTATTTATTTTCATTATTCATTTAATAAATTTTTTTGAATTGAATTGACCTCGTAGATTCAAGAGGAAATCCATTCATTACGGTGTATGTAAACTTTGCAAGTGACCAATGAATGTTTTTATGTGTTAACACATCAAATACAGCACGAGCTAGTGTTTGTAGAGGTCATAACGAACAAGTCCGAGGAACTTGCTCCCTGGGAACAGAACAAGTGGCATTTTTTCGCTGAATGATGAATTGGATCGAGGTAAAAATCAGTAAGTGTCAATATTGATCATTTATAACGCTAAAAACGTTTGCCTCCAGGGTCATTGTGGGAAAAGAGAGTTTGGTATCACAATCGTACTATGCCAAGTCTTGACACTCCTTTCCCACAATTGCCCTGGAGGCAAACGTTTTAGCATTGTAAAGGATCAATATTGACACTTAGGTACTGATTTTTACCTTGATCCAATTATAATTTGTGGATTTCAAGGATTCTGAGAGCCTGAAGAACTACCTGTTTCGAGCGAGGGGTGTTGAGGTAAAAATGAACGAGTTAATTAATGACTTTAGCACTAATTTTGGAGGTTCACCAGTTGAGCGCAAAGAGGAGGAGGAGCCCTTAGTACACTGTGTCAATTGAGCGCAATTCCGTTTCTGCCAATGTACCAGTTGAGTGCCACCGTAATGTGCACATGGCCTTGTTTTTTCTTTCTTTTTTTTCTTAAAATTCACTGTGCTTATCAACTGAACTTTTGTTTACGTTTGAGGGGTGTTGCAATGTTCGGTTTATAACATATTAATGAACAATGTGTTCAACTGAACTTGAACGAGCGGCATTGAGTAGGTTCCAGGAGAGAGAAAGATCTCTCAAGAGCATTCAACTGGTACATTTTTCTGCGCTCAAATGGTATAAGAAACTTACTTCTATAGAACATGCTGCGCTCAATTGGCATATTCCCAAATATTTCTAGGCGCTCAATTGGTATGGTGTGTTAGATATTTGTGCTCAACTTGTCTGCAGCCCTTATTTCGGTCAACATAGTCACTTCCTTTAAGAAGCCAATCATGCTGATAAATTGAACAATATATGAAGAATTAATTCGTGATGAATTAATGACGTGGAAACAGTTTAGTTTCCAATTTGGGGTGACATTCCCAAATATCATCTGTTCACTTTCACCCCAAACATCCTCATTTGGGGGTGCATCACTGAATTAGATCATTTAGTTGTTCACCTGAGCAAACCCTGTGTAGTGCTCAATATTTCTCTGTAGTGAGTCGGGCGACATCCTAGTGATTTAGGCCGTGGGGTCATTCAATGTTGAGAGAGCTGTGGCAGAAATTAGTAGCAAGTTTCATTCACTGAGCAACTGCTGATGATTGTGAAGTAGCAGAGAATGTTCAGTGAAGAGCGATAGTCGGCGGTTGCGAGGTTTTTAGAGTGGATGATGGCTAACAGTGAGCTGATGATGGGGTTAGAGACAAATTCATTGAGCATTGTGCAGTGGGCTCGTCCATCAGGTAACCAAGACGGCAGAGATTCTGTGCTGGGCGATTACGGTGCAGCATCTGCTGAAAAGGTGGAAGAACTCGGGACGAGCGGGCGGGCAGGTTGGTTGCGATGGGTGAGGGCCGAAGGGGGGTATGATGACGTCATAGTTCCCCCACCACCGACCACCGATCAATGTCCCTTTCCAAGCGAGGCCACCCCGCCCCAGGCCCCTCGCCGATCCAGCAGCCTGTGGGTCGTGAAGGGTTAAAACGCTTCTCTACTCATCTCCCTCCTCTGTTTCTTATAAGATGGGCACCATCCAAAAGGATTCCTGTCCATTTAGAATCGCACAGACACCCACCACTACTATCTGACCATTAATTTATCAGATTCGACCGAAAACTAACCAAGATATCGATGGAATTCACACAACTTCAATTGAATATGTGAATATACTGAGATCAACTGGACTGTGTTATGCAACAAGAGTCCAAGCGACATTATTCAAATTTTTGAGGAATTCAAAGTAAAGTTTTTAATCAAATGTCACGCTTCCAGGGCGTTTTGCTTGATTCCTGAAGTGGAGGGTGTCACTAATAACATGCCTGTTGCGTCAAATTTGAAAAGAATCCATTGGTTTTACGATTAAAGCGTCGATGGCACATAAACTCTCGGGCTAACCGTCATTCCAAATTTTACAACATGGGTCTAAGCGATATTTTTTGGCGTTTAGATTCTTGTTGCGTAAAATACTGTCCCAAGAGTGACGTTTGGACTTTCGTTGCGAAATGGGAGGTTTGAATCTCCCTCACTATTGAATCAAGTGGGTAGGTAAATAAATATTGTCACCTTATGCCACCCCTAAAAAATATCGGTCAAAACATCCAATTTTTGGGGAACTTCCCAAAGAAAAACAGATTTAAGAGTTAATTTTGCACTTCTGCAACACCTACTTACACTCTAGGGGAAAAATTGGTTTGTTTTTATAGTGACTGTATGAGTGGTCTCCAGTTAAGAGCCAACAACACTGGCTATCTGCAGCGCAGTGTTCAACAACGGTTGTAAGTAATTTGTTTAAAAAAATTAATGTATAAAATGTAAAATAATACATAATTGTGAATTTTGTGAATTATAACTTTTTTTGATGCTACTTAAATACCAATTCTACTACACCTAGCTACCAAACTATGATGGCACTTACCTAATTTTTGTCATATAATTGTATATCTTTCCGTTTTTGTTCTAATTGAAAATGTTATTAGGAAATTAAAATGGAAAAAATGAAATGAATGTAATGATATTGGAAGTTACGGAATTTCAGTCACCAAATTTCAGTACCCCGACAGTTGGCATATGCCCAGTCCTACAAAAAATTTTAGCCGATTGTGTAGGTACTGAATCAGTTAAAAAACAAACATTTCTTCTTCTACAACGCAGAATCGACTATATGCCTAGTTTACGATATAGCGAATTTGATGAACACCGCTAACAAGCATATAACAGTGCAATAGGTGCCATGATGGCACTGCCATCACACATTAAAGTCAAGGGGATGATGGAGCAGATGAAGCAGCAAGGATAAGATTCTCAATGGAATTCGGAGACCTCTCAATTTTTCCAGTGCCTCTGCCAGATGCCATATACGGAGCAAATCACAAATGTTCACAGAATGGCAGACTTGGTGTAGTGAAGTGTCACTAACCAAAGGAGCATACCATTACCAAATTACGAAGACAATTTGGACAAAACCTGAATTTCTGAAGCTACAGTTACCAAGAAGAGATGAAGCACAGATGGTGACATTGAGGACAGGACATGGTATGGTGTACCGGTGCGTCAATATGATAGGCCTAGCGAGACACGATAGAAGACGCAGCCGAGAATATTGAACATAAAGTCGCCCTGTGCCCTTTATAAATACGCCGATGAACGAAGAGGGTATCCGATGATACGAAATCACCAGGATCTTCCGGCGGCTTTAAAGGTAGTAGAGAGCACTACATACAAAACCATTATAAATTTTACCACTGAAGCAGAAATTCGTCTGTGAAAATTAATTTTTGGAGAAGAACTTTTTAATTTTTACCAAGTGCTTTAGCCAATTTTCGAAGAAAAAGAAGCTATTGTTCTCGGTCCTAAATGTTTAAAACTCGAAATTTCGAAAAATTTGTATCTATACCAAAAAGTTGTATATGCTATTCACACTATGAAACTGTAATTTGGTGTGCAGCCTCCTCAGGACTTCCGCTGTAAATGACTTTTTCAAATTCAAGCTTTGCCATTTGAAATTCTAGGTTTTACTTTAATATTCAAGCAATCTTCATTGCAATTTCAAATTCAAGGTTTTCTACGTCATATTAAGATTTGCCATTTCGTATGCAATATTGCCCATCACAATGTCGCGGTTTCCCATTTCATGGTTTTCCACTACGAATTCCGGGTATCTTATTCCGTTCTCAAACTGGAGCACTTTGAAGATGAAGAAACGTGGTTGATCCTTGATGTTCTTCACGGTTCATCTGCTCTAAACAGATACCGGAATGAGATATCACCATTCTGACTTCACCATCGTGTTCAGCGTTGAAAAATCTATAAACTGAGGTGTTACTCGGCAAAAAATGCAGACAAAATTTGATATAAAACCGGTAGAATGGAGACATTTTACATAAAACCAGTCATTTATTCGTAAATTAGCTCTTATAGCCATGCTGCATGACTGTGCTTTATTTATTTATTTATTTTTTTTTTTCAGTAAACAGCAAGGAGTGTGTTGAAGTCAGTGCTCAGTCATATCCAAGTTTTCATCTTGCGTATTCTTCCGATGGGGGTTCGCCCTACCCATTGGCTTAGGCGTTGCAGGGGTGCGGCACGCAGGTTTTTTAAAATGTAAATTACATTCCCTTGACATAAATCTCTGCTTCTTTTTCTATCTACTTCAATTTTGTATTCACTTCCGTCCTTCCTTTTTTCTTGTATTTTTATAACGTCATTTATCTTAAGTCATTGGATGTACACTATAAGGGACCTTGTCCTATGTACAATAGAAAACATTTCCATTTTTTTGAATGCAACGAACTTTACATTCATTCTTACAAAAGGACAATCCTCCGATTTTCAAAGCCATCAAATGCTCAAAAAGCGCATTGCGTTTTACAGCCAATTTTCGCCGTTTATCAGAAGTGCATCATTTACTCCCTACCGACACAGAGGGTCGTCAGTGCAAAGTTGCACATAAAGAAGAAAAAAATTAAAATCTAGCGATGTATTGGGAATGTCTTAAACGGATTTAAACAGAACATCGTGACAATAAATCGTGTTCTCCAAATTTAGAAGCTGCTGCAATTTAAGAATCATCCCAGAACGAAATTGAAAACAAAATGCAAGTCCTGTTTCCCCCTCAGCTAACTCCATGCCCGCACAATATACTGACGACACAGCCTTCCTGCAAGTAGGGGATACATTGCGAGCATCCGGATTGGACTGCAGAGCACACTCGAAGACAGGAAAGAATGGTTTGAGAAATGGCGGGTTAAAATGAACGCAGCTAAATCAGTAGTGGTTCCCTTCGCCCTTTGCCACCAAGACTTCCATGGGACTCTCCTTCTCACTGGAGGCCCAATACAGCAGGACCGCTCAGTTCGCTACCTTAGAGTTAACTTGGACAGTAAGCTAACATGTGGGGAGCACATAAAATATCTAATCACAAAAGTCAGGCAACGAATAAGGCAATTAAAACCATTACTTGGAGATCGTTCACCTATTTCCCTCAGCACTAAAAGACTTATTTATATCTCGCTCATCAAACCAATTTGGTCATACTCTTGCGGTCTGTAGGGATCCGAAGCGGCTACACATATTAACAAAGTGCAGGTGACTCAAACCAGAGTGCTGAGGCTCATTACTGCATTGCTGCTCCTTGGTACGTGGAAATGCAACACTCCACAATGACCAGGACATCCCCCTGCGTAGGTACGTGAATTGATCAAAATTACCTACCAACAGCAACTTCCACACTCGCATGACTGATCACCATAACCCGACAGTATTCCAACTGGCAGCTAATCCTCCACCAATGCCGAACAGACGCAGATTAAAATGGAAGCGACCACAAGATGCACTTCTAGCTTAAGCCCTCGTAGGCACTTGTATTGTACCAAAGACTAGTACAGCTGCTGGTACCATTGGGCTGTACCTGCTATACTACTATATTCAACTGTTATCATAACATAGTTACTGTAATGTTGATTTTTCAAACTATGTAGTTAACTTTAATAAGAAAAAAAAAGTCCTGAGCGGCCCTCGGGCCTTCCGCGTTCAACTTTCTTACTATTTTATTATGGGTTCAGGTGGCTCACAGTGGCACTAGATGGCAGTTCCAAGGTTCGCCCATTGTCGTATTGTTGATTCTTGTTGGGAGGGCAGGATGAAACGCGTCCATTGATCTCCTGCCTCGCCGCTTGTCTGTAGGCTGCTATTTTTAAACTTCCCCGCGACACAGTCCACTCGACGCGTCTTCTCTGTTGTTTTCCAGTCTTTTCCCTCGTAGAAAACGAGCTACCTACCTATTCGTCGGAGAAATGAACGCTGTTTTTGTTGTTTGTTTTGTTATTTTTTTTAACACACTTGTTGTTTCGAGGAGTTGTTAGCGATCCTCAACTATCCACCCCCCCCCCTCCCCCCAACGCCACCACCACCACCGGGGGCGAAGGAAGACAATTGTTCGAAAAGGCCGCGTGAAGTGAAGTGTGTCCAATTATGGAACAGCATCGCTAACGTGCAATTAACGCTCGCATGTTAATCTCGTCACAAATGAACGGATGTCGTTCAGGGATTGCGGTCTCTTCAGGTGAAGTTCAGAACCAACTGAGTACATCAATCGTAGAGACGATCACAAGCAATTTAAAATAGTTTGGTTTTCTCACTTTTATTTCAAGTCCCATTGATTAGGATTAGTTTATTCTCATTCCCCAATTAATGTGCCTGCACCTTTTCCTCAGCTCCGAACAAGATATATTTAAAAAAAATGTAATTCTAATATTTAAGTTAATTTTGATACATAAATTTGAAATGTAACAACTAGAATTTGAATTAGAAAACTTTGAATTGAAAATGACGAACCTTGTATACAAACTCAAGATTTGCCTATTCAAATATATTTGAATAGGCAAATCTTGAGTTTGAGTAGGCAAATCTTGAATTTGAATAGGCAAATCTTGCGTTTTAGTAGGCAAATCTTGAGTTTGAATAAGCAAATCTTGAGTTTGAAATAAAAAACCTTGCATTTTAATCAGAAAACCTTGAATTTAAATTAGAAAACTTTGATTTGAAAATGACGAACCTTGAATTTGAACAGGCGAATCTTGAGTTTAAATATTTTTTAAAAAACCTTGAATTTGAATAAGAAAACTTTGAATTTAAATGAGAAAACTTTGAATTGAAAATTGCAAACCATGAATTTGAATAAGATTTTTTCAAGATCTTAAATTTGAAATAGAATCTTCCAAATGCAATGTTCCAAACAATGTTGTAGCATGCTACAACATGGTTTGTAAAATTGATTTTTTAATAGCGTTGACTTGATTTTTGAGACGCGTTGATATTAATTTGCACATCACTGTTCCGATTAATGACTTCGTCGTTTCAAGTGATTTTAATTTAAATGCCAAAACTTTAAAAAGGAAATTACGGAGCTTGAATTTGAATTGGAAAATCTTGAATTTAAAATGAAATTTGGACTAAGAAATTTTAAAATACGAATTCCGCCATAATGTTTTTATTCAACCACAAACATAGGACTAAGTTTGGTGGAGGGTAATTTCGGAAGTGATTAAGAGTTCAATCAATGAATTGGTCGACCGCACTTAGTTTGTCAGTTCCGTCCTAAAAGAGTTCAATCAATGAATTGGTCGACCGCACTTAGTTTGTCAGTTCCGTCCTAAATAAAATGAAGAAATAAAAGTTAATTAATTCGTCGTGTTTTGACAGATTTATTTGAAGAAAAGACCATTTTTTAAAAGACAAATAAATCCCTTCAAATTCTTGACACAACGGTTTATTGTCTTCTTTCCACACACAGATCACCTTCTGTCTAGATGACTAAATGTTAGAGTAATTATTATTCTGAATTGTAATTATTCACCAACAATTATTATCAAGTAGTACGAATTATTATTCATTATTGCTGTTCGAATCAGCTGGGCCAGTATGAACATTGACGCGACAGGCTGCCACATGATTCACTCTCATGTTGAGCCCTCATCTGGTCAGGCTGGTCATACGAGGCTCCTGGTAAGATTAAACAGATTTAAATACACTGTCACGCAGTAAGGCAATAAGAGCGAATTTTCGAAGAAATAACTAGTTTTGTGTAACTAGTTACGTGTTTTATAACAAATTTTGTCTCCTTTTACTCCGGATATGATAATACTTTCGTGTGCTGAGCAACGATTAATAAAAGTCCAGTCATGTAGCATGGCTATAACAGCGAATATTCGAAGAAACAACTAGTTTTATGTGAAATGTTTCCATTTTACTGGTTGTATAATATTTTTTGTCTCGAATTTTGCCAAGTGGCACCTCAATTTATAGATTTTTCAACGCTGAACACGATGGTGAAGTCAGAATGGCGATATCTCATTCCGGTATCTGTTTAGAGCAGATGAACCGTGAAGAACATCAAGTAACAACCATATTTCTTCATCTTCAAATTGCTCTAGTTTGAGAACGGAATAAGATATCGCAATTCTGACTTCACCATCGTGTTCAGCGTACAGAAACCTATAAACTGAGGTGTCACTTGTCGGACTGTTTCGTTTTGGGAATTTATAAGTAATTTTCCCCCTAAAACTCCCCAAAACCCCCCTTTAGAGTGGCCCGATTCTACCCATCTTCGAACTTAGTCTTTCTGTTGTTATTTAGAGTTATCCTCTAGAATGACACTTACATAAATATCTTTCGGACGTTTTTTAATTCGATATTCTGTATCTACGTATCTTGAAACGTAAACCTGCAATTTTGATTGTGTGTGGGGGGGAGGGGGGATTTTTTTTTTCTCGGGCCATTCCAATGGTTCATTATTGTAGGAGAACCAAAAATCTTGAGTTAGTTTAATGGGAGTTTCTACGGAACCTTCATTTCGGAAATTGTACAGATTAGCAGATTGCAGATTAGATTTACCGATTAAAATGTGAACACTACATAATATGTAGATCTGACCTTAAAACCTGTGGTAGGAGATGCAGAGCACCCCACTCAAGGGTTGCGGGTGACGGGTCGGAGGAGGCGGGTGACGGGTCGGAGGAGGCGGGTGACGGGCGGGACGAGGCGGGTGACGGGCGGGACGAGGCGGGTGACTTTGAGGGGAGAGTGAGGGGGGGGGGAGGCACAATGCTCGTCACCCCTGAATGGAGACCTGATCTTGGAGGTGATACCCCCCTCCCCCCTCTCACCATCAGCATCCCCCCTCACCACCGCCGCTCTGTCCCTCACTCATCTCCTCCTTCGATTGACACCCCATCTCTCCCCCCATCACTCCCCATCCCCCCCCCCTTTAGACAGTCTCACACACCACCTCACAACTCCCGCGTCTGTCTGAGACGTGCGAATGTATTTTTTGTTCACAAAATCGCATGAAATCTCATTGGAACAAATCGATCATTTTGCTCATGCTGCGCAAATCATCTGTTCATTGTTCTATACGTAATTAATATTACGTCGCCTGATAATGAGAACCTCTCATTTCCACTTGGACCTCAGAATGATAACCTCCCAACTCCCAATTTCTCAGAACTTTGAGTTTTTGTACATTAGGCTTCTCCGACTTGTTTTTCATCCCCTAACGTCAAAAACATTGTCATTATTATCTCCTAGAAGTCACCGTCATAAAATATGAATAGGTACCTCCTACGAACAGCCGAGCATGATAAACTCCCATCTCCACCAATAATATTAATAACTAGCTGTCGGTCCCTTCGCTGACGGGCAGAACTCGGGATGGATCCATCTGCCCCTCTGACCTGTACCTTTACGGATTATAGGTACCTCTTACATGTCCCTTTACAAACCCTTATAATTTTCAATACCAAAAATAATATTCATCTGGGAAGGAAGAATTTAAGATTGTTATATTTCGGCTTCCCTATAAACCCATCGGATCCGGAAGTGAACCCCCCTATGTCCTTCCCCGATCACGGAAACATTTAAATACAGGAGAAGGGTTGAATCCATTGAGCCGTTTTCGCATGATTGAAGGACAAACAACAAACAGACAGACAGACAGCAAATTCAAAATCGGCATGGTTCGACTCCATTTCATGCGAAACGAATAACTGTAGGTAGTGAAATTTTTCGAAAATACCCAAGGAACACGAAAATCGTCTCCAAATTTAGTTATATACTTAGATGAGATTTCTCTCTGGGGTTGATCCTGGGAGCTGGTGCGGTGTGGCAAGATTTGGGCAAATGCAAATCGGTACCTATTGGCGTAATGTTACGCCAATAGGTACCGAAAGATGATGATTGCTGACTTTAACTGGGAAGAGTAAACAGGGTGGGCCCAGGCACAACTATTAATAAATAAATAAGATTACATTGAAATTAATAATAATAATAAGTATTTAAAATATATATATGTAGTAGCATAGGTACTATAAGAAAGAGCTATAAATAATAATGATATAGCGAATATATAGCGACTCATGTGATGAAGACAGTGGCTCAAATCCCTCCCAGCAGACGGGCAAGATGCCCATGCACGTATTATGTTTTGTCTTGATTAAAGTATTCTCGGTGCATAACTGTATAAAATATTTGTTTTGGAAAATTGTTGTTTAAGGAACGTGTTCATTTTTTAGGCTTAGTTAAGTGAATACCTACTACTGTTCTATGAGCAATTTCTAAATTATGTATGTGCACCAGTTATACGAAATTAATAAACATTTTTCTATTGCTATTCTACTCTAATGAACCATTGGAATCGACCAAGGAAAAACTCTGTAAATTCTCGACACAACGGTATTATCATCATCAAAATTTTATAAAACAAATAGGTACTGTTTAAACAACTTCACAGACTAGAAAGCGAGTGCATAATGCATTGTCATCCATCCTTGACCTATATTTAAAATTACAAGTCTCTAGCTCATCGGGAAGTTGAAGAAAACAAACTTAATTCAAACGTGAACTAAAAGTTCAAAATTCGTTTTGGACCCCTTTCCCTTGACCTAGTGTTATGACAATTTTCAATGATCATCGTTTTCTTTCTTGGGCGATTCCAAAGGTCCATTATCGAAAATAATAAACCGAAAAATTGTAACCCCCACACAAAAGTTGCTGGTTTACGTTTCAAGTTACGTAGATTCAGAATAATATTATCGATTTAAAAAGAAATCCGTCCGTACGCCGCGCCGTCCCAACTTTGCCCAGTTAGCGTTGTCCTGAAATTATAACATTTGGGTTACGGGATCGGATCAGCCTTTTCATAACCATATTTCAAGGGGTTCAAAATTAATTTTGAAATTTAAAAAAACGGAAGAGTATTGTGGACAGAACAACGATCTGGACAGAAGATTGTGAATATTTGTGGAACAATTTGCGTTTTTAGTTTTCCACGGTTTAAGGGATTTTTCAAAAATATTTCAAAAAAAAAAATAGGTTTTGTGGAGATGACCATTCTCTTTAGATCACTGGTCTGTTACAGGATGCAATATCCTTGTGAGTCCCATAAGTAGCAGAATAATTGGAGGAATGAGCTGAAATAATGATCGGTGACAATATCGTGTCGGATCGCATGTACACATCGTACAACACACAACATTGCATTCCTTCACGTACCCCACTGGTACCCTCTACGTACCCACAGTTCTGCACCGGTACTCTCTACGTACCCACAGTTCTGCACCGGTACTCTCTACGTACCCTCGGTTCTGCACTGTTATTCTCAGTTCGCACGTACCTACTGTACTACAGTGGTATCATCGGATCGCAGTGCAACCCTTTGCGTATCCACAGAACTGCACCGATACCCTCCTTGCGCACCGTACTGAAATAGTACAACGCTGGCAAGTACCCACAGTACTGTACGGGTGCCCTCTACGCACTCTTTTCCCAGAGCCGAGAGCCTCATGCCTCCCTCCCCAATCTTGGGGGTAAAGCAGTAGCTTCTTTGAAGCGGGCCTGCGACCGGTCTGGCATCTGGGTAAAAGGACAAAAGCCAGGAAACTGGAATCTTGTCCAACCCCTTAACCGGTACCACGGGAGGGGGGGGAGGGGAGCCCCTGGCACCAGATGCATCGCTTATGCAAAGCATCACCCGCTCTGCGGGCCCATACCAGTTGGCTCTGGCATGTGAGTTCTGTGGGTGACCATGAACTCGGGTACCAATCTGCATAGTTGGTAGAGTGAGCTAGAACACTCGACTCCACCTGTAGTTTAAACAGGTACTCGGCGGCCGTTCGAGGCCTTTGACTAAGTTATGTCCCCTCACCGGAGGGCCTCCCCAGTTGCTTGCACTGGGGGGGAGATTGTAAGCTATGAGCTGGGCATCTCCTTTGGATTATGTCCTCTACTCATCTACAGTACTCCACGCATTCACAGTACTGCGGTGGTACCCTCCATGCGCACAGTATTGAACTGGTACTTCAGCGGCATCCTCCACGTTCCCACAGTACCTACTGCACTGCTAATATCATCAGTTCGCATGTACCTGCTGTACTGCCGACCTTAGCGAAAATGTCGTATTTTATTTTTTGACCAAAATAAGTTAATGGTGTTCCACTGTTTTGGAGGGTGTTTTCTACCGATTTTGGTAGTCCCAGAGTCGCATCTTCATGGGAAATGCCTCCAATTGAGCGTATGAATACCGGCTTTATGTCGATTCCATGGGTTTTGCTTAACAAACATTCATAAGTGTCTATTTCAGTATACCAAAGTTCGTATGTGTCACCAGATACGATTTACTAACTACTTATTTCGTAGAAACGGATTTCCAGCTTAGTACATTTGCACTCCTGGAGCCAGTGACGATTTTTGGAAACCGCCTTTACCTGTCTTCGTGGAACATTCTTCCCATCCTCTTTCAACGAGAAGGTACTTTCAATGAAATAACAAGGTATGTAAGAACATAATTTTTACTCTTGATATTCAAGTGGATTCTTATATTCATTATTAAAATGTTTGAAACGTTTTTATACCAGGTGAATGTTTGTTATAGAACACGTGAATGATTCTATTTCAAGGTTTCCATTCTACTAAACCAAACGCCGGATTTTTGTTGCCGCAAACTTGCATGCTTTATAGTTGATACTTGAAATTTCTACAATTTGTGTGTTTCGTGGAATTGTTTTTTTCCAGAACTTCTAAAGCTGCCTGCTCACAGCCACAATGCAAAATGTTTGCTGCCTTGGGTTTGATGTATGTTCCTTGGGGTCGATGTATGTATACATAAATGTATCCAGATCTTTACAACTGAATCTAATCTTTACTATGCAGCAAGCAAAGACGATCTAAGCATCTGTGTTACATGCAGTGAATACATTCAAATTTTGATTCATTATACAATCTTGTAAGTAGGAAGGTGCTTAACTGTTGATGTTGATTAAGTTTCAACATTGTTGTGTGCCAAACGATTACGAATTGCATTTTTGGTATTTATAACACAAAAGACTGGGAGGAAAAGGTTAGAACCTGATGGAAATTGAAGGTACTTATTTTCTAAAAACTGCTTTAATTTACATTGTTGTATCAATAAACGTTTTATGATTCAATTTTAATATTATCTGCGGAGTATTTCATTCTATCCATTTATAAGCTTAAGCAATAAAACATTTGAACACTTACCGACTTAGCTAAACCGTTTAGCCTAAACGTAAGTACTCAAGTTTACAGTAACTGAAGATACGAGTTTCTCCTCGAGTTTCTCGCTTCGTAAATTATTCCCAGTTTTAGTCAACAATACGAGAATGAAATTCGTACGGCGTTATTTGGTACCTTGGGATGGAAAAATTCAATTTCTGTCATCGCCATCCGATCCAGCAAGAAATTTTCTACTTGGAGAAGGTTCTAGTTCAAGAATGCTTTGGAAACTAACGCTAATATCGGAGAATTTCGACACAAAACCCATTTGGCCGATTTCCCAAAAGTAAGATTTCTGTACATACGACTTTTTCGCTAAGGACGACAGTACAGCGGTATCATCGGATCTAACGTACACATCGTAAACACTCTTCCTCCACGTACCCTCAGTTCTGCATTGTTATCCTCAGTTCGCACGTACTTGATGTACTACAGTGGTATCATCAGATAAAACGTGCACATCGTTAAACACTGAATGCCTCAACGTACCCTCAGTTCTGCATTGGTACCCTCCACATATCCACCGTACCTACTGCACTGGTACCCTCAGTTCTGCATTGTTATCCTCAGTTCGCACATACTTGATGTACTACAGTGGTATCATCAGATCAAACGTGCACATCGTTAAACACTGAATGCCTCAACGTACCCTCAGTTCTGCATTGGTACCCTCCACATATCCACCGTACCTACTGCACTGGTACCCTCACGTACCATCAGTTCTGCATTGTTATCCTCAGTTCGCACGTACTTGATGTACTACAGTGGTATCATCAGACGTGCACATCGTTAAACACTGAATGCCTCAACAATGTTGAGGCAACATACCCTCAGTTCTGCATTGGTATCCTCCACGTATCCACAGTACTGCACTGGTACCCTCGCGTACCATCAGTTCTGCATTCTTATCTCAGTTCGCACGTATCATTAGTCCGATCAAACGGAAGTTTGAAGTGGAAAGTTTTGGTGTAATAGTTTTGATTAGTTTATTCTATGTCTTTTGGGGTGCTGAACACGAATCTGAAGTTGTCCAACAAACATTTGCACGGCAAATAGGAGAAATCATTTTAAAAAAATCTGCAAATTCTTGACACAACGGTTTATTATCTTCCTTGTGCAGATCACCCTTCTGTCTATACCAGACTGTGTTGCAAATCGGCACTATACCATATTCTCACCGTACTCATACCATACCATACGAATTTCTTTCCTATCATACCATACTGTATTATACAAAATCATACATACAATAATATACCATACTCATACCATGTCATACAAACCGAGTGGATATTGAAATGTCATCCAATTCTGACCTATATTTAAAATTTCAAGTATCTAGCTCATCATCAAAATTTAATTTGTTTAAACAAATAGGTATTATTTAAACAATTTTACAGACAAGAAACCGAGTGAACATTGCATTGTTATCCAGTTCTGACCTATTTTTAAAATTTCAAGTCAATAGCTCATCATCAAAATTTAATTTGTATTATTACTAAAAGGTATTATTTAAACAATTTTACAGATGAGAAACCGAGTAAATATTGCAATGTGGTCTATCCCTGACTCACGGTTAAACTTTCTAGACTGTAGTTTACCGGGAAGATGAAAAAAGGTAGTTTTATTCTGGGCGTCTGGGAGTTGGGTCACATAACGGCCGTTTTCGACGCGAAAGTTTAGTGTTTTTCCTAAACCTTTGCGCGGTCACTGTGAACGAACGGCTGGTCGCACAAAAATCCAATTGGTCTTAAAAGATTTGTAATTTTTCAGGTCATTCGAAAGTAAACTAAAAATTACACGGTTCAGTTAAATATTTGGAGATATGACATTGTCGCAATTTTAAATTTCGTTTTGAACCCCTTCCCCTTGACCTAGGGTTATGAAAAGTTTCGAGGATCATTGTGGGGCTGGTCCAAACCCAGAAACCAAATTTCGTAATTTTAGCTCAACGCTAACTGGGCAAAGTGCCACGGACGGCGGACGGGGGACGGCGGACGGCGTACGGCGTACGGCGGACGGACGGATTTTTTTTTATTCGATTTTCTGAATCTACGTATCTTGAAACGTAAACCAACAAATTTTGAGGGGGGGTTAAAAAATTTTTTTCTTTGGGCGATTCCAATGGTTCATTATCGAAGATAATAAACCAAAACACTAAAAATCGTGTTTTTTTTATAGTATTTTTTAGCTTATAACTTGCAAAGCAAGCTATTTACTCAAAAAGGGTTTATGTAGTAAAATAAAGAGAGGAAATTTCCTATAATTTATTCCTCCTAACATTTTTTCGTACGTCGTATGGTTTCATCAGTCAGCACTCCAGCAATTTTCATTATCCTCATTGAGGACTGCTCAATGGTCATGTCGGTACATGTTCCACACCAGAATTTGCTAGTCCTTCGTACTGTGAACCCGCCACCCGTGAAAATTTCGTATTCCTGTGGTTTCATTTTATCTTTTAAACTGCGCATGTCTTGTAACTAAAGGTGACAACATCTAGCATACAGAAAATGACCGCTAGCATCGAAGTACGGGAACATTTGGTAGACGACTTGTAGATGGAGATTCCCGTTTCCTGTTCTTTTAGCTTCAATGAATAGTTTAACAAGCCTAACCATTTCGAAGTATTGAATAACTGACATTCCTCTTCATTACATTCCATAAAATTGAAAATGTCATTCATAGCCCTCTCCTCTTCAGCATGAGGACCAACTATCTTTTTTGCATTAACCTTGGGCCTACTGTACAGATATTTTTTTACTCTTGTGCGTGGAAAACATACGACGTACGAAAAAATGTTAAGAGACATAAATTATACGAAATTGTCTCTTCATTTTACTAGATAACCATTTTTTGCGTAAATAGCTTGCTTTGGAAGTGATAAGCTGAAAAACACTAGGAAACATGACTTTTAGTGGTTTTTTGATGATTTCTCGTACTTGCCGAGCAAATTTTTGTTGGACAACTACAGATTCGTGTTCAGCACCCCAAAAAACAGAATAAACCAATAAAAACAATTACACCAAAACTTTACACTTCGACCCCTTTTTGTGCACCGTTTTACTAGTCTAAATGTACTACTGTGGTATCATGAGGTCAGACGTGCACACTGTACAACATTGTATCCCGTACCCTCAGTACTGCATTGGTACCCTCCACGTATTGACAGTACTAAAATGATAGAATCAGACCCCACGTACCCACAGTATTTTTCTTTAAACATCGATATTTTTCCTTTCCCCCAAAACAACTACAATTACAAACCTTGTATTTTACGTTTCAGTGTGAGGTATAGAGTGCATTATTTCTGTGCCTTATCAGACTTACCTACAACATTATTTCTTATTTTACGTGGCCCTTTCGCCTTTTATTATTATAGCAGCTGAAATGTTTAGGTTGCATTTCATCGTTGACTCAAGATAACATAGTAGGAATAAGATCCCAAGTGTAATTTTCATCTAAAGCATTCAATCAAGTATGCTATTTAGGTCCCAGAATTTTTCATTGAGCTCTCCTAACATTAAGCTTATAGAAGATTTAGCCAATTTTAAAAAAGTGTTTATGAGTTTCTGATGCAGAAGTATTTAAATTCCTTTATTCATTTTCCGTTACTGAACTTTTTTTCATTGATATGTTTTCCTATTTACTTCATGAATCCTTTTTTCTAGGACTTGATTAGTTATATTTGATCATTAATGTAAGTTTTATGTTCTATTAATTTGTAATTGCAACTCCGGACAATTTCTTTAAATGTTGGAGATCAGAAATTGCCAAATGTTTTTGTTTTACTTACATAACTTTGTACTCGTGAATAATTTTACTTCAAGTATCCAATACTTTTCTTTATGTACTATGCGTATTATGTTAATAAATGGGTTTATTGAAAATGTAGGAGATAGTAGGAAACACCGAACTACAGTGGCACCCTCAGTTCACACGTACCCACACTACTACAGTGGCACCCTCAGTTCACATGTACCCACACTACTAAAGTGGTATCATCAGGTCGCTAATACAACACTATGGGCCCTCAATACTCCTAGTGCTGAACTAATTTTTCATAGGTACTCCAAGAAAATTAGTATTATTCTTCCATTATTTCATGGTTATTATTAAGGAGGGTGATGGTTAGGGATGGAAGGATGGTTGTGAGGGGGGGGGGGTTCACGGCGATCCAGTAGCGTTGAAAGGGCGGGAGGGGGGAAGGTGGAGCTGGAGGAGGAGAAGGGGAAGGAAAAGGAGGAGGCTGTCTGCTGATACTGTAATTATTACTGTATTGTCCGCGGTATGGAAGTATCAGCGGGGTGGAAATAGTGCAGCCACTAGATAGAATGAGACAACAGAAGAAAAGCGTTAAAGTGGTGGTGGTGGTGCATGAGTGAAGGGCAAAAGGAAAGAGGTATCTAGTGATAACTCCCAGGGAAAGGGGGGGGGGGGTTCTAAAGGGGAACGAAGGGGGGAACGGGTTGGGCAGAGAGGAGGAGTGAGGGGGTGGGGGGGCCGTTGCCCTATTCTTATGTCACCCTCCTCCTATTGATTTGTGAGTCGCCCGTATGGGGGCGCTCTGGGGCGGGACGCGATCGATGCGGGGAAACGGGTGTTATCTTTGTCCTGGGCCTTTCCCTTCGAACCGCCGCGGGAAAGCAGTTATTTCCTCTGTAATGACCTCCTCCCTTCGCCCCTCACTCAAAACTGTATTCACCACATACACGCGTGAAAATCATCAAACAATAAAGAACGAAATAACCACCACCACCACGACCGAGTCACCCGAAAATAACCACATCACCCGTGCACACCCCCCCCCCCCTCACGACACCAGATGATTCATCTCGACGTCCCCTTACGACTTCCCAAATTCCATTGTAAAAAACACAAATTTCAACGAATTTCACCCGAATCTCGCAACCTTTTCAATTTCTTCGCCCTTAATTTTTTCTTCTCTCTCTCCTTCACTTCTACTTGTTGAACGGAGGGTAATAAGGGGGAGCAGTGGGGGGGGGGGGTTTCGGAGGGGAGGAGGCAACGCCATTGCAGAAAGGGCCTCCCTCCCCTCTTCCCTGTCTGGGCAAACTACCGAGCTGCTAACCCTCAAACCAATAATATCAGATATTTCAAAATCTAGAAAATAAGTTCCAAAAAAAAAAAAAAAAAAAATACATTTCTAATTGTAACTACGTAGGTTTTTGTAAAACTGAAATTACAAGACGAAATAAGTTCTTTAATGTAAAGCGGTAAATATTTTGTTGAATTTATTTTTATTTTATGAATGAAGTACCTACCATTTCAATTCTCCGATTTTTTATTTTTTTTATTTTATATTGAAAAGATGTCGTACTTTCGAGGGTTGTGAAAATACGCACACACTTTTTTTTTTTTTATTTGATCCAGCTTTCAAATGAAAGAACGCAAAATTACGGGTTTTCGTGTAATTTTGGGGTTTTTGAGTTGTTGGAACCTGAAGACGTTTTTTGGTCATTTTAGTTTGTTACTTTTTCTCAGCGGTTTTTGGGGCTCGATTCGTGAACGAAACAGACGTCGAGTTTAGGAGGTGTTGTAAAATCACTTGGTTTTTTGGTTGCGGACGTCAAAAGTGGCGTAAGAGACCATTTTTGGAACGTAAATTTTAATTTTTGTGGGTGGAAAGGGGCAGATTTTGATGGGTTGGGTTTCGGAGGGTTGTTGGGGGATATCGAGAGAGCGAGGATATTGGGGTGAGGTTGTTGAGTTCTCCAGTTTTCGGGTGTTCACACATTTTTTTTTCTTTTTTTTCTCGTCAAACGGCGAATTTTGTTCTGAGTCGGAATTCGAAGGAGGAGTGTGAGATGACGAGGAGAAAACGGCATTGAAAAGGAGGAAAAGACAAAATGTGAGTGAGTTGTGAGGGTTAGCATCTGAGAGTTGCTGTCCCTAGATGACTTACCTTCACAGATGCTTCCTTGCTGTAGGAGCCCCCAGAGCAAGTCCGTACAATGGTGGCAGTAGGTTGGTTTATGAAATGTCTTCTTTGTAAAGCTGTGTCCACCCGCCATCAGCCCTTTTTTTCAACGCGGGGGGGAGGAAAGGATGGTGGGGGGGAAAGGGCCTTTGGTCGGACTGGTTTGTCTTCCTTCAAGTCACGTCCCTAGATGCCATGTCGTGGTTCACGCATGACGCCCTCTCGCCTCTCTCATCGCACCGCTTGCACTGAGGTCCGTCCAGGACCGCGGGGGAACTTTCCTGCGCAATCGCCGCCGCCCCCCACCGCCCCCCACTGACACCCATCGCCCCCCGCCGTCTCCCACCCCGTCAATCCAGACGCCATTGTTATTGACTCTTCAAATTCACACCTAACCAATTTTTTTTTTTTTAAATATCAAAAACAAAACAAATACACCAAAACAGCAAACACCTTTTGAATCCAACACTTTTCGAAGACGTCCCGGTCCAATTTTAAATACTGAACAAATTTTCTCCAAAACCGCTGAGGTTTCAGGTTCCAGTCCAGTTCCAACGCCACCGAGTTACGAAGAAAAATCCACTGTCACGCAGCATGGCCACAAGAGCAAATTGTCTAAGAAACTGGTTTCTGTCCTTCTGTAGACGTAAACGTCCTTTGCTGAGTCTACAGTCCCACAAGACTACAGACCCCTTTCCGTGGACTGACTGTCCTACTGTAGACGTAAACGTCCTTTTCTGAGTCTGTAGTCCCACAAGACAACAGACCCCTTTCCGTGGACTGAATGTCCTACTGTAGACGTAAACGTCCTTTTCTGAGTCTATAGTCCCACAAGACTACAGACCCCTTTCTGTGGACTGAATGTCCTACTGTAGACGTAAACGTCCTTTTCTGAGTCTATAGTCCCACAAGACTAAAGACCCCTTTCCGTGTACTGAATGTCCTACTTTAGACGTAAACGTCCTTTTCTGAGTCTATAGTCCCACAAGACGAAATGTAAAATGTCTCCAATTTAGAAGTCAGAATTGAGGTATCTCATTCCGTTGTCAGATTAGAGCAGATGAATCATGAAGAACATCTCAAGTATTAACCACGTTTCTTCATCTTCAAAGTAAGTACCTACTCCAGTTTGAGAACGGAATAACATATCGCAATTCTGACTTCTCCATTTTGTTCAGCGTTGAAATGTCCAAAAGCTGAGGGGGGTTTGTTGTGTTGTTGGGGGGGGGGGGGGGGGGGCACCCATAAATTCCAAAAATGAAACGGTCTGTCAAGTGACACCTCATTTTTAAGGTTTTTACACGTTGAATAAGATGGGGAAGTTAGAATTGCTATATTTTATTCCGCTCTCAAACTGACATCATGTTCTTTAATGGAGACGTTTTACATAAAACCAATTATTTCTTCAAAAATTTGCTCTTATAGTCATGCTGCCTTACTGGGGATTTTTCAAAACATTATGAAGGTACAAATAAATTTGAACACGCCGTTGAAAAAATAGCTTTTAAAAATGCCATCATGTTCAACCAATAAAATGTAACTGACAACATTTTATGTCAACTTGTATCAACTTATAGTCCGGATATTATGCAAAAATATGCAGTATCAAATTTGAACCAGAGGATCAACTGAAGTCAACTCAAATAATGATATACATACCTACTTATGTCCAGTCAGCGTTGAGTATGCACGGCCGAGCGGTCTTGCGGGTGAGGTATAATTTGTGCGCCGGCCACCATCCTGCCTCGCCATCACCACACATCGCTGTCCTTCGTCAATAAAAAAGTGGTAGTCCAACATTTCCTAACATTTCTTTTGGCAGTATCAGTGTGGTTACCTACTTACTGCCTACTTCTCGCAAAAATTTATGTTGGGTTTTCACCATTTTAAATGCCTATAATTGATCCATATATACCTCAAACGTCGTGGCCTTTCCCCAGGTCAATTTTTGAACGTTATTTGAACCTCTACCTTCCTTAATGACGGCGTAGCCGGAAATAGTTGCATATAATCAGTGGCGGATCTAGCACTGTACCAAGGGGGGGGGGGCTAAAACCCTCCCCCCCCCCCCTGAAGGTATGTGAGAGCGGGGTTCGGGAGCCTCCTCCTTAAATCTTTTGGAAATTAACTTCTACCCGCCCATCGAAGGCGTGCCACGCTGTCGTTTTTTGTCCCCGTGAGAACGTGATGTTGTCTCCCGACCACATCACCCCCGCTAGATCTCCCCGTGATTCACCCTCTTCCTCCCTTCACTTGTAGACCCCCGAATGCCCCCCCCCCCGTGCAATAGTCTCCCCGACAACATCACCCCCGCTAGATCTCCCCGTGATTCCCCCTCTTCCTCCCTTCACTTGTAGACCCCCGAAAGGCCCCCCCGCGCATTAGTCTCCCCGACAACATCACCCCCGCTAGATCTCCCCGTGATTACCCCTCTTCCCCCCTTCTAGTCTCCCCTAGCGTCCCCCCCCCCACCGACCCTATTGCCTCGTACTCCCCCTGATTCATAAGTCGGTTGTTCATAAGGACCTGGCTCTCAGAGGACCGTAGTGACAATATGGGAAATACGATTTAGTAGCGTAGGTAAAGTCGTGTACCTAGGGCCATTTTTTTTTCAATGATGATTTATGGGGTAAAAACATTCTGAAATCGGCAAAACCACTTCAAATTCTGATAAGGGAATACGGGGAGACCAAAACCCCTCAAGATTTTTTATTTTAGTACGAAAATTCAAATTAAGAGAAATATATCTCTAAAAAATGAAATTCGCCTCGAGGTACTGGCAGGTGGCGGATCTAGAACTGTACCAAGGGGGGGGGGGGGGGGCTATAGCCCCCTTAGCTCCCCCCCCCCGTATATACGCCACTGCATATAATAATATTATATACTATTCACATAATACATATTATGTGTTTTTTAGAATTAGTTGTTCGATAGTACTGGACTTATGACGGGACTACTTACTTTTGATACATATTATCTTCATGAGCTTGCAAAGTTTGTCCCTAACTTGTAATCTCATTGTCATGGCTGATATTGATACTATCGTATTTCTCTCAAAAGAGGGAATTTTCAAATTCAAAGTTTCTTTCTGTCGTGGCATTGCTGCCCTTGAAGGAACCGCTGTGCTTTCGACATCTTCTTCAGTTGGCGCTCATCTATGGAGGTCGAACGTGGAGTAAATAGGTGTGTATCCTTCGTAAGTCTTTTAGCGAATTTTCGAAGAAAATGTAATGTAAAATAGAATTGGGATACAAAGTTCAAATTTGCACAAAAAATCTGTCTTCGCAATCGAAAGGCTAAGTTCGTAGATGGGCAGAATCGGGCCTTTCTAAGGGGGAGGTTTTGGGGAGTTTTAGGGGGGGGGGGAAATTCGAAACAACATTAAATGTTACGTACGTATATCCAATATTCTGGTATTCAAAACATTTTTGATTCCCCCTTCCACGCTCCTGTTACTTTCTTTGCGTAAAACTACTCCTGTTTTATTTATTCGTACGAATACCTTCAAAAATTCGGTCATACGATCATGCTGCATGAGTGGAATTTTTCTTGTGTGATTTATTTATTTCAACTGAATATTTTGGTACATTTCATCGAGCAATATTTCATTTTATAGTAAATAATCTCTGTCCAGAGTAGGATTTTCTGCAAAACACTGGGGTATACTTGCAATACACAGAACTATGCGTGCAGCACAATCAAGTCCAGTGGTTCGTTGTTTAGAACAGGTCCTCATGTTCGTGCTTCCACGCGCACTTGGCAATTCATTGACTGGCTCTACAGTCAGATCTACCACTTTCATGCAAAGTTGGTCAAGGTTCTTAACATCACATCAAACAGTGGGCAAAACCGCTAATCTAGCTGGACCAAACCTCAAAATACAATGTCCCTAAAAATACGAAACTCCTATAGAAAATCAAAGTACAGGTGTATACAGGATGATTCATGACAGGCCACCTCCTCCAGAACGTTGCAGAAAGTAAACAACGTCGTTTGATCCCTCATATTATTCGAATCTGAGCCTCTGAACGGTTACCGTCTTCTGGTGCTTGAAAAAATTGTCAAAAAAAATTGTTAAAATGGTTTTTTTGAAAATTCGCTCTTTAGTTCATGCTGCATTACTGGTTTTCTCATTATATGCCTAATTCGTCTTATACTACCCCAAATACCATCACAACCGCATTTGAGTCCAGTTTACACATATTTCGAAGGAGTTATAGGTTTTGTCCAGCTAAATAAGTGAGTTTGCCCACTGTGCGTCGGTTCTAACTACCATCCTGTTGAAATTTGACAAACAGCCTCATGAGACCACGGGAAATGATTGGGAGGATGTAAGATCAGGTTTGTGAGCGATACAGCTGATTTCTCTCCTGCTCACCCTCGAGCGCTGAAATTTGGTACACACCCTCTTGAGACCACGGGGGGAACCGCATCTGCTGAGAGAGCGGTAATGCGCGTGGACCCATGCAACGCACGGGAAACGACTAGTTAGTCCAGCTGCTACCATAAGAGAGAGAATTAGATCTACAGTGTAAGACAACGACTCATACCCCGATCTTGACAGTTTTCTGGAGGATGTAGAGGACAGCATTCCCAATACAATACGCCCTCTCGACTTTATGGTATTTACATGTTTTAGCCTTCACCATGGAAGAACGGGCCAATGAGCCTTCACATAATTGGCTGAAACCGAACCCGACGCCAATTCCTGTGGTGATAGAGTCTTGAACTTTGGTATGTAGCCTCCTTAGGACTTACACTTCAAGCAGAATGGGGACTGGATCGGATGAGTGGCTCCTAAAGCTGATGTCTATGCTAAACGTGGCTAAAACATTTAGCCGTAAGGTTCAAAACGCCTAAATGCAATATCCGCTAAATAGCAAGTAGTGCTAAATGAACACACTCGAGATAACGAAAACTTTCTATAAGCATGGAACATGTGTTAGCCACGTTTAGCATAGAAATGAGCTTTAGGAGCGACTCAGTTGATCCTGGGCATATAATGTCTACAGTGTATGTCCTAAGGAGGGTACATCCCAAATTAAAGCTTCATAGTGGGAGTAGCACAGAAAGTAGCCTTACCTTACCCAATCGATACCCCCAAATTATATGTAAGATTTTTTTTATATCGTCGCTTAAGAACCCGCATGACACATCTAACATTTTGACGAAAATGAGGTTTTGGTGTTTCCTTACTTATTTGAATTGTCGCGCCTGAGTGAACTTGATTTTTCGATTCGGCCGTTTGGGGCGCTGCAATTTGTCACAGTTGAAAGTCAACATGGAGAATTCGATGGCTTCAGGAAGTGAGGTAAGTGTTTTGCAACCAAAAATGTTTTTTTCTTGAAGAGTTCAGGGTATTTTCTCAAAATTTCAAACGAAAAATAAAATGATATTTTTTTAATCAATTATGTGTTTCAAGTTATTTAATACAAATCAGTTTTCTGTCCTCCGGAAAGTTAGGTAATTTGCGCCATGCGGGTTCCTAAGCGACGATAAATTTGCAACCCTGAAAACCGTGTGTACGGAGATTTTTTGCGTTTTTCGACCTGACGCCGACCAGCTAAGAGGCAGCTAACTTCGGATTCGGCGACCCAAAAAACATATCAGTTGAGAAACCTAGTAACTCATTTTTGGTTCCCAAAAACTACCATTTGACTGGACTACGTGCCACATCCAAGAAGATACGGGCACTTCTTCCCCCTCCTTCCAAGGCCTTTTCATTAATGTTAAGATTCGGTGAACTTGGTCTATTCATGCCTGATACCTTTTTTTCGCCAATGATGTTCAGATTGAGGGAATGTACTTCCTAAGTTGGTGTTAATAAGGAAATCAGATGAAAATACAATGTGAATTTCCAATATTTTATTCAGATAAATAAGTGTTCGGTTCTTATCGTTATTTACATCAATTTTGTCGATAAAATCGCTAGAAAACTCTACGACATGATTAATTTTTCATTTAATATTAAATGAAATATTTTCAAATTATATGACAAGAGAATACTTACTATGACATTTAGCCCGAGTATAATGGATTTTGGTAAAAAAGTACGAGTACGCGCTTGTTCATTTGATAATTACATACATTTGTTTAACATATAAAATAGGAATGGAGTCAGGGAGCATCTGTACAGTGGGAGTATTTACAGGCTAATTCTTACAAATTATAGTGTACAAAGTCGAAATCATTGACTAATGAAATCTATTTGAACGGCCATAAGCTTTTCTGACGGGGCGTCGTCATTGCACGTAGTTTGACAATTAACGGGGCTAACGATAGAAACGTTTATATAAATTATTTACAAAGGGAGGGGCGGGAGTGGGGGTATGTACATTGACAGGTTGTTGGGGCCGCTACGTGTCCAATTCGGCGTCTTCTTCTCTTTGAGACGAAAAGTAGGAAACGAGACCTCCGAACTCGCCTGGTCCTTCAGTCTTGCGAGATGCCGCCGCCGCCACCGCTCCAGGATACGAGGGCGGTTGGTCGTCGTCTATCGAAGGGCCCTCGTGGAAATCCGAGGGTGGAACGGGTTGAACCTCGACCGGTGGAAAAGGAACTGGTCCGGGGGCGTTAGGGAAGTAACCGCCTCCTCCGTGATATCCACCGCCGCCGCCGCCGTACATGTACCGGTCCGGAAACCTGAAACAATTCCGAATAAGTACATGAAAAGTTTAGTCAAGATGACCGTCCTCAGGAAAACATACCTTAGCTTCCGGAAGCAAATTTTTTAGTACAACGAACAAAATAAGTCAGGGTCGAAAAATCAACATTTCGGGTTATTATTGATTCGTATAGGAAATCTAACGTAGTTTCTGAATCTGTAAGCCGTTTTACGAATGGATTACTGAAAATCATTGATACATCGCAAAACCCAACGCGCCGAATAATGTACTTTAGCTTCCTAGGGTCATCACCTCATCTCTTGAAGAAGAAGTTTCTTATCGTTTTGTTGTATTTGTTTGTTTGATAAGTCCTGATAATATCTAGATCACAGATGGTTGTATTCTTCTTCCGTCGCACCCCGTAATACATAATATGTATCTAAAAGGGGTGCGACGGAAGAAGAATACAACCATCTGTGATCTAGAGTCAAGAGCTTCCGTCGTTGGAATCCAACTACTGCCTATTCCAGTGGTCCGCGCCGAGTTTACAGGTGGTCCGTGGGCTGTTTCAGAGTACGTCTTATAATTCACGGTTTTCTTCATCAATACGAGTATAACAATGTTTTTACTGGCTATATAATGAGACATTCATCCTCGGAGAGACTTAGTGTCATATTTTGTAAGCGTTTTACAATAGATTTATAATGTTTCTATAACTATATTAAGACTATAACTATGTTTTTTTTATTACTTTTAGGGCCGGTTCATCAATCAGCCGTATAAACCGGTGGGTAACAATTCGCCGAATAACACTGTTCGACGAATAAAATAGTTACTACTGTAGCAGTGTTTATAACTGTTCATCCAACGAAGTTTATTGAACGAATAAGTGTTTGTCGAATAAGGTCAGAATCGATTTTTTTGTATCGAGAAGGTGCTGTAACCATAGTGTTACCTTCCAGTTTCTGTGAATTCTGAGTAGATTGTTGTTTACTTTCTACGTTCGGTGGTTAGTTCGTTGCTACGAAAAAGTTTTAATTTGAAGGAAGAGAACGAGAACACCACGGACAAAGGTAAGTAAATTGATGTTATCCTGGTCGAATCGCCCTGCTCCGTGTACAATTACCTACGTAATATTTCAATAAATAGGTATTACATTATTAATTAATTAATAATGTAATAATTATGCTTATGCCTATTATGTATAGGGTTATTTGTATATTATGTAATAAAAAGTACTAAAACATCATGGCTTGAAAGAATATTGGAAACTTTATTCATTTTAAACTTCTCCTCCTGTAACAATTTGATGCGAAGATCGGCTTGAGCAGCGAGGAGCTGGCTTTCGATTTGTTCGTTTGCGCGTCCGTTTTTTTATTTTCAAGGATAAAAGTGGTGGTTTATTTTCGTTTGGTGGTTAGTTCGTCGCGAATAAGTTTTAATTTTGAAGGAAGAGAACGAGAACACCATGGACAAAGGTAAGTAAATTGATGTTATCCTGGTCGAGTCGCCCTGCTCCGTGTACAATTACCTACGTAATATTTCAATAAATAGGTATTCTGCTTGGCTTTATTCTAGCGAAGTGGCAGAGATCGGCAAATTTTTCAGAGGCTGATTCGAAGCTATGCTTGAACTGGTTCGCCAATTCTAGCCAACTAATAGCTTCGAATCAGCCTCTGAAAAATTTGCCGATCTCTGCCGCTTCGCTAGAATAAAGCCAAACAGAATATTTATTGAAATATTACGTAGGTAATTGTACACGGAGCAGGGCGATTCGACCAGGATAACATCAATTTACATACCTTTGTCCATGGTGTTCTCGTTCTCTTCCTTCAAATTAAAACTTTTTCGTAGCAACGAACTAACCACCGAACGTAGAAAGTAAACAACAATCTACTCAGAATTCACAGAAACTGGAAGGTAACACTATGGTTACAGCACCTTCTCGATACAAAAAAATCGATTCTGACCTTATTCGACAAACACTTATTCGTTCAATAAACTTCGTTGGATGAACAGTTATAAACACTGCTACTATTTTATTCGTCGAACAGTGTTATTCGGCGAATTGTTACCCGTCGGTTTATGCGGCTGATTGATGAACCGGCCCTTAATACAATGTATATTAAAGGATTTAAAATATTATATTTCTCTAGTTCTCAATTTAATTTACCTAGTTATAAAATCATGTGGTCCGCAGACGTTTTCTTATAGATCTTGTGGTCCTCGAGGGAAAAAGGTTGGGAATCACTGGCCTATTCAACTATTATTATTCAACTATTATTCAACTACTGCCCTGATGATGGAGAAATAAATTCTTCGAAACGTTGGCACATAAAACATCTCTCATTTGCAGGGTTCGTGCCGATTTTCAATTTTCAATTTCCCTGACTTTTCCCTGATTTCCAGACCAAAAATTTCGATTTTTCCCTGACTTTTCACAACGTTTCAGGATCCTTTAAACAGTAACGTTTTGCATGAATCGAAAATTTTAGATGTGCAAATGAAGAAAAACAATATAAGGAACAAGTTTTGGTTTATTATCTTCGATAATGAACCATTGGAATCGCCCAAAGAAAAAATTTTTTTAACCCCCCCTCAAAATTTGTTGGTTTACGTTTCAAGATACGTAGATTCAGAAAATCGAATAAAAAAAATCCGTCCGTCCGCCGTCCGCGCCACTTTGCCCAGTTAGCGTTGAGTTAAAATTACGAAATTTGGTTTCTGGGTTTGGACCAGCCCCACAATGATCCTCGAAACTTTTCATAACCCTAGGTCAAGGGGAAGGGGTTCAAAACGAATTTTGAAATTTTGAAAATTCCATATCTCGAAAAATTCATATAGAACGGTATGTGTTTTATTTCATATTTAGATAGAGTTTGTTCCGTAGAATTTTTTAAGACCACCCGCAGCTTTGTACGACCAGCCGTTCGTTCACAATGACGGCTCAAAGATTGTGCCTCACAACACGATCATGACTCAAACTGTTGAAATACAGGTCCATTTTCATACTAACAAGCTCTTTGTAACATCATATGGCTTAAGTGATGTCGAGTTTGTTGTTCTGAGGTGCGTTTCGTGCTACGGAAATGAAGGTAATTTCGAATGTTTGTTGGTAGGAACTTCTTTTATAGAAAAATTATTACCGACGTAGCATTAAAAACCCCAGAATTATATCGTAATAATTAATCATAATGAATAACAATTATTATTAATAATAAATACCAATTATTAATACCTAACAATAAATTATAATAATTTTCACTAGGTACTTGATAAAATTGGTAATAATTAGTGATAATTGAAAATAATAATTAATCTAACATTTAGGATCTAGACATTTAGACCTAGTGATCTAGACAGAAGGGTGATCTGTACAAAGAAGATAATGAACCGTTGTAAGAAATTGTAAGACTTTGCAGAGTTTTTTATTCATAAAAAAACGAAGTTTACTTAAAACAAAGTAAGAGATAGAATCACAAGATAAAACACATAAAAGTTTTGAGTACGTGGTTTACATAAACCATACCTTACAAAGGTAAAGGGGTTTTCGACGCGTATCATGGATTTTTCTCAATTCTGCACCCGATTTGAGATTTTTCCCTGACCAAAATCCAATATCCCTGACTTTTCCATGACTTCCAGTGCCCATTTATATTTCCCTGACTTTTCCATGACTTCCCTGACTTCCCTGACCGGCACGAACCCTGATTTGACGGACCCTCGACATCCCCCATCATTATAATAATTAATGATGATTCATAATAATTAATCGATCTAGAAGGAAGTTATCTAGAAGAAAGGTGATCTGTACAAAGAAGATAATAAACTGTGTCAAGAATTTACAGAGTTTTTTTTCTTATTTGTTATAAAAGCAATACAATATGTCATATTATTTACAAGACGCCAAAGTTACGACCCCCTGTAAGAAGACTTGTGCTGGGAGTCTGAGTGCTAGCCTAAATAATAACAATGGGCAGCTTATAGCCTAATTCCCGAACCAAGATAAATTCCTAACGAATGAACAAATTATTAATATAAATTTCCCTCCAATATAAATGGGTGCACTCCAAAAGAGAAGATATATTTACATAAATAAGTAAATGAATAAATAACTTCCCCCAAAAATAAAGTGCCTCTCCATGCCCATCATACCTGATTAAATGTGTGAGGTGAAATCCACTGACGTCGATTCAAGTCATTGTGGTAATATCTGCATAATATGCAGATTATGCTTGCCATAGTTGTTGTATCTACCAGTAACCGACGATTTTCACAATTAACTTTAAAATACCGACTTTCCAGTAAAAAAAGACTCACCTTCTTTGTTGGTGTTGAAGGTGGTGGGCTGCAGGATGGAGCGAAGGTCTCTGCATGAACCGCCCGGGATCGATGCCGGCTGGTATCATCCTTCCTGGCCCCTGCGGTCTGTTGTAGTACATGGGAGGCGGCTGCCCGTGAACTGAAGGCGGCACAGATCCCAGCATCCCTCGAATGACTGACTCGGGCCCGGGCCTTTTCAGCAGCTCCTGCGGTTGAGGGGCCAGCAGCTTTTGAGTGTTTACAACACGAATACTGCTTACAACCTGTAACATGATAGTGAATATTGTAATCAGCGAACTTCGGATACCATTAGTGTAATATTTTTTGTTCTTTGACACTTAATTGTACCATACGGTAGGTACGGCACGTAAGAACTGTAATACTCAGAGGTCCTCAAGTATTGATATACGTGCACTCGTCTCCGATCAGCATCAATAGGTGGCACTTGGAGACCATTGGGAGATCAACACTTGAGGGTCCCTCATACTCAAACTGAGTCCGTATTAATAGACGAAATTCACTGCCAATTTCGAGTGACCCACGCACTTGAACCAACCACATCCCAAGTAACCCCAATAGGTACCTAGAGTGTCTGCTCATCAGCTGATTCGTTTCTATAACGCGTTTTTAACAAGCCAATGGGAAGTCAAACTAATCTCGTCCAATATCTAATTCAGACTAATCTCGTAAATCGTTAATTCTACTTGCTACGTGGGTTTGACGTGTATCTGGCTTTAGGTCACTTACTGGAGGAGGAGGCGACTGCTTTTCTTTTTCTTCGGTTTTAGGTTCTTGCTTCGATGCAATCGTAACATCCAGCGCCGAAGTAGATAGATTGTTGGCCGTTTGAGACTGGAGTCCAGGACGGGCAGCAGCATTAGCCAACTTTTCCCTTAACCGAGCCAAAGCTTCAGATTCCTTTGGACGTCGGTCTGCTGCGTTCAGAGCATCTTTTAGCTTACTCTGCATCACATTCTGAAACATTTTGATTATATTAACAAGAGGGGCCTTGCAAAATTTAATGTCCTCATTACACACCAATTACCAATTCCAACCAGCGATTCTACCATCGATTGATAATGAAGGCGGTGATTGGGTTTAGGCATATAAGTGCGAGTACGGTCTCCTTTGAAATTCATCCGTTCAAGTAATGGAAAGAGTAATGTAGACCAGTCTATCCATAATTGGGACAATCACCAGCAGGTGCGAAAAACCGTCGATAACTAGATGTTGTGGTGGTTTCACAATAATCGAATCTACAAATGGGAAACTTGACATTTCAAAATTGTCAGACGGCATAACGCATTTCACGCAACCTGACTTTCGTGAAACAATAGATCGTCGCACCGCTCGGGAAACCCGACACCGGGAAAAAACACATCAGTTCCCAACAAAAATCCGCAGCGGGCATGGGTAGACAAAAAATCGCCTACTTGCCAAAACCATAGCTGTCTAGGGCTATACCCAGGATAATTTCGATTGGAAATTAATGATGCATTCTACAGACAATTATCGAAAATACATGACGCCTAAAAAAGTTTACCAAGTATATCAAGGGCGAATTCGGTTGGGTTAGGGCTCGTTAATTAGGTAGGCTATCGCCTAAGGTCGTCAGTTCTAATCCTGGTGATCGAAGGGCAATGAGGCAATGAACATCATTCCATCTGAGAGGACATGAAGCCTCTGGCTCCAGCCAAAATGGAAAACGAACAAATGTTAATGCTAATGAAATTCCAGCAGAGAACTGACAAGATAAGCACTCCTTCCTTTTGCACAGTAGGCATGTTCGTGCAGTAATATATACCTACCCCAATACGAGTGGGTGAACAATTAGAAGTATCTGTATGCAGTACGCCGTTGCTTTGCGTTCCTGCGAGCTACAAAGCTCTTCTTACTCCTATGCATGCAAGGTCAACTTTGTCTTAGTGCTGTGTGTCTGAATCAACTCAGTGTTGCTCAGAACACGTTCAGCTCTCTCCTTGCTTTGGACTTGCTCAGAGAAGGTTGTATAAAACCTAGTGAGGCTCTTGAAATATTCCTGCATGCCGGATTCTACAGCTATCGTCGGATACTGCACCATATTTGCATGGTCCCTTATTGCCAAGTTCAGCGGCCATAGCTGGCGGAATGAACTGGTTTCTGTGATATCATCGCAGTCCCAACTGTGACATTACCGGGATGAGGGACCGCCATGACACGTATTGTTAAGTCTAAGTGAGAACCACGTAGCTGTTATTGGGAGAACCTCTCTACACTCAAGTGGGCGAGGCAAAGAGTGACAAAAAGGGTAATATCAGAACAGATTCTGGTCCTTATTAGAAGACTGCTGATCACGTCATTTGAACAAAAAGCCCAAACCTTTCACTGTATCATGCATTAATGAATCACAACTCACTAGAACTGGGGGCGCATTAGGTTTTCCAGGTACTCTCATACTGAGTGAAGGAACTGGAGGAGGCACCCTCCTGAACGGCACCTTTTCTTCTTCCGACTCAATTTCTTCCTGTAAAATATGAATTTTATCTTAATCCCAATGTTACTTTCATCGGCAGAAGGGGTAAATGTCCAGAGACAATAATATTGTCTATTATATATTGACAATATATAATAAGAAACTGTATATTATACAGTTTCTTTCACCATAGTAAGGAAGCAAACGATTTCATAGGATTTTTTTATAATTAAAATTGGGGAACAATTCACGTAATAATCCAACGATAAAATGTACGAAATGTTCATTGACAAGCCAGGGTTTCATTGACAAGCCAGTTGTTTCCATTGTGAAAATACTTGCAACTGTAATTTGTTAGCGTCTGGTAGCTTCAGTGTGTACTAAATCCACTGTTTTCTTCAACTGAATTCACATGACATGTGCGAGAAGAATACAAAACCACCAGATTGTCCGAAGTTATCCAAATTCTTCAGCCTATCGATGATTATTCATATTATATTAACTTACTTCGCTAACTTCTTCATCCTCAGCCCTTTCATCATTGTCCGGTAGTTCTTCCTCCTCCTCTTCTGCTTCTTCCTCTTCTTCTTCTTCCTCCTCCTCCTCTTCTTCTTCCTCATCCGATTCTACAAAATAAATTATTAGTGAGAAAACAACCTTTCCTAGGATTTAAAAACTAAAACATTCGAATAATTTTAAACAAAAAGTTAAAATTGAAGTATAGCAAAATTTTATGTTGGCGTGGGGCTTTATACATACAATCCGATAATCCTTTATCGACAATCTAATATGCTACCCCAATTGCGTATTAAATACGTGCAAATTTTAAAAGTGATACACAACGAATATGAAAGTCAATTGGCCCACATTCTACCATATGTCACATCAAAGGGGTGAGGGAGGTACGATCACAGGGGTGATTGATTCGTGAGAACAAGCACGCTCGCATTGTTGATCTTGTTCCTAGATTGGCTAATGAACTAAAACTGTAACAGGGTGAGGATAAGCAAAATTGGGATGATTGTTTCCTCCATATCAAATCAAAGACGAAGATGAAGTTTGGTAGTAGCCAATGGTACCGAAGTATACTTGTTGGAATCAAGTACCTATGGAGGCCCCTTAAAAAGTGCTGGTGGCGTATCGTCGGCCGAGATGGGATACTTCGTAAGTGAGAAAACCTCACTTTTCAGGACAAGCAAAAAACTCAATTGCGGATCAAATACCGAACATTTGATTAGGGATGGTTATAAGAACTTGTGTTTGCTTATTGAGGATCTTTATATATGTTTGAGATCAGCTTTTAGCTGTTGATCGATAATAGACTATTGCTTGTGCTATATAATCTAAGATTTGACAGGGCTGCACCAAGAGGAGTAACTTGAAAATAATCATAATTCATGGTAAATGACCCCTGGTATGTTCAAACGAAGGCTGAAAAGAACCAAACCCCTGGTTACATCTCACTAATGTGATGTGTTGAGTGGTAGTAGGTAGTGATCTATGAACCACAATACGTTAAAATTAACTAACAGGGTGAAGTTACTAGATGTGTACGTACAGTTGTAGGTAACAATAAAGATGATTGAAGAATGAAAAAAAAAAAAAAAGATTCGACAGGAGTAGGTTTTTTGACACTAGTCAACTATTTCGATCATCACAAACGTGGTGGAGCTACAAAAGCTTTTAGAGACTCAAGGTATTTGTTCACAATAATTGTAATTATTACGAGTACTTTTTACATCGACGCAGCCAGTTTTTTTTAAATCCAATGGTTGCAAAAACCCAAAAACATTTTTGTCACTTCGAGGTATCACTTAAAGGCTCCGACATATTGATCAAGACTATAAATAGAGAGTTAAAGTGGCACAAAACCGAAGACGTATCGACAAACGCATCCGTATCCCGCCTCCGAAAACGTAGCGCTGAGACGTAACGACGCGACGCATCTAAATCAGCCACGCATCACAGCCCTGTTCAGCGTTCTAGGTAGTGATTTCGCTCTAGGAATGGCCGTCGATAGTAACGACATATCGATATTTCCACCGATATATCGATCTTTTTATATCGACAGTGCATAGTCGGATAGTTTTGGTTATCAATATTTGAGTAACAGATAGTTTCTGACGATATTTTTTTTTAAATCCGATATATGAACATTTCCAAAATTCTTGAGTTGAATGAAAAAATCTGAGTTTTAGTGTTGTGGGTGAACTAGTGGAGCTTTCTACTAGTTCCATGGACGTTCTAACCTTCATGAGTACATTTCACTAGATGTGTCCATCATGGCGTCGGCCTGGACAGGAAATGGAAAGAAGTAGAAGGGAAACGCTTTGTGTTGATTTTGATAAGGATGAGTAGGTGTATGTGTCGTAATTCATGTTTAATTTGTCTGTGTCGTAAACAACTACTTATGTTTAAATAGGTATGAAAAGTATAATCAAAAACTCATGGCCAGAAAATTGACATTCCACTTGGGCTTAGGTACCTACTTACATAGTTTTTCAACCGATATTTTAGTAAATATCGATATTTTTGAGCGATACTTTCCAAAAGTATCGATACTGAGCTATACGATAAATATCGTCATCGATACCTTACCTCCGATACTATCGAATATCGAAATGTCGATATGTTGGCTAACGATGGCCATCCCTATTTCTCTCCTCCAGCGGGTGAAGCTACTGTTTGTGAAGTGTTTTGACACCGTGTTTTTTCTTGAAGTGTGAAGGCACTGCGTTTTGCGCAAGAGATGTCCGAGCAAGCGAGTTCGATGGAAGTACGTATAAAGACTGCTCAATATTTTTTGAATTTTATATTATTAAATCGTTTTGATCTTGTTCTACACTATGTTGAATCTACCCTATTACAATTCACACCTGGTAACTCTGATTGAACGCAATGTTGAAGAAGGGAACGAGACTAATGACCAAAATGTACTTGTGTTTAGGAAAAATATAATTTATAAAGGTAAGTTAAAGGTAGGTAAAGGCAAGTTTAAAAAAATGGTACAATAGGTAATTATCGGTTTACAATAGGTACTCTTCATTCATCGCGACGAAAAATGTGAGCATAAACCGTAGACAAATAGATAAACTGCTGGAGATTGTGTTGACGCGAATTTCAACGTTACTTCTAGGAGAGTTACGTTGGACTTACAGCTATGCGTCGACGTTACAGCGAAGACAGATCCATGGGATACGTTCTGTCGATACGTCTTCGGTTTTGTGCCACTTTAACTCACTAATGTATCAAGAACTCAACAAAAGATAACATAAAATGACGAACCTATGCGTTGCGGCCTCTTGAAGATCGGCGTAGGTGGGGGTTTGGGCTTTGATGCTGGAAGTGGTTGGGAAGCTGGTGGAAGAGGCACTGATGCAGATTTGTTCTCAGCTTCCGAAATAGTTTTAGACTCTTCCGTACTGCTTTTGGATTCATCTTTGGTGACACCTGGACGTTTGGGTTTTTCAACTGACTCGTCTCCATCTCTTTTGTCTTCTTCCTCCTATATGTACGAAGAGGTGGTGAGTACCAACCAAGTAGCGGGATTACCAACAAGAGAAACAAAATCACACATCGGAATATGACAGCACTTACCTCATCATCTACATCGGACGTAATGCGTTGCGGAGCTTTGCGCACGAGACTCTTCCCTCCCATGAACTCTTCCTCTTCTTCCTTATCCAGGACGAACTCCTCATCTTCAGCCTCCATGTCGCTCAGAGTTTTTCTTCCTTTTATCCTATTGAGTCTTTCCTCCTGAAACAAAATGTTTAGAATACAGATTCTGATTCCCCATAGTATCAGTTCACAAGCACCTTACAAGAGTATACAGCGTACTGTTACCCCTCTCGTGTCTTACTACTTACCAACAACGGTGCTTTTTTATTGCGAATATTGTAAGAAAATAAGCCACTCGTAAGAAATATATGCCAGTAGACAAAATCAATGAATTGAGGGGTTGGTTGCAAAAACCCCATCAGTCAAAAAATGCCAACTTGCAGGAACATAATTAAAAAACCCGCTATCTTCACCCATCTATGTCTGAAATTTTGTTATTTTTTTAAATATAAACGCTCTAGGCATCAGTTACTTTTTTTTTTATATAGGTGCTTATGTTAAAAAAAAGGAAGGGGGGGGGGGGCAGCCGATGTCATATCGTTTGCTGCAATCATGCAATCCACTAACCAGTCGGCATCTCCCATATTCGCATCCCCACTTCCCCTTTCATTACTCGAGTCCATTCCAAAGATATGTACCAACATCAGAGATTCTCCTGGTTTGAGAATGACCTCGTACATATTTTTCTGAAGCCTGAGATTATTTGAAAAACTAAATCTACCGCATGATAATTCGCAGATAACTCTATCAGGCATAGTATATTATACCACGTTTGACTAGTTCAAGGAAGCAAATCCCAACTAAACTCTAATAACTATGACTTATTCCAATCGTTTCATGATTACTTATGACAACTTACTTCTTCGGTGTCTGATCCGTGGATTTCCGTGTAGTTCATCTTCTTCCCCCGTGTCCGAATGAGAGGACCATCTTCATCATCCTCAGATAAGCCATATCGTACCTGAGAACGATTCAAAAGGTTATTCTAAACGATCCATGATATTTTGTAATGTTTCTGATGTGAATTATTCAAATACCCCATCAAGATACATCTTTCCCTTAGTTTCAGATTGGTACCCAGAATCGAAATGGTGGACCACAGATATAAGAGCTAACCGTGTTTCCAATATGATACTTTTTCTACAGTACCATGAAGGGTGTTGAACACTGCAATAGTATCTTAACTGAGACAGGTTCCAAAATTAATAAACATCAAATCTAACGGAGAGTGTCCAAACGGCTGGATAGTGTCTGGAGTCGTTGAAATAATCACGCTGGGCAGAAAGTTACAATTCCTGTCACCCGATGCTTACCTTGGACTTTTTGGGTTTTGGCTTTTTCTTCGGAGCATCAGAATCAGAGTCGTATCTTGTACTAGTCTTCTTCTTCTTTTTGCTCTTGCTCTTAGCCTTAGAGAAACTAGATCGGACAGTAGCTCGCCTGAAAAAATAATTACCCATAAACAACGTTTCAATTTCCTCTCTGGAAATAATTACACTGGTCAACAAATTTAAACTTTTTCAGGGTTGTCAGCAATGGCTACTTGAAAATTTACCCACTTTTCCCACAATTATCGTTAATGATTAATAGGTAATTATTGTTAGTTATTTATTATAATTATTAATTAATTATTTACTAATTAATAATGACACAGGCCCACAAAAAAGAAAAAGTGGTCTGTTCTTTTGACGACTTACATTTTTTGTTTATTATCTTCGATAATGAACCATTGGAATCGCCCAAAGAAAAAAAATGTTTTGAGTACAGATTCGGATTCAGCGTCGAAAAATAAATAAGAATAGGTGGGTCTCGTCAGACCACTTTTTCTTTTTTGAGGCCTGTGTAATTGATTAGACAGCGAGTTAATTAATAGTAATTAATTAGATATCGAATTAATTAACAATAATGATTAATTAACTCGATATCTGAAACTCGAGCACTCGATGTGCTCTACTTCAGTCGAGACTGGGTCGAGGAGAAAATACCTACCAAACCCCTGAAGATGGCTTATTAAAGCCGAAAGCTCGGTACGAATTCTCCCCTTTTCTTTACAACAAACCTCCTACAACCCTTCAAATAAATAATGGACATTCAACCAAGGAGGATAATATCCTCCATTCATTCATATTATGAATGAAACAACAACAAATTACTCTATTTAAATGTAAACTAAAAACTATACCGTTTCATCTGAATTGTACTAGATATAAATTTTCCAATATTTCAAAATTCGTTTTTTGCGTTTTCCCATTGACCTAGGGTTATGAACAGTTTCAAGGATCATTGCGGGGTTGGTCCGATGCCCGTAA
Source organism: Stenodema calcarata (assembly GCA_963920205.1). Classification (NCBI taxonomy): domain Eukaryota; kingdom Metazoa; phylum Arthropoda; class Insecta; order Hemiptera; family Miridae; genus Stenodema; species Stenodema calcarata. Next base: position 2,187,892 of record OY986050.1, on the reverse strand, counting down.
ACCAAATTTCGTAATTTTAGCACAACGCTACGCTAACTGGGCTTCGCTAATGGTTGTTCGTATTTTGATTTCAACCTAGTTGTTGTGTTCGTGGATAATTCCCACTCCTGGGTTGTATCATAATACATAAACATATTTGATCGTGTCTACGACAAGGACCACGTCAGTTGTTTACTCACTTTTTCCTACGGCCCCATGACTGGTCGCTCGAGGAGGAAGAAGATTCGTCCCACACTTGCTTCTTTTTCTTTTTCTTCTTTCCGTAGTCATCACTGTCGCTGTCATTAACTGGAAATATTTCAAAAAATAGAGAGAAATGAAGACCAGAAGTTTCAATCGCTGGGTACTCATTTTAGCTCAAAAACACCTCTGCCAGATTAATTTATGATATTGAACGTCCCTGTCTAATAAGCCATTATGACTATTATTCAGGGTGTATCGTAAGTAGATGACAATGCGCAAGATGGAGAAACTAGATCAAAAATGTAGTTAAACGCCGCCAACCGCATGTTTCTATCTCATTCTGTTCCACAGATATGCCATTTCAAAGGTTATTTCGAGAAAACCGCGTTTTTCATTGCTAATTTTCTCTGCTTTCCCACGTCCCATCACAGTTTTGAAATCAATTCTTCAAGTCTAATGCACTTTCTATGTTCACAAGTTTCTTTTTAAACCGCAATAACAGATCAAGAAATAAAAATTTTAAAAAAAAGTGTAGTTAGCGACAAGTTTTCGAGGATCATTATCTCTTCCAAAAAATTCCTGCAAGCTGCCGAATCTCATAAAAGTTGTGAAATTTAATTACCTTTCCAACGGTGTACTCAAAACTGCAGTTATTTCTCAATTTCGGAATGCAATTGGAATGGGAAGGGGAAAACTGATGTGGTGTAAATAATAAATAATTGTCAGTATCGTGCCAAGTTTCTATTCGAATTCAAGAGGTACAATCCCAAATGTATGCACAGATGAAGCAAAGTGGGCAGAAGAAGAATGAGAGAGATAAGGTAACAAACAGTAGGTAATGCGAACATAGTCCATTACCGAAGTAAACCAAAACTTACATCATGCCGGACGTTCCTCACGTTCTTTAGGTGCGTTTCCACCGGTCGAGCGAACACCGGCGAAATAAGAAATTTTGTGTTCGTTCGGTTGGTGGAAACAGCAGACGAGCGAATGTTCGTTTGTTCACTCGTCATCACTAGGTGACCGCGCGAATCTTCGTTCGGCGTTCGGTTGGTGGAAACAGCTTTCGAGCGAATGTTCGTTTGTTCACTAGGTGACCGCGCGAATCTTCGTTCGGCGTGTTCGGCCAGTGGAAACAGGTGATCCTTCAAACATGCGAACAAACGTTCGTTCGTCAACCATTTTCAGCGATCGGCCCAGGCCGATCTTTTTATCGTTCGCTCGGTTGTTGAGTTCGGTTTTCTAGTTCGCGTTTCTCGACTTTTTCATTACTTTTTCATTCGTTATATTTTGCGATGGAGTGGACCAATGAATTTAATTCTGGAGCTAATAGAACCGTGAAAAATGTTCCGTGATTCCATCCGGAAAAAATTTCGAAACTGCTCAAGTTCGTTGTTCAACTCTTGAAGGAGACTGTCAACATTAATTTTCATCATTTTCATTTTCGAAACCCATCGGCATGGTTTTTTCCAGAGGGTCGAAAGTAATAATTACCTATTTTCCAGGGGGAATCGCTCATTTCAATAATTTTTATTTCAGAATTGTAAAATTTCTATAATTAGAATTGTAAATTTTTTATAATTTTTATTTCAGAATTGTAAAATTTTTCAGAATTGTAAAATTTAAAAAATTATTTTTTGAGAAATTGACATGTTCTCAGAACATAAATTTTGAGCACGGGTAAAAACAAAGGTTTGCTAGGGCTTCGATATTTAGATCTAAATATAAGTCGCATACTGACTTTATTGCCATCTCAAATGATCTAAAAGTAGCTTAGAGTACACGAATGCATGAAAAGTAATTTTTAGGGCAGATAAAGGGAAGAAACTACCCAGTGTAGGTGGGTACTTCTGTCCTAGGACAGAAGTACCCTACCCCAATGTAGGTGGGTACATTTGGCCTAGGACAGAACTACCCAGTGTAGGCGGGTACTTTTGTCCTAGGACAGAAGTACCCTACCCCAATGTAGGTGGGTACATTTGGCCTAGGACAGAACTACCCAGTGTAGGCGGGTACTTTTGTCGTAGGACAGAAGTACCCTACCCCAATGTAGGTGGGTACATTTGGCCTAGGACAGAACTACCCAATGTAGGTGGGTACATTTGTCCTAGGACAGAAGTACCCAACCCCAATGTAGGTGGGTACATTTGGCCTAGGACAGAACTACCCAGTGTAGGCGGGTACTTTTGTCCTAGGACAGAAGTACCCTACCCCAATGTAGGTGGGTACATTTGTCCTAGGACAGAACTACCCAATGTAGGTGGGTACATTTGTCCTAGGACAGAAGTACCCTACCCCAATGTAGGTGGGTACATTTGTCCTAGGACAGAACTACCCAGGTGTTAGGCCCCGCCAATAGAGGCTTCAGCGACCCACGCCCTCGCCTCAATTGAAGGCCCCTCCAGTGACGATCACCGCAGCTGATTCCAATTATTCATTCATTTGTTTCTCCTTATTTTCACACATCTGTTCTTTTTCCAATTATTAATTCGTTCGATCTTTCTACTTGTCCTAAGGCCTTACATTTTCGAAATTATATTTTACATACTTTTCCCGAATTTGTGTTCTCATTTACAAACTAAACACCAGGGTAGGTGGGTACTTTTGTCCTAGAGAAAATGTACCCTACCCCAATGTAGGTGGGTACATTTGGCCTAGGAAAGAACTACCCAGGGTAGGTGGGTACTTTTGTCCTAGAGTAAATGTACCCTACCCCAATGTAGGTGGGTACATTTGGCCTAGGACAGAACTACCCAGGGTAGGTGGGTACTTCCGTCCGCCTACACCAGCTCGTGGTTCAATTCTTGAAGGAGAGTGTCAATATTGATTTTCACCCTCTTCTGGATAAATTTTGAAACCCACAGGCATGGTTTTTTCCTCTTCTTTTTAGTCAACAAAGAGATTACAAATAAAGCGGCCGAAATACAAACTAAATCTTCGTCCATCTAGAATTGAAATGAATTGAAATTTCCTAGGATTGAAATGATTAATGTGGAAAACGTGGAAATTGAAAATTTCAATTTCTCATTTAATGAGAAATGTTGAAGAACGACACGAACAAAATGAGCTGTTTCCACCGAAGCGAACGAATGTTTGTTCGGCGTCGTCATTTGTTCGTTCGGGCACGGCCAGTGGAAACGTTTGCACGGCCGGTGGAAACGGTTGCCAACCTGCGTTGCCGAACTGAGTGAACAAACAATCATTAAATGATTGATCGTTCGGATATGTTCGTTCGCTCGCCCGGTGGAAACGGTTGCTAACCTGCGTTGCCCAACGCAGCGAACGCACAAACATTTGTTCGTTCAAATTATTGTATCCGAATATTATGTTCGTTCGCTCGCCCGGTGGAAACGGTTGCTAACCTGCGTTGCCCAACGCAGCGAACGCACAAACATTTGTTCGTTCAAATTATTATGTTCGTTCGCTCGGCCGGTGGAAACGCACCTTTTTAGGGTTGAGTCACCTCCCTAGTAGATATCTTTGTAATTTACATAAAAAATAAATTCAATTTATTGGAGATAATCCAACAAAATAAGCATGACATCAGATTTTTTTCCTTCCCATTCCAATTGCATTCCGAAATTGAGAGACAACTGCAGTTTTGAGTACACCGTTGGGAAAGTAATTAAATTTCACAACTTTTGCGAGATTCGGCAGCTTGCAGGAGGAAGAGTAATGATCCTCGAACCTCGAAAATTTGTCGCTAACTAAACTTTTTTTTTAAAATAATTTATTTCTTGGTTTGTTACCAGTAGGCTGGTGCTCATGTCTAGTATAGTAATGGCGCTTTGGACGATGCGTTTTGGCGCATATGTCCAGGTTTGCGCTTACATCCTGCGCCGGTCTGGACGGACAGGCAGATTGCGCAAACCAATATTATAGCAACTATTCAATAATCAACTAAGGCAGCGAATCGGGCCAATTGGATCGTTGATTGAAGTTACTTACTGAAGTCTCGATCAACCCTCGATTGTCGAGCTCTCCCAGACCGTCGTAGAGGCTGCCTCCTTTTCCAGTCCCCAGACTCATCTGACCCACCGCTGAAATCTTCTTCTTCCTCGTCGGAACTGAAAAATCAAGGCAAAATTTGCAGTTAAATTTGCATTTAATGCAGTTAGAATTCGTCTGTGCCCATTACGTGGCTCCATAAAACCTCAGTCAAGATCTTGAAACCATCTTGCGTCAAACGGAATAACCACGCAACAGAAGCTCCCAGTGTGATGATGTTCGGGAATCTCTTTTTAGTTGACCCTATCACCACTAGGTCGCTCTCCATTCCTGATTTTTTCCCCCGTTGCTAGCTGTCTGGCCTGTGAGCCATTTTCAGCGTTTTTCAGCGTCAACTAGCAGTGTTTCTCCTTGTCAAAACAGGCCACAGTAGCGGGAAAATAAACAAAAATTTGTTTGGTTTTATGGGATTCGAACACAGTTCCTCAGAAGATTGTATTGAGGGTATGCATAGGCCATGCAAATTATAAAAAGAGAAATTTCTACCCATACTTAAGTCGCCAGGGAAAACCACCAAGGCGCAAGGATAAATCCTTTCAGACAGCCAGGCAGCTTTAAAGGTTTTCCCTGCTAATTTTTAATTTTATTTAAGGGAACTGGATTTTAACAAAAATCGGGTTTCACTAATATTTGAAATCGTAATCGAACTCAAAAAAATGTTGGTTATCATTTGTTCTATTTTCCAAAAATAGAATGCAAATCAATTTTCTAATTGAAAATCCACCATTCCCCTGCCAAGCTAGCACGGATTTAATACTTCATCATTCAGTTCATCATCTCACTTCAACAACTGCAGTCCAGATTGGTCTTAAAGGAGCAGAAACCCCGTTACTATTATAGCCGGTTATCGTTATAATTTACTTTCACTGTATTCAAAACCAACTGATTACCTCGATCCCTTGAAGTCCTCATCTGAGTCGTTTTGGTCGTCGCTCTCAACATCGAGATTGCACAGTTTTTTAGGTTTCTTCCTCCCTACAAAAGGCATTGTATGCCTCTTCGATACTAACGGAGGTCGCCAACCTTTGGAGATGTCGCCCTCTTCTTCATCAACCCCGTATTTTTCTTCTGCTACCTCGCCTCCTTCAGCATTCGTTTCACCTTCAGCCTGAATGAAAAGAGCAGTCGTTCAATACAACAATCGCAAGTAGAAACAAAACTTCTTGAACATGCAAGGGTTCGGTTCGTCTAAGATTCTATACCTACTCTTAAACGCAGAAGAAATGAGCGAAAAAACATCTTATTGGATTGAGGTATAATTAAACGTCGGGAAGCAAAACTGACCTCATCTTTAGGGATTACAACTTCACCATTTTCAGCTGGTTCCACTAAACGTCCACCTTCCGCTGCTTCAGCGCTTTCTACAGGAGGACCAAACGCTGAAGTAGGAATAGTTGTACCGGCAGCCACCATTTCTTCCTAGAAAGTAATGATTGGTAAAATACCAATTAATCGAACATTCCAGAAACTATAAATTTATAGGGTGAGACAGTTCTGAATTGCTCATCTGCCATTCTCTATGTTCTTGTCCTACACTTGTTTAAAATCTCGGAGCATTTCGGTTGTCCATCTGGAATATTATATCTCCATGTTTAGTGTATGTCTGCTACTTCATCACGTTCTCGAATTATAGAAACATATTACCGTGGGGAACGCTCAATACATATTACCGCTCTTCCCATACCAGATTATATTCACTCCAACACAGTGTTGCCAGATTGTGCGATTAATCGCAAATTGGGCTATTTTTGGTTGCCTTTCTGCGACCAAAAAGAGCCATTTGCGACAAGTCGCAATTTGGGTTATTTGGGTTATTTCTTGCGTCAGGTACAATTTTTCAAATATTGACCGTTATTTGTTATCGTGCGAGGGTTCTTAGTAGCGAATCGACGGCTCCTGTTGGGTTTCGTTCATGATTTGACGGTTGTCGGTTGTTTTCGGTGCGTTACAACTTCTAACTAACAAGACGAGATGTTTCATTGAGATCGAATGGACCTTCAAGAAGAGCAAATGTCAACTCAGATACATCGAGAGAAACGAAAGAAGTCGACTTTAAATCGAATCGAGGTGTTTCTTTCAATTCGAATGGATCTTCAAGAAGAGCAATTGTCAACTCAAACACGTCGTAAAACTCGAAAAAAGTCGACTTCATATCGAATCGAGGTGTTTATTTCAGTTAGAATGGACCTTCAAGACGAGCAATTGTCAATCCAAATACGTCGTAAAACTCGAAAAAAGTAGACTTCATATCGAATCGAGGTGTTAGATTGAGATCGAATGGACATTCAAGTAGAGCAATTGTCAATTCAAATACGTCGCAAAACTCGAAAAAAGTAGACTTCATATCGAATCGAGGTGTTATTTCAATTAGAAAGGACCTTCAAGACGAGCAATTGTCCACTCAAATAAGGCGTAAAACTCGAAAAAAGTCGACTTCATATCGATTCGAGGTGTTTATTTCTATCCGAATAGACCTTCAAGAAGAGAAATTGTCAACTCAAATAAGTCGTAACTCGAAAAAAGTAGACTTCATATCGACTCGAGGTGTTTATTTCAATTAGAATGGACCTTCAAGTAGAGCAATTGTCAGCTCAAACAAGTCGTAAAACTCGAAAAAAGTCGACTTCATACCGAATCGAGGGGTTTGATTGAGATCGAATGGACATTCAAGTAGAGCAATTGTCAATCCAAATACGTCGTAAAACTCGAAAAAAGTAGACTTCATATCGAATCGAGGTGTTTGATTGAGATCGAAAGGACATTCAAGTAGAGCAATTGTCAGTCAAATAAGTCGTAAGATCGAAAAAAGTAGACTTCATAATATGAAATATTATGTAATCGAGGTGTTTGATTGAGATCGAGGTGTTTATATGAATTCGAATGGACCGTCAAGAAGAGCAATTGTCAATTCAAATACGTCGTAAAACTCGAAAAAAGTCGACTTCATATCGACTCGAGGTTTTTTTTTCAATTCGAATGGACCTTCAAGAAGAGCAATTGTCAACTCAAATAAGTCGTAAAACTCGAAAAAAGTTGACTTCATATCGAATCGAGATGTTTATTTGAATTCGAATGGACCTTCAAGAAGAGCAATTGTCAGCTCAAATAAGTCGTAAAACTCGAAAAAAGTCGACTTCATATCGAATCCAGGTGTTTGATTGAGATCGAATGGACATTCAAGAATAGCAATTGTCCATTCATATACGTCGTAAAACTCCAAAAAAGTCGACTTCATATCGAATCGAGGTGTTTGATTGAGATCGAATGGACATTTAAGTAGAGCAATAATTGTCAACTCAAATAAGTCGTAAAACTCGAAAAAAGTGGACTTCATATCGACTCGAGATGTTATTTCAATTAGAAAGGACCTTCAAGACGAGCAATTGTCAACTCAAATAAGGCGTAAAACTCGAAAAAAGCCGACTTCATATCGAATCGAGGTGTTTATTCCTATTCGAATAGACCTTCAAGAAGAGCAATTGTCAACTCAAATAAGTCGTAAAGCTCGAAAAAAGTCGACTTCATGTCGAATCAAGGTTTTTATTTCCATTCGAATAGACCTTCAAGAAGAGAAATTGTCAACTCAAATAAGTCGTAAAACTCGAAAAAAGTTGACTTCATATCGAATCGAGATTTTTATTTGAATTCGAATGGATCTTCAAGACGAGCAATTGTCAACTCAAACAGGTAGGTACGTCGTAGAACTCGAAAAAAGTAGACTTCATATCGAATCGAGGTGTTTGATTGGGATCGAATGGATCTTCAAGACGAGCAATTGTCAATTCAAATAGGTACGTCGTAGAACTCGAAAAAAGTAGACATCATATCGACTCGAGGTGTTTATTTCAATTTGAATGGACCTTCAAGAAGAAAAATTGTCAACTCAAATAAGTCGTAAAACTCGAAAAAAGTCGACTTCATATCGAATCGAGGTGTTTATATGAATTCGAATGGACCTTCAAGAAGAGCAATTGTCAACTCAAATACGTCGTAAAAGTCGAAAAAAATCGACTTCGTATCGAATCGAGGTGTTTATTTCTATTCAAATAGACCTTCAAGAAGAGAAATTGTCAACTCAAATAAGTCGTAAAGCTCGAAAAAAGTCGACTTCATATCGAATCGAGGTGTTTATTTCAATTCGAATGGACCTTCAAGTAGAGCAATTGTCAACTCAAATACGTCGTAAAAACCATAAAAAAGTAGACTTCATATCGAATCGAGGTGTTTATTTCAATTCGAATGGACCTTCAAGAAGAGCAATTGTCAACTCAAATAAGTCGTAGAACTCGAAAAAAGTCCACTTCATATCGAATCGAGGTGTTTGATTCAGATCGAATGGACCTTTAAGAAGAAAAATTGTGAACTAAAATACATCGAGAGAAACGAAAGAAGTAGACTTCATATCGAATCGAGGTGTTTGATTGGGATCGACAACTAGCGAACGAACACTGACACGGGCGGGAGAACCACTGATATCCACATTGTGGATAACAGTGATTGGTTCTCCCGCCCGTGTCAGTGTTCGTTCGCCAGTGGTCGAGTTTACTGAGAACTGCGTTGACTGGGTTGTCAAGTATAATATTATATTATAATCTTAGTCCAAGCGTTTGTTAAGGTAAACGTGAAAAAACGGAAAATACGGCGTTGCTTAACTTCACTCATAGATAGATAACGCTATTAACGCCACTCTAGAACTGAGCATGTTTGGGCTTATCGGGTTAGCGTTCGGTCTTGCTCGCCCTAGGATAAGCCCTCAACAGCTGGTCCTATCGAAGCAGAATTATTGCCTGGAACTTTCTAATATTCATAATTATTTGGTGTCCATAGAAAATTCAATAGTCACTCCACATACCTGGATAGCAGAGTCGATGAGTTGATCGTAATCATTAAACCGGTAATTTTGAGCAGCGGATCTCCTCTGGCGCAGTTGATACACGGGCTCTTCTTCGCTGTCTTCTGAACTCTCAGATACACTCTCATCAGAACTCGACTGCTCGTCGCTCGAACTTCCATCTTTTCGCTCTTTCTTCTCCTTCTTAACTTTACTGCCTGTTGAATCAAACAGCAATAATAACCCAATATACGCCAATTCACAAAATAAAGGCAACAGACGCAGTTTTGTGAGTGATCTACTTACCAACACCATCCGGAAGTACGTTGGCCAGAGAGATACCGACATACGCAAGCCGTTTCCTGCGCAGTTCCTCGTTATCCCGCCTTTTTGTGTTTTTCTCGAACGTTCGAAGGACTCCTTTCAATTTTTTGACGAGGGCAGCCTGAAACAAAAACATCACAAGGCATTGTCATCTAACGAATAACTGAATAGCGAGGCGAACTTTATCTCAACACAATTTCTCAACCCACTTGAATCGTTATTTTGCTGGGTATTTTTCAACCGACAAAGCTAAAGCAGGAAAGGTCAGTTCCCAAACTGGAAAAAATTTGTAAAATGTCTCAAACTGAAGAGGAAAAGTGTCTGAACTCAACTAATCTAGTAAAAAATAAACTAAAAACCACTGACTAGACCAATGTTGAACTCACATGTTGACAGGGAGGGCAATGCCAATCCCCTTCTGGTATCAGCATTAGAGGCGGATGAAGGCAAGAGGCATGGTAACCTTCAACAGAAACATAAACACATGTATTTACGTAATAACGAATCTGACAGAAAGAGAGTCATATTCTATTAGCTAGTGACAGTAATAACTCCATGATTAGTTGTTGCACATTTCTGACGTCATACCTTTATCACAAGTATCGCACAACAGAATCCATTCAGGGTGGTCCTCTTTACCACATTTTTCGCACTTGTAATCTTCCACACTGCTGTCTGCTTCTTCTTCCTCATCATCTTCGTCTTTCTTCTCAGCTGGAAGAGAAACAATACTTAGCTGATTGATATACAATTTTTATAATAATGAAATGGAGCCTTTACATCTGACTGATCAAAAAGTGCCAGAAAAAAATGCGTTTATAGCAAATGAACAAATAGAAGATCCATGGTGAATCGACTCCACCAAGATACCTGAGTACAAGTAAAATTTAAGAGCACAGAAAAATACTTGATAGTGACATTTCAAAGAAGAAGAGCAATTGGAATATGCTGAAATAGTTTTAGTTTCATTTTGGAGATTGCGACACAGTGCAGCCACAATTGATGCATACTTACTTTTTTCCTTCTTGACAGCGGTCCTTGCACGCCTGACGGGCTGTATGTCGCCTTCTTCTTTCTCCAAATCTTCATCACAACTGAACTCGTGATCAGATACAACTTTTCCACGGATGTCTTCTTCTTCTTCCATCCCCATGAACTCCAAATGATCTTCTTCTTCTTCTTCAATATTCTCTTCACTGTTGGAAATAGAAGCAAATGCCGTATTACTGACTTTTCTTTCAGCAAGAAACACAGGTGAGTCATTTAGATGGGCAACTTCATTGCCGAAGGAAATACATTGGTCATCAGTCATGCAGGAGGGTTCGGACAAAATACCGGTAGAGATGAAAATCGATTATCAATTAATCGGATAATCGATTATTTGAACCCGATTAATCGATGTGTAGCAACCGATTATTTGTATTAATCGACTATTGTTTTTTGATTAATCGTTTTTCGAATACATCAGGATTTGGAAAGGGCATTAACATGGACGAAGAGGTATCCTTCATCCATAGAGGTAGTAACAATAACAACGACGATTTGTCTTCTAATTTCATAACTGATACTTTTATCGGTTGTATTTATACCTCCAATTTATAAAAAAAAATCTTTCCCTTACTGGGAAAAACATCCGATCATATCTTTAGGAGCCCCTAAGCTGTTCCAGGGCCTATTCTGTTTAAAGTGTAATTCCTAAGGAGGGTACATACCAAATGACAGCTAATTAGAGCGAATACCATAGAAATTAGCTTTACGGGTCACTCAGGTGATTCGGGCCCTATGCAGCTTAAAGTGGAAATCCTGAGGGGGCTACATGCCAAATTTCCAGTCTCTACCACTACAGGAATTGCGCCAAAAAATTAGGCGAAGAAAAACAACGGATTTATAGATAGTGAGAAAGCAAATGAAATCGATTAATCGATTATTCCATACCGATTAATTGGTCACATCGATTACTAGGTTACGATTAATCATTTGATGTTTTAATCGATTATTTGTTTCGGATGTTGTTTCCCTAAATACCGGGATGGACATGAAAGTGAAAAAATTAATGGCGGCATAAACAAGGAGGATTTCCTCACCTGCCCATCTTCTGTTCCAATTATCTTTCAATGGCAAACAACCAAGTATGATAGGATTGCAGTTTTACGAGGTTTAATCAAAAAGTTCCAGGACTTTTTGAATTGCGCGGCCCCACTAACGTGGGAAGACGGATTGCGCTCATTTGGAAACAAAAATCCTCCAGAGTAACCTCTTTTTTTTTTCGATTTTCTTGCATTTTCCAGACCGAAGTTACAGCTCTTTTCGTGTCCTGCGTTTTTGGAAGTTGGTGAGGATTGATGCGAAGAAAGAACAACGTTCTAAAAATTAAAAGGCCTATGGAGATGATGTGGTTCAAGAGGTTTAAGGAAAGCAGAAAATCGTATGAAGATGACCCTCGTTCAGGAAGGTACTCAACATCGACTGAAGACACTTAAGTGGCAAACGTGAACGACCTTGTCAGTTCCAATCGTCGTTTAACGATTCATGAGATGGCTGAGGAGTGCCAAAACTGGAGATGGAGAAGGGTAGCAGCCAAATTCGTTCCACGATTGATGACTGAGGGCCAAAAGGCGCATTGGGTTCAGGTGTGTGAGGAGCTCTTAGAAAAGGCCAATTCCGATCCAAACTACATGAAGACAATACGATATGGAAACAAAGATACAGTACTCCAGATGGACGATCAAATGCTCTCCCAGACCCAAAAAAGCTCGCCAGGTGAGAGAAATTCTTTGATTCATTTTTCACGAACTTCTCCCACAAGGTGAAACAATTAATCGTTTTCGCTACCTTGAAACCCGAAGAAATTTACGCCAAAATTATTCGGCGGAAAGGACCGGAACTGTGAGCGACAGGAGACTGGGTCCTTCATCCCGACAACCCCTTCAACCTTCAACTCCTCCTTCAACCCTTCCCCAGCTCCACTACTCTCCTGACCTTGTTCCCTGCGACTTATGGCTATTCCCCAAACTCAAATTACCTATGAAAGGAGATCGTTTTCAAAGAGACAAAAGGGAACACCGCAGGAGTAACTGCACAGCATCTCGGAAGTTTCTTTAGTTTTCCCGATGCAATGACGAACGGAAACACCGTTGGGAGAAGTGTGTGCGCTACCAAGGAGATTACTTTGAAGGTCACAAAATGGAGTAATTAAAAAATAATAATAAAGCGTTTTTTGAGAAAGTCCTGGAATTTTTTGATCAGACCTCGTACACGGTGCACTTTCAGAAAATGAGGAAGAAACTTGTTCACAAATCACTGGAAATCTGGGCCTTTCCGAAGAGCACGCCATGGAGCGGGACAGATGACCGGCCCTGGATTGGGCTTTGATGAAGGGGAGGTTTATATTTTCTACTTGAGTTGCCAGAAGAACCTAAGAATTATTCTCAAACAACAACAGTTCCATGACTAATTTCCAATTAGATTATTCTTCAGATAATCAACTGTTTCTCAATATTTCTATAACTGTAAGAAGTAGGGAAATGAGGTGATTTACGCACTCAGAATCAGAAGAAGACGCCCATGGTTTATGGACGTTGAAAGCCTTCTTCTTTCGTCTCTTCTTGCCATCTTTCTTTGAGTCGTCAGCTCCATCATCTTCCTCTTCTTCTTCGGAGTCCACCTTTTTTCTTCTTTTCTTTTTCCCAAATTTATCTTTCAACAATTCCTTTTTTAAAGGGGTACAGACATCTTTGGATACCTACAAGAAACAACCAATATGAATCAGACAGTGTTAAATAATGAAAAATAAGTAGGCAAGATTACACAGTTGGCATTCGCCCTTCAACACAAAATATTTTGGAATGTCTCGCGGAAATCGTAAAAGATGTTCAGATTGACGTTGACTTCATTGACGAGACCATCAGTATAATTTCAAGACCCACGTTGGGAATTAATGCTTTGCACTTGACTGATTTGTATAATTCAGTAGTGTATTTATTATATATTAAGTGTTGGGCAGTGCAGTGCATAACAAACATCCAGATTATTAGTTAGACCCAAGGGCGGATAACTAACCTAACTTTATGGACATCTGCATCAAATTTTACAGAAAAAGTTAATTCTTTCTACTGCATATACAGCGTTTAGGGAATCACTGACTTCCAACTTCCACCTAACTCTTACATATACATGGCCAAATCAATATTCTTTTTTGCACACCAAAACTCCATGTTTGAACTTAGTCTCAGTATGGACCTATTGAGTAACCCCAAGAAAATTGGGAGGTGTCATTATCTCGAAAATCGAGATATCGTTCGCGCCATAAAGTTAGCGGCCATTTAGCAATAAGGCTGAACTTCGCCCTGACAACTGCTATAACATGGCCAATTTTTGGCTCTCGGGGGGATGAGTCATGGCCCCCTCAACACCCCCCCCCCCCCCCTGAATCAACCACGGGTTACAATTAGTAGTTGTAATTGTAACTGTAGTTCTAGAGTAATAACTACAACCACATACAACAAAGCTGTATTTTACGTTCCAAACAAGGTGGCAAAAATGATCAAGGTCACCTTTTTTCTCAAAATGGGGTTTTTGCTTATCAAGACACTACAGTAGGTATATTATGTATAGTGGGAAATAATACAATTATTTTATAAATACCTAATGAAATTATTTAATAAAATTTTTTCTATGCAATTCCACCAACTTTGTGATATTTATTTTTTTTTTTTTTTTTTTTATCCTACGCCCGTCCTTGATTGCATTAGACGTCTTGCTGCCCAGTACCTCTCACACGCAGTTTCCTCCGGTGTGGACCCGTTGACCCCTTCCAGTGCTGCGCACTCCATGAGGTGGCGGGCGTCCATTTCCCCCTGACTACATAATGGGCAGATTGGCGAGTCGACTATCCTCAATCTATTTAGATGCTTTTGGAGGTAGTCGTGGCCAGTTAGCATTCTGAACAGAGCTACTGACATTCGCCGTGGTAGGGTTTGGGAAATCTGGCCATCCTCTGCCATGAGGGACTCCCAGTCTTTCCCTGCACTCGCGGCCACCAATCTTTCCTTGGTGCGACATGCTATGGCGGCTGCTATTTGTCTTTTGGCAGTGTGCAGTGACTGTGGTGGATCCGGCTGAGCTTTCAAGGCACCTGCTTTTGCCAGCCGGTCTGCTTCTTCATTGCCTTTTACACCACAGTGGCTCGGTGTCCACTTAAGGTGGACGACCCCGCCATATTCCCTAATCTGGGCCAGCACTTCTAAAGATTCATGAACTGCAGGGTTTTGTGATATTTATGAACTGCAGGGTTTTGGATAAGTTTTCAGGTAACCGTGATCAACCATGATCTGTGGAGATGTTCTTTGGGGAACGCCATAAAATCATGTTCATTTGTGTATAATAGTCAGGGAAGATTTCCCACAACAAAACGCACAGTTCCGCTTGAAATTAGTCTAAAGCAAGATTGTTGCTTGTTACTTGGTGTTAATGTTTAAAAAAAATATAATGAGTGGCAGTGAATGTGCTAGTGAGGACGAGAACTCCTTAGTTTTTGGAACAAGAGACACTAAAATTACAGATAATCCGCCCATGACGCCCCCCCCCCCCCCTCTGAATCCGCCACTGGTTAGATCTACCTTACGAGATTCTCTATGCAACCGATCGTTAAGTGTTCTTGGTTACCTTGGCTAGTTTCTTCTCTTTCTTTTTGCCTTTGCCACCCTTATCAATGTCTTTTATAGCATCTTCAACGGCCCTCCGTTCAGCTTCCTCTTTGATTTTCTGCATGGCAATCCTCCTCGAGGCTCTCCCGGGACGTCCTCCCGGAGTATCAGGTTCGATAACCGTTGTTTCAACGGATTTCAGGTCCTGGTCTGTAAGGCCCAACATGGTTTTTGCTGGAGACAAAAAAAAAAATCGACAACGAAACTAGTAAGTAGTAAACATTATGCATCAGATGTTAGGTGCAAATATATTATATATATCAATGCAAAAATATAGTTAGGACGTTTACCTTGAATTACTCTAATAATCCTACTTATCCAAAGTTACCTAAAATCTAATTATCTTAAATTAAATCTGTCTATGGTTCTACTTTCGTTATTTCCTAGTTCAAAATATTCAAGAACCAGTTTTTTAAATTTTCCTGTTGATGATTCATTCAGTCTTAAGAGCGGTCACTGGATGGAGCCACGGGATTTGTCGAGTGAAGAAATCATTCTGAGATTGTGATATCTGGAGGACATAATTGGCATTTGCTCGCGTCGGTTTCATCACTGATTGCATGGTAAAAAAAATTCAATGGTCATGTACATACAAAACAGTTCTATGAATGTAAGCCATTCTGGGAGTGAGAACATCGACGGTTTTGTATAGGGACCTCGTTGGAGTACGCTTATGGGTATTAGTTGCTATTCTTAAAACTGAATTCATTGCTACGTTCATTTTATTAAAGTTAGATACCATACGTTACACAAGAGCTACATAATATACTATTTTAAGATTCTATCTTGTTAGCCAACTTCGAAGCAGTAGTGCATGGATTTCCTGATTTTATCGACCAATACAACAAGTTATTGCATCAAATTTTTTCCATGTGCACCGTTCGTTTAGAGAGTCCTTTTTTATTTATTGAGAAGGCGATGATTTAGCACACAGATAATGTGTGACTAGCACATTTTAGATATCCACCTTACTACTTAGCTGTTTATACTTACTTCTTGGTAAGCGTGAACTCAACCGAATCCGATCACTTACTCCGTTATTCCTTCTTCATTAGCCAATTCTTAAGAAAATACTCGGAGTTCATCGCCTCGCCGGGTGCGGTCCACACCCGGCGAGGCGATGAACTCAAAGTTTTGGACCCCCGGACCCCCCCCCCCTCCTCTTGGCTGTGGTTATTTGCACACACACCGATTTTGGACGGTCGGTAAACAAATCGGCCGATATTTTATCGGTAGCAGGTATTTGCAGACCGGATTTTACCGGTCAATCATTTGCTTTGTAGTCGTGACAAGAGATTATTGAATAATAATGAATCCTTCGAATTATGCCAATTCTCCCTCGAGGGACCTCGAGTCCAGAAGTGAGCTGAGGTCGGCCTCCAAATGTGTTCTAACTGTCTATGAATAGAACTGCTCACCCTCGAGTGGGTGAAATCTGAGCATGAATTCTGCCCCTGCCATATAAATGGTTTCAAAACAAGGAAATAATGACAAAAATCCAAATCTGTTATTGTGAGTATACGTCTTGGTCCCCTTACAAACACCTTCAAAACGCCGTTTTTCGTATCCCAATCGGGTCAATGAATGCAAAGATATTTTAGAAATGCTGGCCAACTAACACATTTTTTGGTTTTCCGCCTTGGGGGAGGCAAAACTCATTTTTTTCAAATTTCTTTTTTTTAACACCGAAATACCGTTTCTAGGGTATTCCAAGAGGATTTCGGCGAAAAGCATATTTCCGCTACACCCTTGCAGACAGCCCAAGCAATTATTTGGCTATCTTATCACCATGTGAAGTGAGCGGCTCAGGACCTCTCAAGTGGCATTCGTGATTGGCCAAAAACGGCCCTCAGCATTCAATAGATCACAAAATCTTCAGTACAGCTGAAGCGGGATTCAACATAACTTAACGCATTTTTATTTCCTCCTCTCAGTAGGTGGATGTGCCCCATCAGGAAACCAATTTTCCTTTCTTTCGCCGTGCAGTTATTTCCCACTTTAACCTCACAAGTCGTTAAATTTGAAAAAAATTTCAAAATCAAAATCCCCAAAAATCGAAAATCCATCCCTAGATTCCAAAATCTTTCCATTTTTGATTTATGTGGAAATGATTTCAATGGTTACTACTTACTCTTAGCTTTTCTAGTTTTCTTGACGGAGTCGCCACCCTCCATGGGCTTGGGAGTATCCTTAGGAGCTGTGGAAAACAGTCATAAACCTAATATAATATAATACAAAAAGATTGAACAGATAAGGGAATATGATATTCTGGATTGAATATCCAGCATGAATAAAAACCAAACATCACGTACTTTTGGCATGTCCTCGGCCTCTTTTAGCTAACGGAACATCATCGTCACTGCCATCTTCGTTTTTCACATCTTCAGTTTCGTCAATATTTTCGTCTTCTTCCTTCTCTTCTGGGACGTCGATGTTTTTCGCCTCAAGCTGATCTCCGTCTTCGCCTTCTTTCGTTTCTTCACTTGTCAATTTTCTGAAGCCTCTGAACCCACCACGCCCTCTTTTCCTCTTCCCTCCTCTTTTGACTTTAGCTGAAACGACCAAATTCATTCATTACTTCGAGTAAATTTTAACACATCGTCAGTTTTTGACAAGTAGTAGTTTTGATGATGTTGATAACTACGCTATAGGTAATGGTGACTGTATGCCTGAGGTTCGGAACCACTCAATTTTAGTTTAGTGTCTCCAAAATCGTAGCTTCGCCACAGAATTCAGTCGCATTAAAGACACTGCCTAAATCGTCGATACCTTCCAACTGAGGGGCTTCATGTCTTTACACAGAGGTTACTCAGCAATATTGGCTACGTGTGAGCCAGCAGGACCGAGCACCTCTAATCTCAATGGTGAAGTTACTAAGTTTCTCTTAAAATTGGCTGTTATCCACTGGGAGAAATCGAAGGTCACTGTCACACTCGAGGTTTTGTAGAGGAGCTCTAATTACAGGGAGGGCACAACAGATCTAATTAGGTCGAGGTGCTTCACTTATAATAAGCCTCTCAACTCTTATCTTACCATATCCCAATGGTGAAGTTACACCAATAAAGTTGGCAATGGCGAAAATCTAAAAACTGCTATATTTATAAATAGATTTCTAGGCTGCAACACACTCGAAGTTTAGTGCGACTCTTTGCCATATCATTACCAGTTAATGTCTTCACACTATGATCACCACTCCGCATGAGTGGCAGAGTTTTACATCTATAGCGGATCAAGGAGGCCACATTCCACCATCAATGCCATACTGCCGTTAGAATGAAGAACGCCTCACCTCAAAATTTTCAAATTTTTTTTTTTAACGTAATCCCTATATTTTTTACCTTATCTTTCCAACGGTGAAATCGAAATTTCGAAATTCGACCCGGAAAGGGTTGAATTCGTAGGGGGTGAAACCAAAAAAAGTGTTCGATTTGGAGGAAAAACACCTCACCTACGTGTTTTTTAAGGTAAAACACCTCAGCCTACCACTTAAAACGCCTCACCTTTGTGTTGTTCGTTGCCTGTTTTGGAGGAAAAACGCCTCAGCTCGTTGAAAATTCGAGCTGAGGTGTTTTTGTTCAAACTGTTGGCTTCAAAATCAAGGTGAGGCGTTTATTGGCTTTCGCAAGGCGTTTTTGTTCCAATTGTTTACACATCTGACCGGGGCTGAGGCCTTCTTTCTATCTGATCGGCTGGTGGTCAGTCATTTTCAGTTTAAGTTTCGGCGCTGTTTTAATTCAACGAATTCACGTGGGAAATCTTTGGTGGCTCTCGCGTTGGCTCCTTGTTCAGTCGGGGAAGACATTCCATTTTCAAATCATTTAGCGAATTTTCGAAGAGAAAATGAGCTATAAAATAAAGATGTATACCGTATACGGTGGGAGGGTCGTCACCCCCCCCCCCACCAAATAAGTTCCATATTAACTAGGTAGGTGTGTGTAATATATTAAATACTAGGGGGGGGGGGGGGGTGCCGACCCTCCCACTGTACGTCTTTATTTTATAGCTCATTTTCTCCTCGAAAATTCGTTAAATGATAGCTTGAATCAGAAGACACGACCAATTCCATATCGCACTCGTTGAGTAACTAATAAAAACAAATATTTTTAAATTTTATAAACAGTGCCAATCATCATGGTTTTGGGAAGGTGTGAAGTCATGGTATCGAAATTGGAAGAAATGGGATCCGTCCATCAATTAGGTACTTGCTCGAGATGGAGGAGAGAACAGTTCCTGGGATTGGTTGCTCAACGCCGGGCTAGGCTGGCGTACATAACTTACTGTTACAGTCTGTCGTCTTTTGAGGAGAGGGGTTCAACAATGGAAGAACCATCCTCAGGTAAGTTGGTGATTAATAGAACCATGAAAAACCATACATAGTATCTTAATAGTTTTAAAAAATACTGATTAATGATTAGGTACCTAGTACCTACTTGATTAGTTAATAATTATTATTTAATTTACAGGATTAAATCCTGTAAATTTTGTTTTACCTCGGAAAATATTTAGAAAACGAATTTTTAGCACTTGGGTGAGGTGTTCTTCCTCCAAACGCAGCTTCGAAATGTACTAATCTTTTTGAAACTGAAACGCCTCACACAGAGGTGAGGTGTTTTACCTTCAAAAACATAGCGAAATAGTGGCTCAAAACGCCTCAGGTGTCAATAATCGATAAAATTATCGGTTTTTTCTCGATTTATTCTCAATTTCTTCTTACATTATGTTCATTTGAGTTTCTATCGACTTACCCCCAAAAACCTGGGTCGTAATAATGTTCTGGAGTGAAGTTATAGCGAAGTTCATACTGAGAACTTTGAAGCTGATTTCTGAAAATCGCACTTTTCGAGGTGAGGCGTTCTTCATTCAAACGGCAGCATAGCACATTACAGGCCAATTTTGTGTCAATATCTTACAGTGAAATCTCTTCAGCATAGGCTGAAACTGTTAACAATGATACCAAACCGTAATTACAATGTATGTTGCCAAGTGTGGGAGTCGACAGGAATGATTCCGAAACCCAACGACGCACAACAAGAATTATGCACGGTTTTACAAGATACGCAGACAATACCTACCTTATGAATAGTCCAGTAAGATTAGACATGAAAGTGGGGGTACCTCGAAGTGTCCCGGGAAAAGCTTGGAAATCTTACTAAAACCTTAAGATAGTCTTGAAACGAGTACGATACTAATCATGTTACCATAGAAATTACTGGGCAGTCGTCAAATTTAATCTAAAATTGAAATGATGAAAGAACACAAATCAATCGTAGGTAATTCATCGAAATTTTAGTTGTTGAACTCAGTTCGAAAAGCGACCGGTCATGTCAGGAAAGCTGGAAACCGGGCGACCAGTGGAAGGTTAATATAGGCTTATAGTTCGCCATTTTATTGAACATAATATGTTCATTGTTCTATAAAGTTGCCGTTAAATTCGTTGATTCCAATAGTGACTTTTGATGCTACACACGACAGAAAGTCGTCAAATGATACTTTTAGCAGAATCTGCTAAAATGTACCACTTGACGACTTCCTGGCAGAAGGTCATATTTTGGGCGAATCTGATATTCCCTCAAACCATTCATACGGCCTTATTTAGCTTCGCCCTGCCCAATACAGTATTAAATTGATTCCTTGTTTGGGTTCCAGGGTTTGTCAAGGCGAACAGATTTCACTAGCGGTCTGGCAAATGAAATACTTTCCATTTCCGTACTGGAGTATAGCTAAGTTCTAAAACACTCAAACCAGGTGTGACCACCTATTTGTGAAGCAAACTATCGGATCCTTGGATAGAGAATGAGGGGAAGCGGGGATGAGGTTCTCCCTGAATTCCTTTAACCTCATAACCGCCTCCAAACGCTTGCCGATATTCAGCAGAATCAGGAATGTTTATAATATAAACATTCCTGATTCCGCTAATAATATTCTGATGCTGATTCTGATACATTCCTGATTCCGCATAAAAATATATTATGTATATTCTGATGCTGATTCTGAAACATATTATGTAGCCATATTAGCCCCATTACAATAGCTAGTCATGATTCGCTGAAACAAGGAGTATGTACAAACAGCATTAGTATTAAATTAATGACGAGGTACCTTTCAAACATGGTTTCTTTCCTCCAACATCTTCTTCAGCTTTGGGTCCATCATCATCTGTAGCGACATCGTCCTCAGACTTAGCCGCACCTTTTGCATCTCTTTTCCGCTTCCCGCTAGCAGCAGCAGCATCAGCCAGAGGCTCATCCTTTTTTGGACTCGACGGTTTTTGCAGCTTCTCCAACGGCTCCTCCAGAGAGAAAGACGACATGGTTGCGGTTTTAGGAGGTTCCTTCTTCTGAGTTTTCTTAGGGTCTTCGGCCGGTGGAGGTTTAGAAGTCGAGCCAGACCTGGTACTCCTTCTACTTCCTCGCCTGCCAACAATCTCTCTTGGCGCATCTTCATCGGTTTTCCTCACTTTTGAAGGCACTTCATCCGGCACATTAAGAGAATTGGTTCTCGACTTCCTTCCTTTGGGCTTCTCGGGTCCATCTTTTGCTTCTGACTTGGAGCCATCAGTCTTGCTATTAGATTCGTCAGACTTTACAGTCTTGCTATTTGATTCGTCAGACTTTCCACTCTTAGACGTATCTATGGGTTTGCTTTTTTTAATTTGATCCTCAATCTCAGATTTGTCGTCTTTTACTGTTTTAAGTTCCTTATTTTCAGAAGCAATAACTTCTTTTTCCTGTAACTTTTCTGCATCCTGTTTCTTTTCTCCATCATCCATCGTGTTTTTCTCAACTTTCACAGTTTTCTCTCCAAGACAAATCGCCTCTTCAGCACCCTCATCCTTCACAGTTTTGTCAGTTACGATCAAATCTTGTGGTTTCGGCTCAGCTTCTTCAATATCACCAGTTTTCACAACGTTTTCGCTCTTGATTTCCCCAACAACACCAGTTTCAGGGGGCGTCTCCACTTTAATTTCTTCTTTCACTTCAATTTTAGACAACTTGGGAACTTCTTTTATAGATTCCTTCGGTTTATTATCCTTCCCTTTTCCAACTTTCCCTTCAGTCTTACGAGTAGTTGCTTTCTTTCTATCCGACTTTTTTGATGGTATCTCATCTCTCAACTCCTCACGTTGCACATTCGTTGGTTGCTTCGTGACCTCCAAATTCGTCTGCGCATCTTCAGTATTGTCAACAAGTTCTCCTTCAACGTCTTTACCACCTTTTTCTGATTCATCTGACTTGATCTTTTTCTCCGCAGCATCAATTGATACAACTATTTCTTCTGGAGCATCTACATTTCTGACGTCAACCTTCTTGTTGTCAGCACTACAGGCTGCTTCTTCTTCATTTAATGGTGCCTTTCTACCTTCTTCAGCACTAACTCCCGGAGCCTGCGTTTCTTCTTTCTCAAATTTACTGGACTTTTCTTTGATTTTGTCGCTAGTATTGCCTGCCGTAGTAGTTTTCTCGTCTTTCTTACTACCCTTAGCGGATTTGCCCAAAACAGCTACTGCCCCATTCTGTTCTTCCTCATTAGATCCCACGTTTTTCGATTTTTCCGATTCAACAGGATCTTTTTTCTTTTCTTTTGGTTTTTTAAATACGTCTACTTCACCAACCTGAATCTTTTCCTTACAGTCCGAAATCACTGTTGGTTTTTTTTCTGGCGGCTCGCCGGAAATCGTCTTGGTAGGAACTACAACTGGTGGTCCGTGAATGTTTTTGGCAGAGAAAAGATCCTGATACTTGGAACCACTCGGTACATCTTTATCAATGTCATTATCTTTTTTTGAAGGCTTATTATTCAAACAAACTTCAATAATGTTGGATAAGAACACACTTTTCTTGCCTTTATCATCTGCCTCTGCACCTTTCTTCTCAAGGTCGTTGATTGCACTCTTCTGACCGTTTTCGACTCCTCTACCTGATTCAAGTTTCACAGTGTCATCAGGAGTCTCAGATTCTGGTGCATTTTTGTGATTTTGTTTATTCTTATCCTCTTCTTTGTCAGAGTTCGGGCCATTTGAAGACTTTTCCTCTGATTTCATCAATTCAACAGAACTTTTTGAATCATCGGATGATTTGCAAATCGTATCTATACTCCAGAGCTTTTTCGTACACTTCTTTTCTACATCTGTATTCTCGGCGGAAGTAGAAGGTTCTTCAGCAGTGGGCTCGCCGGGATTTCCAGTGTCGCAGGAATGGCCAGCGCCGCACCCAGAAAAATACATCACGTCCTCTTCAATAGCTTCACTAGCTTCAAATACGAATTCTTTGGATTCAGAAGGACTTAAAGGGAAGTCCAAAGATGATATGGGCTCAGTGTGAGAATTTACCTGCCTTATTTGGTTCATATAACTCAACCTGGAATCCGTATAAATTGAGGGGTGTTTGTGAACTTCATGTTCCTCTTGCGAAGAAACCTCTGAGGTGGGTACACCATTGGCCGATGAAGAATCTCTAATAATGCAGTCCCTAATCCGTTCTCGAACAGCTTCTTCACTGGATGCATTAAAAACTGCCACAACCTCTAGAGAGTTGTCATTTTTGGATTCGTGTTCAGCAACAGGATTACCAGCATTGCACTCTGCCCCTGATCCTTCTCCACGGATTATCATCACCTTTTCCTCAATAGCTTCTCCAACAACTAGCTCGGGTTTAGGATATCCAGAAGTGATAGAACCACAATTTTTCGTACTGTCTTTCCCACCTTGGTCCAATCGAGGCTTCTTGATTGCCACCATACTAAGGTCTTCAGCTTCATTTTCAATGTTATTAAAACGAGCTGCCATTTGACTCAAAATCGAAGTTTTATCGTCGTGGTAAGGGTAGACTGGGCGTTCCATTTTCATTTTGAAAATTTCCTCCAGCTTGGATCCCGGCCTGTTGCCAATTGGGGGTCTAGGCGGTAGAGACCGAACACTTAAATCAATGGATCCATTACTACCACCTTCTTTCTTATCGTTGACACCATTCATTGCGACATCTTCCTTTGCAGGAATAGGATCATCTACTGGTATTCGTACAATCTCGCTCATTCTATGTAGCTTTTCATTCTTAATTGTTTTCAAACAATTAGAGGCAACCGGTTTCTGATCGGCAGTTTCACTTGGTTTTGCAGCTATGGGCGTATCATTTGATTCTTCAGCCAGTGCCGCAGCCGGTGGAACTTTACCAATGGTATCCTCCCTAGATGCATTAGCAGGATCCTTAATTTCAGAATTAGGAGAGATTACAGATCTAGGATCATCTTCGGGTGAATTACGCTCAGTTTCCACTTGGGTAAGACTTTCAGGTGTATCTTGACTTTCACTCCCACCGTTCGATTGCTTAAGTTCTTCATTATTTTCAGCCTTTTCGTTCTTATCCTCATCTTCACTCTCTTCTTCATCAACCTCCTCTTCTTCCACCTCCTCTTCTTCCTCATCATCCACAGACTCATCTTGTCCCGTATCTGTAACTGGTTTCTCGCTCTCTTGGCAAGCTTCCTCTTCATTCAATATCAAGTCAAGCTCTTGCTGACCTTCGCCGGATGAGAGGCTGTCAATCAAACTAACCAAACCGTGTCTGTCCCTGAAATTATAAACCGAGCATTAATAGTTGTATTTATGTATTGCAACGTGTTAAAGTTGGTCAAACATGGAGTAAGTAACAAAAATTTTAATATGTCCTAAAAATTCAATCATAGGCTGAGCCGTTATTAAATAATGCTCTTATCAAATCCAGGTCGCAAACTTACTGCGCCACAAGGTCCCAAGTTTCTTCATCCGCATCTTCCCGATACACACGGACGTTACAAGCAGGATCAAACTGGCACCAGTACGTCAAGCCGTCGGCGTCCCTTCCCAAAGGTTCAATTCTTAACTCTTGAGGAGTTAATTTGTTAACGTCGTTCTTAAATTTGACATTGATGTCAAATTGTGCTTCTAGTAGAGTCTGAAAAAAGAAGCGAAATTATATTCAAACGTGATAATAACGAGAGAGAAAAAAAACGACCACACTAACCACTACATATCTCTATCCAAATTCAGATGGATTGGAGATGTGCGTATTCATATTCATGAATATGAATACGAATAATAATAATCGAATAATACGAATGCCGTAATCGCATCTTTTTGTGAATTTTATTAAAATTTAATCTATATTTCCTATTTTACAATGATTTCTACTGACATTCTACTTGTCTTTACATAAATTCTACTAATATTCACATTTTTTGTGTGAATTTTTCAACAATTCACATCTTTGTGTGAATTTTAAACAACATTTTGCCTTTTATGTATGAATTTCACGAGCATCTCTCCTTACGATAAATTTAACAAAAATGCCATTTTTTTACATGAATTGTGCTAAAATCCATTGTATTTGGTTTGAATGTTATTTAAATTTTAATATTTTGCCATAAATTTTACTGAAATTCGTAAGTATTCACGTGTTTATGGATGTACGTCTCTTAGACGTAGAAGTAGATACAGTATTTGTGTAAACCCCCGAACCCCTTTAGAATCCCTTAAAATATAATAGGTTTCCTAGAATAGAGTTCTTATTTTCTTGAAAACCGATGAACGGCCACTTTATGTTTCACTAATCCCTAATAATCGCTTCCAAATACTTTTTTGTGAAATTTACAGTAAAAAGGAGAAAGGTTTCCATAAACAGAAAGGTAATTCATCCACAAATGGCAAAGTTTTATTAAATTCACACAAAAATATTAGCGGGAAATTTACAAAAAGAATGATTTTTTGTGGAAAAACTTGAATTTAAGTAAAATTCTTGGTAAAATAGGAAAATTTGAGTGACATTCACAAAAAATAAAGTAAATTTGAGTAAAATTCACAAAAAAGTGAATTTCTGGGAAAATTCACACAAAAAGATGTGATTATGGCTTTATTTGTATTCATATCCAAATCTGTATTCGTATTCATATTTTCTGATTTATGAATTTTATTCGTATTCATATTTATGAATATGAATACGCCCAACTCTGCCTGCGATTGGCCAGACACATAAATGCACACATTCGCAACAAGTACATTGATTTCATTAAGGCGCCCTAAAATAGATTACTTAGCAAACACATCATGAATTGAAATATGAACCGACAAAAATCACATTTAATTCATAGATTACCTTCAACAATCTTAGTTTGACACCAAGAGAAGACTTTTTGTAACCGAATCTCTCCAGTTCCCAACCGTCCTGCTGCGAGTAGCCATGGGCAAACTTTGTCAAGGCTTTTTCCCATTTGTCTAGCGTAAACGATTTTCGCGCTTTTCTTAGTAGTTTGACGTGAAGATCTATCAGAGCCTGGGAAACTGAAACCGTATAACATGATTGTATGAAAATCGGGTTGACGTATATGCGTGAATTACGCGTACTGCCGTTTTTCCCTGAGCATGATATAGGTATTAGTGGGGTATCTTTTACATAGGTATTAACATACCTACATCAGAGTGTAATACTCATACGGAGCTACACCAACATTCTTGGAGTTAATTTAGAGTAGAAGCCAAAGTTGTACTAAAAACTGCTTTTATTCACCTCTACTATTTCTCGCTGACTATGTAACAGGAGAAATAAAGTGTCGGAATTGGATTATTTCTCTATATTAGACAGTGACTTAGCCAAAATTCGATAAAGGGGGGTCCAGACTAGGGCCTACCAGTCATCCTTAACGATCCCCAGTGTTCGGGGAAAATTTTGTCTCCTACTCATTTCCCATCAGTATTTCATCTTTTGTTTTCTTTAATTGATCATGAAGTTTCTTTATTTTTCACTATTATATACCCCCAGTTATCTTATTTCGGGTTTTACAATCCGGTAAGTGATGAGGCACCGCTGTATGTTGTCGTGTGATGATGGTGGCCCGGTATGTATTATGTGAAGTCGGTGTATCTTGTCCGAATTGGACTGCTGATGAAATACCCTCTGGTAAGAGAACCCACGTTTGTCCAGTCCCCTTTCAACAGCCCGATTGCCCTATTTTCCGACCCCTAGTCCATTTGGACAGTCCAAAGGCGGCCTTGAGCAGTGTTCAACCATCCTCAGTCATCGTTCACCATTCCATGCCTTGAGCATCTCAAGGCCTCTTCAGCCTCACCAGGCGGCTCTAGTCATTTTAAATAGTCCGAAGCCACGCTTGAGCAGTCCACAACCACCCCAAGTCAGTGACCTAGTCAGAATTTCGACAAGTAGGTAGAGACTAGGGCCTATTACAAGAGGAATGGAACACTACCCCAGAGGTATGAGAAAAAACACAGAAGGGGTGGAGGGAGGACCCCAAACTCACCCCATGCTAAGTCCCTGTGTGAAGGCCCAGTATTTTATACACAAATTTTTATCGGATCAGCGATCCGGTTAACCCATTAGTGCCCAGTGATGCCGTTCGGCATCGCTGGAGGAGGCGTTGCTCAGGTGAGTTTTCTGACTGCACTTTGGACTTTTCTTTGATGTTCCGACTTGTTTACTTCTCTTGGAGGTTTGGTCCGTTCATTTTTCCCCTCAGTGATCAATATAACCTCGTGCAGTACACTTATGACACATTAGAAGATGGATCAAATTTTCGAACTCGACCACCTGAGAGATTCTTTGGCATAAGTACACTTTATTATTATTTCGGCCAAGTATGAATACTTTTCAATAATCTAGAGATGTTTTCTGAGTACAGTATGAAGTTTCCGAATCGAATAAACAAGATATCCAACTGTGGTGACCGTGTTCATATGTGCGATGCCAAACGGCATCGTTGGGCAGTTACCGACAGTTTTGGGAATTCGTTATTGGTACTTATGGCGTGCATTCGTATCTTGTGGTTTTACGGAGGTAATTACATTATATTTTAAATTTTTCTTCTAATTTCAGACCAGGATTTTTCCCTTCAAGTTGCCCTTGACATGCTCATTGACATGAATAATGACACAGTCACCCCAGTTGATATTTTCATCGAACCTCCCAATCCAGATGATTTGTCAGATGACGACGTCAAAGTGGCTAGTAACTACAAAATGAGGAATTTCCCTTCTATCAACTATTCACAGTTCAGTGGGTCACCTGTTAAAGTTTTGGAACCATTTTTTTATGAATAAGTATGGGACATGCTGCAAAAATAAACGGAAAATTACATGCGTTCAAAAAATTCCACTGACGAGCCAATTACCATCGAAGAGTTGAAATGCTTTTTTGGAATACTGATTTTGAGTGGTTACGTTGAGCTACCTAGAAATCGTACAAGTACAATAAGTTTATTGGGATCTGATAGATCAGAAAAAAAAAACTACCGGTTTTGTATAAGAATGAAGAAGTGGTGGTGGTCTCCATTCACCTGGTCCATTGACGCTGTAATCCGAAATGCCTGGATTCTGAATAAAAAAACAAGAAACATATCGCAACTTGAATTCAGAAGAGGCATTGCGGAAACATACTTGACGAGGTACGCCGTTGCTAGAAGACGTCCTGGCCCATCAGGCAAATTTATTTCATCAGCTAGGGTTTTGGAGGATATCCGTTTTGATCGTGAACATCATTATGTAACTCATACACCGGAAAAGAAACGAAAACGCTGTGCAGGGACCTCTTGTACATCCCAAACCCGTACAATGTGTTCAAAATGTAAAGTTGGCCTGCGCATTGACTGTTTTGCTCTATTTCATAGTAAACTATACCTATTTTTTTCTATTTTCAATGTAATTTTATTCTACAATTTGTAATTATACTTTCTATTCACAATTTAGTACCATCCAAATCCTTTTACTTTCCTATTCTGATTGCAAATGAGACTTACATTGGCCTAGGTTCATCATGGATCACAATACTGTTCCACGTCGCTGTGTGCCCAACGATGCCATATGGCATCGGCCAATATTGGAAAATTGGCTACAGATAGAATTTTTTTGATATTTTTCCCGTGATCCTCGGGTCAAAATTAGCGAGGAAATGAAATTACACGAAGAAATTTGAACACAAATAATTACGGGCACTAATGGGTTAAGTAAACATTGAAAGGTACTTCCTTCCTTGTGACATACGAGTTCGTATTTTTGGTTTATTATCTTCGATAATGAACCATTGGAATCGCCCAAAGAAAAAAAAAAATTTAACCCCCCCTCAAAATTTGTTGGTTTACGTTTCAAGATACGTAGATTCAGAAAATCGAATAAAACTCGGCGCTTCGCGCCTCGCCAGGGGGGCAAGCCCCCCTGGACCCCCCGGATGCTTACCGTTTGGAGACTGCGGCTAAAAATCGAGAAACATGGAACATGCTTTAGCTATGTCTTATAGTTGTCATGACGGCAATGGATACGATGTATGTTTTCTAATTAGCTTCCCTGGTAATGAAGCTTCGACCCTCGCACATAAGATTGTTTACTAACCATTTATAACATCGCATTGTTGGATTAATATCTCGTAGATAAATATAAAACTGCGACATAAATGCGTGATAAATCGAGAGCTTTCCAACGAATGGAGAACGATTTTTGTCCGATGAAAACTAAAGAAGTTTCATTTCCCTAGAAACGACTCGGTTGTACGTGAAAATCATTAAAAAATTTCGTCACCCATTTTTTGTGACCAATTTTTCGTGACATTTTTCGGCAAGTTAGTCCAAGGCTAAAGCATGTTCCATGCTAAAAAACTCTGCAAATTCTTGACACAACGGTTCATTATCTTCTTTGTACAGATCACCCTTCTGTCTAGATCACTAGGTCTAAATGTCTAGATCCTAAATGTTAGATTAATTATTATTATCAATTATCACTAATTATTAATAATTTTATCAAGTACCTAGTGAAAATTATTATAATTTATTGTTAGGTATTAATCATTCGTATTTATTATTAATAATTATTATTATTAATTATGATTAATTAATACGATATAATTCTGGGGTTTTTAATACTACGTCGGTAATAATTTTTCTATAAAAGAAGTACCTACCAACAAACATTCGAAATTACCTTCATTTCCGTAGCACGAAACGAACCTCGGAACAACAAACTCGACATCACTTAAGCCATATGATGTTCCAAAGAGCTTGTTAGTTTGTTCCGTAGAATTTTTTAAGACCATCCGCAGCTTTGTACGACCAGCCGTTCGTTCACAATGAGGGCTCAAAGATTGTGCCTCACAACCCGATCGTGAATCAAACTGTTGGAATACAGGTCCATTTTCATACTAACAAGCTCTTTGGAACATCATATGGCTTAAGTGATGTCGAGTTTGTTGTTCTGAGGTGCGTTTCGTGCTACGGAAATGAAGGTAATTTCGAATGTTTGTTGGTAGGTACTTCTTTTATAGAAAAATTATTACCGACGTAGTATTAAAAACCCCAGAATTATATCGTATTAATAATTCATAATAATAAATGCAAATTATTAATACCTAACAATAAATTATAATAATTTTCACTAGGTAGGTACTTGATAAAATTGTTAATAATTAGTGATAATTGATAATAATAATTAATCTAACATTTAGGATCTAGACATTTAGACCTAGTGATCTAGACAGAAGGGTGATCTGTACAAAGAAGATAATGAACCGTTGTGTCAAGAATTTGCAGAGTTTTTGGTTTATTATCTTCGATAATGAACCATTGGAATCGCCCAAAGAAAAAAATTTTTTAACCCCCCCTCAAAATTTGTTGGTTTACGTTTCAAGATACGTAGATTCAGAAACTCGAATAAAAAAAAATCCGTCCGTCCGCCGTACGCCGTCCGTGGCACTTTGCCCAGTTAGCGTTGAGCTAAAATTACGAAATTTGGTTTCTGGGTTTGGACCAGCCCCACAATGATCCTCGAAACTTTTCATAACCCTAGGTCAAGGGGAAGGGGTTCAAAACGAAATTCAAAATTTCGACGATGTCATATCTCAAAATATTCAACTGAACCGTGTAATTTTTAGTTCATTTTTGAATGACCTGAAAAATTACCAATCATTCAAGACCAATTGGATTTTTGTGCGACCAGCCGTTCGTTCACAGTGACCGCGCAAAGGTTTAGGAAAAACACTAAACTTTCGCGTCGAAAACGGCCGTTATGTGACCCAACCTCCAGACGCCCAGAATAAAACTACGTTTTTCATCTTCCCGGTAAACTACAGTCTAGAAATTTTAACCGTGAGTCGGATATAGACCACATTGCAATATTCACTCGGTTTCTCATCTGTAAAATTGTTTAAATAATACCTTTTTGTAATAATACAAATTAAATTTTGATGATGAGCTGTTGACTTGAAATTTTAAAAATACCTAGTTCAGAACTGGATCACAATGCAATATTCACTCGTTTTCTTGTCTGTAAAATTGTTTAAATAATACCTATTTGTTTAAACAAATTAAATTTTGATGATGAGCTAGATACTTGAAATTTTAAATATAGGTCAGAAATGGATGACATTTCAATATTCACTCGGTTTGTATGACATGGTATGAGTATGGTATGGTATATTATTGTATGTATGATTTGGTATAATACAGTATGGTATGATAGCAAAGAAATTCGTATGGTATGGTATGAGTACGGTGAGAATATGGTATGGTGCCGATTTGCAATACAGTCTGGTATAGACAGAAGGGTGATCTGCACAAGGAAGATAATAAACCGTTGTGTCAAGAATTTGCAGAGTTTTTTTTATTCGATTTTCTGAATCTACGTATCTTGAAACGTAAACCAACAAATTTTGAGGGGGGGTTAAATTTTTTTTTTCTTTGGGCGATTCCAATGGTTCATTATCGAAGATAATAAACCAAAATTATTACCGAAGTAATATTAAAAACCCCAGAATTATATCGTATTAATTAATCATAATTAATAGTAATTATTATTAATAATAGAGCGTTTTTGTTCTTTGCGTTTTTCTTTTTACGTCAATTACGTAAAGAAAAAGAGCCTACTGCGCATGCGCAAGTAACCGTAAATACGTAAAGAACTATGCGTATACGTAAAGAACTCTGCGTATACGCAAAGACCCGCCTCTTACCGTATACGCAAAGACGGCAATCGTATTCACGCAGAGTCGACATAGCCTGAGCTTTAGATAACCTAACCATCCCCAACCAAAACATCTGAGACCGTCATGGAGGAAGAACTTCAAAAATGATAATTCAGCCAGTATTATGACATAATACATTGTACGTACATTGTACGAGTTCATCACTACTATGTTCGATCGTGTTCCGCCCCGCGTTGTTGGTGAAAACAACCATGTTGATGGTTGTTGTGAAAAAATTGAAGTAGTAGAGTAGTAGAGTAGGTATGCATGTATTGTATTGTATTGTATTTCTTTATTGGCAAAATAGTTAAGTATATAATTCAATCGGTATCATGTAGAGGAACCTAGAGAATAATTTCGAATTGCAATATACATAAACTTACCATCGGAACATATATGTTCATGAGCTACCTCCTCCCACTTCAACTTTCGGGCCTCGAGATTCCTATGATTCTTGTCCGCGGTGTCCCACAGTATGGGAGCCTCGCGGACAAGCTCAATTAAGGCTTCGTTAAAATCCATCACGAGACACGAAACACAACAAGAAACACGACAACAACACGAGACACGACAAGAAGACAAGAAATGGTAAATGTTGAACAGTAAACAGTGAATGGTAAACAGTCGCTGGAAGATGTGGGAGATCAGCTGTGACGGATCCGCCATGTTTACGTCGCGTCACTTTAACTTCTCCCCTTTCCCCCACCAGTCCCAAATCTCTTTGCGTATACGCAGAGAAAACTACGTAAAGAAACAGCTGTGGGTAGCAACTGCGTTTGCTCGCCCCAGGAACCGTTTTTTACTTTTACGTAAAAAGAAAAACGCAAAGAACAAAAACTCTCTAATAAATACGAATTATTAATACCTAACAATAAATTATAATAATTTTCACTAGGTACTTGATAAAATTGATAATAATAATTAATCTAACATTTAGGATCTAGACATTTAGACCTAGTGATCTAGACAGAAGGGTGATCTGTACAAAGATTTAGTTCACTTTTGAATGACCTGAAAAATTACGAATCTTTTAAGACCAATTGGATTTTTGTGCGACCAGCCGTTCGTTCACAGTGAGCGCGCAAAGGTTTAGGAAAAACACTAAACTTCGCGTCGAAAACGGCCGTTAGGTGGGTCCCGGGTAGCCGCCCAGAATAAAACTGCCTTTTTTCATCTTCCAGGTAAACTACAGTCTAGAAATTTTAACCGTCAGTCGGGGATAGACCACATTGCAATATTCACTCGGTTTCTCATCTGTAAAATTGTTTAAATAATACCTTTTTGTAATAATACAAATTAAATTTTGATGCTGAGCTATTTTTTTTCTTTTCTTTTCATAATATTTATTGCACCAAGTAATACATCTTATTAGCAACATTTCTTTGACAACGAATAACCGGTGACTGAAACAAGACTGTGATACATAACACATCCTATACATCATTTCAGCTATTTAGTGTCTTCAATGAACACGATATGCAGGAGCGCACTACACTCACTGAACAAACTTTCATGAACACATCACTCCCTATTACCACAGGTCGTGAGGTTTTCGTCTTTTCAGTCGTCTGAGCAGATCATCAACGTCCTGCAGCTTCACAACCTCCTCGTTGATATGACCTTGGAGCCTCTGATGATGGGCTATCGCTTGAGTTTTTATTACTTCATTTATTGTGGGAATTTCGAGGTCGTTATGGATATCATTATTGGTCGAGTAGCGGTACGCATTGACGCATGACCGCAGTACTTCGTTCTGGAATCGCTGTATAATGTCCCGATTACTTTGAGAAGTGCAGCCCCAGAGCTGTGCACCATATGTCCAGACTGGCTTAAGGACCTGATTGTATAAAGTTAATTTATTTTGGATAGACAATTTTGATCGTCTACCAATCAACCAATACATTTTTCGGAATTTGGTGTCCAATTCTGTCTTTTTATTTTTTACATGCGCTCTCCAGCGGAGCCTTGTATCCAGAGTCATACCCAAATATTTTGCCTCATTGGCATAAGGGATGACTCTGCCATTCAGATAAATTGGTATAATTTTGATTTGGCGGTTGGTGAAATCAACATGGACTGATTTTGCCTCATTCATCTTGATTCTCCACTTAATTGCCCAATCATGGAGATTCTCGATGGATCCTTCAAGTTTTGAGGTCGATTCTCGATTGTCTTCACCAATGGCAAGAATAGCAGTATCATCTGCAAATGATGCCAGGGTGTTCCCCTCGTGTTCAGGCAAATCGCTGGTGTAAAGGACGTACAGGAGTGGGCCGAGTACACTTCCTTGTGGTACGCCAGCATTAATAATTTTTGCTTCCGAGTAAGCATCATCTTGTTTGATCCGGAAGTATCGATTT
The DNA here is from genome assembly GCA_963920205.1 of Stenodema calcarata. NCBI lineage: Eukaryota > Metazoa > Arthropoda > Insecta > Hemiptera > Miridae > Stenodema > Stenodema calcarata. Next base: position 2,153,496 of record OY986050.1, on the reverse strand, counting down.
GATAGATAAGAGTGAAGCAGTTCAACATATTTGGCTGGAAGCATTAGTCTGAGCTTATGGTCAAGTCCCTTGTGCCAGACTTTATCGAACGCTTGAGTAACGTCGAGGAAGACAGCTGAGCAGACTTTTTTATCTTCTAGGGCTTGTTCAATAATATGAGTGATACGGTGCACCAGATCTATAGTGGAATGCTTATGGCGGAACCCAAACTGATGTTTGGGGATGAGGTTTCTTTCATCTACGATTTTAATTAGACGTGCATACAGCACTTTTTCTAAGAGTTTTGACAGTACTGGTAAAAGCGATATTGGTCTATAAGACTTTAGCTCTTCAGGAGGTTTACCTGGCTTCAATATCATAATGACTTCAGCGAGTTACCACAGTTGAGGAACATAACGTAACTTGAGGGAGGCCTTCATGATTTGCGTGATCTTTACAAGTGCTTTTCGTGGTGCTGAGCTATTGACTTGGAATTTTAAAAATAGGTCAGAACTGGATCACAATGCCATATTCACTCGGTTTCTTGTCTGTAAAATTGTTTAAATAATACCTATTTGTTTAAACATAAATATAGGTCAGAAATGGATGACATTTCAATATTCACTCGGTTTTTTTCTCATTGCAAACCTGTTCATTGTGTACCCAAGATCCTTCCCTAAAAGACCTGGCAGCGGGAAATATTATTCAACATGGTTTGAAAAGGGAAAAACAAGTTTTGTAAAAAATCCCAATGCTCTAGGTCAGTGGTTCCCAACCCGTGGTCCGCGGACCACTTGTGGTCCGCGCCGAGTTTACGTGTGGTCCGCTTGGCTGTTTCAGAGTACGTCTTATAATTCACGGTTTTCTTCATTAATACGAGTATAACACTGTTTTTACTGGCTATATAATGAGACATTCATCCTCGGAGATACGTTTGTTATGAAAGTATGCCACATGAGTAATGCTGTTTTTATTTCTGATGTTAGGCGTGGAGTGATCTTGCCAGTAAAATGCAAAACCAAGGAAGTCACTGAGAGACTTAGTGTCATATTTTGTAAGCGTTTTACAATAGATTTATAATGTTTCTATAACTATATTGAGACTATAACTATGTTTTTTTCTAATTACTTACTCTTAATACAATGTATATTAAAGGATTTAAAATATATTTCTCTAGTTCTCAATTTAATTTACCTAGTTATAAAATCATGTGGTCCGCAGACGTTTTCTTATAGATCTTGTGGTCCTCGAGGGAAAAAGGTTGGGAACCACTGCTCTAGGTAGTAGTCGATACCAGTGACCAACATTTTCTTCAGTAGTCGACATGGTTTTGCACTAGTAGTCGACCTACATGTGTTAGAAGTCGACAGTATCACTTGAGTCAGTAGTCGACAGATTTCGTCATTCCATCGTTTTTGAATTTTACGACATCTAAATAAAATACATTCAACTGTGAATCGGAACTTGAAAATAGATTAATCAGATGTAATAAAGTAGTTATCAGACTTTTTATTTGCAAACAGCTCATTATCAGTCTCAAATTGCAATAAGTACTTAAGTAAAAAGGTATGAAAACTATAGTCGAAAACTCATTGTCAGAAAATTGACATTACAGTTGGGCTTAGGTACCTATTTACATATTTTTTTGACATTTTCATGTCTTTGGTTTGGCACATAAACTGAAACGGGAAAAATTTGTTCCCTTGATTCACCCTTTCCCTCAGATCACGTCAGAACACAAGCGACCGGCGGGCCATTACGTCAGAGCCTATGACGCACGAGCGTATGACGTAAGACGGCTGGCAGGAGGCCAACAAGTACGTGAGAGCCTATGACGCACGAGCGTATGACGTAAGACGGCTGGCAGGAGGCCAACAAGTACGTCAGAGCCTATGACGCACGAGCGTATGACGTAAGACGGTTGGCAGGAGGCTAACTAGTACGTCAGAGCCTATGACGCACGAGCGTATGACGTAAGACGGCTGGCAGGTGGCCAACAAGTACGTCAGAGCCTATGACGCACGAGCGTATGACGTAAGACGGCTGGCAGGAGACCAACTAGTGCGTCAGAGCCTATGACGCACGAGCGTATGACGTAAGACCAACCCCACAATGGTCCTCGAAACTTTTCATAACCCTAGGTCAAGGGGAAGGGGTTCAAAACGAATTTTGAAAATTTGAAAATCTCATATCTCGAAAAATTCATATAGAACGGTATGTTTTTTATTTCATATTTAGATAGAGTTTTGTTCCGTAGAATTTTTTAAGACCATCCGCAGCTTTGTACGACCAGCCGTTCGTTCACAATGACGGCTCAAAGATTGTGCCTCACAACACGATCGTGAATCAAACTGTTGAAATACAGGTCCATTTTCATACTAAAAAGCTCTTTGGAACATCATATGGCTTAAGTGATGTCGAGTTTGTTGTTCTGAGGTGCGTTTCGTGCTATGGAAATGAAAGTAATTTCGAATGTTTGTTGGTAGGTACTTCTTTTATAGAAAAATTATTACCGACGTAGTATTAAAAACCCCAGAATTATACCGTATTAATTAATCATAATTAATAATAATTATTATTAATAGTAAATACGAATTATTAATACCTAACAATAAATTATAATAATTTTCACTAGGTAGGTACTTGATAAAATTGTTAATAATTAGTGATAATGTTCTATAAATTCAATTACTGCGAACACTCATTAAATTATTATGTGAAGAATTCATTCTTAGTGCACCTCCAGATGAACCAGCGTACTAAGTTTCATCTGTGTAGTACTAGGTATTGATTGAAACAGGAGATGCAGGGCACAAATCATACGACTCCACAAAGAACCTTACATTAGTGCACCACTGGGGCTCATGAGGAACAGCTTCATCAATTTCCAGCTCAAATGGATCGCCAAGTTCCAGGAGTTAAATCGCGATCGGTTACCTCGTACTATTAAAGAGGCAACTCAACTGTACGTGTGAGACCGTGTAACATAATCCTACCCATGATCATATTTACCCTGATATTGCACTACGATCAACTAATAACCACAACCCTACGGAACGCAAGGGCTTTTCAGCCAAGTGAATTTTGGAGCTCTCAGTACCAAAATTGATCGCTAGGTGAAGAAGACTGCGCGTTCCCAAGTATTCCGTTTAAATTATAATTAACCCGCCGCACAGTGGGCAAAACCGCTAATTTAGCTGGACGAAACCTCAAAATACAATGTCCGAAAATACGAAACTCCTATAGAAAATCAAAGTACAGGTGTATACAGGATGATTCATGACAGGCCCCGCCCTTCAGAACGTTGCAGAAAATGAACAATGTCGTTTGATCCCTCATATTAGCCGCAACTTTATAGTAGGTAGTCGAAACTCATATTAGCCTCTGGACGGTTACCATCGTCTGGTGTCTGAAAAATCCGAAGTGAAGTGTCGAGTGATCTACAAAAAAATTATTTCCAGTATATTTTTTTCCTTTATTATTTATTTTATCGAAAAAAATGGATGTCACACCACAAGTTAAGTCTACACTTTTCACCTTTAGCCATTTTCATGAATCTTGAATCTATTCTGTTAGAAAATAGAGCCTCAAAAAAGTTTTAGTTTGTTTCGTAATAAAACCTTTTTCAGTGGCTTTATGCAACCTCAAACAATCAATTTCAACCACTTTTTCACCACCCCCAGCCCCCTCGTCCCTTCGAATGAATATCAACTACGATTTTTAGTGTTTTTAAGGCCACCAATGGCTCCTAGTGAAAAGGAGAGACCTTTTTGAATTTTTGAGGAGTCACGACTTCGTTGCAGGTGGATCCTCTGTTGAAAGTATTCAGTCCATGTATAATTCTGTCAGCAAAATTTTATTTTAAAAAATTAATTGAAATGAGTTTTTACAGGTACTTTTCATGTTTTTGTCGTTTTCCTCACTAATTGCTCAATGAATTTGGATTGAACTCACAGGAGCCATTCTTCATGTTTGTAAACAGGTATCCAGTGCCTCCGAAACCTGTGAAAATATCCTACAGAGGTCAAATTTGGGAAATTGAGTGTCAAAATCACTTCGAACAGGGTTTTTTTTTAAATATTTTTTAGTGAGAATTAATATTTTAAGAACAGAAAAATATGGTATATTCGTAATCAGCGCAAAATTTCTTATAAAAACGCCCCACCAATCATAAAAAATTGGCCATAACAAGGAAGAGGAGGAGGAGGAAGAAAATGGTGTAGATTTCGGTCAGTGTATCGAGTGAAGTTTCAGGTATTTTACAGAATGAGGATGACTTTGACGACTAATTCCAGGTAGATGACAATGACTATGAAGGAGATTCATCGCAGATCAACACAGTTGTAGTAGGAATTTCATTTTGGGGAAAGATTTGGACGGACTAACCTCTTCTGGAGCATAGCCAAGCAGGAATATCATAACTTGTTTACAAGTTGGATTCGAAGCAAATTAGTTTTCTTCTCAATAAATGACAACACTGACAAATATTGAAAACCCATTCTAACTCAAAAAAGTAAGTAAGTAAAAAAATGTACCTATACTCAAGTCATTCATATAAAATGTTTTTTTATAATGTTTGTTTGAGTTCATTTATTTCAGTTGTTTTCATTCAAAAAGTTTCCTAAGCATAATTTTGAAGTGGGGTCTGTCAGACCCCAATGTTTGTATCAGACTCTGTTATTCGGCAAAAGATGTTTATGACGGAGGGTTGAAATTTATATTGTGTATCATTCAAGCGCGATTATTCCTAACCGTTTGTTATAATATTATTTTCCAGTATTAACCCCCAATGGAGTTTCTGGCAAATTAGTAAGTAGTGCGGGTTTCTGGTAAATTAATAACTAGTACGGGTATTGGTAATTAGTATAAGTAAATAAGTGTAAATAGTAAAATAGTATAAGTGCCTTCAAAGAAAGTAGAAAATTGTCTTCATCAATCAACAGCCCTAGGATTACTTAATTACAGCGTACGTGTTATATTAGACAGACAAGTAAATGGATACATTGTGACTCTATATACTTATGTAGAAATCATCAGTAGAAAATTGTTTCTCACAACATAAGAAGATAAAGATAGAAATTTGTGGATCTTTCGAGGGTTGATTCGGACCATTACATCGGGCTCTGTAAGGCGGCGACCACTCACCTTTATCTTGATCCTCCAGCACCTCCTGGAGCTGAGTGAATGGTAAAACCGGCAGTCCGATTGCCTCGGAGAATTTTTCAAAAAACGAGCAGATCACAGCAAAGTTCGGGTCGGCCAAGCAGGTCGGAGCTGAGGGTTCTGCTTTGTCAGTTTCAGTTTCGTCCGCCATTGCACTCGTCACAAAACAAGCCAGAAACACCGCACAGAGGCACCGCCTTTATCGGGATGGATGCGAGCTCAGTTCACCGATAAATGGCCAGACTCCCTATCCGAGGCGTCAAAGGGATCCATTGGCGTCCGAACCGATCGAAAATTGCGTATTTTTACGAACCTGCGGCATAAACTATCGACCAAACCAAGTCTCATTACTAGACACAAACAAATCCACTAAGCTACGAAAAGTATACAGAGCTGCAGTGTTACCAGTGGGAGCTGAGGATTTCGGATGCTCACATGGTTGCCAAACACCTCGCTATCGATCGTATGGATCACTTCCATGTAACCAACGGACTCACTTTCCGGATCGAGAAAACTTCATGAGGCCAAAATCCCAAAAACGAGCGACGTCAGCGCTCCAAGCGGCCGTTTTCAGGCAGGTTTGCAGCTGTTTCCCGCGTAATCTTGACGAACAAAATTTCAAACGGTCGCTTCTTTAAAAGAATTGATTATTTTCCAAAATTTACAGCCGATGGCAGTCAAATCGTCAAAACGATAACCGTAGACGATGGAGAACTATTTCCAGAATCAGAATATGAAGCTAACTCAATTTGGCCGCCAAGTCGACTTGGCTGGTTTTTGCAAACCACGGTCCCTTTCTTGTGGGGATGGCAATCGGTAGCCAAGCCAACTTATCGATATTTCGATAGTATTGGAGGTGAGGTGTCGTATAGCTCAGTATCGATACTTTTGGAAACGATAGTATCGCTCAAAAAGATTGATTTTTACTACAATATCGGCTGAAAAAACATTAAATTAAAAAACTATGTAAATAGTGTAAAGATTCCCAGGAATAACGGCAAGATTAAGGTTCTTTGATATTCCTTATTATTTTTATCACCATCCAAAACTTCACAGGATAACAACAACAACCGTATTTTTAAAATCTCGTAACACCGTCAACAACATGTGATGGTCTCCCTCACAATAGGTACCTAAGCCCAAGTGGAATGTCAATTCTCAGGCAATGACTTTTCGACTATAGTTTGCATATTTAACATAAGTACAGGAATAAGTACCTACTTAGTTATTGATAATATTATTGGTAGTTGGTGAACAAAAACATTGTATACAATAGCATCCGTTATGTTCCATTTTATTTACACTTCTTACATCATAGGATTGATATACATATTCAAAAAACAACTTCAAAATGCATGGGAACTATGTTGTCAAGGTGCTGAGGATGCCACGGTCCAGGTACCCGCGTCAAATCGCCGAGGAAGCCATCCGACTCAGGGCTAGCTGGTTCAGGAGGTGGGAGGTGCTTAATGAGGAGTAGGTACTCAATAGGCGCGGAGCTTTTTGGGGCTGATGCAGCGCAATTTGAGAAATTCCGAGAAAAGCGCTCGAGTCAAACCACTTCCTGTTGTATGCAGCCTTGGATTATAACCCCAGCTACCTGAAAATTGAAGCGCTCAAGGTTGTCAGGCTAATAGCGAGAGCACGCTGCGAGCAGCTTGGACTCAATGCGAAACGGTGGATCCGTAATACGGAGGGAGCTCTCTGTGCTATGTGCAACAGGGTCGAGGAGGAGACGAGCCCTCATTTCTTCTGCAGATGCCCCATAATTGTAGAGTTCAGACTTCGGCATTTCGGAAAACCTTAAATCTCTTACCTTGAATCTCGGGAAATCATAGAATGCCTGGACGTTGCTGATTGGTTCAGAGTGTATAACTTCCTTAGGGAGGCCTTGGGATACCGTGTATTTTTGGTGCGAAATCTCAATTTTTTTGCCAGTACTCTACGTATTATGTTATGTTTAAAAAAAGTAAAATAATAATTGGTTGTGTTCTCAATATTAATTATCGTGTTATATTAAAATAATAATTTTGTTACGTTAATGGAAATACCTAATAATAATTCATGTCATCATATTGTGTTCATCACCTTTGTGTCGAGGATGACGAACTCTCGGGCAGATGACCAGTGGTCCGTGCCCTAAATGTTTTCAGCAAATTTTTGTTAATGTATAGGTATTGGCTGTTGTTTAATAAACATATTTTCTATTCTTCAAAAAACATATCTTCAGGCACTGTTTGCAAAAATGTTGATAGCAGTTTGCCTTCCAGGAAGTAGACAACGTCTTCATTAGAAGAGCTTGTTCACCTCATCATAAGAAAGGACATTGTTTTTGATGGCGAAGTGTTTCTTCGCCCTTTTCTCTGTTTATGTTCTTGTTCTATACTAGGTACCTAATATACTACAAAATACTACCTATATCAAGGGATTACGAGATTTCGAGCGAATATAGCGATCTCAAGCGAATAACGTGATCTCAAACAAATAACGAGATCTCAAGCAGTTGAAGGAGGATTTTGATAACGAAAAAAGGGGGAGGGGAGGGGGTGTCTTTTGGGTCCCTAAAGAGCAGTGAATATTGGCGAGATAGAGGGATCCCTGGCGGCCAATGAGTAGTCGAAAGGTTGTGGTAATAAAGTATCATCTATATAACTAAATTTAAAGACTCATATAACTAAATTTCAATACAGTTATTCGTTTCACGTGAAATGGAGTCGAACCATGCCGATTTTGAATTTGGTGTCTGTTTGTCTGTCAATCAATCACGCAAAAACGGCTCAATGGTTCGAACCCTTCTTGACCTAGTTGCCAACGTTAGTAATGTTTAGCTTGGCCTACCTAGTCTAAAAAAAATTACCATACAAATCAACAGAGATTAGGTAAGACAATTTTCGAAAAGTAAATTGGACAAGGTATCAGTGACTACTTATTCGAGAAGTCTTGTGTCATCATTTGACCCAGCGAGACAGATATTGCAAACAAGATTGCTGCCTAACTCATTTTACGGTAAAAATATCGGTTTTGCGAAATATTTTACTTGTTGATTTGTTGCTGATCCACGTTTTGTTGGCACGGGAACAAGGATTTTACACCAAGGGTCCACTGTAAACAATTTTTTGATCACACCGTTGGAAAGCTGAGCTTTTGGGCCAACTTTTAGGGTTACAGTATGCAAGTAACCGGCAGATTCGGTTAGGCTTACAAACGTTTTAAAAAACTGCAATCTCAATCTCGAATTCATTCCTTTACTTCGTGATCACGATTCTCGGATGAAGTAAGCAACTTATTTATATGATAATCGGTTGTGGATTAATATCAATGAACGGATAATAGGTAACTCACATATGAAAACTCCATTACACGCGTCATATCTGACAGATACATGTACTTACAGCGTTTCTTAGAACCAGACGAACTAGGCACTTGCAACCGATTCCCCACCTCTTGTGGTCTGGTTGCTGAGCGATTCAGTAGAGCGTTCGCCTTCGTCAAGACGGCTTTTGGTCATTTGTACTCGTACCTCATATATACAAGGCGTGTAAAATTGTAAGTATTCCTAAATACCTATTGATTTTGAGCTGACAAGGGATCTTTTGATTATCGCATCACATACTTAACATCATCACATAATTAATAATTAAATCTACGATTATAGACCATTTGAGTGATCAAACTTGAAACATTGTCACGGAGACGTATAATCATGGATATTCACACTCCAAGGCAACTTAATCCGATTTTGCGGTTAAACTCTCCACGATGATTCAACGAGGTGTCTATAACGATAATTTATCACTCTTCCTGTTACTGGTCAGGATATAAAAATCAGTAAACTGACGTTGAGTATCTACACTACATGCAGATTCATCGGTACATGGATATGTCTCATTTTCTCCATGTCAAATATGTGTTTTGTGTCTAGAGTAAAACAAAATAACGGTAAAAGTTAAAGAACTTGAATGCGAGACTATGTAGGTATATTTCTAATTGCTTAAATAATAGAAATGGGGTTGTTATAAGGCAATGGAAGAGTGCTAATAATAATTGCCCGTTGCTGTTTATTGGTATCGCGTTACAATTTTTTTCGTGTAACAAAAATTAGGTGTAGGAAAAGCTGATCCTGGGCCTATTCTGCTTAAAGAGCAAGTCCTAAGGAGATTGCATACCAAAATGCGTTTTCATTGAGTGAAAAGCATAGAAATTTGCTTTAGGAGCCCCTTCCTGCTGATATATCTTGCTCTCAAACTCAAAATTAAGGAAAGTGGAGCAGATTAATCAAATTTGTACAATATTGTAATATTTAAGAAATTTTTTAATTAAAAGAATACATAATATCGTCGGCTTACAGGAGAAACTAATTAAGTAAAAAAAAAACACAGTTTCGAGAAATTTGAGGTTGAAGCTCTTCTGATTTTAGAAGTTGGATTGCTTTGGCTCGGAAATACGAGAAACTAGAGAAACCTCGTACCTAGAGAAACCTTATTTGAGCCAGTGGTCCTTCATGATGTTTTATTTATACCACGACACATCTGCATCATGTAAGATGTACTAAATGTAGTAAAATTACTATTTTTCTGAAAAGGGCACTTGACTTATGAATTTATCCAGACTACGATGACTTAATGAATTTCTGCTGGATAAAAATTTGATATACTTTTATTTCTCTTTGCCATTTTTGGATGTTTTCCCATCGAAATACCTCATAATAACTCATTTTAACGATTAATAATCATAATAATAGTTATTTTTTAAATTACAATAAAACGTAATCATTTTGTATTTGGTGATTGAATATTTATCACATAGCCGGTTGTATGATCTTTATCGACATAGTTTCTTTGATTTGTTGGTGGGTCTTCAAGCGTAGTTGTTATAATCTTAGTTACATAGCTTCTTAGCGCAGTATACTCGTACATGTAAGTACTGCACGAGGCCTGCGTGATATTCAAAGTTACTCGAATATTAGGCCATTCATATTTCATCAACCACCCGCTATTGTTCAATTTCCAATTTCCTGTACAATTTCTGCAGTTTCGCAAAGCAATGAGTGATAAATGTTGTGGCATTTAGTATGCGTGTTTCTGATCATGTTTCATGTCTGAGATAGAATCACTACTCCATGTGATCTTTGGTTTGACGACACTAACGATCCTATTGGACGAATCATTGTATTCAAGTGAAATTGGAGGCTTTCATCAACAGCAATTTTGGTGAATAGACCACCGGCGGCCCCTGCTAGTTATCTGCATGTGTGGTTCGTCAAAAATTTGCTGTACTTCCAGAACGCAGAAAGTCACTTAGTTAATTTCTCCAGTATAAATTCGACAAAAAAACTCTGCAAATTCTTGACACAACGGTTTATTATCTTCCTTGTGCAGATCACCCTTCTGTCTATACCAGACTGTGTTGCAAATCGGCACCATACCATATTCTCACCGTACTCATACCATTTCTTTCCTATCATACCGTACTGTACTATACTAAATCATACATACAATAATATACCATACCATGTCGTACCAAAATTCGTTTTGAACCCCTTCCCCTTGACGCTCGTGCGTCATAGCTTCTGACACACTAGTTGGTCTCCTGCCAGCCGTCTTACGTCATACGCTCGTGCGTCATAGGCTCTGACGTACTTGTTGGCCACCTGCCAGCCGTCTTACGTCATACGCTCGTGCGTCATAGGCTCTGACGCACTAGTTAGCCTCCTGCTAGCCGTCTTACGTCATACGCTCGTGCGTCATAGGCTCTGACGCACTAGAGGCCTCTTGCCAGCCGTCTTACGTCATACGCTCGTGCGTCATAGGCTCTGACGTACTTGTTGGCCTCCTGCCAGCCGTCTTACGTCATACGCTCGTGCGTCATAGGCTATGACGTACTTGTTGGCCTCCTGCCAGCCGTCTTACGTCATACGCTCGTGCGTCATAGGCTCTGACGTACTTGTTGGCCTCCTACCAGCCGTCTTACGTCATACGCTCGTGCGTCATAGGCTCTGACGTACTTTTTGGCCTCCTGCCAGCCGTCTTACGTCATACGCTCGTGCGTCATAGGCTCTGACGTAATGGCCCGCCGGTCGCTTGTGTTCTGACGTGATCTGAGGGAAAGGGTGAATCAAGGGAACAAATTTTTCCCGTTTCATTCATGTGCCAAAGCAAAGACATGAAAATGTCAAAAAAATATGTAAATAGGTACCTAAGCCCAACTGTAATGTCAATTTTCTGACAATGAGTTTTCGACTATTGTTTTCATACCTTTTTACTTAAGTACTTATTGCAATTTGAGACTGATAATGAGCTGTTTGCAAATAAAAAGTCTGATAACTACTTTATTACATCTTATTAATCTATTTTCAAGTTCCGATTCACAGTTGAATGTATTTTATTTAGATGTCGTAAAATTCGAAAACGATGGAATGACGAAACCTGTCGACTACTGACTCAAGTGATACTGTCGACTTCTAACACATGTAGGTCGACTACTAGTGCAAAACCATGTCGACTACTGAAGAAAATGTTGGTCACTGGTATCGACTACTACCTAGAGCATTGGGATTTTTTACAAAACTTGTTTTTCCCTTTTCAAACCATGTTGAATAATATTTCCCGCTGCCAGGTCTTTTAGGGAAGGATCTTGGGTACACAATGAACAGGTTTGCAATGAGAAATAGTTGATAATAATAATTAATCTAACATTTAGGATCTAGACATTTAGACCTAGTGATCTAGACAGAAGGGTGATCTGTGCAAAGAAGATAATGAACCGTTGTGTCAAGAATTTACAGATCACCCTTCTGTCTAGATCACTAGTTCTAAATGTCTAGATCCTAAAATTTAGATTAATTTAGATTAACATTTAATGTTAGATTAATTATTATTATGAATTATCACTAATTATTAATAAGTTTATCAAGTAGATACCTAGCAAAAATTATTATAATTTATTGTTAAATGTTAATAATTTGTATTTAATTAATACGATATAATTCTAGGGTTTTTAATACTTTTTAATTTTTCTATAAAAGAAGTATGTACCTACCTACCAACAAACATTCGAAATTACCTTCATTTCCGTAGCACGAAACGTACCTCAGAACAACAAACTCGACATCACTAAAACCATATGATGTTCTAAACAGCTAGTTAGTATGAAAATCGAGTCGACCTGTATTTAATCGACCTGTATTTCAACCGTTTGATTCAAGATCGCGTCGACAGGCTCAACCTTTGAGCCGTCATTGTGAACGAACGGCTGGTCGTACAAAGCTGCGGATGGTCTTAAAAAATTCTACGGAACAAACTCTATTTAAATATGAAATAAACCTACCAAAAAATGATCTCATAACGTGTTTTCCATGGAAACGGATACCCAGAGACGAAAACCGACGACGCCATTCAAAAATTAATGTAGGTAGCATATTAATCCGAATTTCGCCAAAAATTGACTTAATGAGTTTCTCCCGTATGCCGACGATAATAGGTATGTATTCTAAAAACTCTGCAAATTCTTGACACAACGGTTCATTATCTGCTTCGTACAGATCACCCTTCTGTCTAGATCACTAGGTCTAAATGTCTAGATCCTAAATGTTAGATTAATTAATATTATGAATTATCACTAATTATTAACAATTTTATCAAGTACCTAGTGAAAATTATTATAATTTATTGTTAGGTATTAATAATTCGTATTTATTATTAATAATAATTATTATTAATTATGATTAATTAATACGATATAATTCTGGGGTTTTTAATACTACGTCGGTAATAATTTTTCTATAAAAGAAGTACCTACCAACAAACATTCGAAATTACCTTCATTTCCGTAGCACGAAACGCACCTCAGAACAACAAACTCGACATCACTTAAGCCATATGATGTTCCAAAGAGCTTGTTAGTATGAAAATGGACCTGTATTTCAACAGTTTGATACAGATCGTGTTGTGAGGCACAATCTTTGAGCCCTCATTGTGAACGAACGGCTGGTCGTACAAAGCTGCGGATGGTCTTAAAAAATTCGACGGAACAAACTCTATCTAAATATGAAATAAAAAACATACCGTTCTATATGAATTTTTCGAGATATGAGATTTTCAAATTTTCAAAATTCGTTTTGAACCCCTTCCCCTTGACCTTGGGTTATGAAAAGTTTCGAGGACCATTGTGGGGTTGGTCGAAACCCATAAAAAAAATTTCGTAATTTTAACTCAACGCTAACTGGGCAAAGTGCCGCGGACGGCGAACGGACGGATTTTTTTATTCGATTTTCTGAATCTACGTATCTTGAAACGTAAACCAACAAATTTTGAGGGGGGGTTAAAATTTTTTTTTCTTTGGGCGATTCCATTGGTTGATTATCGAAGATAATAAACCAAAATTGGATATTATAAAAAAGTTTACACCATTACATTCACATATTAAATAAAAACTCAGCAAATTCTTGACACAACGGTTTATTATCTTCTTTGTACAGATCAGGGCCGGATTGAAGCATAAGTGCGGGCCCGACAATTAAAATGACAAAATAACGTCACTGATCATGTGTTATTATTGTTTTCAGGCAATACAGAATGAATAAATAGTTTATATAACATGCACCAACAGAGTATGAAACAAATGATAAACGACAATAAACGGTACGGCATAGTTAAAAAAAACCGTCTGCCGGAGGTTTGGTAGTGCTCCCTATCAAGTACGACGTTACCGTGAATCAGAAAAATAAAATAAAATGGGAAAACAGCTAGGTTGTGGTTCCCCGTCGTCCTCAAACCGCCCTCCTCCCCCATTGTCCCCCCGCGGCATCCTCTGACCGCCGCACAGTGGGGCTAAACGATAAAAAAGCGGAAAAAACTCCGTTTCTTCAGAACGGATAGTCATATCGATTCGGGAATGGTTTTTTTTCAATTCAGGAAGGAAAAATACATTAGAAAATACTACTTTCCCAGAAAAAAAAGCACCGTTTGTATGCGTATAATATACGCATATATTATATGCGAATATTCAGAAAATTCAATTTATAAGCCAAGAATAATTAAGTAAACAGGCACCTGTTATTAATTAGGAGTGCCTTAGCCCTATCAGCCCAAAATACTTTTCATATTAAGTTTAAAGAAAAATTCTTCATCTGAACACAATTTATTTTACTTTTATTCAACCGCACGCTTCATGAGAAAATTGTACGAGAAAAATACGTACCTACCTACTTTTTCATTTTTGACATTTTATGTCTTTACTATGGCACATAACTCGAAAAGTGTGACATTGTGACGGTGACGGTGTGACGAAGAAAGCGTTATGAAAAATTTATAATGATTTTCACGTACAACCGATTCGTTGCTACGGAACTTCAACTTCGCCAGTTTTCAAGTTCACCTCTCGTTGGATAGCTCTCGATTTACGTTAACCACTGCGGAGTGCGTGGCCGACAAGCTGCGGTATGAGCGTGATTGTTTAAATAATTGTTTACACACAGGTACGATTTCTACAACAATGAAGTACGTGGTATGTGGTGTGGGAGGGGGCGCAAAGACATAAAATGTCCCTCGTGGTTGCGTACTCGTACGAAAGCTGTACCCACTTTATGGTTGCTTTGAATCACGAATCCAATGGCTATGACTGGCATGTCTGAAGCCAAATCATCTAAGAAGAAGAATTCAAATAAACACCTTGATTCGATATGAAGTCTATTTTGTCTCCTTAATTCACCTCATCCACGGGCCTCTCAGATAATATGACGTCGCAACAGAAGCAACCAACTACGTCAAAAGATATGACGTCATACAGGTGCCGCCAAGAACACCTCACAGGATATGACGTACGTGGACCGGCAGGGGGTGGATGACTTCAGACAAGTGGCTGGTAAGAACACGTCACTGGATATGACATACGTGGACCGGCAGGGAGTGAATGACGTCAGACAAGTGGCTGGTAAGAACACCTCACAGGATATGACGTACGTGGACCGACAGGGGGTGAATGACGTCAGACAAGTGGCCGGCAAGAACACCTCACAGGATATGATGACGTACGTGGACCGGCAGGGGGTGGATAACGTCAGACAAGTGGCCGGCAAGAACACCTCACAGGATATGATGACGTACGTGGACCGGCAGGGGGTAGATGACGTCCGACAAGTGGCCGGCAAGAACACCTCACAGGACATGACGTACGTGGACCGGCAGGGGGTGGATGACGTCAGACAAGTGACCGGCAAGAACACCTCACAGGATATGATGACGTACGTGGACCGGCAGGGGGGTGGATGACGTCAGACAAGTGGCCGGCAAGAACACCTCACAGGATATGACGTACGTGGACCGGCAGGTGGTGGATGACGTCAGACAAGTGGCCGGCAAGAACACCTCACAGGATATGACGTAAGTGGACCGGCAGGAATGGATGATGTCAGAGGGGTCAAGGGGAGCCAAATATTTTAAACCTCCATTTCTTCCTTACTAATATTAATAAGCATTATTTAAATACGGATCGTAATCTTGAATTAACTTGTACTCTCAACAGTTCCATTATATAAAATATCATATTACCGTCAAGTTAAGTATTTTTTAACAATTCCTATTTCCATCATAAAAAAATTGTTTCTTCATACAAAAGTTCACACAACTCAACACGTCCTTCGTTAAATACATTTAAAAATAAATTGTTTTCCTTAAACATAACAGTTTTAAAATCTTTGTACAGATCACCCTTCTGTCTAGATCACTAGGTCTAAATGTCTAGATCCTAAATGTTACATTAATTAATATTATGAATTATCACTAATTATTAATAATTTTATCAAGGAGGTACCTAGTGAAAATTATTATAATTTATTGTTAGGTATTAATAATTTGTATTTATTATTAATAATAATTATTATTAATTATAATTAATTAATACGATATCCGGCTGTTGGAATCGCCTGGGTTGCTTTGTGCAGAACCTGAATGATAGAGATGATGAATTAATTACAAATAAAATGTACCGATATAATTCTGGGGTTTTTAATACTACGTCGGTAATAATTTTTCTATAAAAGAAGTACCTACCAACAAACATTCGGATTAGCGTTTTCGTTAGCGTTGAGATAAAATTACGAAATTTGGTTTCTGGGTTTGGACCAGCCCCACAATGATCCTCGAAATTTTTCATAACCCTAGGTCAAGGGGAAGGGGTTCAAAACGAACTTTGAAATTTCGACAATGTTATATCTCTAAAAATTCTCATAAAACGGTGTAATTTTTAGTTAACTTTTAACGAATGACCTGAAAAATTACGAATCTTTTAAGACCAATTGGATTTTTGTGCGACCAGCCGTTCGTTCACAGTGAGCGCGCAAAGGTTTAGGAAAAACACTAAACTTCGCGTCGAAAACGGTCGTTAGGTGGGTCAACCTCCAGACGCCCAGAATAAAACTACCTTTTTTCATCTTCCCGGTAAACTACAGTCTAGAAATTTTAACCGTGAGTCGTGGATAGACCACATTGCAATAATCACTCGGTTTCTCATCTGTAAAATTGTTTAAATAATACCTTTTTGTAATAATACAAATTAAATTTTGATGATGAGCTAGATACCTACTTGAAATTTTAAATATAGGTCAGAAATGGATGACATTTCAATTTCACTCGGTTTGTATGACATGGTATGAGTATGGTATGGTATATTATTGTATGTATGATTTGGTATAGTACAGTATGGTATGATAGGAAAGAAATTCGTATGGTATGGTATGAGTACGGTGAGAATATGGTATGGTGCCGATTCGCAACACAGTCTGGTATAGACAGAAGGGTGATCTGCACAAGGAAGATAATAAACCGTTGTCAAGAATTTGCAGAGTTTTTTAACTTAAGAAAGTACAAAGTACAAGTCATCGAAAAGAAGTGCAATACTTCCAAAAAAGTACAGTTGGTAACCCTACTTACGAGGTACCACTTGTAGGAGGACGATATGTTAGCGCATTAGTCAAATTTTTTCGTACAACTACGGGACTCACAAGGATATTGTTCATAGAAGAATAATTAGCAGCGTTTTTCTTAGGCAGCGAGAAAGAGAGAATCCGTAGGAAATATACTGGAAATTCAACTCCCGGAGTAATTTATAGAAATATTTTTTGGCTTTCATTTTTTCTTCTGACTGGCGATTATTCCGATTGGCTGTGAGCGGTTCAGTAGGCGGCGCTTGGACGCCAACCGGCTCGCGGTCCCGAACGTTCGCTCGCACTTGCTTGAAGGTTCTCGCGGACTCCTCAACGATCAACCGGATCGCCACCGTTCCCTATCACTGGGGGTCTACCTACTATCTGCACTCTTCCTCTGTTCTTCAATTCTTCATATTTTGAGTAAGTTTGTTGTGGTCATTCGCTAACTATACAGAGTGCCCCCCCAAAGTAGGTAGGCCGCCGTATTGTGCGAGGTCTCATAGGAAATCACACGCAAAAACACCAAATACCCCAGTCGGCCTCTTAGAGGTCTTTAAAATCATCTTCACTACAACTTCGTGCGAAAACAAATGAATAAAACAGCATAATATTATCGTCGAAGCAACACAGCCTAACCCATTTCTAAACGTTTCAGGAAAAACAAAAAACGGTTTTATTCCAAAACTACCTACTTGTAATTTCAAACTAAAATTTCAACTTTCAGCTTACCCAGAAGTATCCAACAATGATTTAAAATGAGTTTGCTCCGAACGAAAAATCGTCAGGGTTGTGTGCTGTCAGTTTAAGAATGCATAAGGATCGGTGGTGTTGCTTCGGGAGTTTTTTCTTCATCTACAATTGTATTGTTCAAATTATAGATTTTTAGAGTTTCCTACCGGTACAGATACCCACTTGACAACAGAGCAAAATGGTTACTTTGATCCAAACACCATCAGATTAAACCCTTAAATTCCCAATCTATGATCAATGTTCCTAACTATCTTGTAATATAACAATTTGAGACTGTTGTTTCTTACCACATCCTATTTTATGAAAAAACATCATAAATGTACGAGAAAAATAAGATTTTGTTAAGAACCAACAGTCTCAAATTTTGACTTAACAAGATAGTTAGGAACATTGATCATAGTTAGGAATTAAGGGTTTAACTGAGCCAGGGTAAAAGTAAGACTAAACTTGGTAAACTAGAATCAAAGTCAATTCTAATGTAGGTACCAGTCTTTGAAGTATAATCCTGCTATTTCGAGGTTCCTCCGCATAGAACATATACTAATAGAACATAATATTGACTTTGACTTTGATTCTCGTTTACCAAGTTTAGTCTTACTTTTACCCTGGCTCAGTTAAACCCTTAAATTCCTAATCTATGATCAATGTTCCTAACTATCTTATACTACTAGTATTATACTACTTAATATATTATACTAATAGAACATATACCTAAACCGACCTAAAAGCGCTTTAAACGACCGATTTTCGGAATCCTGACAACGTCATGCTATCCGGTGTGATATTTTGAATGAATAAAATGTTTTAACTCCATTTTATCCACATTTTGAGTTAGGTTCTGTTGGTTGCGACGATATTTTCAACGTTCAACGGCATATACCTGGACGACGACAAGCAGTGAAAATGCAATCAAATTCATAGCAACCTCAACATCACTGGTGTTTATCAAATTTTTGGAAACTGGCATTTCGTCGGTTAAGAAGCGACACAGCTTCATCCACAATTTGAACAAAATGAAGTTAAGACACTTTCTTATTCAAAATTTCACGCTGTAGACTCAGCCGCTAAAAGCGCGCAAATCACCAAAATGTCAACACCGCATAACCATTTTCTTTAAAATCAGTTGGGCAACACAAATGTTTAATCTGTGTTCAATGATCCTCAACATTTGAAAATGCAGCGTTCTTAAGAAGGTCATTTTTTCTCGTCCATTCATAAGATGGTGTTTTGATCAGTATAACCATTTTTGCAGTATTTCCTAGATTAATGTTTCAAGTAGGTACCTGTGCAGGTAGTAAACTCTAAAAAATTAAATCCTTTCACTGTATAATTTCAACTAGAAAATGTTAGATGAAGAAAAACTCCTGACGCAACATAACCAATTCGACCATTTCTTAAGCCAATATCACCTTCGGTTAGGGCATTAATTCATTTTAAATCATAGCACTATATTTCTGGGGAGCCTGCAGTGAGCTAAAATTAGGAATTTCAGTCTGAAATTACTGTTACTTTGGGAACAAAATGAGTCGAGGCTGTGTGGCTTAATAAGCGACGTTTTCTCGAGTAAACATCTATTTTTTTGTGTTTTATGATCAAAACCGTTTAAAAACTGTGTTTTTATTAGTTTAAACTAGTCGAAGTCCATTTCACGGTAACAGCCCTCGCGCCATAAGCGTGAAATTTCCTAAAAGATCTCGCCCTACGTCATTCATAGTCTAAAACCCTCGAACAGCCCACCCATCGACAGCGTTGTGCTTCCCGATGTCGTCAGACCTTCCATGATACCGACAACAGAATTCGTAAGTATCAAAACCATTTTTTATTATCCTCGGTTTTTTGCCTCAAATAAGTTATTTTCGTCTCTTAATTTATTTTTGTAACACAGCATCAGACAACCATTTTCGAGGTTTTCTATGGCTCAAGTATTCAAGATATAGGGCTCGAAACCTTTTTTAACTAGTGCTTAAGTTAAAAAATCACTGTACTGATAAACTACTTGTTGTCACTACGATAATCATCATTAAATGAGCCCTTTAGAATCATAAGTGGATAACTGCATATTGCCAAATTTTACAGGAGAGACAACGCTTTTTTCAACTATCATTTTTAATTTTTTGTTAGGGCACGATTTCATTCACTGAGCGGTCTTTTATTAACCCTCACCCAACTGCCCCAATATGACTTCGCTATTAGTGATATTTAGGAAAAATTGAATATTTGGTCCAGTTTTGATGTTGACAATGGTTTATATGGTCTTCAACGCTCTATTTGACACGGTTGGACTTGGATTTCGGTCCTGAAACTTTCATTGAATGAACTTGTGAAAAAACGCAATACGTTTTTTGGGAAAAATGTAGTTATCCACTTATGATTCTGAAGGTCTCAAATAAAACAGAAATTTTATCATGTTTTTAGATAGGTATAGATTACGAATCTCAAAAAAAAAAACTTTGAATTGGGGTGTCACTTGTCAAACTGTTTCATGTTGGGAATTTATGGGTAATTTTCCCCCCTTTAAAACTCCCCTAAATACCCCTCAGAGTGGCCCGCTTCTGCCCATCTACGAACATTGGGCTTTCGATTGCCAGGGCGGATTTTTTGTGCGAATTTGAACTTTTTATCTCAATTCTATCGAGAGTTATCGTCTGTAATGACGGAGTGCAGTTTTAAAAATTTTTGACTGAAAACAATACCTACCTTTTCT
The DNA here is from genome assembly GCA_963920205.1 of Stenodema calcarata. Taxonomy (NCBI): domain Eukaryota; kingdom Metazoa; phylum Arthropoda; class Insecta; order Hemiptera; family Miridae; genus Stenodema; species Stenodema calcarata. The sequence goes on along the minus strand of OY986050.1, from coordinate 2,132,977 downwards.
TCAAAAATTTGCTAAAAAGATCGTCCGTGCGTCGGAAGCTTCAGGTTAGAACGACAGTAGCTTAAAGATGCATTTCACCCCTGCAAGTCTTGTCCCATAAAGGTGAAGGAATTCCCATTATGTTGCCCCTATGGAGCTGAATTACGAATCGAATAATAATTATTATATAAATAATTTATTTGTATTCATATAATTTATAATTGTTTACTTCTACTTACCTAAGTTGGCAACAACTCATGTTTCATCATGATCGACAGTAGTTTTAGTACGTTTCTGCGAAAATTCGCTCATAAGATTCGAACTTTCATTGCCTACGTAGGTCATTGAAAACTGCTAAATGTTCGTAGAAATTCTGTTATTTTATCCAACATGGAGGAATTAGGTTGCAGGTTAATTTATACGACAGACTACTATTGAAAAAGGATGCCTAACAAAAGTTTGTTACTTCACAAATATACTCAATGGGGACTGTATCACTGGGACTTTTGTATAACTAATACAATTTTTGTAGGTCTAATATTGTATAAATAATACAATCATGTAGGTCTAATGATTAGAAGCTGTAGAAGCTAATTTCGATAACGTTTTTATAACCAAAATGTTATCGAAATTAGCTTCTATAGTATAGACAAATCTAAACCTTCAGCAAGTAAGTAATGTTAATCATATTATGTTTGTTTTGGGAAGAATACAGAAAGTAGCATTTTTACAAACCATTTTTCTAGTACCTATATATTTATTTGTTGTCTCCATCATTAGGGTAGTGTATACCCAAGTTTACAATTCTCTTTAGTTGTGAAAAAAAGTGTAGCACACGAACAACCGCGAAATTTTCGGACTTTTTTCAGTTTTTGCTCTATATCTACTAAACTCTATAATAAATATTATTTTGGCCTGAATAAGGTCTAAAACTAAAACTTTCACTTTTTGGGAACATAGTCCATTTTTAAAGTGCCGTAATTCGGTAACTAACAGAGCTAAGTACTCTACAAAGCTGTGGTTGGACCTAAATTTTCGCACATTTAACGTTCTTTAAAAACGTAGATAGCGGCTTTCGTCGAAAAATGCTTATAGGCAATTCGAGTGCTACACTTTTTCCACAACTTTTAGAAAATGTCAAATGGGTATACACTACCCTAATGGGTCTAAACAACATAGGTACTAAACAATTTCGCAATTTAGCTGTTTTGGTTTATTATCTTCGATAGATCGAAGATAATAAACCAAAACTGCTAAATATAATATTTTGTGTTGTTTTTGACTGGCATATAGGTCTAACAAGTAATTGTATACGCAGCAGTGATCTAGGTATTTCAATAGCTACAATATCACTAGACCTACATGATTTTGTCAACCCTATGCAAATATTGTATTAGTTATACGCAGAGGTGCCCCCCTCCCTCTTCCGTACGAACCCCCTCTAGAATACCCCCCCCCCCCAGACTTTTTAAAGTCACCAATACAAATAAATTTTAATAAAAGTACCTACTTACACTATAAAAGTAAATATGCAGCTATTACACACTACAAGGTACTTCAACTACAACCTACTGTGTATGTAGGCAGAGTTTGAAAAACTGTTTGTAAGGAAGCTACAAGGACATTGTATACTTCGGAGCGCGTAACCAGCTACGAGGAACGCATGATCGGAAGGTTACTCTTTTCCACAATGAACATCAAGTTCAATTCTGTCTAGTTCAGAATGAGTTATACAACTCTTCATTAATTGATCCTCGGTCTGGCGGGACCCACAGACCGGAGGACGTCGACAGGAATGTCTAGACTTGACAAGCTGATCCTGTGGGTCTAGGTCCCGTGTGCTGTAGGCCGACCAGAGCTCCGAAGGCTGCGGTTACATAACCAATCCACCGAAAGAAGTCCTCATTCTTCAGTTATAACGGAGTCAGTGTCCGCGCATCATGCCGTCTCGTTAGTTTTGGCGTTCTACGTGGTTTTTTACAACTTGATTTTCAAAAAGTAAGTCGAATTTGTGTTAACTATAACTCGATTAGTCGACTTACAACTCCTACACCCATCAACTTGACAACCCCACTACAATCGAATGTTTGCCATTTATGATTTTGGCACCTCGTGCTCGTGTTTCTTACATTATTCAAACTTTACTTTATCAAATTATCTTGACACGCCTTATTACACTCTTAGTGTAGTAATTTATTTAAATTGCCTCGGTACATAGGAACGAGTGTAACCCAAGCCAAAGTTGCGAAAAGTAATAAACAATCGCTAATACCGGTTGTGGAATTAATGGTCATGATAAGATTTTGCATTGTAAACTACCCCCAACTACATTTTCCAAAAACTAGTGAATTTCAGTTCATTGGACGTAATTTGACCAGTAGAACTAGTTGGTTGCATAACTGGACATTTTCGTGGATACCTGTGTCATTTGCACATGGTCACATGTTATGTAACGTTATAGATCCCACTTACCTGGAAATAATTTCAACTGTCTGTGCGTTGTATCGCACAAGTCGTACGTACAATCGCATGTAATTGTAATTCTCGGTTCCATCACTGTGAATTGAAACCGGTTACCATTGACGGAAGCTGTTTTTCTTCATAAACCAGATCGTAAACTTGTATTTCTCCTCTACCTAGTTGTGTGTATCATTAACTAGCCGATCCCAGGGCCAAACGACGGTTAGCGTGCGGATGTTCTGTATGTTCAACCCTCACATGGAAGTTTCTGACCAGGTCGCTCATCTACCAGATCCGTGTGTAAAATATTAATCATATTTTTAGGTCTTACCTGATTCGCTGGTCATATTTTTCACGTGGTATCTGACTTTACAAACAACATCATGAACTGGGAGTTTTTGTTAGGACCTGTTGCTAGGACCTATTCGCACCTGTTGCTGTCTGTTCCAATCATAGAAATAGTAGTAAAACCAGGCTATGCCAAGTTCTCATTCCCCTTAACGTCTTTCCATTTAGTGGTTTTGTGAGACGGTCTGTTGTCATGTGTTCTGTGTCATGAGTGCTATTTGATGGTAGTAACAGCATTGAGTCAGGTTTTAGGGTGCTTGATTGTTGTCGTATTTAGAAATCATGTTGTGTGGGATTCCAGCTCAACTATTCCCGCAATTGAATTCCCACTGTTTTGCACACTTCCTGAGCTATGTAAAGCGCACAAGTGATCTGCTAAACCAGGGGTGGGCATATTCTGAAATGGTTATCTGAGAAAAAAATCTATCCCCCCCCCCCCCAACAAATTCGCTAATTCATGTGGTTCATGTTTCAATATAATATATTGAAACATGAACCACATGAATTAGTCTACATATCTAGGGACGCGGGAGCGTCCCGCCCGCCAAGAAAACCGAAGCCCTGAAAACCGAAGCGACTGAGACACTGATTACGCGACGGAACAAGTTGGGGTTTTCACCATCCCGTAGCTCGGTCCCCTGAGTGTCTCGAGAGTTGATTTTTTGTACACCAACTCTCCAGGGGCACGTGAGGACGTAAAACAAATTTCAGCTCTTGGGAACATCAGGTGTCGGGGGTATAACAATTTTAAAACCACTATTTTTCTCGTTTTTCGTGTTCTTATTCTTCTTCTTCTTCTTCTTCTTCTTCTTCTTCTTCTTCTTCTTGTTCATTGACGGGGCTACAGCCAAGCAGACAAATCGGATCGAGCTGAAATTTTGCACACACGTTTGTTATGCTCCAAGGGAGTGCCTTTTGACCATTTTTTCTCCCTCCCCCCATTTCCCCCCCAATTAGGGGGGAAATAGTGTTTTTTAGGAATTTCAAATGGTCATAACTCCTTCAAAATTGAAGCTTTTTCGGATTTTCTTTTTTAGTTGTGTTCAGCTTTTCAAACTGTTTAATTTGAGATCAAAAAATGCTTCCTAAGGGGGAAAATAAAGGAGTTATGGTGATTTTTCTATTTTCAACAACAACTGCCGCAAATATTGATGAAAATTGGTGCGGTTGGTCTTAAAATGTCCGCTAGGTTGTCTAGAATATGCTCAATAATTTTGAACTAAATCTCAATCGATTTGACTAATCCACAGCCAAAAAAAGTGAATAAATTCCACATCTACTGATTTGGCTAATTTCCGAAAACATCAAAGTTGAACGGTGGTCAGAAAAATTGCCGTAGAGTGGCGCCTGTTTAAGGATCGATAGGAAATTTTATGGGCTTTCGAATGAGGGTAGCGCACTTTGTCACTTTTCCCAACGGTTCTCGAGTTATTCGCGATTTTTGGTATAAAAACGTGCGTTTTACCAGTTGCAAACTTTCTCTTTCCTCTTTCTCTTCGACACCAATAATTACAATTATTGTAATGTTGGCCTCCACAACTCGGTTGTTCATGTCAGGAGGTATGTAGTTCCATATATTAGAATTACCTCCGAAAAAATATTTTTTTAATTAAAATAGAATACTGCTATCAATTCTATGATAGGTTCGAAACACCCCTATTTTTCGGCTAATTTAGAGTACCCACCTACAAATTTCCACAGCGCAATCGCGGTCAGGGTTTACTCTTGAGACCTCCCTGAACACCGTAGTGAAGTTGGATTTTTTCCTATTTTTCCCCTAAGACAGATTTTGATTTTTTTGTACAGGGATTCAAGACGAACTTCGGCGAATAGAACTTTTTAAGACGTTATTACGACTCTATTAGAATTTTGGTTCAAGTTCAAAACTTATTAGTTTATCCCTGGTAGGAAATCTCATATGATTTAGTCACGTGTGTTTATGTTGAATATAAATCTGTGTCTTTTCCGTTCTGAAACTCTAACGAGTAATTTCATTTCTCAATATAATTATAATAGGTTATTTTGCCCAGCGAAAATTTTGATCGAGTATCAAAATTAATAACGATGAACAGCTCTGTCAAGATAGAACCTTTAGGACGAAACAATTTCGACACATGGAGGATCCATATGGAGGCACTCTTAATCAAGACCGGTGGATGGGACTACGTGACCGGACAAATCAAGAAACCAACCGAGGCTGAAGCGGTCGCCGGAACCGTTGGAGATGCTGATGGGTCTGCAGCAGCAGCCAAGCAATGGTCAGCTGAGGATCTCAAAGCCAGGTCTGATTTGATTTTATCCATAAGTCCATCCGAGTTAAAGTTGATTAAGGGATGCCGGACATCCAACGAAGTATGGACGAAACTCCACGAAGTGTTCCAGTCCAAAGGGCCTGCTAGAAAAGCGACACTTTTGAAGAGACTGATTTTGCATAGGATGAGAATCGGGGACGATGTTAGAGATCACGTGTCAACATTTTTCGAAACTGTCGACAAATTGAATGATATGGACATTAACATTAATGGTGATCTGTTGTCGATAATGCTTTTGTATAGCTTGCCCGATGAGTACGAAAATTTCCGATGTGCGATTGAGTCCAGAGATGACCTCCCGAAACCTGATACTCTCAGGACGAAGATATTGGAAGAGTCGGACGCACGGAAGAACAAAGTCGGAAATTACGATTCGGATGCAATGGTGGCGAAAAACAAGAAGTACGTTAAGCCTAAGTCAAAAACTTCTGCTCAAGTAGTTAAATTCAAATGCTATAAATGTAAGGAATTGGGACATAAAGCCTCACAGTGTCCTCAAAAAACTGAAAAAGCTGGAACGGCCGATGAACTTTCATACCATTTTGCATTGAAGGCTGATGGCAATGCTGGCAATTCTGAATGGTGCTTGGATAGCGGTTGCAGTAGCCATATGTGTAGCGATAGGGGTAAGTTCAAGGAACTGGTACCTACTAGTAATATGACACTGAAGCTAGCCAACAAATCCAGCACAGAAATAAAAGCCAAAGGATCGGTACAGTTTAGAGCTCGAGGAGGCGATATGTTGAGTTCAATTCACCTGAAAGATACCTTGTACGTTCCAGATTTGAGAATGGGCCTATTGTCTGTGTCCAAATTTACAGATAATGGATTCAAGGTCTTATTCACGAAAAACAAGGCATCTGTGTACGACAAGAACGAGAGAGAGATTCTTACAGCGAAAAGAGTGAATGGACTTTACTACCTGAAGGAAGCAGACGAGGTGGCGAGTAACACCGAAGAACGTCACGGGAAAATGTCGAAGTTGATGATGTGGCACAACCGATTCGGACATTTGAACGAAAACGACCTCAAGAAGATTGTCAAATCAAGAAAGGTAATTGGAGTGAACTTCAATGAGAAGGAAAAATTGCAAACTTGCGAGACGTGTCTGAAAGGTAAAATGACACAAACTCCTTTTCCTAAGAAATCTTTGAAAACGGTCGCACCACTCGAAATTATACATACTGATGTCTGGGGACCAGTAAGAACAAAATCGAATGGTGGGTCTCAGTATTATGTGACGTTTATTGATGAAGCCACTAGATTTTGCGTTGTTACATTTTTAAAAGCAAAAAGTGAAACGCTGAATGCATTTAAGGCATACAAATCATTTATAGAAAATCAAAAAGGAACGAAAATTAAGTATCTACAATCCGATAATGGCGGCGAATATGAAAGTAGGGAATTCAATGAATACCTCAAAAGCTGTGGGATAGGACGTAGACTGACAGTTCCTGGTACCCCTCAGCAGAATGGAATTTCTGAAAGGGGTCATAGAACTATTTTGAACATAGTTAGATGTATGCTCGTGGATTCTAAATTACCGCATAGTTTCTGGGCAGAGGCTGTAGGGACGGCGGTTTATCTCCGAAATAGGTGTCCATCTTCTGGAATTGACGGGAAGATTCCATACGAGATGTGGTTCGGAAAAACTCCAGTAGTTTCACACTTCCGTACATTTGGAAGTAGAGCCTACATGCTCGATAAGTCGTTCAAGGGGAAGTTGGAACCTAGATCGAATGAATGTATTTTCGTCGGATATTCGGAAATGTCAAAAGCCTATAGGGTTTGGGATCCGAAGAAAAGGAAAATAGTCGTGACAAGGGACCTGAAATTCGTTGACGAAATGGAACCGAAGAAATTGGAGCCAAGAAATGTCGACGAACTCGAAATGTTTGATGTCGAGGAAAGGCGTCCACCACAGCATAGCCAACAGCCCGAGCAAATTGAAGTAGAATTTCAACAAGAAACTGGGAATGTGGGAAATAGAATGGAGCAAACAGACAGTAGAAATGAGATAGAAATAACTCATGAAACGGAAACAACACCCAATCATCGAGAAATCGAAGAAATCACGATGAGAAGACGCGAAGAGGAGGATGAGGAGAGTATCACATTGGTCAGGGGAAGGGGAAGGCCAAAATTGGTGAAGACAGGTCGCGGAAGACCGAGAAAAGTCTACAACATGGTTCCTCAACCTAAAATGATCCCCAGAGCAAATGTGACTCCACCTCCGCGTTTAGTTGAGACAAGTCATCACGATATTATGGACAACGATACTACTTCAGCAGCAGCAATGCTGGAAATTGCCTGCGCAACGGAGATTTCGCCAAAAGAGGCGTTTTCGAGTCCAGATGCTGACGAATGGCGCGCAGCTGTTCGAAAAGAATATTCCTCGCTTCTTCTTAATAAAACGTGGACTATGGAAGAAAAATCTGCTGATCAAGCGGCGGTTGGCTGTAGGCTGATACTTACCAATAAGTATGCTGCCAATGGTGATCTTGAGCGACGTAAAGCACGTCTTGTCGCAAGAGGATACACTCAGCAACCAGGGGTGGACTACCATGAGACGTACTCACCAGTCGTAAGGCTCTGTTCACTTCGCATGTTGATGGCTCTGGCTGTGAAGAACAACATGGAAGTCATTCAGATGGACGTGGAAACCGCCTATCTAAATGGAAACCTAGACGAGAGGATCTACATGAAACCACCTGATTACCTGCAGGATATTTTGATGGACATAGTCGAAAACGAGACAGGGGAAATTCAAGAAGCAGCATGGACAATGCTCAAGGACATAAGAGATGGAAAAAACTACTGCACACTAAGGAAGTCTTTGTACGGCCTGAAACAGTCTGGGCGACAGTGGTATCTCAAGTTAGATGAAAAGCTCAAAAAGCTTGGACTCAAGCCCTCCAACTCAGATCCATGTGTGTACACTTTAGACAAGGACAGGGATGATGAGGATGTGGTAATTTTGACTGTCTACGTGGATGATCTTGTTCTGGCATCGAAGAACGTGACAAAATTAAACACATTGAAGGAGAGGCTCATGAATGAGTTCAAGGTGAAAGATATGGGGCGAATCCATTACTGCCTTGGCCTAGAGTTCGAGTATGAGCCTGAAAAAGGGGTGATGCATATTTCTCAAAAGAAGTACACTCAGGAAATTCTGAAGAAATTCAAAATGGAATCCTGCAAGCCCTTGGGTACACCCCTGGACATTAATATGAAGTTTGAAGAGCCTTCAAACCCGCCAACTTCTGAAGAGAGCAATCTACCCTATCGAAATTTGATAGGTTCGCTTATGTACCTGACAATGGGATCACGCGTTGACATAACGTATGCAGTTAATTTTCTCAGTCAGTTTAATTCAAAGTATAGAGAAATGCACTGGAAGGCGGCGAAAGGGGTGTTGCGGTATCTTCAAGGTACTCTCGAGCACAAACTCACTTACAGGAGGACCCAAGACCGGCTGACTGGGTACGCGGATGCAGATTGGGGTAATTGCAATATTGATCGAAGATCGTATAGCGGATATGTCTTTACCCTATCTGGTGCAGCAGTCACGTGGGCGTCGAAGAAACAAAGAACTATAGCTCTCTCAAGTGTGGAAGCCGAATACCTGAGTCTCTCGGAAGCTGCGAAAGAGGCACTATACTTGAAAAGATTGCTTGACGACATGGGATTTCCAATAACTGGGCCGATGACTCTGTACAATGACAGCCAGGGGGCGCAAACGCTGATTGCCAACCCTGTCTACCATTCAAGGACCAAACATATTGATATTCGGAACCAGTTTATTAAACATCAAGTGGATGAAGGACTTGTCGAAATCAAATACCTCAAGACAGAAGAGATGCCTGCAGATTTCTTAACGAAACCCCTAAACAGAAAGAAACTACTGCTGTGTTCTCTGAAGTCTGGAGTGGGGCCCTGATAAGTTTTGTCTTGAGGGGGCGTATTAGAATTTTGGTTCAAGTTCAAAACTTATTAGTTTATCCCTGGTAGGAAATCTCATATGATTTAGTCACGTGTGTTTATGTTGAATATAAATCTGTGTCTTTTCCGTTCTGAAACTCTAACGAGTAATTTCATTTCTCAATATAATTATAATAGACTCTGTGTTTTGATATTAATATTAATTAATATTGAGACATTCAATTTTCTCAAAGGCAGGAAAGGATTCGGCGTGAGATTACATTTAAAAGGATGTGCATCGAAAATTAGGTACTAGTTACTAAATTAGGTACTAACAGGTACATTAATCAAAACCTACAAAATTGGCACGAATAGATTACCTCGAACCTTCTAGGTCTGATTGTTCTTCTATTTCGATTTTTCTCTATACATTCTAGAAATCTTTATTGATTCTAGAAAAATATATGAAACTCTCTCCCTGAATATGTACGAGAGAGAAGTGGGATTGTTCGCATTTGACTCCTTCAGTTGAAAATAGTAGAAAATTGTACCATACTAAATAGCTTCGACGACAACGTCGTCGTTTCAAGTCGTCAAATTTGATTCACTCCCTTTTAGCACCAAATTAAATCTACCCAACAAGTATTTAGTCGATTTATTTTGTGACAACTACGATTTTTGTCGCGCTAAATCGGTGTTCTGAAGCACTGTGCGGGGGCAAGGCGGGTGTTCATTCAGGCCCTGCTCATCTAGGGACGCGGGAGCGTCCCGCCCGCCAAGAAAACCGAAGCCCTGAAAACCGAAGCGACTGAGACACTGATTACGCGACGGAACAAGTTGGGGTTTTCACCATCCCGTAGCTCGGTCCCCTGAGTGTCTCGAGAGTTGATTTTTTGTACACCAACTCTCCAGGGGCACGTGAGGACGTAAAACAAATTTCAGCTCTTGGGAACATCAGGTGTCGGGGGTATAACAATTTTAAAACCACTATTTTTCACGTTTTTCGTGTTCTTCTTCTTCTTCTTCTTCTTCTTGTTCTTTGACGGGGCTACAGCCAAGCAGACAAATCGGATCGAGCTGAAATTTTGCACACACGTTTGTTATGCTCCAAGGGAGTGCCTTTTGACCATTTTTTCTCCCTCCCCCCATTTCCCCCCCCCCCCAATTAGGGGGGAAATAGTGTTTTTTAGGAATTTCAAATGGTCATAACTCCTTCAAAATTGATGCTTTTTCAGATTTTCTTTTTTAGTTGTGTTCAACTTTTCAAACTGTTTAATTTGAGATCAAAAAATGCTTCCTAAGGGGGAAAATAAAGGAGTTATGGTGATTTTTCTATTTTCAACAACAACTGCCGCAAATATTGATGAAAATTGGTGCGTTTGGTCTTAAAATGTCCGCTAGGTTGTCTAGAATATGCTCAATAATTTTGAACTAAATCTCAATCGATTTGACTAATCCACAGCCAAAAAAACGTGAATAAATTCCACATCTACTGATTTGGCTAATTTCCGAAAACATCAAAGTTGAACGGTGGTCAGAAAAATTGTCGTAGAGTGGCGCCTGTTGAAGGATCGATAGGAAATTTAATGGGCTTTCGAATGAGGGTAGCACACTTTGTCACTTTTCCCAACGGTTCTCGAGTTATTCGCGATTTTTGGTATAAAAACGTGCGTTTTACCGCCGGTAGCCTCGTGGACAAGCGCGTCTGTCCGCGATGCGTAAGATCTTGGGTTCAATACCCGCTGGCGTGAAAGGATTTTTCACATACTTAGCCGTTGCGGCGGTCACCTGGTGGAAAGCAATGGCAAACTACCACCAGTATCATTTGCCTAGTACAGCCTCTCACATAGTGCCGTTCGGAACCGGCGATAAACTGTAGGTCCCGTATAACTTGTGAAGACGTGCATCACCGGATTTATATGTGAGAGGTCGCCAACGTCCGAAATTCGGATACGGCACTCCAAGAAGAAGAAACTTTCTCTTTACACTTTCTCTTCGACACCAATAATTAAAATTATTGTAATGATTCTCAACAACAAAAATTTGCACAATCCCCAAGAAAAAATGCAACAAATTTTCAAAAAATTTCTAATTCAAATTCATTCAAATTTCTAATTCTTTCTACTTTTTCAAATTTAATAATAATAATAATTGTTTTAAATTTTAATAATTTTTTTAAATTGTTAATTGTTTTAATTAATCGAAAATTTTAAAACTACTATTTAACCAATTCGCAAAAATTTTTAAACTACTTATTTTTCAAACACATTTCAGATAACAAACAATAATTTCCAAAAAATAATTATTCTTGTCACAAAAAGAAGAAACAAAAAGGCAAATTAGTAGGCGTACTAATTTTTTACTAAATTTTGACTAGGATAAAACTTCATTTAGGAAAACATTTATTAGAAAGTGATTACACGTGAAACAAATTGCCAAGAATATAATTGAAAAGCTAATGTCTTCTTTTCACAACACAAGACTGAATATCAACATATGAAATCACCACCTGTTCATAATCATACCGGGTTGGATTTCTTACACCCCCCCTCAAAATTTCAGCCCCGAAATTTTGACTCGAATTCCGGTGATGACTTATCTTGAATTCCAAGCGTCAAGTGGTTGTTGTCAAGGGGATTTCAGAGCTTCCTCATTCGATCCCCCCCTCGCTGGTCGCTGGAATGAATTTGTACTCTTTTCGAGGGCGGCCGACACCCCCTGTGCGTATTATTCTAGGTCGGCCAGGTCCTCTCTTCGAGGTCCTCTCTTCTGTTCTAATTTGGTTTTGTACATCTCCTCGGTCGTCGTCATCACTCTCATTTTCTGTTAAGTGCGGATCGAGCTCGTCAGTGTCCAAATTGTTTCGATTTTGACTACCTGCTTTGTTGTCGTTTTTGTTTTCAAGTAAGTCGACTTCTATCTCCCATTTAGGTTTTTGTGTGAGATTTCCTGTATTCAGTGTTTCTCCAGTCGTGAATGGCTTATATTCGTTTGTGAATTTTACGTCCCGACTTCTGAAAACCTTTCTTGTCTCTGGATCCCAAATTCTGTAGGCTTTAGATTCAGTGGAATAGCCAATAAATGTTCCGATTTTCGATCTTGCGTCAAGTTTACTCTTGTTAGGCGTTTTGTCCAACCAATAAACTTTTAGTCCAAATGTACGAAAATGGATCAATGTTGGGATTTTCCCAGTCCACAATGTGTATGGAACTTCTCCATTTATGCTGCGGGAATTACATCGGTTCCGAACGTAATTGGCTGTTGATACAGCTTCTGCCCAAAACGTCATTGGAAGCTTTGACTGAAGTAGCATGCAGCGCGCCATTTCGACCAGTGTACGATTTTTCCTTTCAGCAATTCCTACTTGTTGTGGACAATGTGGAACCGCGAATTCATGTCTGATCCCTTCCTTTCTTAGTTCATCCTCGAGCTTTTTGCCTGTGAATTCGCCGCCGTTATCTGTCCGCAACGCTTTCAATTTCTGCCCAGTTTGTGTCTGTGCCAGGTTTTTGAATTCAATGAATGCATTGAAGTAGTCTGATTTCTTCTTCAGAAACCGTACTTCGCACCACCTACTTTTGTCATCTATGAATGTGGCAAAATACTTTGCACCACCTACGGATTCAACTCGAAATGGTCCACATAGATCGGAGTGCACTATTTCCAGCAATTTTTCCGATTTCGACAATGATGGTTTGTATGGGCTTTGAGTTTGTTTGGCCCTCAAGCAAATATCACACATAGGTAATTTTTCCTTCGTGTTCACATTGATACCGTGAGCCTTCTTCTGGTTCACGATTTCCTTCAAATCGTGCTCATTCACGTGACCGAGCCGTTCGTGAAATTCTTTGAGCGAGATTCTTTCGTTTTTGGTGACTGTAGAGGCGCTTTCGGACGAACCAGATATGAAATAAGTTCTCTCCTTATCGCTCTCATTAATAATTTTTTATTATCAGGATCAACTACTCTCGCATCATTCTTAGTGAAAGTGACATTCAATCCATGATCAGTTAGTTTGGATACTGAAATGAGGTTTGTGCGTAGATCAGGGACCAACAAGGTATCTTTAAGTTTCACTCTCGTGTCCTTGTTCAATTGGAAACTGACCGTGCCTATTCCTCCAATTTCAGTAGAATCACTACTGGCAAGGTTTAATGTGTCTGTGTGATTTTCTCACATCCACAAATTGACTTCTGTCAGAGCACATGTGCGATGTAGCTCCAGAGTCAAGACACCATGATTGCCTCAGATTGTTGCCTGTACCTGCTTTCAACGAGAATTCAATGTGACATGTCGATTCTCCTTTATTAGGATCTTTTTGTTCCTTAACATTCTTACATTGGTACGATTTATGTCCCTCGACTTTGCATTTATAACAAACTATGGGGTTTTTCGTCCCAGTTTTTAACTTCCCGTATTCCTTACTTTGATTTCTTTTGATTACCAGAGCTTCGGATCCACCATTTGAACCTGTTTTTCTCTTCCGGCTCTCATATTCTTCTAAAATTTTTATTTTCAGTGTCTCGGGAGTCGGAAGTTTTTCCTGAGTCTCAATCGCGATCCGAAATTGCTCGAAGGTATCTGGAATACTGTACAATAAGAGGATTGTAACGAGATCATCCACTATCGTGATCTCCATCTCTTTTAGCTTATCCACTGTCGCGAAAAATTCATTTACATGACTACGCATGTCGTCCTCATCTTGCATTTTCTGCAGGGTTAGTTTTTTCAAGAGCATGGCTTTTCGAGCGGGTCCTTGCGACGCGTAAATTGAGTGCAATTTGTTCCACACTTCCTTCGAAGTGTTACAATGATCTATTTGTCTCAATTCGGATGGACATATAGCCAAAATAATGTCAGACATAGCTTTGCCATCGGCAATGTCCCATGCAGCGTCTCCGGCGCCTCCGTCCTTCACAATCGTTCCATTGACGTAGCCCCAAACATCGTTCTTTGTTAGAATGGCTCTCATTTGGATCTTCCATGTGTCGAAGTTATCCTTAGTCAGTGGTTCGATCCTTACAGTCGTCATTTTTCTTGACTTTGGAAGTTTGAACGGATACTTGAACGGCTGCAAAACAATTTTGCCTAATCACTTGCGTAGTGGAAGCTCACGCTGCGTCCATAACCTATTAGAAAGTGATTACACGTGAAACAAATTGCCAAGAATATAATTGAAAAGCTAATGTCTTCTTTTCACAACACAAGACTGAATATCAACATATGAAATCACCACCTGTTCATAATCATTACCGGATTGGATTTCTTACAACATTTACTAGTTACCTCGTAGGTACTTTTGTTAAATTGAACCGTATTGTATAAGTACCGCTCGAAAACTAGCCATGCAAAAAGATGTGATATCCCCCAAAAACAACTCCGTTGTAAAAACTGACCCGCCAAAAAACCTCAGCCGCAAAAAGGAATGATATCCATTTTGCCCGCCAGCCACATATATAGGATGCTCGGTGCTTCGCACCTCGCTGTTGAGTGTGCATATAGAAACCTGATCCTCCTACCCCTAACCTCCACCGTCAATGTTTTCCTGTTCCCTGTCTCCTTCCCACAACCCCTTCTCACCCTTAGTCACCCTCGGTTTCACCTAATATGTTTCCTCTGTTACACCAGCAGGGAGCTTTACGCTTCTTTCAATGCTGTTGGCGGGAGCTTTTTGCCAGATGAACAAGCCTGAATTGAAGCATTACTATATTATAAGTATTACTGGTGGTCACGAGTAATCAGTGGTGGTACACCTAGGTATAATGAAGTAATGCTTCAATTCAGGCTTGTTCATCTGGCAAAAAGCTCCCGCCAACAGCATTGAAAGAAGCGTAAAGCTCCCTGCTGGTGTAACAGAGGAAACATATTAGGCGAAACCGAGGGTGACTAAGGGTGAGAAAGGGTTGTCGGAAGGAGACAGGGAACAGGAAAACATTGACGGTGGAGGTTAGGGGTAGGAGGATCAGGTTTCTATATGCACACTCAACAGCGAGGTGCGAAGCACCGAGCATCCTATATATGTGGCTGGCGGGCAAAATGGATATCATTCCTTTTTGCGGCTGAGGTTTTTTGGCGGGTCAGTTTTTACAACGGAGTTGTTTTTGGGGGATTCAAACTACACAACGTCATTGTTTTGTTACATCGTGTTTCTTGTTCTTAGTTTTCGTGACTACGGAATGAGGGTAATTTTGAATATTTTTAATATAATTAATTTGAATATAATTAAGAAAAACCCCAGAAAAATACAAACTAATTCTAAATAGTTTATCATCAATATAAATGTTTAATTTATCGTTTATATAAATTAACTATAAAAATAAAACAGTGATCTACAAATAAGTACACTGAAGGGTGATCTGTACAGAAGATGATAAACCATTGTCCAAGAATTCGCAGCGCTTTATGGTCTAATTTGACTGGACTATAACCCAGTTATCAAAAGACACGCTTCAGTGTTGAGTGCTGGTTTTGTATCCCTCGTACGAGTAAATTGTATTGCAGTCCAGCAATGTAGTCATGCAAATATATAAATAAATAAACTGCTCCACTCCTCAACACGACCTTTCATTGCAATTGTGTTCTAATGCACCGGTCGTTTGTACTTGGCGTTATGCTAATAGTAATAATTAATTCAACTTATTCATATGTAAGAATACAGAATACATAATTCAACGTATTAAATAGGATCAGTGGCGTTTCCACTGACATGGTCGTCGGGGGGTAGATCGTGTCGCTGGCGCCGAACAGGCTTTTTTCGGTTTCTCTGTCGTGTAAAATCGAAGAGAAACCTGTTACATTCCAAGTCGGCGTTGGACAAGAAGCCGAGAAAGAAAGAAATTGCAGATTTATTGGTACCTACAATAACACAATGCTGCATTTTAATTTTATTTGAACGATGTCTAAAATCTAACTGACGTATTTTTTTGTTCTGAATTCAAATCTTCAATCAGAATTTCCCCATAGTGTTCCTATTTCTCTCTCCAAAAATGCAGTAACAGCTAAAGCGAACGTAGGTGAATTTGAACAAAGAAAGTCAGTGACAACTTGGATTTGAACTAGGATGTGTATTTTGACATTTGTATGATTTGTAAGTCCCAAGTATACATCTGCCGTTTTAAAGAAAAACCACTTATCTCCGAATTCGTCAAAATTTGTGACAAATCGTATAAACCTATCTTGTGGGTTTATCTTCTAATTTAGAGGCAGAACAACTCATCTGTCGTAGTTTGCAAGCAAAACCACTTGTGTTTGTCAATTTCAACACTTATCGACATTAATGTCAGGAAAAAACACTTATCAACCGAAATCTGGTGACTGGTTTAGCCTCGGAACGCATAAGCGTATTTCCATTAACAAACTAGATATCACAGCTGGATATCATTGAGTCAAAAACTGTTATCAAACAGCTGGTTCTGAGTTTCTATTTAAGTACCTACATGTAATTTGCAGGAGAAACCGCTTGGGTGTGAAGCGAAAAATCATCAAATGATTTTTCGCTTCACACCCAAGCGGTTTCTCCTGCAAATTACATGTACATATTTAAATAGAAACTCAGAACCAGCTGTTTTGTAAACAGGTTTTGACTCAATGATATCCAGCTGTGATATCTAGTTTGGTTCAAGTGGCTTTTCTAAAAAAAAAAAAAACGATGCGTCAAAAATGGCGAGTGTTTGCAGGCAAAACAGCTCAAGTGGTTTTGCCTCCAAACTGAGTGCTTGAGTTTACATTATCGAAGGGGAAGAACAACTTAACTACGATTAATCGAAGCGAATCGATGTGTTCGATATTTAATCGATATCAGCATGATCGATAGGACCTAACTTTAACATCAAGCGGATCCGTGACTAGAGTCGAGCAATGAAGGGGCCAGCTGAAAATCCTAGAGGCATTATTTGGACGTTGAAATTTTTGCAGATCAGTGGTTTTTCCTTGAAACGGCAAACATGAGAATAGCAAAATTATAATTTTATATTAGTTGAGCTGGAATTTCTTCAAATTCCAGCAGTACCTAATCAGCCATCATTGATGCATTCCATCTTCTTTGATACCGTTGTTCCATCAATTTATTATCAAACGCTCGCCCATTTCTTCACTGAAATCCCCCAAATCTTCAGGAAAATATCATAAATTTTACCGTAGGAAGTGAGACACCCAAGGTCCAGAAAGTGTTTCATCAAGTAGTCCACTAAGTTTGCATGGTTTGCATCCTTGTTACTTCCAAAAACCCCGGTCTCAACTGGTTTAAAACTGATCCAAGCGTTCTTTTCAAGGATACTCATGTTTTTCAAACTCGGAGTCCTTCATTACGTGGGGGATTTGGACCCTAACAAAAATGCCAGCCTTAATTTTTTCAGAAGTAATTTTAGAAAATTCGTTCCCCAAATTCAGATACGAGAAGAGAGGAGAGGTTGAAACTCCGTTCCAGTGCTTTCAAGACTGCGTCTGCGCTATTTAAATGGCTTTTTCTCTATGTCAAGAAATATTGAAAAAGCGTTATGCTTCAGTTTTCCGAAAATCCCAAAATGAACCCTTCAATTCGATTCAAATTCAACCTTTTTCGAGTTTTTGAGACGTTTTCGAGCCGAATTTCGGATATCCCGATGGGTCTGGGCTGTTGAAATGGCTTTTTCTCTATGTCCAGAAATAGTGAAAAAGCGTTTATGCTTCAGTGTTTGAGGGAAGAAATTGAGCGTAACATTTTCTGCTAAGGAAAACATTTTCCTATTATTTGTTAAACTTCGGAGGGGAAAATGAAGTGACCAATCCTTGACGGACGGAGCCGAAGAAGACGTTTTTGCTTCGGAGTAGCAGCTCATCTAGAAACTGTATCCCATGATCTAGGCATAGAATTCCAGTTTGACTCGTCGGTATTGCGATAGGTTGTCTTTACGTAATCGCGTTTTTTTCTGTTATGAGTCTCCGTTTCGTACTCGTTTGCGACCCGACTGAGCACGAAAATCGGTCTTCAACCTTCTTGAAATTCAATACCGACCTCAGGTTTCCGCCTGATCGGTTGATTGAGTTTTTTATCCAACCTATAGAGCACGATGTGTTATGCGTCTCAGTTACGGTGTTTACTCAGTTCTAGGTTTTTTTTTATTTTTTATTTTTATTTTTTTTTTTTGCGAAATCCGAGGAAATTAGGTTAACTCCGAGGAAATTAGGTTAACTCCGAGGAAATTAGGTTAATGCAATGGCTGCAAAATTGTAAGAAAATGCATTTTTGAAAAAATGTGTTGCAATTATTTTTTTCTACCTAGTGGGTAGAGGAACCTCTTCAGTCTGCTAGCAAGGCTTAGAGGGCATGCGATGAAAAATTCCCAGGGTGCCAAATCAAACAGTCAACGCCAATGTCACTTCTAGCGTGATCATGGAGGCTGCAATTCGAAGTGGTGAACCCCTCGTCTTCATCAAACACGAATAATTGAACAACCTCTAAACAGGCAGAGTCGTACAGTGAGGAGGATGGGGAATGCTCTCAGAGGGTGACCAAAATCAGAGATGGGCGTATTCATATTCATAAATATGAATAAGTATAAAATTCATAATTTGGAAAATATAAATATGAATACGAATAAAATTCATAATTTGGAAAATATAAATATGAATACAAATACAGATACGAATATGAATACAAATAGAGCCATAATTACATCTTTTTTATAAATTTTCCACACATTCAAATTCACAATTTACATCTTTCTGGTGAATTTTATAAACAATTTTGCCTTTTATGGATGAATTTTTCCAAAAGGTAAATTATACTGGAATTTATTTGGTGAAAAATGTCAATTTCTGAACCTCAGTACCAAAAAAATAAAAAATAAAAATAAATACAATAAACATCTTAGTCAAATTTACGGTAAAAACGAAAAATGTTACAGGGATTCATCCATAAATGGCAAAATTATTTATAAAATTCCCCAAAAACTTGTAAATTTTGGCACGTTTGCCCTTTTTGCAGCTTCCGCCTCAATTAGTAATAATAATAATTAAGAAGAGGAGGGGAGGAGATCTCCCATCCGTAAACCCAACGCTCCACTCAACATCCCCGCACTAACGCTCCCGTCAATACTGCCTCCCCCTCCTTCACCCACAACTCTGTGTGATGATCCGCTCAGTAGCTCTCCCCTCAATACTGTCACACCCCCCCCCCGTAACCACGGAACGCTCCCGCTGTAATGAGGGGGACGAGGGGAGAACGATCTCCCATCCATAACGACGCTCCAGTCAACATGGTTCCCCTCACTAATGCTCCCCTCAATACTCCCCCCCCCCCATCACATCAATAACACTCCCCTCAATACTCAATATTGCCCCCCACCCGCACCCGCTGTAACCCTCCCGCTGTTACTTTTCACCAAGTAAGCTGGATGAGGTGGCGGTGGGGGGGAGGGGAGGACGATCTCCCATCCATAATTAGGGATGGACCGTTCCGGTCGTAACGATAGGAGGATCGGATCCGCAGTGGGATCGGAACGGATCGGTACCCGCTCCTAGTGTTACCGATCCACACGGATCGGATCCAAGCGAGGTCGGTACCCCGTAGGTTCTTGGTTCTTCGACTTTTTCCGCGTATTCACAAACCAAATTAAGAGTGAGAACGTGGGCATCCTTCGCGCTTTTCCATTTTAAGAAAAATATAAACTCAAAACAAACCAAACAAAAACAAGACTAGTTTGACTAGATGCGTTTGAAAAATTCAATTCAAAAAGGAAAAGAGCAATTTATGGAGCCGTGGATGGATGGAGACGAAAAGCAATGGATGGCATTTTGGGAGACAAAAATTGTCATTTAATGACAAGGTGGGAGTGACGTTGCCAACGGTCACCACGGACGAAGTCGCCGAAAATGCCGTTTCCTTATTGGTTGGTCTGAAGCTTGTAGGCGGGTCGCACTTAGTGGGGGAACCACACTAATAATATGAGGGAATAGTCGAACTTCAGCTACACTTTATGGCAGCCGAACTTATGGTTTGTAATTTTCCTTTTTTCTCTAAGTGACACTTTAGCAATTGTTTATCATTTATATTGTTAAATTCAATGGTTATTGTATTGTATTGTACTAAGTATTATTTTGTATTGTGTTAAATTATTAAAAAGGTATTTATGTGACATGTTAAGTAAGGTTAAGTATGTATAGAGCTAGTAAACAGAGTAAAGGCCGAACAAACGCCCTGCGACAATCCTAAAGGATTAGCAGTATAACTGTTTATAGAAAATTCGATTAATTTTTGAAATAAACGCTTTCTCTCTCTCTCTCACTTTAGCCAAAAGTCGAACTAAGGTAGGGGACTCTTAAGAATACCCTTAGCATGTGTTTGTGAATACGGCCCAATATCTAAACTAATGACAATACTTACCTCATCTCCTGCCACTTTTATTTAAACATTATATTTGTACTCTGCCTCTCTCTTACCCTTTTGTACATTTCATTAGCCAATATTGTTCAAATTATTTTCACATCTGTTTTCCCTGTAGTAATTTCGGGTTTCTTTTTTTCTCATCTGCATTTACTGTTCATTTCTATTTTCCTTTGTAATTGGGCTTGCCCGTACTTCCAAAATAAATAAATAAATAAACCAGTGGTTGAGAATTGTTACAGGTCATTCCCACTACTAGGCTGCATTGAACCTACCTAAGGTGTCTACTAAGAAATTTCTTTTCTTTTCATTCTGTCCAGGCACATCGCACCTCAAGAATAGGAGTGTGACAAGTCGAAACGTTCGATTTTCCAGTTATACCTACTCATAGGCAGACAGACCTTGACGAGCCCTACAAGAATATAATATATATTCACCATCGTGTTCAGCATAAAAATCCTTAAAAATGAGGGGTCACTTGTCAGAATGTTTCATTTTTGGAATTTATGGGTAATTTTCCCCCTAAAACTCCCCAGAATCCCACCTTGAAGTGGGCCGGTTCTGCCCATCTACAAAATTAGCCTTTCGATTTCCAAGACGGATTTTTTGTGGAAATATGAACTTTTATCTCAATTATTCTATCGAGAGTTATCGTCCGGAGTGAGACATAGGTACTTAAATATATAACACTTGTTTGCTTTGCTGTTATTGATGCTGGAATAATGTTTAGCAAATTTGCGAGATGCAACGTGCAAAAAGGGTGAAAAATCAGGGAAAATGAAAAGTGACATCTCATTTTAGAGGTTTTTTTTATGCTGAACACGGTGGTGACTTCAGAATTGCAATATCTCATCCCTTTCTCAAATTGGAGCACTTTGAAGATGACTTCATGATTAGTGTGCTCTAATCTGATGACGGAATGCGAGATCACAATTCTGACTTCACCATCGAGTTGAGAGTTGAAATATCGAAAAGCTGAGGGGGGGAGGGGGGTCACTCTCAAAATATGAAAGTCTGACATGTGACACCTCTACTTAAAGGTTTCTACAGGCTGAATAAGATGGTTACGTTAAAATGGCTATATATTATTCCGCTCTCAAACTGGAGCACTCTGCAGATGTTTCACGATGTATTTGGGTTGACAATATTGCTCTTCAAAAAAGGTCCATTCGATCTCAATCAAACAACTCGATTCGATATGAAGTCAACTTCTTTCGTTTTTCTCGATGTATTTGAGTTGACAATTGCTCTTCTCAAAGGTCCATTCGATCTCAATCAAACACCTCGATTCGATATGAAGTTGACTTCTTTCGTTTTTCTCGATGTATTTGACTTCACCCATAAATTCCCAAAATGAAACGGTCTGTCAAGTGACACCTCATTTTTAAGGTTTAACACGCTGAATAAGATGGGGAAGTCGGTATTGCTATATCTTATTCCGCTCTCAAACTGGAGTACTTTGAAGATTAAGAAACGTGGTTGTTACTTGAGATGTTCTTCATGGACATCATGTTCTCTAATAGAGACGTTTTACATGAAACCAATTATTTCTACTAAAATTCGCTACAGGTATTTGAGAGTCAAAAACTAATTTCAGAATATTAAATTCGAAAATTCATTTTGGGGGTTTTTGAACGTTTTCCACCACTGTGCGGCGGATGGACGGATTTTTTTTTTTTTATTAAATTTTCTCAATCTACCTATCTTGAAACGTAAACCCTCCAATTTTGAGGGGTGGTAAAAAGTTTTTCTTTGGTCGATTCCAATGGTTCACTATCGAAGATAATAAACCAAAAGGAGTACTAATCAAATCTTCGAACAAAAAACCTTCAAGGTGATTGTGCCAAACTCTGGCCTGGACTAGTGCGGTGTTGGAGCCAGTCATGAGCGAGGCTGAAGATAAGTCCAGCACTCATCGCCAACGTCGTCGTGACGGGTTGCGATAAGGTGAGGGGAGAGTGATTTTAAATAACCGCATCGGAAATGCCGCTCCCACACCCCTTTTATCTCTTGCACGTTTGGCAGATGAGTTCAAGACGCCATGCGCAGCAAAAGCACAAAAAACAAAAACGTGGAAGCGGGATTGAATTTGGAGGACGGAGCAGGGGTTCCAATCATCGACTGAACCATTGAAATGATCCGGAAAAAAGAATCACACCGACACCATCAGCCAACACTCTCAAAACTCACAACATTCCATTTGAATCATCAGTCCCTATTTCTGTTATTCATATGGCCCTATCATTATTTGAATTCATTAGAAGAAGAAGAAATGCGTTTATCTTCATAAATTACGCGACCTTATTGCTCGAATGGATAATAAAAATACCTGGGCCTCAGCGTCAGGGGAAGCGTAGGAAGCGGCGCTTCCCCACAAGAAATGAAGAATGTAGGTAGAAGTTGAATGATGAAAAAATGCATTAAGAATAACAAAATACTTAATCAACAGTAAAACATTCAATTGGAAATTTGAATCGCTCGCTCATTATGCCACAGTTACCTACAGCTGCGTACCTTTGACGGTTGCTTTGAATCTCGGATCCAAAATAGGGAGGTTAAGGCTCGGCTTGTTGACTGCATTTTTTTGTATGAAGTGCCGTTTAGGGGGCCTGACGAGTCATCCTCCACCTCGAGTTATTAAATTTCCTGAACGATTACGACGATTACGCTCCTGGACCAGACTCAGGACTCATTATGCCACAGTTACCTACAGCTGCGTACCTTTGACGGTTGCTTTGAATCTCGGATCCAAAATAGGGAGGTTAAGGCTCGGCTTGTTGACTGCATTTTTTTGTATGAAGTGCCGTTTAGGGGGCCTGACGAGTCATCCTCCACCTCGAGTTATTAAATTTCCTGAACGATTACGACGATTACGCTCCTGGACCAGACTCAGGACTCAGCTCCCAATACAGTGTGAAAGACTGACATCTCCAGTCTCCTCCTATCACCTCTGAACGCTACGACTAATCGAGCCATTATTTGGGAGGTCGAACATGCCAAAGAGGGAAATGTACCACCCAGCGAAACCGAAGCAACTCCTAATAATTTCGGAATCCAGAATAAGCGGCAGGCGTGATTTCGGCATGATCGTCACCCTTAACACATAGTCACCATTAACACATAGTTTAAGTGCATTTTCCGGGTAAATACAGCGAGTCTAACTCGGTCTCCAGATTTTTGCCGAAATTGTCTGGACTGGCGATCGCTTTACCCCAGATACAATTCATGAAAGTCTTGGAAGATGAACGAGAGCCTCGGTGTATGAGTGAAGCCCATAGTTCTTCACAACCACCATCTCTTCATCACCATATTTGTCACGTCGGACCTGCTACAATAATTGTTGTTATTGTACTCGCCAAGAGAAAAACAAGTTCATCTCTGCAATCAGACGTTCCTCCAATGAACTGCCAGCTGGAAAATACTTCGATTCAAAACGTTCTTGAGTGGAAACTAGTCAATGTGCGTCCGGAGTCCGGACCTGTTTTCCTAGCGACAGGTTTTTTGCGCCGCTGACAACGTGATACGCCAGGCGTATAACGTCGACCACTGGATCTCTTGAAATCTCTTCCTAGAGAGCGCATCACGTCGGCGCAGAACGTGTTGCGTTGACGCGGTCTGCCCGACTGGTCAAGAATGAGTCTACTGCGTAGTGCGCTGGCGTGATTGATTTGGATTCCAGTGTTTGTGTTGCTCCAATTTCCGATTTTCGAGGTTTCAAGATGTCCCAAAGCGGTAAAGTGCTCAAATGTTCAGTAAATCGCACATCTAACTTTGACCTACTTTTCAGGAGAGCATTAAAACCAAAATGTTCAACAGTTATAGAGATTTTAATATCTTCCTTTTTCATTTTATCTCGATTTATTCTTTGCTAATATGAGGTTGCATACAGTTGGACAATAAACCTCAGTGGTCAATAAATCTTGTAGATGTGCTATGCTGTTGAAATTTTCCCTCCCACTTGTGCTATGATGTAACTCATCATTCTCTGTTGTGCCATGATGACATATCGCTCTTGGTATATGTGCATGATGCAGGTACTGAAAATGAACGAAACTTATCCTTTAAAAGGAAAAAGTAAGGTGCATGTAAGGATGATGCATCTTAAGCGACGAAATGTTCAAAATGAAGAAAAACCTTTTTCCGGTCAGTCTAAAGTATCTTTGGAATTTCTCTTCATCGCCAAGAAGATGATTCTTGATTAAACTGCTGAACATTCCTTCATTTCTGCGGTTTGAGAATATATCACTCACACGTTTCCTTACTTTCGCATATTTTGTTAACCCTCTCTCTTCTTCTTCGTCACCATCGATTACTTCTATAATTATAATTAAAGAAGTATCATTATCAATGCAGCAATTACATTTCTCTTTCTCATCGCGTTCTCCATTTCAGCAGTAGGTACCTAAATGTTACCACACACGTGCTACCTTCAACACAATTCAACGCCAACTGAACAGTTAATAAAACGGTGCTAGGAAAACACTTTTACGCAGCGCAATATATTTCACGCTCCTGCCGACGTTTTTCAGGCAAATTCGGTTCCTGCTGCGCAAAAAACCTGTCGCTAGAAAAACAGGCCTGCTGTTCCTGCTGAGTATCCATAAGCACACCATTTGATCTTACGTTGGGATTCTTGGAAAACTTTTCCACAGATGGGTTTCCGGGAAGATTGAGCGTCTACAAATGGTTGATCCCACAATTAAGGTGCCGCAACAGTACCACGATCAACCAACTGGTGACCACTTTGGTTAGCTACTTGAAAACACTTTCAAAGGTGAGGCAGTTTATTTTTGGCCGGGAATCGCTGAGGAAATGAAGGCCTGGTGTCATAGTTGCCAATCGTGCCACAAGATTAAAACGCATAGGAGCCCCCCTGCACCACTTGCACCAATTAAGGTCGACATTCTTTAGAGTCTTCCAGAAACACAGCGTGGGAATAGGCATGTGTTGATTATCTCCGATTATTTACCAAATGGCATGCGGCAATTGCAATCGCTAATCAAGAGGCTGAAACAGTGGCCAAGGCTCTGGTAGAACATGTTTTCAGTAGGGTTGGAGTTCCACGTGAAAAACATACAGATCAGGGAACCAATTTTGAAGTGGACCTAATACATGAGATAACTCAATTCGTCCCATCTTTGCACTCGCAGTCAGGTGGATTAATCATGCGGAGGGAAAAGGAATTCCTTGGCCGCAACACGAAGTAACGAGTGTTTGAGGTCGGGGAGTGGGTTTAGGTTCATGGTACAAAGCGGGTACGGGGACGCTGCCTACAACTTGAACCTCAGTGGACAGGACCTAACAGTCATAACAAGAAAAAAATGAAGTAGTCTTGGAGGTCAAGATGGGACGAAGAAAGCGTTTTCTTCACGTAAACCACATGTTTCATGGAGATATACGGCCACAAGTGGAACCTAGGAAGACAGGGGGGGTAGTGCAGTAGTGGTCACTACACTGCATCATTGCTACGTTGTTGTTTGGATGAAATTTCAGAAAAGTTAGGTGTTATCTCTACCAAAATATACCTACTTGTCTCGAATAAAATCGGACTTTTGCTATTAAATCATTGTGGTTACAAGATTATTAGGATAAACTGCCTCAAGAATTAATTGAACGAGATTGATCAATCGGCTCAGGAAAACAGGTTTATCTCGCTCAATACAAGAAGAGTAGAGCGTGATTAAATCACGTCGTAAATCAACTATTAATTAATAATGAAATATTGTGAATATGTTATATCATGATTGATGGCCAGGCAGAGTTCTCTGTTAGGCTGGGGTCAGCAACTTCCAGGCCTTATGGATTACTTCCAGTATTTTGCAGGGGGACATTCTTTCGCCTCTCCTTTTTGCCTTGTTTGTTTCTGATTGTGATGCGTTCATGCATTCAAAAGGTATTGAGGTTTTGAGTATTGATGGGACTGTTTCTCTGACATCTTTTATGTAGATGACCAGGTCATATTTGCTGATCCCCCGCGGAATATGAATCGATTGCTGGCAGTTCTGAACGAACCTAATTACCTACGAGGGGGGTTCCAAAAGTAAGCTCCGATATTTTTTAAAATCGGCGGGAAAGGTCGTAGGGGAAAAATTCCAACGGGGATATTTTGTGTTGGACCTCAGGACGGATCGCGCTGAACATTTGAGCACGTTAGTCAACAGGAGCTCCATCTTCTGTTATCAACTGCGGCGCCTAGCAACCAGATAACGCAAAAAAAAAAAATTCAGTGTTGTCCTGAGGTCCAACACAAAATATCCCCGTTGGAATTTTTCCCCTACGACCTTTCCCGCCGATTTTAAAAAATATCGGATCTTACTTTTGGAACCCCCCTCGTAGGTAATTACGCGTTTGAAATAAGTACTTAAAAAATTGATTATTTGCTTTCGATTAATCTAACATCGATTATTCAATACCGATTAATCGGTCACATTGATTATTAGCTGACGATTAATCATTTGATGTTAGATCGATTATTTGGTTCCGATGTTGCATCCCTACTATGCTCTATTGTTCTAAGTGAGGGCCTCACAATACGCGGAGTCCTTGGAACGAGTTCCAGAGAGCCAAGTAGGTAGATGTTATTTTAAGCATTTCGCACTGAAGTAACAGCCCTTATGGGGACCGACCAAGAAGAACTGTGTAGGTACTTCTAAAGTGAGAATGGGAATGAGGACCAGATTACCTCAGTAGTCATACATCACAGATTTAGCTTTTTAATTGGCAGGATGAGCCCTCCCCTCAGAACTTGAAATCCTGTAAGTGAGAGCAGATTTGGAGAACGCGTTGTTTTAAAATTGTTTTAAAATACCTATGCAGAAACATGAAGATAAGTTGCTAAATGTGACACTTAGTAGATAAATGACCCAATTACGATCGTATCCCGCAAAACCCAAAAAAAATGCAGTTATATGCCCAAAAAACTCGAATTTGGACAATAATATTTGCCTCAATATGGTATATTTGGGCTTGTTATCAGCTGGGCATATCGTGAACGAAATGTGCAAATATGCAATTTGCCGAGCCCTGATCATAATAATTATTGATGTTTCATCCTTGTGTTTTTAGACTCGTTTCTACCTTGACACGATGGACGCTTTGCGAGAGCCGCTCAATGTGAATGTTGACCACAGAGACGGCAACACCCCCAGTCCGACGCCAAGCCCTTCCCGCGGGCTCACGCTGTCCTGGCACAAACTGTCCGTCTGGGTCAAGAAGAAAGACGAAGAGAAAAGCACTTGGTTTACCAAAAGGACCATTGACACCAAGATCCTCAGCAAAGGTGAGCTTTCATAAGCCTCCCCCCCCCCCTTGAAATGGAAAAGTTAATTCAAGATGAGGAACAGCGGCAGTTAGTTGTAGCTGAGGACAGAAAGGAAAATAAGTTACGCTAGTTGAAAAGTTCTTTACTAACATCAAATCCTTAATACGGAAATGTCACTGAAATTTTAAAGAAAAACCTGTAATTTGAAAGCAAAACCTGTAACTTGCAAGAAAACCTGTAATTTCAAAAGAATAACCTGTAATTTTAACAAAATCAATTAATCATACATTGACTAAAAGTACAGTACCATTCTTATGTCGGGTTCGTCATTCGAGTGACGTTATTTTTTTTAAACATACCTAATGGTTTTTTCCCCACTTGAGGTGTGCATTTCAATTGTCCACTCTTCCTCTACTAAATAAAACAAAATAATATTTTGTTTAATAATATTTGTTTATATTAATATTATATTATTATTTGATAGTATTATTTATTTGTTAATTCGAGGGTCTCACGGCAACATCCCACATCGTCATTTTTGTCCAAAATGAGTTATGCATACCATTCGAAGCGTCTTCTCCCGGCCGCGGCGGATCGACCTAACTAAGTTTACGTTAGGAACCTCAGTTAGGTAACACTAAATCTCACGATTTACTTTACTGAATTACTCAGTAAACGGTAGGTAGTCACTGGCAGATGGTTTTTTGGCTCTGCTAAAAAGTTGCCGAAATGACGATGTGGGAAGTTGCCGTGAGACCCTCGATATATTATTTTATTTTTATGCTGTGAAACCTGAAGAGTTTTGAAAATTTCAATGATATATTCATTTAATGATATATATTACGAGTATATAAAAATATCTTGAAAATTCATCTCATTTCAAAAACCGTCAGGGTTCACAGCGGGACCGGGCCATATTAGGTTCAGGGGAGTTTTGACAGTAACGACCCCCCCTTTACCACATGGACCCTTGTTTTCGATTGGGACTTACTGTGCTGTCCATAGATTTTTTTTAAACTCATGTCCAAACCGTACTCTGATAGAATTGAGGGAGAAAAGTTGTATCATAAATATTCTTTTATATTTATAATTTATATGTATTGCATTCATCCTGGACACCGATTTCGAAGGTGGAATTTGGGATCGGGAGATTTTACGGATTCCAATACGAATGACATTTCAATCCGAAACTTGCTGACGGATCGGCAAAAAAAAAACCCAATCCAAAACCCAACATTCAATGATTGGATACCGCGCATGAGAAAAATACTTGAATAATCAGCACGAATGCCAACATCAACTTTGATGTATACACCCATCCATCAGGTGGCGGGAAAGGGGAGACCCGACAACTTTTTTTTATACATTCCTTTTTATATACAACCTTCGGGATTCCCTCGTTAAGGGGAAAAGGGATTCATATTGATCTTAACGCTATCGTCGCTATTCTTTGGTCCCTTGCCCCATCAGGCTTCGTATCATTAGATCAGAAGCGAAGAGCTTAAATCGCTTAGGATATTCGAGGTCGCTTTAAAAAGGTTGAATTGATGTGAATGGGAATTTGGTCCTAAACGGGGCCATAAAGAAAAGGCTCGCTCCGCCCGTAAATTGTTTGAATAAAAATAAAGTTTCGGCAAAAACCAGGGGAAGGATCACCACTCTTGAGGTGGTGATGACCAGTGTACTTATACTAATCTATTTTAAGTAATTAATTGAATATTTACTTTAATAAATGGAATATGTGGAAATAAGTGATTATGGGCGAAATATTTAAAAATACGTAAAATAAAAGCGGACTGAAAATGACTAAAATGTGCCAAAACGAGTAATTCTTGCTGAAAAACATCAAGATATTGCTTGGAAATTAATGTGTAACTAGCTGTCGGGCAGACCTCTGTTACCTGTCCCGGACGGGCAGAACTCGGGATGGATCCACCTGCCACACTTACCTGTCGCTTTACGGATTATACCTCTTACATGTCCCTTTACAAACCCTTATAATCTTAAATACCGAAAATAATATTCATCTGTCTCATGGGAAGGAGGAATTTAAGATTTTTATATTTCGTCTTCCCTATAAACCTCCACCCCTATGCATCGGATCCGGGAGTGAACCCCCCTATGTCCTTTTCCAATAACGGAAACATCTCAATAGGGGAAATAGGCTCGATCCATTGAGCCATTTTTGCGAATTTTAATTTTTTTTCGGTTTCCCTATATACCCCCACCCCTATGCATCGGATCCGGGAGTGAACCCCCCAATGTCCTTCCCCGATCACGAAAACATCTAAATACGGGAGAAGGGTTCGATCCATTGAGCTGTTTTTGCGTGATTGAAGGACAGACAAACAAACAAACAAACAGACAGAGAGACAGACACCAAATTCAAAATGGGCATGGTTCGATTCCATTTCACGCGAAACGAATAACTGTAGCAAAATTTGTCGCAAATACACACGGAACACGAAAATCGTTTTTAAATTCAGTTATATCGATTAATTTAAGGGAGTTAGTTAGAGCTGTTTTACTGAGACAAGGTCGAAAACACGGAAAAAAATCTTAAGAGTGAAAAAAGTCGGTTTTTTAGTTGAGTAATGAAAAAATTCTTGGAAGCACTTTTTGTTTGCAAATTAGCTGTACAATTGATTCCCATAATTTCTGTAGACACCCTATTATTATTATTATTATTATAGTATATTTGCCGCTTTTGAAGAGCAGCTTGATGGCAGCTTTCATAACTATTCCAGGTCGGATTGTCCTCAAGTTTGGGTTCAATTTAACACCAAGTATATTAAAATTTAATATATTTAAGTATATTTAATATACTTGAATCTTATGTGGGGAAGATTAGTGTTTATCTCTGAAAAGCTCTGTAGTTACTTACTAATGTCAACGGCCAATTTGTTGGAGTTAAACCACTCGGATATGCCATCAATTACTGCGACTGAATTTTCCATGACTATCTCATGATCCTTATCATTAATGACTATCGTGAGATCTACATCGCATGGACAAGATGTTTGAGACATCGGCAAATAAAACATCAAAGTAGCCCAAGCGATGGAGTACAAATCATTACCTAACAAGAAAAGAACTCCTCTGCACAGCAAAAATATCTGAAGTAACGACACCACTCGGAATTCAGAATTTAATCTTCAAAAGTTGTATAAAAGGGCCTAAAACTAAGGTTCGCTGGGCGAGGCTTTCAAGGGCGCATTCCTAGCAATCTACGGAGCAAGATTAATTCGAATCCTCAATATTTGTATAAGGATGGCCGTGCTCCGGTTCCTCGGAGTCCTGTGGTTTTAGAACCGGTTGAATTATTATTAATCCAACAAGCGAACGGGTCTCTTCGGCAACACCAGTGGGGGCTCATGGGCAACATCGTAGTTCGGGAAACAGCGAAGGCTCCGTGTGAATTTAGTGCTATACTGGAGGTTAACTGGGGAGGCCTTGACTCCCCCCCCCCCCTCCGGTCGAGATTAAAAAATCGGCAATATTATAGCAGTTGTCTATAGCAGTAGCCTTATTGCCCATTGGCCACTAACCTTTTGGCAGGATATCTCGATTTTCAAGAGAGTGACACTTCCCACATTTCGAGGGGTTACTCAATAGGTCCATACTGATGCTGAGTTCAAACAAGGACGTCATTGGTGTGCAAAAAGTGTTTTATATAAAAAAAACAACTTGCAAATTCTTGACACAACCGTTTATTATCTTTCTTGTGCAGATAAACCTTCTGTCTAGATCACTAAATGATTGTTGTTGGTTGATCACTGAATAATTATTATTAATTATTACCTAATAATTATTATCGAGCAGTGCACATTGTTATTAATGATTATTATTAATGTACGTAATTATTAATTATTATTAATTAACTCGATATCTAAAAACCATGACATTGTGCTGTTCGAATCAGCTGGGCCATTAATAACATTGACCCGACAGGCTACCGCATGATTCTCCCTCATGTTGACGACTTTCGATCTGCTCCAACTTTGAACCCTCATTGTGAACGAACGGCTGGTCGTACAAACCTCCAAAAGGTCTAAAACAATTTTTAAAAATTGAACCCTTTTTAAATGTGACCTAAAAACAATACCGTTCTTTTTGAATTTTTCGGAATACGAATTTTTCGAAATGTCGAAATGTTTTCTTTGGCGATTCCAACGGTTCATGAAATCCCCCCCCCCCCTTCCTGAAATATTAAGAGATTAAAAATATTAAAAAATCGTGAATTTAAAAAAGATTTTTTTTTTTTGG
Organism: Stenodema calcarata; assembly: GCA_963920205.1. Lineage (NCBI taxonomy): Eukaryota > Metazoa > Arthropoda > Insecta > Hemiptera > Miridae > Stenodema > Stenodema calcarata. The sequence goes on along the minus strand of OY986050.1, from coordinate 2,101,068 downwards.
CCAAAAATGTTAAAGGGTAGGTAATTACCTAAGTGTTAAAATTTGTTTAAAGCCCCCTATTTAGTATGTACTCTGTCTGCCAAAAATTTCCCCAGGGGCCCCTCTGCTCTTGGAACCTTCCCCGAACGAAATTCTTGACTACGCTTTTGATGTACAAGCAGGAGTTTGGTAGAAATTCAGCTATTGTCAGTGATTCCCCAAACGCTCTATATGCAATAGAAGTAAATAACGCGCTAAAAAACATAGATTAGGTTAGATTATGAACCAAAATCAAAATCTGCCCCTGATGCAGTCACCAAGTATAAATGGAAGAGAGGTTTTGATGTTGTGGTAGGTACGTACGAACCTCCTCACCTTTGGATTTCGACGCCAAATGGCGTCTTATGATAAAAATCACTCGACAAACGTTGGAAAAGACATTTACCCTGTGACTATCTAAACGGTGTGTTTTTTTGTTACAGTGTCTGGGATTAGCGAGCCTGGAAACCTCATGGCGATTCTCGGTCCAAGGTATTATTATCTTATTTACTCATATAATTATCCATTCATTTAAGTTCATAAAATTCTCTGCTACTTGGTATAAGTAGCATCGTTTCTCTTTCGACGACAACTCAACAATCTGCATGAAGTACCTACCTGTTTATAATTAAATGAAGAATGTTGTGTAGTTAGAGTAGATCCACCAGGACCGTTACCATTAATGCCTCTCTGCTAAGTACACATATTTCCCCTGACCTTATCTACAGACACTTACGTTACACCCTATCCTTCAGGTATATTATATATTATACCACCACCATTAGACCTCTTTTGGTTTATTATCTTCGATAATGAAACATTGGAATCGCCCAAAGAAAAATTTTTTTTAACCCCCCCTCAAAATTTGTTGGTTTACGTTTCAAGATACGTAGATTCAGAAAATCGAATAAAAAAAACTCTGCAAATTCTTGACACAACGGTTCATTATCTTCTTTGTACAGATCACCCTTCTGTCTAGATCACTAGGTCTAAATGTCTAGATCCTAAATGTTAGATTAATTATTATTATCAATTATCACTAATTATTAACAATTTTATCAAGTACCTAGTGAAAATTATTATAATTTATTGTTAGGTATCAACAATTTGTATTCATTATTAATAATTATTATTATTAATTATGATTAATTAATACGATATAATTCTGGGGTTTTTAATACTACGTCGGTAATAATTTTTCTATAAAAGAAGTACCTACCAACAAACATTCGAAATTACCTTCATTTCCGTAGCACGAAACGCACCTCAGAACAACAAACTCGACATCACTTAAGCCATATGATGTTCCAAAGAGCTTGTTAGTATGAAAATGGACCTGTATTTCAACAGTTTGATTCATGATCGTGTTGTGAGGCACAATCTTTGAGCCGTCATTGTGAACGAACGGCTGGTCGTACAGAGCTGCGGATGGTCTTAAAAAATTCTACGGAACAAACTCTATCTAAATATGAAATAAAAAACATACCATTGTATATGAATTTTTCGAGATATGAGATTTTCAAATTTTCAAAATTTGTTTTGAACCCCTTCCCCTTGACCTAGGGTTCTGAAAAGTTTCGAGGACCATTGTGGGGTTGGTCGAAACCCATAAAAAAAAATTTCGTAATTTTAACTCAACGCTAACTGGGCAAAGTGGCGCGGACGGCGTACGGCGGACGGCGGACGGCGTACGGCGTACGGCGGACGGACGGATTTTTTTTTATTCGATTTTCTGAATCTACGTATCTTGAAACGTAAACGAACAAATTTTGAGGGGGGGTTAAAAAAATTTTTTCTTTGGGCGATTCCAATGGTTCATTATCGAAGATAATAAACCAAAAATCCGTCCGTCCGCCGTACGCCGTACGCCGTACGCCGTCCGCCGTCCGCCGTACGCCGTCCGCGCCACTTTGCCCAGTTAGCGTTGAGTTAAAATTACGACATTTTTTTTATGGGTTTCGACCAACCCCACAATGGTCCTCGAAACTTTTCATAACCCTAGGTCAAGGGGAAGGGGTTCAAAACGAATTTTGAAAATTTGAAAATCTCATATATCGAAAAATTCATATAGAACGGTATGTTTTGGTTTATTATCTTCGATAATGAACCATTGGAATCGCCCAAAGAAAAAATTTTTTTAACCCCCCCTCAAAATTTGTTGGTTTACGTTTCAAGATACGTAGATTCAGAATATCGAATAAAAAAAAAATCCGTCCGTCCGCCGTACGCCGTACGCCGTCCGCCGTACGCCGTACGCCGTCCGCGCCACTTTGCCCAGTTAGCGTTGAGTTAAAATTACGAAATTTTTTTTATGGGTTTAGACCAACCCCACAATGGTCCTCGAAACTTTTCATAACCCTAGGTCAAGGGGAAGGGGTTCAAAACGAATTTTGAAAATTTGAAAATCTCATATCTCGAAAAATTATATCGTATTAACGGTATGTTTTTATTTCATATTTAGATAGAGTTTGTTCCGTCGAATTTTTTAAGACCATCCGCAGCTTTGTACGACCAGCCGTTCGTTCACAATGAAGGCTCAAAGGTTGTGCCTCACAACCCGATTGTGAATCAAACTGTTGAAATACAGGTCCATTTTCATACTAACAAGCTCTTTGGAACATCATATGGCTTAAGTGATGTCGAGTTTGTTGTTCTGAGGTGCGTTTCGTGCTACGGAAATGAAGGTTATTTCGAATGTTTGTTGGTAGGTACTTCTTTTATAGAAAAATTATTACCGACGTAGTATTAAAAACCCCAGAATTATATCGTATTAATTAATCATAATTAATAATTATTATTATTAATAATAAATACGAATTATTAATACCTAACAATAAATTATAATAATTCTCACTAGGTACTTGATAAAATTGTTAATAATTAGTGATAATTCATAATAATAATTAATCCAACATTTAGGATCTAGACATTTAGACCTAGTGATCTAGACAGAAGGGTGATCTGTACAAAGAAGATAATGAACCGTTGTGTCAAGAATTTGCAGAGTTTTTATTTCATATTTACATAGAGTTTGTTCCGTAGAATTTTTTAAGACCATCCGCAGCTGTGTACGACCAGCCGTTCGTTCACAATGACGGCTCAAAGATTGTGCCTCACAACACGATCGTGAATCAAATTGTTGAAATACAGGTCCATTTTCATACTAACAAGCTCTTTGGAACATCATATGGCTTAAGTGATGTCGAGTTTGTTGTTCTGAGGTGCGTTTCGTGCTACGGAAATGAAGGTAATTTCGAATGTATGTTGGTAGGTACTTCTTTTATAGAATAATTATTACCGACGTAGTATTAAAAACCCCAGAATTATATCGTATTAATTGATCATAATTAATAATAATTATTATTAATAATAAATACGAATTATTAATACCTAACAATAAATTATAATAATTTTCACTAGGTACTCGATAAAATTGTTAATAATTAGTGATAATTGATAATAATAATTAATCTAACATTTAGAATATAGACATTCAGACCTAGTGATCTAGACAGAAGGGTGATCTGTACAAAGAAGATAATGAACCGTTGTGTCAAGAATTTGCAGAGTTTTTTGGTTTATTATCTTCGATAATGAACCATTGGAATCGCCCAAAGAAAGAAAAAAAATTTTTAACCCCCCCTCAAAATTTGTTGGTTTACGTTTCAAGATACGTAGATTCAGAAAATCGAATAAAAAAAAATCCGTCCGTCCGCCGTACGCCGTACGCCGTCCGCCGTACGCCGTCCGCCGTACGCCGTCCGCCGTACGCCGTCCGCGCCACTTTGCCCAGTTAGCGTTGAGTTAAAATTACGACATTTTTTTATGGGTTTCGACCAACCCCACAATGGTCCTCGAAACTTTTCAGAACCCTAGGTCAAGGGGAAGGGGTTCAAAACAAATTTTGAAAATTTCAAAATCTCTTATCTCGAAAAATTCATATAGAACGTTTCAGGACAAAGAAATAAACGGATATCGAAATATACATGTATGAGATTTATTCTACATACCTCCGGGTTCTTGATAGTATCAGAATACACTGAAGTTAATTGAAATATAATCGTAATGAACTTAAGTAGCAGAAGTGAACTTTAGGGAAACTGATCGCAGTCGATGGCAGAGCAGAAGTGAGGTTGAGCCGGAGGTGGCAGCGTACATAGCGCCAACGACGGTTGCGGTGGTTTTAGGAACTAGGTCCACGGCCATCGGTATCCACGGAGTATGTATCACGAGAGAGGACGGATTGATAATCTTGACACTCCCCTCCAAGTCGTCATCTCGATGTCCAGTATCCCGAGCAAGGCAACAAGCTTCCATTCATGACACTCCGTATTCAGCATAGCGTTCTCCGTATTGGTCGCAGCATTCTCCTGGTTCTACATATCAGTCTCCGGGTTGAGCATGGTGGTGATGGAATCGACCAAATCTTCCGACTTAGTCGATTCTAGCTGTTAATATCAAAATAGAATCTGATCAGTGTTTATACAGCATTAAATCTCTGAATTTGACAAACTTAGCATGATTTAATGGCTTAGTTAGAGTATCAGCTATTTGATCATCCGTTGAAATCCATTTAATTTGAATATTTCCATCTCTATGTTCTTGACGCACATATAAATACGACAGTCTAACCATATGTTTTAATGTAGAAGAGTCATCTACTTCTGCTAGTCTAATCGCCGGTTTAGAGTCTTCATAGATAATTGGAATTAAATTTAATCCAATCATTGTTGAACACATGGTCCTGATTGAAGCTAAGTCTCGACACGCAGTACTCATAGCTACAAACTCACTTTCAGCTGAAGAAAGAGCAACATGATTTTGACGTTTTGTGCGCCATACTACCGGATTACCAAATAAGTAGATAATATATCCCGTTGTGGAAAAGCCTCTTTCCGCAGATAATCCAAGAGAAGCATCTACATAACATTCAATGTTATTATTCCCTTTATCAGAAAACAAGAGTCCATAATTTCTAGTTCCTCTAAGATAACGCATGATCCGGATTACAGCTTTCCAATCCTTCAAAGTGAAATTTGACTGACGTCTACTTAACATATTTGTGGCATATGAGATATCCGGTCTAGCACCACCTTGCAAGTAAAGTAGAGAGCCTATTGCTTGTCTAAACGGAATGGAACTAAGATCACAAATTTGATTTTTCTCCTCCTTTTCAATCGATTTATCGAATATCATAGGAGTAGAGACAATTTTATCACTATCAGGATCAAATTTCATCAACATGTTGTCAATATGAGATTTCTGAAGTATCCCTATCGTTCCTTCACTCCGGTTTCTAATAATTTCTAAACCCAGGTATTTTCTAGGTTCCCCGAGATCAACTATAGAAAATTCCTTTTCTAAAACGCATTTAACCTGTTTAAGTTTTTGATTACTATTAGTAGCCAGAAGTATATCATCAACATAGAGTAAAAGAATAGCTATTTTGTCTCCTGATTTCCACATAAACAAACATGGTTGAAATGGGTATGGTTGGAAGTCCATCTCGTTCACAGCTTCTTGAAACCTGATATACCACCTTCTTGGTGATACCTTTAGACCATACAGCGCTCTGTGTACTTCACACACATGTTTAGTCTTAAATTTTTCATCCAGTTGTAAATAATTGTCATAACCATCCGGAATTTCCATATATACCAATTTATCAAGCGAACCATTTAAAAAGGCAGTTTTTACGTCATATTGAACCAAATCCAGGTCATATTTCGCTGCTAAAATTAATAGGAATTTTACATCTGGTAACCTTGCAACAGGAGCATAAATTTCTGATAACTCATAGTTATTATTATCAGCAAATCCTTTGACTACCAGTCTACTACGATACCTTACCGATCCGTCAGCTTCAGATTTCCTCTTATGTACCCACCGGGTTTTCATTACTTTCATTCCTTTGGGCACATCCTTTCTAGAAATGATTTTCCAGGTGTTGCACTTTTCCAGGGCCTGAAATTCTGTATTAATTGCATCTAACCAAAGATCAGCATCAGGTGCTCTTAATGCTTGAGCATAGGTTAAAGGTTCTTCACCAGAATCTTGAAGGAAAAATGTTTTATCTCCTATATCGCCTAAGTCTTCAAAGAATTCACATTCATCATTTTCATGAATAAGCACCGGATTTTGTTTGTTTTCGATGCCCTGTATGGAATCTTCTATCCTAGTTGGTATTTGAATTGAAATGGAATTATCCTCCTGATTAATATTGGTAGTTAGCTCAGAATCCTTGTTACTGGCACCAACATCACTATTAACCTCTACTGTAAATTCCGTTTGACTACCGGGTTCAAGAGCCTTATTTTCATTTTTAGTATAATCACCATAGGTTCGGTTTTCTATAAAATCTACATGTTTTGACCTAACCACCGTTTTATTTTTGTAGTGCAATAGATGGTATCCGGTTTCACCACATTCTAACAAGAATCCTAAGTTTGCTTTGGGTGCAAATTTAGAAGTGGATTGAGTATCCAAGATATAAGCTTCACATCCAAATCGTCTGATATATTTTACCGTAGGGGCATGATTTAATACAAGCTCATAGGGGGTTTTAAAGTTTATCGACCCATTTGGAGTTCTATTATGAATATAGATTACATGTCTCATGGCATAAGGCCAGTAGTGAGTCGGAATACCTGAAGAGATGAGATTGACCCGGATTTTCTCTTCCAATTCTAAATTTTGCCTTTCAGACACGCCGTTTAATTGAGGGGTGTAAGGCTCGCAAGCAGTTAATTTTATATTTTCTCGTTTAAGCAAAGCATTCATTTCACTAGTTTTATATTCTAAACCCCCATCCGTTCTAATTTCTGAAACCTTAGTTTGGGGGCCTTTTAATCTCCTGATTTCTTCTAGACAAGAAAGCAAAGCTAAGTTTACTCTAGTTTTGTTGCCTATTTCGTAAGCAAATACATACCTAGAGGCATCATCCGTAAATGTAACAATATATTTAGCTTGAGACCTATATGCCACCGGTTTTAATGGTCCCAAAAGATCGCTATGCAAACGATGAAATACAATATCTGATCTATGTCTTTTACTAGTGAATGGCTTGCGTTTGGCTTTAGCCATTTTGCAATCAGGACAGTCTAAGATATTAGTATCAAATTTGACTCCTTCCAACTCCGGAATTTGTTTACCCGCTATCTTTAAATATTTTAGAGAAGCATGATTTAGTCTGTAATGCCATCCTAGACCTACATCGTTTCTAAATTGCAAAGTTTCATCCTTTTTAAACTTCTTTGGGTCAGAACTCCCCTCTAAACTGAGCCCCGGTTTCTGAATTTTTCTTTTAATTCCGGTTTTGTTTACATCTTTAGTGATTTTATCTACCGTATTTGTTTTCGCCGGATTTTCATCGCTTTCTGACTTGGTCATCAACGAATTTCCTTGCACCAGACTGAGTATCCTTAATTTTTCATCCTGATTTGCATTTATCATAGGAAGCGAAAAGGACAACCACCAAAAACGTCCATCAAAACTACCGGTTTTTAGAATGTCCCCTGAACTCGGATCTATAATTTCTAATTTATTTTTATCAAATTTCGCACTTAATCCTTTTTGCATTTGTTTCCTAATAGAAAATAGATTTTCTACTAGTTCAGGTGCATACAGCACACCTCTTAAAATCCCAAATTTCTTTAGTTCATCGTTATAATATATTATATCACCTGATTGTCTAATGATTAAGTCCGATTCCTTACTACTATTTGCACACGATATCCTGATTTCATTATGCAAATTTACTAAATTAGAAAATACCTTCTTATCCTTAACTATGTGTTCAGTAGCACCACTATCAGCTATAAACCTTAATTGAGGTAATTTACCATCCAACAATGACATCTCCGAGCCCCAAGAATGCATTGCTGAGGGCGTTTCCCCGGAATTAGGCCTGGGTACAGCAATGGCAGCCATCGTATTTTCGTCATCGTCATTATCATCATCGGATTCTTGTGCTGCATAATGAGCTCCGTCTGAGGTTGTTTTACTCCGGGTTTTTGAAACAACACTCCTCAATCTGGTCTGTGCTGGAGTCCTAGAGCGAGCTTTAGAGGTTAGGATTAACACCGGATTCCGTATTTGAGACCTCGTCAGTGACCATTATTTCATCGCCGTGAGTACGACGCACCGGGTTGGTTAGCGTGGACGCCAAAGCGTTAATCCTTAAAATGGACTCCTCAGAAACCTGCCGTATTTGATCCTTGATTTTATCAAATTTGCTTGCGTATTCCTTTTCAACCTCCCGCCTAACCACTTCACTCCTCTTTTGGATCTCCTCCTCCACGATTCTCCTTATTTCGTCAGAGTTCATTTTTCTCTCCGGAACAGATAATGTTACAGCACCAGATTAAATCTATATTTTGCTCCTTGTTAAATATAGTTCTACCTTAATCCGTAATAAACGAATCTTAAAAGACACCGAACTAAAATGACTCCGTGAGTTTAATACTCGTTGACATATCGTTAAATTACATTCTTACTTGAGCACCGCGCACGCCTTATTCTCTCCGAAATACTATTTTTGTCCCCAGGTCTGGAATTCGCTCACCTTGCGTCCCGAATCGTGATTTTTCGGGTTTTTAGTGTATAAAACACTGAGTGAGGTTGCAGTTACGGGGATGTTCGATCCGCCCCGCTATCCATGTCTGTATCCGTTCTCATAGAGATACCTTACCAGACATAGACGCGCTGTGCGTCGGTAACAGGGCCTGAACAACTAGCTTACACCTCAGCGACACGCACACACATAAATAAATTATGCTATGACTATCCCGCTGGTAAAACCCAATGTGAAAAATGCACGATTCATTACATGTTTCATCTCAGAGACTAATTCCAACCTATATCTTATTTCAAACTTTATTCGAAAACTCCGGGTTTGTTAAATTTAAATAAATCGGATTTTAGTTTCTTAAATCTCATTATTTATTAGCTTCTGCATTCAGCCGGGTTACTTCTGCTTGCCATCTGCGATACTTTAACTTTCCTGATTCTGCAACATCATACTGTTATTAATTTAAATACTTTACTTCTCTAAATTCACACACCACACTGGGGACGTGAGCAAATTCCGACCTCGTTAGGTCCCTAGGCTTTCATGCAGAATAGTGTCTCGTGTTTGCGACCGGTTTACCAGTAGAAAGAGGCACACCGCATTAATTCCGAACTAATGTCAGCACTCCGGGTTAATACCAAGCTAGATATTTATCGAGTGGGTTTTCTTTTTTTCAACTTATAAATACCGTAACTTAGCACCTTAGTTAATTTAAATGTATCAAGGTAACACTCCCGCCGTATTCAGCCAACAATGTAAACAAAACATTCACCGAACTCACTATTTTGAACAGGAATCAACCGTGATCATCTGTTTTGTCTTCATGACATCCTTGTTACTACCGGTATAATTTTCTTACATGCACGAAATACACCACATATTAAAAGGAAAAGTCAGTAGTTCCACCTTATTGCAAAGAAAAGGTTCAATAATAATTCTAGCTATCAGTGGAAAATCAATTTGTTGTGATAACGAACAACAATCGATAATGCTGATAGAATTACTTTGATACTATAATTTCGATCGATTAATCGATTCTTCGTTGAATATTCGAATCCGGGTTTTATCATGAGCCGTTTTATCCGTATTCCCCACTTCGATAACTGTAACCTACCTTAATATCGATTTACATACATCGATCTTCTCTTTCTACCGACGCTCTAACGCATTTCTTTTTATGCGCCTCCTTACTAATTTTTCTCGAGATGGAATAGTTATCACCCGCACTCTCCGAAATTTAAGAGCGATTTTCATCGATAAAACTGAGTTTTTCATCGTTATATCCTGCTAGACTTACGGACCATCGACTTGACTCGGGAAGCACACTCAGTTAAATATTGCATCATCCTTTTTTTGAAGCAAAATGTCCGCCGCCATTTTCCTCCTGATTTATGAAGCTCTCACCTGCATTTTCTCCGTTGTGCTTCCCGTCCGGATTACAGAGAAGAAAACTAGTATACTTCTCTAACTATTCCATAAAAACTATAACAACGAGCTTCCAGTTGTTATTTCCTGATTCGCACCGGATTCTCGAGAAAAATCACGAGCACCATTTCTCTGCATGGGACGGCTCACCCGTTCGCCGGCCCACCTATGTTAACATTTCAGGACAAAGAAATAAACGGATATCGAAATATACATGTATGAGATTTATTCTACATACCTCCGGGTTCTTGATAGTATCAGAATACACTGAAGTTAATTGAAATATAATCGTAATGAACTTAAGTAGCAGAAGTGAACTTTAGGGAAACTGATCGCAGTCGATGGCAGAGCAGAAGTGAGGTTGAGCCGGAGGTGGCAGCGTACATAGCGCCAACGACGGTTGCGGTGGTTTTAGGAACTAGGTCCACGGCCATCGGTATCCACGGAGTATGTATCACGAGAGAGGACGGATTGATAATCTTGACAGAACGGTATGTTTTTTATTTCATATTTAGATAGAGTTTGTTCCGTAGAATTTTTTAAGACCATCCGCAGCTTTGTACGACCAGCCGTTCGTTCACAATGACGGCTCAAAGATTGTGCCTCACAACACGATCGTGACTCAAACTGTTGAAATACAGGTCCATTTTCATACTAAGGAGCTCTTTGGAACATCATATGGCTTAAGTGATGTCGAGTTTGTTGTTCTGAGGTGCGTTTCGTGCTACGGAAATGAAGGTAATTTCGAATGTTTGTTGGTAGGTACTTCTTTTATAAAAAAATTATTACCGACGTAGTATTAAAAACCCCAGAATTATATCGTATTAATTAATCATAATTAATAATTATTATTATTAATAATAAATACGAATTATTAATACCTAACAATAAATTATAATAATTTTCACTAGGTACTTGATAAAATTGATAATAATAATTAATCTAACATTTAGGATCTAGACATTTAGACCTAGTGATCTAGACAGAAGGGTGATCTGTACAAAGAAGATAATGAACCGTTGTGTCAAGAATTTGCAGAGTTTTACGTTCCGAATAATAATAACTATCCCCAACACTAGTATCCATAGATACATCGCTGAGTCAGATTAAGACCGGCTTAATTTTTCAGGAGGAGCGATTGAAAATTCTTGATTATTTCAATAGTGTGTAACTTTTGTGCTAATGCGGATAGCGATCTGAAATTTTGACAATGTTCTCAGTGAGGCCCCAGTAGACTGTGCTACAAATTTGAGATTTTTCCGCCAATTAGGTAAGATTAAAATTAGCAGATGAGACAGTCTTGTTCCGAAAATTATTAATTGGCTGTTCTGTGGCCTTTTTTTATCCCACCATCACATCCGCGATTCACTGCTGCTTTTCCTACTTCTTGTGATTCATAGAAACTGTTTTGGATAATCTGGCAGCAAAGTATGTTATCCCTACCAGTTAAAACTACTTTAATTAATTTTGGTTTGCATTAGTTACCTAGGTTTTTCCCATGTAGTCTTCAAATGTAAACAGATCATGTCAAACCTCGTGACGATGGGAGTTTTTTGATTATTAGGTGAAAAGGTGCAAATAAGGTTGGCAAGTGACACTTGAATACCAATCATAGCAGAGGGGTATCACCCATCGACGCAACTGGACCGACTGACTGAACATTGCCCAATATCAGCCCACACATGATGCAATATATTGAGGGAGCTTCAATAAACATTACCATTTTTGGTCCGTGTTCAATAATATTATGTTACACAACATCAATATGGTATGTTGCCCACACATGGTCTATAATATTGCGCGGGAATATTGCTCGCGCAAAGGGGCCCTTAATCTTTGGTTTTCGTATGAAGATTGGGATAAATTGCGACTATCCTGTAGATTGTAATTCACCATGCGTACGTCTAATATGGTCTCTCTTTTCCAGTGGGGCAGGCAAAACCACATTATTAGCTGCAGTTAGTCAGCGTCTCAAAGGCAAGTACCTACTGATTTTTTGGCCAACTTAACAATTCGGAGTACAAATAATGTTACGGCTTACACTATGGAACTGCGGAATAACACAAAGAAATTCCACTAGATGATTTCACGCCTCAATCATCAGTTAGAAAGGGCTTACCTATCGGCCCAGGGAGAGAGAGGGGTGCTAACATATTGCCAGCTAGTTTGAACTTCGACATTGTCTAGTCCCATTAGTATCCTTGCTTCGTAAAAGCCTCCAAGTTGGTCGAACATCTGACTCGGTGAGCTTAATGGTTGTTTAGGTTTTGTTTTATTTCGATAGAGGATTTGTTTAGCGTGGTTCACAGCAGTGGCGGATCTAGAACTGTACCGGGGGGGGGGGGGCCTCATTAAGGTATGTGAGAGGGAGCCTCCTCCTAAAATCTTTTGGAATTTAACTTCTACCCGCTCCAGGCAAATTTCACGACAGGAAGATCGGTGTGCCACGTTGTCGTTTTTTATCCCCGTGAGAACGTGATGTAGTCTCCCCGACAACATCACCCCCGCTAGAACTCCCCGTGATTCCCCCTCTTCCTCCCTTCACTTGTAGACCCCCGAATGCACCCCCCCCGCCCCCGCATTAGTCTCCCCGACGACATCACCCCCGCTAGAACTCCCCGTGATTCCCCCTCTTCCTCCCTTCACTTGTAGACCCCCGAATGCCCCCCCCCCCCCGCATTAGTCTCCCCGACGACATCACCCCCGCTAGAACTCCCCGTGATTCCCCCTCTTCCTCCCTTCACTTGTAGACCCCCGATTGGCCCCCCCCGCGCACACACTTGTAACAAACTGGCGTTCCGTTCCTCCGTGGCCCCGATCGCTCGGTTGGCGGTTTTTCCCCGTCGCATCAAAGGGATGTTCGGAACGGGGTGAAACACGTGTGGACGGGCTCGAGGTTCGCCCCTTCCGTTCTTCCGAACACGCATCCAGCGGCCCCCACTCTCTTTTTCCATCGGCCCCCAACTTTGTTCAGAATAAATTCAAAATCCGATGGGTGCATACGGGTGAAATTTTATACAGGCCGCTGAACTGTGCTACGTAGGTAAAGTTGTGTACCTAGGGCCATTTTTTTTTCAATGATGATTGATGGGGTAAAAAAAATCTCGAATCGGCAAAACCACTTCAAATTCTGATAAGGGAATAACGGGAGACCAAAACTAATGGTGGTTTGTTTAAAAAACACTGTTTTAAACAAATAAAACCGTCTTTTTGTTCATTTTGACAAAATATGTTTTTTGCCAACCTTGTCCCCACCCCATCAGTCTTGTTTAGATAAATATAGACCATTATGGGAGAGTAGATCACCCTTGTGAGGAGATAAGACTGATACTGTCTTCCAGAGAGGACGTCACCAAAATTATGTCTTAATATAAGGTGATCGGTATGTTTGTAACTACTTGGTCATTTTTATAAAACAATCAAACTACTTTCTAAAACTGATATTGTGTGCAAAGCGCGAAATCAACAATGTACTTCTGCACTAGGTGACGTGAAAGGGGACATACTAGTCAACGGGAAACAGATTTCCAAGGAGCTGATGTTGAGAGTGTCGGGTTTCGTCCCTCAGAAGGACCTTTGCCTTGAGAGCCTCACAGTCTTCGAGCACCTCCAATTTATGGTAAGTACATGTTTCACAATATTCTCACGTTTTAAATAATCTCTACAAAATGACATACCAGTATTGAAATCGTTATTATCTCGTAACTTACTGGTAACAAAGTGGTTTGAATCTTGAAAGCAAAGTGACATTGAACTTTAGGACTCGAGAGAAGGGAACTATTGGACTCCAGCATACTATTCCACATCTTTGATCCAGCAACCCTGATGAAATTCCATTATTTGGCTTTTACATGTACCTATTTGATGCTAAGTTGCTGCTCTTGAGGAGGAGCCTGATGAGAAAGAGGGCCTGTTAATGAACATGACCTCTGGTCTTAAGAGCAAAAACATACTTGCACAATGCAATTGTGTAAAAATACCGCCAGCTGTTTTATGATCATTAGAGCATGCGTGCGAAAAGCTTAGGGCAAAAATGAGTTTTGAGATATAAGCGTTTGAAGTTTAAATAAGCATAAAACATAACTTTTTCACCTTCTACCACTTCGCCGATTTTTGACTTTTTATGTCTTTGGTTTCTCTTGATTTATACTATAAATATGTAAATTGGTACTATAACTATATAATTGATTTACAGTAGACGCTAAGAAACTGTTCAATAACAACTAATGAGTTGAACTACTGAAAGCAGCAAACAGAAAGCAGCCGCGCTGCATGTTCCATGTTTCTTGAATTTTAGCCATAGGCTCTAAGCGAAAAGCAACCGGGGGTGCCCTGGCGAGGTGCCGAGTTTTCTTATGCCCGTTATTGGAGAGGGTTGACAAGGCACAACTCGATTTTAAAACATTCAGAAAGACAAAATTAACCTGCACTTGAACGTTTTTTTTGATCTCCTGAAAAGTTGGATATTTTCTGATATGTGGTATTCGAATGAGGGTATCTATGGGTACGAAGTATTTTAGTTCAGTATTTTAGTCCTCTCCAGAGTCACTACTCTCTTCTTCATAAAGTTCATCTTCAGAATTAAGGTCGTTGAGTTCAAATGAATTTTATAGTCCCAAATGACGTTTCCGTTTTTTTTTTCTGATTCAGCTACCTTTGAGGTTTGAGGGGCTGTCAGACCATGCAACTTGTCAGAAACGAGTCCTGAACAAGCCTGTTACCACTTTCCCAAAAGTTGGCATTCCTGTTGAATGCCCTTGTAATCTTGTAAAGTTGACAAAAAGTTCATTTTTAATGCCCTTCTAATCTTGATAGGCCTCTCCATATTGACGAGCTCGTTTAGCTTTTTCTTTTTTCCACTCTTCTCGCCGTACAGGTCTTTTCCTCCGAGAAACCTTGACGTTACTGTTCACTATACCACTCATGACTGAAACATGAATAATATTCCCGCAAACACACAGTTTTCTAGCGCTAATTCAACTTCTGACTGAAAGGTCGATCTGAGGAGGTAGGTGGAAAAGAGACACATGAGCTTTTTCCGGTGAACGCATTTTTCGCATCACTGCCATCTATTTATTATGCTGCCCAATTTTCAAATGGATCCGACAAGAATTGGTATTGCATCAACCATTGACTTGCAACAATAATAATAATTAATTAATAATACAATAAATGGTAATTATTACCATTTGACTGAAAAATTACAATAAAAACTAAATTACAATAATAATTATTATTAATCTATCTGTATTCCAATATATTTTATCTTTGAATGAAAATGTTTGTGTTTTAATTTAGGAATTGCAGTTTAAAAAAATCATCAAGAACCATGCTGCACTAAAATTTACCAAAACAGAAATAATCATTTAATGATTATTTCTGTTTTGGACTGAAAATCCATTGTGTGACTGTTTTTGGTAGCTTAAGTGATCTCAAAAATTAGCTGACACACTAGTTTTTTTCAATGAGCGTACCAATTGTATGTTTTTTACCAAATTTTACTTTAAAACTTAATCAAAATTAAAAATGAGCTTTCAAATGTATTTTTCAATCAAATTTTAAATTAAAATTTAATACAAATTAAAACTTAACATACATTACGTATCTGCAATATAAATATGAAATCAGTCTTAGATTGTAGTAGGTAATATAATCAAGTGAATTGATTAAAGAACGCATTGTCATAAAAGTATGAGTAATCATACAAATTTCGCAATACATCATTCGATATTGCCGATATCGATATTTGTGGCGATAGTTGAATATTTTTATCGATATCAAATATCGTTATCGATATCAAATATCGGAAGATCCTCGATATCGGAAGTTCCGATATAGTTTCTGCACCAAGAATATCACAAGCTGTCATCATGAGGGTGAATCAAGCGGCAGCCTGTCGGGTCAATGTTCATACTGGCCCAGCTGATTCGAACAGCGCATGGTTTTCGGATATCGAAATTAATGTTTTTTGAACCCGGGGGTACGCAGAGCCCCTTTGAGCCCTCATTGTGATCGAACGGCTGGTAATAATGTATCATATTATTAAAAACATGATAAATATAATGTGGCAATAAATTTTATTGTCTGTCTTTCATGAGCTGACCTCCTCTACCGATACATTTAATGTTGAACGTGGCTGGTAATAGAGAAAGAGGAGAGCGGTGAAGGACGAAGGGAGTGGACATGGGGGGGGGTTTGAGTTGAAGGGAGGGAAGGGGGTCAGGAGTTGGTGGATGGTGGAGGTTGGTGAAAGGAGGCGGGTGTTGTCTGTAACTCTTGAAGGAGGTGGTGGGGGGGGAGAGGGAGGGCGGTGGTTGTCTGTAACTCTTGATGGAGGAGGGCGGCGGGAAGGAGGACGGGGACCCAACACACAATAAATATAATCATACATCTAGGGACGCGGGAGCGTCCCGCCCGCCAAGAAAACCGAAGCCCTGAAAACCGAAGCGACTGATTACGCGACGGAACAAGTTCGGGTTTTCACCATCCCGTAGCTCGGTCCCCTGAGTGTCTCGAGAGTTGATTTTTTGTACACCAACTCTCCAGGGGCACGTGAGGACGTAAAACAAATTTCAGCTCTTGGGAACATCAGGTGTCGGGGGTATAACAATTTTAAAACCACTATTTTTCACGTTTTTCGTGTTCTTCTTCTTCTTCTTCTTCTTGTCGTTGTCGTTGTTGTTCATTGACGGGGCTACAGCCCAGCAGACAAATCGGATCGAGCTGAAATTTTGCACACACGTTTGTTATGCTCCAAGGGAGTGCCTTTTGACCATTTTTTCTCCCTCCCCCCATTTCCCCCCCAATTAGGGGGGAAATAGTGTTTTTTAGGAATTTCAAATGGTCATAACTCCTTCAAAATTGAAGCTTTTTCAGATTTTCTTTTCGAATGAGGGTTGCACACTTTGCCACTTTTCCCAACGGTTCTCGAGTTATTCGCGATTTTTGGTATAAAAACGTGTGTTTTACGTTTTGCAAACTTTCTGTGGCCGCCGGTAGCCTCGTGGACAAGCGCGTCTGTCCGCGATGCGTAAGATCTTGGGTTCAATACCCGCTGGCGTGAAAGGATTTTTCACATACTTAGCCGTTGCGGCGGTCACCTGGTGGAATAACAAACAATAATTTCCAAAAAATAATTATTCTTGTCACAAAAAGAAGAAACAAAAAGGCAAATTAGTAGGCGTACTAATTTTTTACTAAATTTTGACTAGGATAAAACTTCATTTAGGAAAACATTTACTAGTTACCTCGTAGGTACTTTTGTTAAATTGAACCGTATTGTATAAGTATCGCTCGAAAAGTAGCCATGCAAAAAGATGTGATATCCCCCAAAAACAACTCCGTTGTAAAAACTGACCCGCCAAAAAACCTCAGCCGCAAAAAGGAATGATATCCATTTTGCCCGCCAGCCACATATATAGGATGCTCGGTGCTTCGCACCTCGCTGTTGAGTGTGCATATAGAAACCTGATCCTCCTACCCCTAACCTCCACCGTCAATGTTTTCCTGTTCCCTGTCTCCTTCCGACAACCCTTTCTCACCCTTAGTCACCCTCGGTTTCACCTAATATGTTTCCTCTGTTACACCAGCAGGGAGCTTTACGCTTCTTTCAATGCTGTTGGCGGGAGCTTTTTGCCAGATGATATAGTTGTACCACCACTGATTACTCGTGACCACCAGTAATACTTATAATATAGTAATGCTTCAATTCAGGCTTGTTCATCCGGTAAAAAGCTCCCGCCAACAGCATTGAAAGAAGCGTAAAGCTCCCTGCTGGTGTAACAGAGGAAACATATTAGGTGAAACCGAGGGTGACTAAGGGTGAGAAAGGGTTGTCGGAAGGAGACAGGGAACAGGAAAACATTGACGGTGGAGGTTAGGGGTAGGAGGATCAGGTTTCTATATGCACACTCAACAGCGAGGTGCGAAGCACCGAGCATCCTATATATGTGGCTGGCGGGCAAAATGGATATCATTCCTTTTTGCGGCTGAGGTTTTTTGGCGGGTCAGTTTTTACAACGGAGTTGTTTTTGGGGGATTACCTATTACTACAACCTTCCGACTATTCATTTGCCGCCAGGATTTCCTCTATTTCACCAATATTCACTGCTTTGTAGTGACCTAAAAGACCCCCCCCCCCCCCCCCAGCGACCCCAAGCTTGACCTCTCGTTATTTGCTTGACCTCTCGTTATTTGCTTGAGCTCTCGTTATTTTCTTGACACTCTTAAGTGTAAGCGTTTTTGTACGCACATAAAATCCTTTACCAATTTCAGATTTAGACTGCTCCAACATTTTTTTTTTTTTTTCTAGACTAAATGGACCATTCCCGTCAACTTTTGTTCAATGCAAAACGTCTCTAAAGTGGATACTTACCGAGTACGTAATTGAGTACCGTCAGGTCCCAAAGGGCCCCTTCCGGTGGTCCGAAAAATCCGGAAAAAAATTCCAGATATCTTAGTTTTCATAACTAAACCGATTAAGATTTCAGCGCATCTACATTTCGAACCTTCGTAGAAAAAAAAAACACCTCTAATACTGCATTGGTGTAGTGTGAACAAACCTTTAGACCGTTCGGCCACTGGGAAGGATATATCCGAAGGAACCATGTGTGAATGTATCGGATTGCCCCTTCACCCCATAAACAATTCTATTATTATTCAAAATCTTCAATTTATTGGCAACAAAAGCATTATCGCACACTGCCCACTGTCTTCGCCTGTATTTCCCCCCGGAAAATTGGATCATGTTGACATCGAAATTCTAACCTGGAAATCGATTCGTCGCCGGTTGCAATCCGTTTCAGGGCTCGTCCCACGTAAATTGGTGGAGCTTCATAAAAAAGAATATACGGTCTTCCACCCAAGATTGGCCCTAATGGACGACTTAGTATCTCGTGATGATCCGTTTCGGAGACATCATTAGTAGTGAGCACGTTTTACACAAAGTGGTTGATAATAAACCAGGAGAGAGACTCAAGTGTTTTATTTCAGTTCTCGACAGATATATCGAGATTATCGTAAATACGCAAATTACCAAAATCCATTTGAACATTCACAAAAAAATGAGAATAATAATGCAATAAAAGAGCTCCGGCCGGGCAAAGCAGGCCCGACTAGCGGCCTCCCTGACCGCCAACATTATCTTCGACAATAAACCACTGGAATCGACCAAAAACTGCTTTTACACCCCCCCCCCCCCCCTTCATCACTCAAAATTTAGAGAAAAAAGTCGTTCAATTTGACTCTTAGAGACAAAAGCAGGTTAACTGACAGAACTTAAGAATTAACAGTTAACTGAAGAATATTTTAGGATTTGTCCTTTACCAGCAAGCCCCCCCCCCCCATCCCCTTACCAGCACACTATGACGGCTATAAGAGCAAATTTTCGAAGAAATAACTGGTTTTATGTAAAATATAATGTTTGATCTCATTAAAATATGGGCAATCTTAAACTCATTTGGTAATTATAGGTGTTCAAGTATGATGCTATTTGGTTAATTTGATATGCATTAGGTCTGGTGCTCTCTGAATAAATATCGGTAGGTACTACATACAAGGTCTCCTTAATAGTTACCTGTCATCTTGGAAAGAAAAGGTTCTTCCAGTTCCCTCAATGCCGTTTGCGCTAATTATAAAATCTTATTACCACTATAATCATGAAAAATATGTCATCTAACTTACGGAGGTGCGAGGATTCACTGCCACATGATTCACCTTGACGACAGTTGATCTGCTCCAACTTGAGCCCTCATTGTGAACGAACGTCTGGTCGTACAAAGCTCTGGATGGTCTTAAAAAATTCCACCGTACTCCCTTTGCCCGGTGAGCGTTAGGTATGCTAAAATCACCAAATTTGGTTTACTGGTTAGGACTAACCGCAAAATGATCCTCGAAACTTTTCATAACCCTTAACATTTTCAAAACTAACTTTTCAACATTTCAAATTTCGTTTTTAACCCCTTCCCATTGACCTGAATAGAGTTTTATTTTTAGAATTTTTCAAGAACATCCGGATCTTTGTGCGACCAACCGTTCGTTCATAATGAGGGCTCAAATTCGGAGCAGATCAAAAGTCGTCAACATGAGGGTGAATCGTGAAGCTTGAGCTTTCAAATGTTCATAGCGATGCAGAATGGGAAAACCGCTTATTTAGCTGGACAAAACCTATAACTCCTTCGAAATGTGTGTAAACTGGACTCAAATGCGTTTGTGATGGTATTTGGGTTGGTATACGACAAATTAGGTGTAGAATGAGAAAACCAGTACCTAATGCAGCATGAACTAAAGAGCGAATTTCCATTAAACCATTTTAACAATTTTATATGATTGGTGGGTCGTTTTTATAACAAATTTTGCGCTTATTATGAATATACCATTTTTGGTTTATTATCTTCGATAATGAACCATTGGAATCGCCCAAAGAAAAAAAAATTTTAACCCCCCCTCAAAATTTGTTGGTTTACGTTTCAAGACACGTAGATTCAGAAAATCGAATAAAAAAAAATCCGTCCGTCCGCCGTACGCCGTACACCGTACGCCGTACGCCGTACACCGTACGCCGTACACCGTACGCCGTACGCCGTCCGCGCCACTTTGCCCAGTTAGCGTTGAGTTAAAATTACGAAATCCGGTTTCTGGGTTTGGACCAGCCCCACAATGGTCCTCGAAACTTTTCATGTCCCTAGGTCAAGGGGAAGGGGTTCAAAACGAAATTTAAAATTTCGACAATGTCATATCTCAAAATATTTAACTGAAACGTGTAATTTTCAGTTCACGTTTGAATGACCTGAAAAATTACGAATCTTTTAAGACCAATTGGATTTTTGTGCGACCAGCCGTTCGTTCACAGTGAGCGCGCAAAGGTTTAGGAAAAACACTAAACTTTCGCGTCGAAAACGGCCGTTATGTGACCCAACCCTCAGACGCCCACAATAAAACTACCTTTTGTCATCTTCCCGGTAAACTACAGTCTAGAAATTTTAACCGTGAGTCGGGGATAGACCACATTGCAATATTTACTCGGTTTCTCATCTGTAAAATTGTTTAAATAATACCTTTTTGTAATAATACAAATTAAATTTTGATGATGAGCTATTGACTTGAAATTTTAAAAATAGGTCAGAACTGGATAACAATGCAATATTCACTCGGTTTCTTGTCTGTAAAATTGTTTAAATAATACCTATTTGTTTAAACAAATTAAATTTTGATGATGAGCTAGATACTTGAAATTTTAAATATAGGTCAGAAATGGATGACATTTCAATATTCACTCGGTTTGTATGACATGGTATGAGTATGGTATGGTATATTATTGTATGTATGATTTGGTATAATACAGTATGGTATGATAGGAAAGAAATTCGTATGGTATGGTATGAGTACGGTGAGAATATGGTGCCGATTTGCAATACAGTCTGGTATAGACAGAAGGGTGATCTGCACAAGGAAGATAACAAACCGTTGTGTCAAGAATTTGCAGAGTTTTTCATACCTAAGATAGTAATTTTCACTTTAAAAAAACCTTCTGTGAAGTGATTTTGACACTTATTTTCAAAATTGGACCCCTGTAGGATACCTGTTTTAGAGGATACCTGTTTACAAACATGAAGAATGACTCCTGTTAGTTCATTAAATTCATTGAGCAATTAGTGAGGAACACTGTGCGGTAGATACCCCTTTTGTCCTCTACTATGTGGAAATTTCATACTTCCTTACCTTCGTATTTCAGATGGTCACTTGAGACCGGGAGCCCGAAAAGTGTCTTCACGTTTTGATCTGTTTCCCATAATTATATCAAAAATGCGAACCCTAATTATAAATTTATTGTTAAGGGGTCGGGGGAAAGATGATTGTGGTTGTCGGGGAAGTGGACTTGGAAGTCACCAACTAATATTACAACCGCAAAAGCGTGTTTGAAAATATCAAATGTTTGAAGACCGTAGCTAGACAACCTGAGATCTGGCTTGTTATGTAACAGCAGATTGAACCTGGTGGACCGGTAACGGTGAAGGTACCTTCTTCTTCTACCCCTATCTGGTTTTCGATAACACACACCAGCTATCGCCCCCCTCTGCACCACGGCTTGCGTCCAATAGAAATTCAATCTCAACTTGTAAAATTGACTAATCAGCTGCCGTTCAGAGATATTAATCACAAGTTGGACATCCAAAGGTGAGAAAACAAAAAGATGGGAAATCAAAAAGAAAGATTCAAAAAATCACATTCCAGGTCAAGGCGCGAATTTAGTACTGGTGGTGTCTGCGCTCAATCAATTACAAACTCAAACATCTTCAGGAAGAACGGCCCAACTGAAACTTGAAAGATAGAGGCGAAATTGTCCATAGATGGCAGTCACCATATCGCTGCCTCTGTAGAAAAATGACGTAACTGCAAAAGTGGTTAAAAGTGCAGTTGAGGGCTGCATTGTGGTAGAGATCAGCTGACGCATAAGGGGGAATAATGACAGAAAATTTAATTTAGTTATGTTTAGAACTGCTAGGGGGCTATACGTCTATACGACTATACGGGGGCTATATAGGGGGCTAGGGCTATACGTCTTTGTAGAATTATCAGCAGCCTGTCGCGTGTCTCCGGGGAAACAACGTAACCGCAAATCGCCTAGTTTGTAAATTGCTTCCTTCTCGAGTCCTCCTCAACTATTCAGAGATACCCGTGGATAATTTGTTACATCCCAGCCTTTCTTCAGCCTCACCGGGCTCCTCCGACTAGTCCATTAGGACAGTTGAAAGGCACCCTTGAGCAGTCCTCAACCATCCCCAGTCAGTGTAGTACCTAGTCATAATTTCGATATGGAGGGGGGAAGGGTACAAGCTAGGACCTACCGTGAAGGGAATAGCATACTCCCCAGAGGTATGGGAAAACCCCCGAAGGGAGGGGGGGGGGATACCTACCTGCAATAATTAGCACCATCATACCATCATTAACCAGCATCATTAGCCAGCATAATACCAGCATTAACAAAAAACAGTGGTCTTTCAAAGTCTTAAATGTTATTACTTTTTCTAAATAGTTTAATAAAACTTTCATTTGGTAAATACAAAAAAAAACCAATGGTAATAGTTATTATTATTGTTACCACCAGTAATTACTGGTGGTAACAATAATAATAATGATAATAATAATACTAATGGTAACAATAATAATTTCAACAGTTAACTGTTTAAAATTGTTTCAATTATCGTTAAATTATTTTTTCAACGTCTTAAAGAAATAGAAGCATTTAAATAATTATTATAAAACGAATTACGATGCAAACTCCAACTCACCCAACTCCAATAATTGAGAGTTGGAGTTGGGTGCTGTTAACTTTGCGTTACCAAATTTGTATTTACCAAATGAAAGTTTTATTGAACTACGTATATAGAAAAATTAATAGGTACCTAACATTTAAGACTTTGAAAATATACTGTTTTTGGTTTATTATCTTTGACAATGAACCATTGGAATCGGCCAATTTTTCCCTTCGGTCACAGTTGAAATTTTCAGTTATAGTTTTAGAAGAGCACTGAAGTTATTTGGGGTAAAAAAGGGGGGTGTGAATTTTTCTGGGGAAATTGAGTGAAATAATATATAATATTTTTATAGTGAGCCCTCGTTCACCTCTAGTGTTAGCAGCTTGGCCGTCGAAATTTCCCCTCAAGTGTTGCTTGTTTGATCCTGCAGAGATACAAGCCAGGTAGTGTGATCTATAAGGGCTATGTAGGGAGCACACCCAAAGAAAATGGGATAGGGTTTCTGGCACCACAAGGTCGCAAACTGGTCTCCAGCTCGTATCCAGAACCTACCTGTTTTCACCCATTCCGAGGTTCGCAGTTGCTCGTCTCAATTTGGCCACACTCAAGTAACCTCTCATCGTAGCTCACATAGCTCCTGACGCAAGTTGCGTCACGCAACTGGTAGGTGACGCTAGGCTAGGATACTGTCCAGCTGGGTAGTGCCAACTGAAATTTGGTAGACATACGACGATCAGACCAAATCCTATCTACCATATCAGATATTATTATTATATATTCTATAATATCATAACCGTATGATTACCATGTCTACCATATCGCCGAACAGACATACGACGATATTACATTGCGTATATTTATATTATAAAAGTAACCAGCATATTTTTGCGCCTTCGTGGCCGTTTCTGTTTTTCAGGCGAAAATGAAAATGGATCGCAACACTAAAACCGCTGCGCGCAATCAAAGGATTCTGGCCCTGGTATCCGAGCTGGGAATCGTCGACTGCAAGAACAAGAGAATATCCATCCTCTCTGGGGGTGAGAGAAAACGGCTCTCCGTTGCGGTACAGGTTGGTACATATTTTTGTAAAATTCAAGTTTGTTGTAGTGTAAATAACACAGCCCCATAACTGAAAAAACAAATCCACATTATGGCTATAAGAGCGAATTTTTGAAGAAATAACTGGTTTTATGTCAAATTTCTCCTTTTCACTAGTTTTATAACACATTCTGTCATTGCGATATCTCATTCCGTTATCAGATTAGAGCAGGTAACGCAGAAAAAAATGAGACAAAATTGAACATTCATGTTCCCAGCCTCAGTCATACCGAAGAATGGAAAGTAGTGACCTTCAGTTCTAATATTAATAACCAATAAATTAATTAACTAATTAATAACTTATAAATTAATAATCCGGAGCAGAAATTACGAAATTTGGTTTATGGGTTCGGACCACACCCACGATGATCCAATGACGGGATCGAAATATATTTTCAAATTTTGAAACGTCATATCTCGAAAAATCCAAAAAGAGTTTAATTTTTAGAATTTTTCAAGACCGTCCGGAGGTTCGTACGACCAGCCGTTCGTTCACAATGAGGGCTCAAAGTTGGAGCAGATCAAAAGTCGTCAACACGAGAGTGAATCGTGAGGCAAATTGACGGGTCAATGTTCATACTGGCCCAGCTGATTCGAACAGCACATTGTTTTGCGATATCGTGTTAATAAATAATAATTCTTTATGAGTGTGTGTGATTTAGTTGACCGTTTTAGGCCCTGAAGATGAAGAAATATATTCTTCGAAACGTTGGCACATAAATCAATTTTCATTTGACCGACCCTCGACATCCCTCAACATCGTAATTATTTATAACTACTAGGAATTATTATTAAATCTTAATAATTATTATTAATAACTGACAATAACTATAGTTCGTCATTGACAATAATTATTAATAATTTCCACTAATTGATGATAATTATTATTAATTAATGAGAAATTTTACCTTTTTCGACCGCCTGTATCTTGGTTATTATTTGGGCCACAGATACTTTTGCCCGATGAATTTTAAAGGCAATTTTAAATGCTCTTTCACGTGGGTTTTCCAGATTTTACAACTAGCTGTCGGGCCCGTCGCTGACGGGCAGAACTCGGGATGTGTCCATCTACGTCTGTTACCTGTCCCAGACGGGCAGAACTCGGGATGGATCCATCTGCCACTCTTACCTGTCGCTTACGGATTATACCTCTTACATGGGCCTTTACAAACCCTTATAATCTTAAATACCGAAAATAATATTCATCTGTCTCACGGGAAGGAGGAATTTAAGATTTTTATATTTCGTCTTCCCTATAAACCTCCACCCCTATGCATCGGATCCGGGAGTGAACCCCCCAATGTCCATCCCCAATCACGGAAACATCTCAATAGGGGAAATGGGTTCGATCCATTGAGCCGTTTTTGGGAAGTTTAATTTTTTTTTTTCGGTTTCCCTATATATCCCCACCCCTATGCATCGGATCCGGAAGTGAACCCCCCTATGTCCTTCACCGATCACGGAAACATTTAAATACGGGGGAAGGGTTCGATCCATTGAGCAGTTTTTGCGTGAGTGAAAGACAGACACCAAATTCAAAATCGGCATGGTTCGACTCCATTTCACGCGAAACAAATAACTGTAGTAAAATTTTTCGAAAATACCCAAGGAACACGAAAATCGTCTTTAAATTTAGTTATGTATAACCACAGTTATGTGTACAGTTATGTATACACAAGTTATGTATACAGATAACCACATAGAAAACCAATAAGAGTCCCATCGCGTTATTATTGACCTAGAGTAATGAAAACTTTCAAGGATCATCAAGTGAAACCCAAATTTCATAATGTTTGGACAATAACGTGGCGCAGTAAGAATGAGAATGGAGTCAGTGAGACGGGAGTGTTGTTAAACAACTTTCGGTTCATACCAGTAGTTGAATTGCGTTGAAATCTCGAGTATTTTTATGTCTTTAATGACCTTTCGAATCAGCAAGTCATTATTTATGTGCATTCACTTTGACGACGGGTTGGTTCATTGCAGCTCATAAAATCCACAATCATGCAGCATGGATATAAGAGTGAATTTTCCAAGAAATGACTGGTTTAATATAAAATGTCTCCATTGAAGGACATGTCCATGAAGAACATCTCAAGTATCCACCACGTTTCTTCATCTTCAAAGTGCTCCAGTTTGAGAACGGAATAAGATATTGCAATTCCGATTTCACCATCGTGTTGAGTGAAAACAACCTTTAAAATGAGGTATCACTTGTGAGACTGTTTCATTTTGGGAATTTATGGGTAATCCCCCCCCCCAAAACTTTCGAGACTGACGAGATTTTTTGAATAAAATGTATTCAGTCATATAAATTTTATTCAAAATATTGTAAATTCAGTATCGTGTTGCACATGAATCCAGCAATCAAAATTTAACATTACTGCACATTTTTTATTCATCAGCACTAACAGTTTTATCTAAATAAAATATGTGCAGTCATGTTAAATTTTGATTGCTTAAATAAATGTGTAACACGATAGTGAATTTACAGGAGTTATATAAATTTTATTCAGAAAATGCCGTATATTCACTATCATGTTACACATTAATTTAAGCAATCAAAATTTAACATGACTGCAATTTTTTTATTTAGGAGCCCCAACAGTTTTATCGAAAATATACTCTGGATAAAATTGTTTCAGAAAATCCTGTAAATTCACTATCGTGTTACACATCAATCTAACAATAAAACAACGGTTTATTATCTTCCTTGTGCAGATCACCCATCTGTCTATACCAGACTGTATTGCAAATCGGCACCATACCATATTCTCACCGTACTCATACCATACCATACGAATTTCTTTCCTATCATACCAAACTGTATTATACCAAATGATACATACAATAATATACCATACCATACTCATACCATGTCATACAAACCGAGTGAATATTGAAATGTCATCCATTTCTGACCTATATTTAAAATTTCAAGTATCTAGCTCATCATCAAAATTTAATTTGTTTAAACAAATAGGTATTATTTAAACAATTTTACAGACAAGAAACCGAGTGAACATTGCATTGTGATCCAGTTCTGACCTATTTTTAAAATTTCAAGTCAATAGCTCATCATCAAAATTTAATTTGTATTATTACAAAAAGGTAATTTTACAGATGAGAAACCGAGTAAATATTGCAATGTGGTCTATCCCCGACTCACGGTTAAACTTTCTAGACTGTAGTTTACCGGGAAGATGAAAAAAGGTAGTTTTATTCTGGGCGTCTGGGGGTTGGGTCACATAACGGCCGTTTTCGACGCGAAAGTTTAGTGTTTTTCCTAGACCTTTGCGCGGTCACTGTGAACGAACGGCTGGTCGCACAAAAATCCAATTGGTCTTAAAAGATTCGTAATTTTTTGGGTCATTCAAAAGTGAACTGAAAATTACACGGTTCAGTTAAATATTTGGAGATATGACATTGTCGAAATTTTAAATTTCGTTTTGAACCCCTTCCCCTTGACCTAGGGTTATGAAAAGTTTCGAGGATCATTGTGGGGCTGGTCCAAACCCAGAAACCGAATTTCGTAATTTTAACTCAACGCTAACTGGGCAAAGTGGCGCGGACGGCGGACGGCGTACGGGGGACGGCGTACGGCGTACGGTGTACGGCGTACGGCGGACGGACGGATTTTTTTTTATTCGATTTTCTGAATCTACGTGTCTTGAAACGTAAACCAACAAATTTTGAGGGGGGGTTAAAAAATTTTTTTCTTTGGGCGATTCCAATGGTTCATTATCGAAGATAATAAACCAAAATCCTCAGTCATGCAGCATGGCTATAAGAGCAGATTTTTTAAAGAAATAACTGGTTTTATGAAAATTGTCTCCATGATGTCCATAAAGACTTTATTATCAACCAAGTTTCTTCAATCTACTGCATTTTGAGAACGGTATAAGATACCGCAATTCTGACATTACTATCGAATTCAGCGTAAAAACAACATTTAAAATTTGTCTCTTTGTCGGACTGTATCATTTTGGGAATTTATGGGTAATTTTTTCCTCTAAAACTCCCCCTTAGAGTGGCCCGATTCTGCCCACCTACGAACTAATTAGTTCGAAAGGCTTAAGCCTTTCGATTCCCAGGAAAGATTTTTTGTGCGAATTTGAACTTTTTAACTCAATTCTATCGGGAGTTATAGTCCGGAGTGACAGATACATAAATATATTAATGGCAATATGCATATAATTTTCTTGTGTCTTTTGGCAGTGAATTCAGGATGATCCGAAACGGATTTTGGTATAAAAAGTTTTTGGAAATTCGAATTTAAAATATTTTGGACCGAGAACATTCGAAAATTCGCTAAAAACCGTTTACCGGCCAATAGTTGAGGTATTTTAGAAACTTACCTACTGGCTCAACCGAACGGTAATATTTTTCTTTGGCGCAATTGTCCAATTCCGTTCACTGGCGCAAGTGTCCTCAGAATTCAAACGTTCGACTTCGTTTGATTCGAATCCAAAATCTCCAATTCGCAGAATTTTAGCGCGGGAATTGTACCATTGAGGGTGTCTACACTCCACGTTGAGTTTTCTCCCACGTTCTACCCTCTAAGTACATCTAGTTTTTTTCAATATTTAAATCTTAATTGTCGATAGTAACGAATTGAAAATGGGAAATCATTTGAAAGCTCAAAGGAATATGGTAGTGTTACGTAACCCTCGCTCACGCCTGGAGCGGCAACAACTGGATTCCAGAACCTCGTTTTATTATTCAAGATCTCATTTTCTCTTGTCTTTTCAATTCAATGGTGTAGAATACACTGATAGCCCCACCTTCATGTCGCCGCTTGAATGCCAATACCAGCTACTCGTATCTCATTTTTCACATCATTTCAAAAGAGCCATAAAACCTGTTTATATTTCCCTGAAGAGGGGTTTTCAGACTTGTTTCGCTCCACACTAGGGTTAGGTGTCTAGCGGTTTCCTACAGTTTCTGAGCTCTGAATACAAGTTCCTGATAATGGGGGTGCATAACTAACAAAATTTGTTAGTTATTTAGTTATGTTAGTCAACACCCTGTATTTAATACAGGGTGTTCGCCACTTGGTGTAAAAGAAAATATTGGGTAAAACTAGACTGAAAATGGAGGAGAACGTCAGCAACCGTACCTTTCTATCTCAATCCGTTCCCAAGATATAATTTTTTATTTTTTTCAGAAAACCATGTTTTTTGCCCTAAAAACTCTCGTTTCTTCAGTTTAAAACAACTTTTTTCTACTTTTGACCACATTTTGAGATTCAGCGTTATTTCCTACATACGCCTAATGTACTTACGTTCGAAATCAAAAACGAACTCCTAAGAACCGCAATTGCAGTTCAAGCATTGACATTTTAAAAGAAATTAAATGTTAACCCATTAAAATTAAATTTAACTTGCGTGCGTCAGAAAAACTTGCAAATTATATCAGCGTTCTAATGGAATAGGTTTTTTTTGAAAGGGGTTATGTAACAACTCCCAAATTGTTGGGGAAACACAAAAAACTTCCCCAGTTCCTCAAAACTTGTAAATTATTCTAGTTTCGGCTTTATTCCTTTACAAAACGTTTATTCTCACATTTCTACGAGTTTTCTGATTTTTTGGAAAATTTCAAGTGTACCAAATTGAAGTGTGAAGTTTGGACACATAGCCCCTTTCAAAAAAAATTGTTATTTCGGGATAAAATAGTTTGTTGGAAGTTGGAAGAGGGTTTCGAATTATCTGGAAGACGGCTATTGTAGTCAATGAAAATGTTTTATTGCATAATTATGAAAAAAAGCAATGCAAAAAATCACGAAAAGTAAAGGAAATACGCAATACATTAACAGGAACAAGGTAAGAAGTTAATACATAGTAGGTAAGTAATGTTAATAAAGTACTACCCAGCTAATTTTAAACAGTTTCTTCTCCCTCCTCTGAAGTGGGCCATTCGTTCACCAGTTCTTCAAAAAATGGGCGGTGGATTTCGGGAATGTAGTTCATCAATTTCTTCAAGTCCGCTACTTTATTCCTGTTGATGGTGACACGCCCTGTTGGATATTTTTTGTCAGCAGGAAGAGCTGGCACGTCGGACTTCGGCTTTTTCAACGAGAACGAATAGCGAGTGGTGTCATTTATTGATGGGAAAGCCACCACCCATCCAGGTCGAGACGAATCGAATTCAAATTGTGAGAAACTGGAAATGTTCATCATCATACGGTCGCTCCTTGGTTTTCCAACCGTTTCTGTTGACACAGAGGTTTTTCTGTAAAATTGCCCCCACCACGATTGACCACAGTTGAAAATCAAATGTGAGGAATCATGTATCTCACGAACTGTGAATTTCTGTACGTTGCTACTGGTAATAATGATTTTCGTTAAATCGTGGATGGTGTAGAGGCGATCAACTTTACGAAGTTTCCTCTTTATGAGGGCGAAATCCCTATCACAGGGCAGGAAGGGGAACCTATGACTGGGAAAAATTGAACAATTTTGTTGAATCGTTTTGAATCAACGAGGGTGAGAAGGACTTTCTGTAACGAGTGATTTTTGTTTTGCCCAAAGCAATTGTCCGAAAATAAGTGGAGTTCAGTGAATTTTAGGCTGCACAATGTTTCCCTTGTAGTTTGTGTACGGCGTTCCTTCGAGCCGAGCTTTCTTGATATTGAAGCCCTTATAGGTGGATGGATCTGCTCTTTTCCTTCCAGCCTTACGCGCACTGGGGTCGGAGTCGCTGGTATCCGACATTTTTGAAGTTGAATCACAAAATAATGCACGCCACAAACAGAAAAAAAGGGGATCTCTCGAATTAAGCCAGAAAAAACAACAGGTTGGAGAGCAGAGAACTAGAGGAGAAAGGTCAGATGAAGTTTGTTTGTTGCAGGCAGCCAACACATCAAACGAAAAGACCATGGGCCTCGCATTTCCCACGCTGCGCACCGAGTTTTCGTTTGAAAGGGGTTATGTTACTCACTTAGCCCCTTTCAATTGAAATCGAGGATTTCAGACGTCGTTTTCTCTGTGAACCGTTGAGTTAACAAAGTTCCTTTCAATTGCAAAAGATGTAAGCACATATGAAAACCCCAAAACTGCTAAAACATGAAAATGGCCAAAAATGTTACATAACTTTGCGATTCCTTATCGATTTCATGGAGAAATTCAAGTTAGAATGCGGAAAAACAGTAGGCGCCTACAAAAAAAGAGATAAACTTATTTAGTGATTCTGCAGCTTCTGCCCAGCTGATTTTTTCCTTAAACTCATTCATTAAACCATTTCTATTCTCACATTTTTCTAGCCGTTTGATGATTTCTAGTTTCTGATTTCTAGTCAGTGTTACGTGTTTTCATTTCTCTCCTTTTGAACTCGAAGGCTTAGGTTTTGAAAACATGGTCACTGTACAGTTAGAACGAAACTCACTTTGTTTATAAACAGTTTCAAAAGTTCCGTACGTCACTACAGATGTACTGTATAAAGTAGAGAGTAGGCGAAGACGCTTCTGTGCTGCACTGCACCTGTATTAAATACAAATTTTGTTGTGACAGCTGAGACTAGACGGCCGCTAATTGTTTCCGAACAATACCGAGCGCTTCCGGATGATCCCGAACTACCCCGAAAACTTCCGAATAGCTCTCAAGCGTTTTTATTTGCTTTAAAGACACACTTTTGGAGAAAACCTTAATTTTTACAATTTTCCGGAGCGATGCCGGATTATCGGGCATTCCGGACTGTTGGATGCCGGACTAATGGACTTCTACTGTACTACGTCGGTAATAATTATTCTATAAAAGAAGTACCTACCGACAAACATTCGAAATTACCTTCATTTCCGTAGCACGAAACGCACCTCAGAACAACAAACTCGACATCACTTAAGCCATATGATGTTCCAAAGAGCTTGTTAGTATGAAAATGGACCTGTATTTCAACAGTTTGATTCACGATCGTGTTGTGAGGCACAATCTTTGAGCCGTCATTGTGAACGAACGGCTGGTCGTACAAAGCTGCGGATGGTCTTAAAAAATTCTACGGAACAAACTCTATGTAAATAGGAATAAAAAAACACACCGTTCTATATGAATTTTTCGAGACCTAGGGTTAACCCTTGACCTAGGGTTATGAAAAGTTTCGAGGACCATTGTGGGGTTAGTCTTACGTCATACGCTCGTGCGTCATAGGCTCTGACGCAGTAGTTGGTCACCTGCCAGCCGTCTTACGTCATACGCTCGTGCGT
Organism: Stenodema calcarata; assembly: GCA_963920205.1. Classification (NCBI taxonomy): domain Eukaryota; kingdom Metazoa; phylum Arthropoda; class Insecta; order Hemiptera; family Miridae; genus Stenodema; species Stenodema calcarata. The sequence continues at coordinate 2,068,505 of OY986050.1, read as the reverse complement.
CATAGGCTCTGACGTACTTGTTGGTCACCTGCCAGCCGTCTTACGTCATACGCTCGTGCGTCATAGGCTCTGACGTACTAGTTAGCCTCCTGCCAGCCGTCTTACGTCATACGCTCGTGCGTCATAGGCTCTGACGTACTTGTTGGCCTCCTGCCAGCAGTCTTACGTCATACTCTCGTGCGTCATAGGCTCTGACGTACTTGTTGGTCACCTGCCAGCCGTCTTACGTCATACGCTCGTGCGTCATAGGCTCTGACGCACTAGTTGGCCTCCTGCCAGCGTCTTGCGTCATACGCTCGTGCGTCATAGGCTCTGACGTACTTGATGGCCTCCTGCCAGCCGTCTTACGTCATACGCTCGTGCGTCATAGGCTCTGACGTACTTGTTGGCCTCCTGCCAGCAGTCTTACGTCATACTCTCGTGCGTCATAGGCTCTGACGTACTTGTTGGTAACCTGCCAGCCGTCGTACGTCATACGCTCGTGCGTCATAGGCTCTGACGTACTAGTTAGCCTCCTGCCAGCTCTCTTACGTCATACGCTCGTGCGTCATAGGCTCTGACGCACTAGTTGGCCTCCTGCCAGCGTCTTGCGTCATACGCTCGTGCGTCATAGGCTCTGACGTACTTGTTGGCCTCCTGTCAGCCGTCTTACGTCATACGCTCGTGCGTCATAGGCTCTGACGTACTTGTTGGCCTCCTGCCAGCCGTCCTACGTCATACGCTCGTGCGTCATAGGCTCTGACGTACTTGTTGGCCTCCTGCCATCCGTCTTACGTCATACGCTCGTGCGTCATAGGCTCTGAAGTACTTGTTGGCCTCCTTCCAGCCGTCTTACGTCATACGCTCGTGCGTCATAGGCTCTGACGTACTTGTTGGCCACCTGCCAGCCGTCTTACGTCATACGCTCGTGCGTCATAGGCTCTGACGTAATGGCCCGCCGGTCGCTTGGGTTCTGACGTGATCTGAGGGAAAGGGTGAATCAAGGGAACAAATTTTTCCCGTTTCAGTTTATGTGCCAAAGCAAAGACACGAAAATGTCAAAAACTATGTAAATAGGTACCTAAGCCCAACTGTAATGTCAATTTTCTGACAATGAGTTTTCGACTATATATTCGACTATAGTTTTCATACCTTTTTACTTAAGTACCTACTTATTGCAATTTGAGACTGATAATGAGCTGTTTGCAAATAAAAAGTCTGATAACTACTTTATTACATCTTATTAATCTATTTTCAAGTTCCGATTCACAGTTGAATGTATTTTATTTATATGGAAGTCGAAAAAAGTGAAAACGATGGAATGACGAAACCTGTCGACTACTGACTCAAGAGATACTGTCGACTTCTAACACATGTAGGTCGACTACTACTTAGTGCAAAACCATGTCGACTACTGAAGAAAATGTTGGTCACTGGTGTCGACTACTAGAGCATTGGGATTTTTTACAAAACTTGTTTTTCCATTTTCAAACCATGTTGAATAATATTTCCCGCTGCCAGGTCTTTTAGGGAAGGATCTTGGGTACACAATGAACAGGTTTGCAATGAGAAAAAAACCGAGTGAATATTGAAATGTCATCCATTTCTGACCTATATTTAAAATTTCAAGTATCTAGCTCATCATCAAAATTTAATTTGTTTAAACAAATAGGTATTATTTAAACAATTTTACAGAAAGAAACCGAGTGAATATTGCATTGTGATCCAGTTCTGACCTATTTTGGTTTATTATCTTCGATAATGAACCATTGGAATCGCCCAAAGAAAAAAATTTTTTAACCCCCCCTCAAAATTTGTTGGTTTACGTTTCAAGATACGTAGATTCAGAAAATCGAATAAAAAACTCTGCAAATTCTTGACACAACGGTTCATTATCTTCTTTGTACAGATCACCCTTCTGTCTAGATCACTAGGTCTAAATGTCTAGATCCTAAATGTTAGAATAATTATTATTATCAATTATCACTAATTATTAACAATTTTATCAAGTTCCTAGTGAAAATTATTATAATTTATTGTTAGGTATTAATAATTCGTATTTATTATTAATAATACTTATTATTAATTATGATTAATTAATACGATATACTTCTGGGAGTTTTAATACTACGTCGGTAATAATGTTTCTATAAAAGAAGTACCTACCAACAAACATTCGAAATTACCTTCATTTCCGTAGCACGAAACGCACCTCAGAACAACAAACTCGACATCACTTAAGCCATATGATGTTCCAAAGAGCTTGTTAGTATGAAAATGGACCTGTATAGGGATGGGATATCGAGGGCTCGATATCGATATCGGTATCGATATTGACATCGGAAGAATGGTATCGATACCAGGTAGATATCGGCTTCATAATATCGATATCAACCGATATATATCGATATCGGTTATAAAAACTCCTACTTCGTTTTTTTTTTTAATTTCACCTACTTATTTTAATTTTATTTCCTTTTCTCCGAACATTTTTGCACTTGCAGTTCCTACCTAAGATACCAACTGGTCAATAATTTACCGTGGACAAAGTAGGTGATTCCATGGTAGAATAAATACGAAGGACTTGGAAATACGAAGTGGTTCAAAGTAGTGACATCTAGTGTTGATACCTACCTACAGCCTGTTGGTTCAAAATTCCTTTCTAAAAAAAAAAAAATTCTTCTGATTATTTTTCAGTCAGATCTTTATTTTTATTTATTTATTCATTTATTTTTTGTTCCCGCCTTGATAGGAAAGTTAAATTATACACATGAATATGTAATACGGAATTTTTATTTCAAACGAAAATTGGACAGAATACAAGAACGGCAAAATCATAAAAGAATTACAGGTAAATTTCGGGATTCAAAAAAAAGAAGCGCTCATCGAGGCTCTCCAGGAAAAGTAACTTGGAGAGAGTTTCCCCCTTCAGCCTGTACCGGTCCGAGGTGAGAATATTCCCCGGCCTTGAAAATAGCCTCTCTGACGGTACTGAGGTTGAGGTTGACTTCATGGTCAATTTAAGTTTCAATTTCAACAGGGGCTCAACACAACACAAAAACGCGGATACTTTTTAGCCAACAACAGCACGGAAACGGAATGATGCCCACAAGAAGAACTTCGCGGTTCGCCAGTGAAAGATAACAGTGAATCACAGTTTGTGATATCGACCCGATATCGGTTGTCAGAATATCGATATATCGATATTATCGCCAGTGCTGATATCGATATCAGAATATCGGATATCGGACGCTAGATATCGATATTTCGATACTATCGGATATCGATATCCCATCCCTAGACCTGTATTTCAACAGTTTGATTCACGATCGTGTTGTGAGGCACAATCTTTGAGCCGTCATTGTGAACGAACGGCTGGTCGTACAAAGCTGCGGATGGTCTTAAAAAATTCTACGGAACAAACTCTATGTAAATAGGAATAAAAAAACATACCGTTCTATATGAATTTTTCGAGACCTAGGGTTAACCCTTGACCTAGGGTTATGAAAAGTTTCGAGGACCATTGTGGGGTTGGTCTTACGTCATACGCTCGTGCGTCATAGGCTCTGACGCAGTAGTTGGTCGCCTGCCAGCCGTCTTACGTCATACGCTCGTGCGTCATAGGCTCTGACGTACTTGTTGGTCACCTGCCAGCCGTCTTACGTCATACGCTCGTGCGTCATAGGCTCTGACGTACTAGTTAGCCTCCTGCCAGCCGTCTTACGTCATACGCTCGTGCGTCATAGGCTCTGACGTACTTGTTGGCCTCCTGCCAGCAGTCTTACGTCATACTCTCGTGCGTCATAGGCTCTGACGTACTTGTTGGTCACCTGCCAGCCGTCTTACGTCATACTCTCGTGCGTCATAGGCTCTGACGTACTAGTTAGCCTCCTGCCAGCTCTCTTACGTCATACGCTCGTGCGTCATAGGCTCTGACGCACTAGTTGGCCTCCTGCCAGCGTCTTGCGTCATACGCTCGTGCGTCATAGGCTCTGACGTACTTGATGGCCTCCTGCCAGCCGTCTTACGTCATACGCTCGTGCGTCATAGGCTCTGACGTACTTGTTGGCCTCCTGCCAGCAGTCTTACGTCATACTCTCGTGCGTCATAGGCTCTGACGTACTTGTTGGTAACCTGCCAGCCGTCGTACGTCATACGCTCGTGCGTCATAGGCTCTGACGTACTAGTTAGAGTCCTGCCAGCTCTCTTACGTCATACGCTCGTGCGTCATAGGCTCTGACGCACTAGTTGGCCTCCTGCCAGCGTCTTGCGTCATACGCTCGTGCGTCATAGGCTCTGACGTACTTGTTGGCCTCCTGTCAGCCGTCTTACGTCATACGCTCGTGCGTCATAGGCTCTGACGTACTTGTTGGCCACCTGCCAGCCGTCCTACGTCATACGCTCGTGCGTCATAGGCTCTGACGTACTTGTTGGCCTCCTGCCATCCGTCTTACGTCATACGCTCGTGCGTCATAGGCTCTGAAGTACTTGTTGGCCTCCTTCCAGCCGTCTTACGTCATACGCTCGTGCGTCATAGGCTCTGACGTACTTGTTGGCCACCTGCCAGCCGTCTTACGTCATACGCTCGTGCGTCATAGGCTCTGACGTAATGGCCCGCCGGTCGCTTGGGTTCTGACGTGATCTGAGGGAAAGGGTGAATCAAGGGAACAAATTTTTCCCGTTTCAGTTTATGTGCCAAAGCAAAGACACGAAAATGTCAAAAACTATGTAAATAGGTACCTAAGCCCAACTGTAATGTCAATTTTCTGACAATGAGTTTTCGACTATATATTCGACTATAGTTTTCATACCTTTTTACTTAAGTACCTACTTATTGCAATTTGAGACTGATAATGAGCTGTTTGCAAATAAAAAGTCTGATAACTACTTTATTACATCTTATTAATCTATTTTCAAGTTCCGATTCACAGTTGAATGTATTTTATTTATATGGAAGTCGAAAAAAGTGAAAACGATGGAATGACGAAACCTGTCGACTACTGACTCAAGAGATACTGTCGACTTCTAACACATGTAGGTCGACTACTACTTAGTGCAAAACCATGTCGACTACTGAAGAAAATGTTGGTCACTGGTGTCGACTACTAGAGCATTGGGATTTTTTACAAAACTTGTTTTTCCATTTTCAAACCATGTTGAATAATATTTCCCGCTGCCAGGTCTTTTAGGGAAGGATCTTGGGTACACAATGAACAGGTTTGCAATGAGAAAAAAACCGAGTGAATATTGAAATGTCATCCATTTCTGACCTATATTTAAAATTTCAAGTATCTAGCTCATCATCAAAATTTAATTTGTTTAAACAAATAGGTATTATTTAAACAATTTTACAGAAAGAAACCGAGTGAATATTGCATTGTGATCCAGTTCTGACCTATTTTGGTTTATTATCTTCGATAATGAACCATTGGAATCGCCCAAAGAAAAAAATTTTTTAACCCCCCCTCAAAATTTGTTGGTTTACGTTTCAAGATACGTAGATTCAGAAAATCGAATAAAAAACTCTGCAAATTCTTGACACAACGGTTCATTATCTTCTTTGTACAGATCACCCTTCTGTCTAGATCACTAGGTCTAAATGTCTAGATCCTAAATGTTAGAATAATTATTATTATCAATTATCACTAATTATTAACAATTTTATCAAGTTCCTAGTGAAAATTATTATAATTTATTGTTAGGTATTAATAATTCGTATTTATTATTAATAATAATTATTATTAATTATGATTAATTAATACGATATACTTCTGGGAGTTTTAATACTACGTCGGTAATAATGTTTCTATAAAAGAAGTACCTACCAACAAACATTCGAAATTACCTTCATTGCCGTAGCATGAAACGCACCTCAGAACAACAAACTCGACATCACTTAAGCCATATGATGTTCCAAAGAGCTTGTTAGTATGAAAACGGACCTGAATTTCAACAGTTTGAGTCACGATCGTGTTGTGAGGCACAATCTTTGAGCCGTCATTGTGAACGAACGGCTGGTCGTACAAAGCTGCGGATGGTCTTAAAAAATTCTACGGAACAAACTCTATCTAAATGTGAAATAAAAAACATACCGTTCAATATGAATTTTTCGAGATATGAAATTTTCAAAATTTCAAAATTCGTTTTGAACCCCTTCCCCTCGACCTAGGGTTATGAAAAGTTTCGAGGACCATTGTGGGGTTGGTCGAAACCCATAAAAAAAATTTCGTAATTTTAACTCAACGCTAACTGGGCAAAGTGGCGCGGACGGCGTACGGCGGACGGACGGATTTTGGTTTATTATCTTCGATAATGAACCATTGGAATCGCCCAAAGAAAAAATTTTTTTAACCCCCCCTCAAAATTTGTTGGTTTACGTTTCAAGATACGTAGATTCAGAAAATCGAATAAAAAAAAATCCGTCCGTCCGCCGTACGCCGTACGCCGTCCGCCGTCCGCCGTACGCCGTCCGCGCCACTTTGCCCAGTTAGCGTTGAGTTAAAATTACGAAATTTTTTTTATGGGTTTCGACCAACCCCACAATGGTCCTCGAAACTTTTCATAACCCTAGGTCAAGGGGAAGGGGTTCAAAACGAATTTTGAAATTTTGAAAATTTCATATCTCGGAAAATTCCCATCAAACGGTATGTTTTTTATTTCATATTTAGATAGAGTTTGTTCCGTAGAATTTTTTAAGACCATCCGCAGCTTTGTACGACCAGCCGTTCGTTCACAATGACGGCTCAAAGATTGTGCCTCACAACACGATCGTGACTCAAACTGTTGAAATACAGGTCCATTTTCATACTAACAAGCTCTTTGGAACATCATATGGCTTAAGTGATATAGTGGCGAGTTTTTTGTTCTGAGGTGCGTTTCGTGCTACGGAAATGAAGGTAATTTCGAATGTTTGTTGGTAGGTACTTCTTTTATAGAAACTTTATTACCGACGTAGTATTAAAAACCCCAGAATTATATCGTATTAGTTAATCATAATTAATAATAATGATTATTAATAATAAATACGAATGATTAATACCTAACAATAAATTATAATAATTTTCACTAGGTACTTGATAAAATTGTTAATAATGAGTGATAATTGATAATAATAATTAATCTAACATTTAGGATCTAGACATTTAGACCTAGTGATCTAGACAGAAGGGTGATCTGTACAAAGAAGATAATGAACCGTTGTGTCAAGAATTTGCAGAGTTTTTTTTTATTCGATTTTCTGAATCTACGTATCTTGAAACGTAAACCAACAAATTTTGAGGGGGGGGTTAAAAAAATTTTTTCTTTGGGCGATTCCAATGGTTCATTATCGAAGATAATAAACCAAAAACTCTGCAAATTCTTGACACAACGGTTCATTATCTTCTTTGTACAGATCACCCTTCTGTCTAGATCACTAGGTCTGAATGTGTATATTCTAAATGTCTATATTCTAAATATTATTATCAATTATCACTAATTATTAACAATTTTATCGAGTACCTAGTGAAAATTATTATAATTTATTGTTAGGTATTAATAATTCGTATTTATTATTAATAATAATTATTATTAATTATGATCAATTAATGCGATATAATTCTGGGGTTTTTAATACTACGTCGGTGATAATTATTCTATAAAAGAAGTACCTACCAACAAACATTCGAAATTACCTTCATTTCCGTAGCACGAAACGCACCTCAGAACAACAAACTCGACATCACTTAAGCCATATGATGTTCTTTTTAGTATGAAAATGGACCTGTATTTCAACAGTTTGAGTCACGATCGTGTTGTGAGGCACAATCTTTGAGCCGTCATTGTGAACGAACGGCTGGTCGTACAAAGCTGCGGATGGTCTTAAAAAATTCTACGGAACAAACTCTATCTAAATATGAAATAAAAAACATACCGTTCTATATGAATTTTTCGAGATATGAGATTTTCAAATTTTCAAAATTTGTTTTGAACCCCTTCCCCTTGACCTAGGGTTCTGAAAAGTTTCGAGGACCATTGTGGGGTTGGTCGAAACCCATAAAAAAAATTTCGTAATTTTAACTCAACGCTAACTGGGCAAAGTGGCGCGGACGGCGTACGGCGGACGGCGAACGGCGGACGGCGGACGGCGTACGGCGTACGGCGTACGGCGGACGGCGTACGGCGTACGGCGGACGGACGGATTTTTTTTTATTCGATTTTCTGAATCTACGTATCTTGAAACGTAAACCAACAAATTTTGAGGGGGGGTTAAAAAAATTTTTTCTTTGGGCGATTCCAATGGTTCATTATCGAAGATAATAAACCAAAATCCGTCCGTCCGCCGTACGCCGTCCGCCGTACGCGCCACTTTGCCCAGTTAGCGTTGAGCTAAAATTACGAATTTTTTTTATGGGTTTCGACCAACCCCACAATGGTCCTCGAAACTTTTCATAGCCCTAGGTCAAGGGGAAGGGGTTCAAAACGAATTTTGAAAATTTGAAAATCTCATATATCGAAAAATTCATATAGAACGGTATGTTTTTTATTTCATATTTACATAGAGTTTGTTCCGTAGAATTTTTTAAGACCATCCGCAGCTGTGTACGACCAGCCGTTCGTTCACAATGACGGCTCAAAGATTGTGCCTCACAACACGATCGTGAATCAAATTGTTGAAATACAGGTAGGGTTGGGCAATACTGCCTCGATATTTTGAAGTATCGATACTTTTGATTCAATACATCGAATATTTAGTATCGATACTGCTCAAAAGCAATACTAGGGAGTATCGATACTTTTTTAGAAAAATATCGAGTATTGAACACGGGATACTTCTATAATTACTGTGTTGTGTACCATTGAACAAAACACGAATAATTTCTTCCTTAACTCCTGCGTACCGCTCAGAACGCCTCACAACCTCCAACCTCCAACTGCCACCGTTGGCTAGTAGGTACCTTACCATTCTAGCTGTGTCGGTGCCGTCCGAACGCTTGTTTTCCCTGTGTGGCCGAATAATGGATGATTATGGTAACAGTTTGACGCCAACACATTTATCTCAAAGAGTTTTCTTAGCATCTGTTAAAACTAGTCTGTGGGAAAAAAATTCATTTTAGATTATATTTATTTGACTTTGAATAAATGACTTGTAATAATATATGTGTCGGTGCCGTCCGAACTGTTAAAACTAGTCTATGGGGAAAAATCATTTTAGATTTTATTTATTTGACTTATATCATACACATAATATATTATTACATGTGAAATGTATGTATGATAAAATATACATATTAATAAATACATTTTGAATTTAACCCGCGGTTTTTCCATTTTACCTTGTCAGTAAGGGCACCTTTGGGTTACCCGGGAATTCTTCGATTCAATACTTTCAATATTGTTCAGTATCGATATTTTTTAACCAATATATCGATACCTGGTATTGAAACAAAAAACGAGTATCGATACCGTTAGTATCGATACTAGAGGTTGCGGTTCCCATCCCTAAATACAGGTCCATTTTCATACTAACAAGCTCTTTTGAACATCATATGGCTTAAGTGATGTCGAGTTTGTTGTTCTGAGGTGCGTTTCGTGCTACGGAAATGAAGGTAATTTCGAATGTTTGTTGGTAGGTACTTCTTTTATAGAAAAATTATTACCGACGTAGTATTAAAAACCCCAGAATTATATCGTATTAATTAATCATAATTAATAATAATTATTATTAATAATAAATACGAATTATCAATACCTAACAATAAATTGTAATAATTTTCACTAGGTACTTGATGAAATTGTTAATAATTAGTGATAATTGACAATAATAATTAATCTAACATTTAGGATCTAGACATTTAGACCTAGTGATCTAGACAGAAGGGTGATCTGTACAAAGAAGATAATGAACCGTTGTGTCAAGAATTTGCAGAGTTTTTTTTATTCGATTTTCTGAATCTACGTATCTTGAAACGTAAACCAATAAATTTTGAGGGGGGGGTTAAAAAAAAATTTTCTTTGGGCGATTCCAATGGTTCATTATCGAAGATAATATCTTATTATAATATATTATGACCAAATAAACCAAAAGTGTAACATTACGGTGTGACGAAGAAAGCGTTATGAAAAATGTCTGATGATTTTCACGTACAACCGATTCGTTGCTACAGAACTTTAACTTCGCCAGTTATCATCGTACAGAAATCGTTCACCACTCCTTGGATAGCTCTCGATTTACCTAACCATATTACGTTAACCACTGCGGAGTGCGTGGCCGACAAGCTGTGGTATGAGCGTGATTGTTTAAATAATTGTTTACACACAGGTGATTATACTCAATAATTTATTACAACAATTTTTAAGCGAAAGAAATGCAGTACGAGGTATGCGGTGTGGGAGGGGGCGCAAAGAAATAAAATGTCCCTCGTGGTTGCGTACTTGTACGAAAGCTGTACATTTTATGTACAGTTTCGTCGAAAATTCGCTCTTATAGTCACGCTGCATGACTGGGGACTTTTCATCTCAGTTTGATTACCCAGAAACACTGTACTGAGAGTGAAAGTTACACCAATAACCCGCACACAGATGGATGCCAATGCATAAGGGATCGACTAACATTTTCTGGTTTACTCAATGTTTATGTTGCTTATGTATCCCAACCGTTGTATAACGCTATTAAATAGTAAATTTTACTGAAGTGTTTTCCTCAATAAAAGATTTATTAGATGTCGATGGGCAGACTGACCAATTTGGGTGGACAAAAATCTGAAACTCGGAGATCCTTTAGGAAATTTCACGGTGATCACAAAAGTAGTGAGGAAGAAATGGGGGTTCCAGATATCTGCCTCCCTCTGGCCCCTCTGACGTCATCACCACCTCCCTTCGCTACCACCCGATTACCTAGCCAGCCAGCCCTCTGACGTCATCGGCTCTTACGGCATAGGCTGTGACGTACTAGTTGGCCTCCTGCCAGCCGTCTGACGTCATACGCTTGTGCGTCATAGGCTCTGACGTACTAGCTGGCCTCCTGCCAGCCGTCTGACGTCATTGGCTCTTACGGCATAGGCTTTGACGTACTAGTTGACCTCCTGCCAGCCGTCTGACGTCATACGCTCATGCGTCATAGGCTCTGACGTAGTGGCCCGCCGGTCGCTTGGGTTCTGACGTGATCTGAGGGAAAGGGTGAATCAAGGGAACAAATTTTTCCCGTTTAGTTTATGTGCCAAAGCAAAGACACGAAAATGTCAAAAACTATGTAAATAGGTACCTAAGCCCAACTGTAATGTCAATTTTCTGACAATGAGTTTTCGACTATATATTCGACTATAGTTTTCATACCTTTTTACTTAAGTACCTACTTATTGCAATTTGAGACTGATAATGAGCTGTTTGCAAATAAAAAGTCTGATAACTACTTTATTACATCTTATTAATCTATTTTCAAGTTCCGATTCACAGTTGAATGTATTTTATTTATATGGAAGTCGAATAAAGTGAAAACGATGGAATGACGAAACCTGTCGACTACTGACTCAAGAGATACTGTCGACTTCTAACACATGTAGGTCGACTACTACTTAGTGCAAAACCATGTCGACTACTGAAGAAAATGTTGGTCACTGGTGTCGACTACTAGAGCATTGGGATTTTTTACAAAACTTGTTTTTCCATTTTCAAACCATGTTGAATAATATTTCCCGCTGCCAGGTCTCGTAGGGAAGGATGTTGGGTACACAATGAACAGGTTTGCAATGAGAAAAACTCTGCAAATTCTTGACACAACGGTTTATTATCTTCCTTGTGCAGATCACCCTTCTATCTATACCAGACTGTATTGCAAATCGGCATCATACCATATTCTCACCGTACTCATACCATACCATACGAATTTCTTTCCTATCATACCATACTGTATTATACCAAACCATACATACAATAATATACCATACCATACTCATACCATGTCATACAAACCGAGTGAATATTGAAATGTCATCCATTTCTGACCTATTTAAAATTTTAAGTATCTAGCTCATCGTCAACATTTAATTTGTTTAAACAAATAGGTATTATTTAAACAATTTTACAGACAAGAAACCGAGTGAATATTGCATTGTGATCCAGTTCTGACCTATTTTTAAAATTTCAAGTCCATAGCTCATCATCAAAATTTAATTTGTATTATTACAAAAAGGTATTATTTAAACAATTTTACAGATGAGAAACCGAGTGAATATTGCAATGTGGTCTATCCCCGACTCACGGTTAAAATTTCTAGACTGTAGTTTACCGGGAAGATGTAAAAAGGTAGTTTTATTCTGGGCGTCTGGGGGTTGGGTCACATAACGGCCGTTTTCGACGCGAAAGTTTAGTGTTTTTCCTAAAACTTTGCGCGGTCACTGAACGAACGGCTGGTCGCACAAAAATCCAATTGGTCTTAAAAGATTCGTAATTTTTCAGGTCATTCAAAGGTGAACTAAAATTTACACGGTTCTGTTAAATATTTGGAGTTAAGACATCGTCGAAATTTTAAATTTCGTTTTGAACCCCTTCCCCTTGACCTAGGGTTATGAAAAGTTTCGAGGATCATTGTGGGGCTGGTCCAAACCCAGAAACCAAATTTTGTAATTTTAGCTCAACGCTAACTGGGCAAAACGGCGTGGACGGCGGACGGCGGACGGCGTACGGCGGACGGACGGATTTTTTTTTATTCGATTTTCTGAATCTACGTATCTTGAAACGTAAACCAACAAATTTTGAGGGGGGGTTAAAAAAATTTTTTCTTTGGGCGATTCCAATGGTTCATTATCGAAGATAATAAACCAAAACTATTTCCCTACGTGAAAGGTAAGCTCAAAGTTCAAACTTCCTTTAACGTGTCGACTTCTGACGCATTACCTTATGGGACACTTTTAATCAGAAATTGGTTGTAGAATCGATCCCTGGCCTGTGGTAAGACCTGAAGGGTTACACCCTGTATAATGTACTCCATTTGTTATCCAGGCGGCTCTTGCAATGTCAAAAAATTATGTCTTCTGTTCTTATCTGTTAAGCTCCTCACAGACCCCGCTCTACTGTTCTGCGATGAACCAACAACAGGTCTAGACAGCTACAGCGCCATGTCCGTTGTTGAGCAGCTGAGGCGTCTCGTTGGCAATGGAAAGTCGATAATCTGCACAATACACCAACCGGCCTCGGGTCTCCTGGACATGTTTGACAGCGTATACTTACTGGTCGCCGGTGGGAGGATGGCCCACTACAGCACAACCAGTGCTGCCCTTAGTTACTTCAACAGGTCCGTACGTTCTTTACTATTTAACGTGGGAGGAATGAATGAATGAATAACATGTGTATTGCATAAGAATTTAAAACAATACAATCACATAACAAATTGTACTAGTAACATACAGATAAGTGAAATAACAAAAACATGATATGCTTTAGGCCTTCAAGGCCTATCAGCAGGAGCTACGTTATTTAATCCTTAGCTAGATCTCAAGGTAAATTAAGCGTAGGTAGTATTGAGGAAGGAACATGGAGAGTTTATGAACAAAAGAAAATAGGAAAACAATCCTTAAACTCGGTGACAATTATTTTAACATGAATAATGTTTTTGCGGTGGCCTACCAGAGTTGAAAAGCGTAACGAAGTTTAAGTCACGAAATTATGTCACGAAGATTTTTAATGATTTTCACGTACAACCGAGCCGTTTCTAGGGAAACTTCTTTAGTTTTCAACGGACAAAAATCGTTCTCCATTCGTTGGAAAGCCTTTAATTTATGCATAAATTATATACTGCCAAAACCGCTGTAAATATCGAAGAAGCTGAGATACAGCCCTGAGTACGGGACGCAAAGACATTATTCATGTTTTGCATAGCAAATACCTCGTTCTATACAAAGTATAGAAGAGAAAAGATCCGGGGGGTCCAGGGGGGCTTGCCCCCCTGGCGAGGCGCGAAGCGCCGAGTTTTTCTATTATTAATATTGCTTCAATATATTCTATTATTAATATTAATATTAATATTCTATTAATATTAATATTATATTAATATTATTAATATTCTATTATTAATATTGCTTCATTCTAAATTAATGATTTTGTCCCTGAGAGACTGTAAAAAGACTGCCCTCTGTCTCTCTGACGCTCTTCATCAACTTTCCAAAGTGCGTCAGGTCGACGTATGCACCAGCGGGAAGCAACGGTGATATCTCCAAGATCCTCTCACTCCATTATTTTGCACAGCCTATATTCCGCCTTATCACTTCCAGTGCTGTTGCTCGGGTATACCGGCCGTCCGGCTGCTGTAGAATCTTCAGTATATACTTTCCATTTATCTCTAGAGTATGAAGGAAGACAGGCTCCTGCTTGGTTTCATCGTAAACAATATAGTTAGGCGAATTCCTTTGTATTCGAAGCAGTTTTTTTCTTTTTTTTTTCTTCAGAAATAGCCTCTTAACCTTCTCAACTGCCTCGAACTTCCCATAGCCCCAATACTGAGCGCCGTAACCAACTGTTGCCGTTATTACAGACGTAAAAACTCGCATCATAACCGCGGCTGGGATATCTGACGCCGAGAACAAACCATGCCAAACCGACTTAACTGCTGCATAACGTGTGAGGATTCGATAACTGCTAAGGCTTGAAAGGCCAGAGCAGATATTTATCTCGATTGAGAATAGGAGAATGAAACATCAATCCCTCGGTTAGTAGGTACCCACAGGGATGCAGCAGCCACTATGACACGGAAGAGTCCCATCACAGGCTCTCATTGTTTAGATCACCCTTGCCTTATTGATGAGCAGAGAACAACCCACGTTTCCTAGTCCCCAGTCAACAGACAGTGAGTAGACCACCTCTTGACTCTTTTACAATGGTTCCCTCACAGAAGTGCTCCCAAATAGAAAACTAAACGTAGGTAACAAACTTGCGTGAATTATAATATAATTAATATTATTATTTGACAGCTTTTGAATAGGAGCTAAATAATAATACCAGTCAAGTATCATAACTGAAGTGGGAATGGAGAAGTGAACCACACAAGAGAGTGAACCACACAAGGAGGAGTGAACCACACAAGGAGAAGTGAACCACACAAGGAGGAGTGAACCACACAAGGAGGAGTGAACCACACAAGAAGGAGTGAACCACACAACAGAGTGAACCACACAAGCTGGAGTGAACCACACAAGAGAGTGAACCACACAACAGAGTGAACCACACAAGCTGGAGTGAACCACACAAGAGAGTGAACCACACACGGAGGAGTGAACCACACAAGCTGGAGTTTGTCATATAATATATATATTAAATTTTAACTTTATAGCGTTAGTCGATTCAATCATGATGGTATTCGACGCCTGTGGTTTGTTACGTTAGAAGATCGCAGGGCCAAGGCGGAAAGGCTGTACCTTGTTTTCCAAACCTTAGGTACCTCGGTTGCAAGGATAATCTTTATTGCTCTGTTTTGTGAACCTTGTCCAAGGACTGTTAAAACTGTTCTATCCCATCTCTTATAAAAGCTCTCGGCTTGTTATTGTAAAGTTAGTCAGTTAGTTAGTGTAAGGTATGCTCGTAGTATTGTGAGTAAGCTGTTGTTCAATATATATTTTCTTGTTCCTTAAACCCACTACGCGTCTCATTCGTCTATCCTGAAAAGTCTATTCCCTAAAGTAAATAAATTTGGGGTCAGAAGTGGGATTCTCTCTTTAAAAAATCGTTCGCGTACCTATGCACAAACTATCCATCATCTTCTTCAATCGTCGTCATTAGACCTGGCCAGTCTAAATTCACGATAACTTGCGTTCGTTTTGAGAGAGAAGCAAGATTATCCTTGCAACCAAGGTAAGGTTTGGAATACAAGGTACAGGGCCTTCCGCCTTGGCCCTGCGATCTAATAACGTAACAAACCACAGGAGTCGAATACCATCATGATTGAATCGACTAACGTTATAAAGTTAAAATTTAATATAATAATGATGGTATTCGACTCCTGTGGTTTGTTACGTTGAATTCAAAGTTGAATCCACTAAGCTACTCAGATTTTCTAACTAAACTTGACAAGCTGGAGTTCTACAAAGTTGAATTCAATTCCGAAGACAAACCATGTATAGCCCCACGTCATTCCCCTATTCACCACTGGGAATGAAGCCAATAATGATGTTCTTCATGACCAGGCCCCCTATTCCCAAACTGTTGTGGAAGTATGTTATGTCCGCCACGGCCAGATATACGACCACCACCATCTTATTCATGTTATGGAGAAGATCACTCATCTCTCTGTTCTGTTTATACTAATACACAAGTGCTCGATCTTTCTTAAAGCCATTTTCATATGTTTTACTTTTACCCGCTATCCTGCTAATAAAGATAACAGGTTATTGGGCCAAGTAAACGTAAAAGTCACGTAACAGTGCGAAATAACGCCAAGTAAGAAGTTCGCGGGTGCCGTCTTTTGAGTGTTGTGTGCTGGAACCCTAACCTAGTTGCCAACATCGTTTTTTGTTCCCCGTTGTCTTTTTATTCGTAAAATGGCAAAAGCTCTCACAGTAGAAAAATTAATCGGGAGAGAAAATTATAACAGTTGGATGTTCGCTATGAACGCTGTCCTCGTACTTGAAGATCTGTGGGAAGCAATCGAACCGATCGACAAGGGTAAAGACCAAAAAAGCTCTATATAAGATTATTTTACATGTTGACAAGGTTGTATATTCTTACATTCTAACTGCAAAAACCAACAAAGAAGCGTGAAATAGCTTGAAAAAAGCATTTCGAGACTCTGGATTAAATAGGAAAGTTGGAGTGATGCGCGCCCTCATAACGACTAAACTCGAAAATTGTTCGAATATACAAGAATATTGTGATCAAATAATCACGACGTCCTGTAAACTAAACGAAGTAGGTTTTCAGGTCAACGATGAATGAGTAGGAACCATACTTTTGGCGGGTTTACCCGAATATTAGGTAGTTGATGGCCATGGAAAACGCAGGAACGCCAATTTCCACAGACAACGTTGAGCTTCTGCAAGACGTATTTATACATTTTATAAAATGTTCATGCGAAGAAAACTTACGATGAGTCTGCCCTATACTCGGGAAAACAATTAAAACCTCCTTGCACATGGTGTAAAAAAACAAATCACCTTTCAAAACATTGTTTTTACAATAAGGATAGAAAAAAAAAACAAAAACAACAATACGACAAAAACAGAAATACTGGTAAGAAAGCGCTATTTCAAGCCTATTAGGTACACTGACAAAGAAAAATCAGACGCTTGGTACAACCAAACCCTGATAAAAAATTAAAAACCAATTCAGTCAACTATTGTGAGCGCAGCAGTTCATGTTATGGAGAAGATCACTCATCTCTCTGTTCTGTTTATACTAATACACAAGTGCTCGTCGATCTTTCTTAAAGCCATCTTTATCCTTAAACAGGCGAAGATCACATTTGGGAGCTTTCTGGGTACTTTTCACACGACTGATTCCACCAAGAACTGGCAACATTTAGCAGAAGGTTTACTCAAACACCTCAGCTTCCTGAGAACTATTTATCACCTCTAGTCAAAAATACTAAAACAATGCCCTCACTCCCCGGCTTAAAACCTTGTGAGTTCCACCAAAGTGTTTCTAAAAATGCTCGGAGGTGTTGCAGGACCTCGTGTGGTCTCCTGCAGATGAACTGGGCGTACTCATCTGCTGCAGGTGTTCGATGAGGGCCTGAGTTGTGGGCGGTTGACCCCCTACACTCTCAACTTTCCATTGTGATGGAGAAATGGCACAACGATTAGGTGTCGGTGGACATTGAGCTCTGGTTGAGCTCCAGCTACAACGCCCACTTCCACACTATACGTACCTGGGGAGTATGAGGTCGTTGTTGGGAGAGAGGGTGATTGCCCAGCTTCGCCTGGCGTACGCCGGTCGTCTGCAGTTCTACTGAAGAGATTGTCCTGGATTGCAACAGAAATGAGTCGTAGACGCAGGTGCATTTCCTCCTCTTTGTCCGCATATTTGGCTCCGTTGGTTCCCGGATTCTCAGATGGTAACACTGTCTCTGTTTTTTATTCACATCTGTCACTGAGGAAGCTAATGTCGCTCCCGACTCCTCAGGGGAGGGTGAAGAATAGGCGACAGACTCGTGCTTCTACCACAAATGGTTTTCATGCCAGGGAATTCAGAATATTTAGCACAAATTCCCTTAAAAATCGCCATTTTGCACCTAATTTTTCAAAATTTACCGGCGAATGGCCTCCGGACCCCCCTAACCATGAGCCCAGGGCCCGCACCACAGGTGGAGCCTAAGGACCCGTATTTGTTACATCCGGCCCTGCGGCTCCTGACCACTCCCTGACCACAGGCTAAGGGCCTTCTCCCTCAATGAATGAATGATACTGTCTGTCCATCATTCCCGTCCAGCTGGTACCCCGTCTTTGCCATCATCAGATGGATTGGCCGCCACCCTGCCCCCGTGACTCGCTGAGGATTGTTAACATCCACTATTTATTTATTATCGCTATCCTAATTTATTCTGTTAATTTCATAATTATGTGAGCAGTCTCTTCCTATACATACTTATTAGGTATCATCATTTTATATTTGAGTAAATAAATTCATATTGCATATTATAGTACTACATTTCGTTGAAGGTTCTAGGTGACAATATGAAGGCAGTGATTGAGTAGACTCTTCTAGTTTTAATATCTCGTCATTCAAATGATTACTTCTTACAGATTGGGTATCGTTTGTCCCCCAACGTACAACGTCGCAGAGTTCCTGGTCTCTCAGTTGGCAATTGAAGATGACGCCGCAAGTATCAAGAGAGTCAATAACATCGTCTCCTCCTTCAAGAAATCCGACGAGTTCTTCGCACTCAAGAAAAGATTGGAAAATGAAATCATTAACGGACAGTTCACGATCATCAACGGCACTAGTGATCAATCGGACTCCATTTGTGAGGTAAGTTACCAGTCCCTTAACTACCCAATGTATCTGTACATAACTTGAGGGTGCACCATGAGATATTCTCAAAGAAATTTTAAATTTGATTGAGAAGAATTTGGCTGGCAGAAACCTGCTTGGAGAATGAACAGAGCCACAGACGTATTAGGGAACTTACAGAGCTACATTCTTCACTTCCTAAATCACCTTTTCTTGAATATAATGCGGTTTTTACCTAGTAGGTTGATTACTGTTTGATCCAGCTTGTTTCTGTGACATGTAAGAATTAGAGGCATGTGGACATCTCGCCTCGTATAGTTTTTGCCCCATATCTGCTGTATGATCCGGGATGAAAATGCATTGGATTCGGATATAAAAATTTTCAGGTTTAATAATTGATAGTTATTTTCCTAGCATCTTCTGGGCCTTAACGTCAATATGAGAGTAGCATTGTTTTGCAGTGGACTTTATTTTTCATTAGCTTTTAAAAATGTTTCGACTCACCAATTCAGCTCAAGGGTGGACCAGTGGTGGATACATGGGGGGGGGGGTCATGAGAGCCAAAAATTGGTAATATTATAGTAGTTGTATGGGCACGGACTAACTCACTCGCGACGAAATCGTGGAAATCCACGTCATGAAGAAAAACAAGGATATTGGAAAAAATCGTATGTTTCCACTGAAATATGAGTAAACTCTTACACCGGTCAGTGACAGAACCATACTGAAGGGGCATTAAAGAAATGAACTTACGATATATACTACACTTTTATTTAAGAAACCCAAAAGTGAAAGGTCGAATAGGATTGGTTGATGCCCCCCCCCCCCCCTTGAATCCGCCCTATTAAAATATGAAAATTAATTTTACTTTTGGAAGAGCACGAGTTCAGTTGAGGGTTTACGAGAAACAACTGTTGGGAAATAAATCAACAATTTTACAATTGAAAGAGCGGTAGAAACGACGGGCTTACACTGCCGTTAGAATGAAGAACGCCTCACCTCAAACTTTTCATTTTTTTTTTTTTTTTTTTACGTAATCCCTATATTTTTTACCTTATCTTTCCAACGGTGAAATCGAAATTTCGAAATTCGACCCGGAAAGGGTTGAATTCGTAGGGGGTGAAACCAAAAAAGTGTTCGATTTGGAGGAAAAACACCTCACCTACGTGTTTTTTAAGGTAAAACACCTCAGCCTACCACTTAAAACGCCTCACCTTTGTGTTGTTCGTTGCCTGTTTTGGAGGAAAAACGCCTCAGCTCGTTGAAAATTCGAGCTGAGGTGTTTTTTGTTCAAACTGTTGGCTTCAAATTCAAGGTGAGGCGTTTATTGGCTTTCGCAAGGCGTTTTTGTTCCAATTGTTTACACATCTGACCGGGGCTGAGGCCTTCTTTCTATCTGATCGGCTGGTGGTCAGACATTTTCAGTTTAAGTTTCGGCGGTGTTTTAATTCAACGAATTCACGTGGGAAACCTTTGGTGGCTCTCGCGTTGGCTCCTTGTTCAGTCGGGGAAGACATTCCATTTTCAAATCATTTAGCGAATTTTCGAAGAGAAAATGAGCTATAAAATAAAGATGTACGGTGGGAGGGTCGTCACCCCCCCCCCCCCCCCCAAATACGTTCCATATTAACTAGGTAGGTGTGTGTAATATATTAAATACTAGGGGGGGGGGGGGGGTTGCCGACCTACTGTACATCTTTATTTTATAGCTCATTTTCTCCTCGAAAATTCGTTAAATGATAGCTTGAATCAGAAGACACGACCAATTCCATATCGCACTCGTTGAGTAACTAATAAAAACAAATATTTATAAATTTTATAAATACATAGTGCCAATCATCATGGTTTTGGGAAGGTGTGAAGTCATGGTATCGAAATTGGAAGAAATGGGATCCGTCCATCAATTAGGTACTTGCTCGAGATGGAGGAGAGAACAGTTCCTGGGATTGGTTGCTCAACGCCGGGCTAGGCTGGCGTACATAACTTACTGTTACAGTCTGTCGTCATTTGAGGAGAGGGGTTCAACAATGGAAGAACCATCCTCAGGTAGAACCATGAAAAACCATACATAGTATCTTAATAGTTTTAAAAAATACTGATTAATGATTAGGTACCTAGTACCTACTTAATTAGTTAATAATTATTATTTAATTTACAGGATTAAATCCTGTAAATTATGTTTTACCTCCAAAAATATTTAGAAAACGAATTTTTAGCACTTGGGTGAGGTGTTCTTCCTCCAAACGCAGCTTCGAAATGTACTAATCTTTTTGAAACTGAAACGCCTCACACAGAGGTGAGGTGTTTTACCTTCAAAAACATAGCGAAATAGTGGCTCAAAACGCCTCAGGTGGCAATAATCGATAAAAATTAAATTATTAAATTAAATTAATTATATTATTATTAAATTAATTTATTAAATTAAATTATAAAATTATTTTTCTCGATTTTTTCTCAATTTCGTCTTAAATTATGTTCATTTGAGTTTCTATCGACTTACCCCCAAAAACCTGGGTCGTAAAAATGTTCTGGAGTGAAGTTATAGCGAAGTTCATACTGAGAACTTTGAAGCTGATTTCTGAAAATCGCACTTTTCGAGGTGAGGCGTTCTTCATTCAAACGGCAGTACAGGAGGAACTACAAAAGGCAGCTATCCGATTTGCGCTGTTCATCTAGAGGGGAAGCATGTTTCGGTAGCTCCACCTTTCAGGTTTCCACCAAAACAACCAAAGGCCTCGGCCGCTACATCGACTTTATCCGATTTCCCAGACGTAAGCAGAAATTGTTGTAGGTATAATTTCCCATGATCGTTTTTATCAAGTTTTATCAGTGTACATTTTTGTTTCAGCCGAGCGGCGTTTTCGACAGATTCGTTGCTATGTAAGTAGCCTGAATGCTATTTTTAATATTGAAATTAGATGATGAACATTTTCACCAAAAGACACTTGGTGAAGTCATTTATTTAACTGATGACTTTTCATTTCGATTCAACTTTTCAACTTTTTTTTCAGGAATCCGCCATCTCAGTTTGTTCAATTACGATGGCTAACGTGGAGATCATTTTTGGATATGTACAGAAATCCTCAGGTTCACTTGATCAGACTGGCACTGTACCTGGTGAGTACCTTCTTCCAAACACTAGGAACCATATTCTTGCTTAACCGGTAGGAAACTAATTTTGAACAGTATTTTAGCCCATTTCCAGTTTCGAATAGCTGTGGGACTCACGAGGTTATTGTATATAGAACTGTGATCTACACAGAAGGGCGATCAGTTCAGAAGATAATAAACCGTTGTGGAAGACTTAGTAGAGTTGTATAATATACAATGTATATTATATGTACCTAATTAAGTTGATAGGTCTAAAGTAGCGTGAATACTACCGACGTCCATCAAACTAGTGTCAACTGCCACAGTTGAGTCGTCTGCGAAAAAATGAGTAAGTCGTGGTGGCTGGGGCAAACTAGTGAGTGGAAGAAAAAGCAACTGGCTGCACAATGACGCTAGAGCAGTTTGAACAGGGCATGTGCTGTAAAGCTGTCTTGATGCTATTTATGTTTATCCCAATGTATTTTTCGAGGCTATGAATCAGAATCTGGTATCCAAAAAATTCGTACACTCCTAATATTAGCACTCGCGGTTGAAATCATTCGTCATCTCTGCTTCGGCGTTAGCAGTTCAGCAAATGCAATAATTTCGTTTAGGTTCCATCCAAGTTATTCTGGCTTTCTGTGTACACGGGACCCTCTGGTTTTTATGGAGACCCTTCCTGCAAACATACTCGTAAAAGTCGCTGTCGCACTCATCATTAGATTGTGCACATTCGAGACCAATCATATGGTCTTCCACGTCACTAGCAGTCACTAAGCCTCATGACAAGGGTTACATAAGGACCTTATGTCTTAAGGTGCTCCCAATCCTATGGAGGTTCACTTTGTCAGCCTTGAAAGGTACCAACAGCGGTCAGAGCGAGAGCGGTAAGGAGCAGCAATTTAGGATTTTGACCACAGGTGCCAATTTCAGGGGTGCTCGACTTTTTTGGGCATCGAATTCGGATTCAGCGTCGAAAAATACATAGGGATACCTTCAGTCCAAGAATAGGTCAGTCTTTCGGATCTTGAAGTTTTTTGTGGGGTGGGGTGGGGGGGGGGGGGCTGTGTAATCAACGTCCCTTCCTAAATATCCTTACAAATTAGTTGTAAGTTATATGTCTATGCCTTACCACGTAGATAATAGTATGTGCTCAATTTAATTAAATAAATAAAACGTAATACTTACCCTATTTTTCTCGTTGCAGTTTCTCGCCTTACTCATCTCCATACCCTACGTCGGTCTGGAGGTTGACCAAGAGGGTATTCAGAATCTCCAAGGGTTCCTATACCTCACCATAGTGGAAACCATCTTCACGTACACTTACAGCGTCACGCATACTTTCCCTGCTGAAATCCCTATCCTCCTCAGAGAAGTTGACAACGGGTTATACAGCCCTGCTGCCTACTACATCTCTAAAATGATCACTTTGGTAATTCAAATTTTCGGTCTTTCTTCGGGTTTTCGCTTATAACTCCTGAAAAACGCACCGTAGCAAAAACCTTACCAAACGACAAATTAAAAATCATTAAATTCACTTAATAATCATCGGCTGAAAAACGACAATTTTGCCCATATCGGCTAAAATGTACCATTTGACGACTTTCTGCCGTCAAAAGTGCTGGTCCTATCAAAACACTCATGGGATCAAAGTTGTAGGGAATTCAACGGCAAGATCAAAGAAAAGCTAAATTTTAAAATTTGACAAAATTTCAACCATACTTATCTATATGCAAAATTCCAAAAACAGTAATTTTGGAATATCCTACATTTTTCCTGACACAACCGGTCGCTCGTTGGACTGAGTTCATCAGTCATAGTCCTTATTATCCTCTTATGATATCATTTTTTGATTTTAAACAGCAGAACAAAATGCACAATGACAACTCAGATTACTTGTTTTCAAGACAATTTTAAGGTTTTAGAACTATTTCCAGCTTTCCCCAGGTCACCCTTCGAGGTAACCCCCACCTTCCACCCCCTTTGAGGTCTAATTTAACTGGACTACTGTTAAGCCGCTGATTAAAGAAAAAAAGTGGTTGAAATGCATCGTTTAGTGAAAGAAGCCACGTTTCAATAGGTAGACTTGGCCTAATCTAAGTGTAAAGTACATTTTACCTGCTTGTAAAAGAGTATCCATGAATGTCTTTTCGCTAGAACTGTTACGTTACTGTAACCAAAACATAAATCCAACCAAAAAAGAGCGAATTTTCGAAGAAATAACCGCTTTTATGTAAAATGTGATGTTTTATGGGTGATTCCCCCCCCCCCCCCCCCCCTCGTACCTAAAATTCCAAAAAACCCACCATCGTGTTCAGCATTAAAAAAAACCTTTAAATTGAGATGTCACTTGTCATACTGTTTCATTTTGGGAATTGATGGGTACGTAATGCCCCTCCTCCCCCCCATAACTCCCCAAAACCCCCCTCAGGATATAGCTTTTTCAAAACTGAACACGATGATGAAGTCAGAATTGTGATATCTCTTTCCGGTATCAGATTAGAGCAGATGAACCGCGAAAAGCATCTCAAGCAAAACCACGTTTCTTCATCTCCAAAAAAACCATAAAAACAGCCCTTTTCTTTTTCCCAAACAAATGTTTTCCAACTAAAACGTAGTCAAGCACTAACCGTTGTCTAAGCAACGAGGATTTTGATTTGGTGGGTTGAAAATGATAAGGCCAAATGAAGTTGATGCAGTGATATCAGCTGAAATCCCTAATGTACAAGTACATCCTGGATTGCATGAAGTAGTTATCAAAAACATGATACATGGTCCCTGTGGAACTCTTAATCAAAATGCACCGTGTATGGTGGGTAAATGTTCAAAACGATATCCACGGACATTAATATCGGAAACAATTACTGGTAATGACGGTTATCCATTGTATAGTCGTCAATCGACAGCAGTCAATGGAAAATCAACAATTCTCAAATTAAATCAACAAGATATTGAAATAGATAATCGTTGGATTGTTCCATATTCACCCATTTTATCAAAGACATTCAAAGCACACATCAACGTTGAATCTTGCCATTCAGTGAAATCTATTAAATACATTTGCGAATATGTAACCAAAGGGAGTGATATGGCTGTGATTGGAAGCACCAAAGAGGATTCCAATGATGAAGTTACCCAATACCGAATGGGTCGCTATGTTAGTAGTAATGAAGCAGTTTGGCGGATATTTTCTTTTCCAATTCATGAGAGACGCCCTTCTGTTGTTCACTTAGCTGTACATTTAGAAAATGGACAAAGAGTGTATTTTACAGCACAGAACGCAGTACAAAGAGCTGCTCAGCCACCATCTACTACATTAAACTTTTTTTTTGAGACATGCCAAAACAATGATTTTGCACAAACATTGCTATATTCTGAAATGTCAGTATCGTATATCACAAAGCACTACAATGATAACAAAACTGATTTCTGTTATTAATTATGATTCACATGATTAACAATAAAGCGATTACTTACTTTTAAATCCTTCTATAACATAATACTATTATGTTTCATTTAATTATTTTTTATTCACAACGGCTTATCACCAGGGTGACGGTTCTGTTCAGGAGAATTTTTAGCCACGACTATAAAATACGTAGGAGGAAGGACATAAAGGCCGTTACAGGCCTCCTAACTGGCCACTGTCCAGTCAAGTACCACCTCAAAAAGATGGGAATATGCAGGACAGATGACTGTCGACTCTGTGACTGTGAGCCAGAGACAGCGGAACACATACTCTGTAACTGTCCAGCGCTTGCATACAAAAGATTTAAGCACCTTGGCAAGGGCATTCTCAGTCCCTCCGAGGTTGCAAAAATCGATGACAACAGCCTGCTCCACTTCATCCGGGAGGAGGCTGTAAACCGTCTCCTCACTACCAATGTTGTAGTGTAGGAACAGGGGTACAATGTCACAATAGACCCACTTCGAGGTCTACGTGACCAAAGGCATAAGCCTATCAAAGCCCAGGAGGGCCCTTAACCATTTTACTCAGTGGCTATTATAACGATGGCATCACATGATAACCACGTATCTTGGTTTTTGGGCTTTTTTTTTAAAGAAAACTTCTTATCTCATCGTCCTGTGGTTCGAATTTTGGCGTAATTTTATTAACCTAAAGGTTTCAGGGGGCAGAACATTCATTTTCCGCCAAAATTCGAACCATGGGACGATGAGATAAGAAGTTTAAAAAAGCCCCCCTGGACCCCCCGGATCTTTTCTCTTCTATACTTTGTATAGAACGAGGTATTTGCTATGCAAAACATGAATAATGTTTTGTATCTCAGCTTCTTCGATATTTACAGCGGTTTTGGCAGTATATAATTTATGCATAAATTAAAGGCTTTCCAACGAATGGAGAACGATTTTTATCCGTTGAATACTACAGAAGTTTCATTTCCCTAGAAACGGCTCGGTTGTACGTGAAAATCATTAAAAATCTTCGTGACATAATTTCGTGACTTAAACTTCGTTACGCTTTTCAACTCTGGTAGGCCACCGCAAAAACATTATTCATGTTAAAAAAAACCAAAACCAAGGTACGAAGTTATCAAGTGATGCCATCGACAAATCCACGTTACCGGCCTTACATACAACTCTCACTTTGCGTTGTCATTAGGGGACTTCATATTGTTAGTTTCATTTCAGAGTTTTCATGCGAATTTCGTATTAATTCCGAGTTTCTTGTGGATCTACAGATGCCCAGGTCGCTGACTGAACCTTTAATATTCTCGATTCTGACGTTCAACATCCCTGGACTTATTGGTGGATTCCTCGGTTATATCAGGTTCACAATACCAGTCACCGCAGCTGCCGTCACTGCTACTGCTTACGGTTCGTTTATTGTTTCTTTCTACATAAATGAGAATTTTATGTTTAAAAAAAAGCACAAAATTCCAAAATTCTACTTTCTTTCTGTTTAGAGAACTTGCATCAGCAAAAGGTGTAGCTATGATGGTACAAGAATAAATAATAATAATAACATGGCAAATTGGAGGGAGTTATAACCCAACGATGTTCTCCCAAAACGATTAAGATGATTTTATTAGTAGGTAACTACATAATCGTATAATGTTTACGGGGGAGATTTCCATATCCGTATGGCGTTTTCTTTCTTAGGGCCCGTACAGAGTGGCGGATGAAAGAGCAACGAGCAAAACGTGGAAAACAAACAACGTTCTTCGGAAGCATACCTGATGAACGAGCAAAGATGCAGCGATGAGGAAATTGGCAAAACGAAACCAGTTTGATTTGTTTGCTCTCCTTCCCAAAAATAGATGTGAACCTTTTAATTATTGAGGTATTAAGAAGGAAGCTTTTTTGGGATCAAAAAAACCCTAAACACCACAATCGGTTTGTGTTGGATCGGATATGGGATGAAGTTGCAGCACTAGAATGATGAAATGCGCATGATTTAAATAGAATTTTTATTGATTGAGATCGCGCCAAAAACGTGAAAATTAGAACGTCAAAATTAGTTTACCCTTATTTTTTATCGATAGTGAAACTCAATCACGTTCATGAAAAACGCGCGATGACCTCAGAACCGCTGGAGCGTTTGATTGGTCAGTACATCAATGCTACCACCTCACCGACACAAAAAACGGTCACCTACAGTAGCCACCCTTCCTGGCCGAGGGTGGGTGTAGTCACAACCGCGCGCCATTTCACGTTCAGGTTTAAAATCAATCAGATTTTAATTGTAATTATCGATCTTAACAGCTTTTTTTGACATGGAAACTAGTGTTTACGTGCAGTAGCAACTCAAATAACATAACGAATCGGTTTTTTTTTCTTTTTTTCAATTTTCATTTCACATGCGCATACCCCATTTTCTATGGACACTACCTATGCGATTGATTGATAAAACGAATCCCCTCTCGTTTCCTCGGTGTGAGGAGATACCAAGTTTTGTTTAGTGACAAGTTGCTCCTTGGGTCCATTCTGAAACCGAGCGAACTCTTCCTAGACTCTTTGCTCCTCCACTCTGGCCATGACGACTCCTTGCCCCCTGCTCGCACTCTTTCCCCTTTCATGAAGAAAAATCGCCGCTTTGCTCTCTGCTTCGACTCTGTTCGCGTACTTACAGACTGGAGCTGCGCTAAAAGCAAGGAAAGGGAGCAAAGAAAACAAACGCAGGTAGGCATATGAAGGAGCGCAGAGTGAGGCAGCTCGAGCAAAGATAAGAGCGAAGAAAACAAGCCAGTTGGTTTTCGTCGCTCTTATCTTTGGTAAATTTGCTTAGAGATTGCGGTTAAAATGCAATTTGACCATCTCTTCAGCAATTTGTGCTGTACTTTATCCTGCAAGTAGTCGAATGTCGCAATATCCATCCAATAATATTCATAAAACTTGTCGGAATCTTCTCGAAGTTCATCGTACAAATGACTTAATTCCTCGTGTACATGCCGCAATTGATTAATTACGTGAATCCCTTCTACTTTTCGGCTCTGAAGTAAATACCACATTCTCAATGACGGGTTTTCCGCAAAGAAATAATAATCATCCATCGCCTAGAAGGATTTGAACTGCACAGACTCTCGTTCCACTCTGAATTGGCCAACTCTATGCTCTCTTCTCTCGCTCTTGTCACAGCTCCAGTCTGTAAGCACACTTATTCAGGCGGTCAAATCCCTGCTGCCAGCGGATTGGGATGCTCGAAGAGCTTCTGGTGGAATCAAGTGTGCGTAGCCTGAAGAACCTCCTGCACCTTTGGAACATCAATGTCTTTATGTACGTTGGCATTTCTGACGTATCATGTGGTAATAAGTCGCAGAGCACGATTTTAGAAGGTTTGAATACTTCGCACCTGAGAGTTGGATGAGCCACCCCATACCAGACACCCATTTTGCCATATGGGTCGTATCGAAATCACATACATAGATATATTATCATATATCTCACTCATTTAGTATCGAGTGAGAGTGGATTTTTTCATTATCTTCAATAATGTACCATTAGAATCGACCACGGAACCATTTTTACCCCCCCCCCCCCCCGCTCACAATTTGCTAGTTTACGTTTCAAGATGCCTAGATTCAGATAATCGAATAAAATAATTCAAGGTACTCAATAGGCTACTCAAGGTATACCTACTGATCAGCAGGGACAGTGAAAAGTGTCGGTTCGAGCTGTCCCAAAGTAAGCAGCATTGCTCGTGCTTTCACTGATCTCTTGGAACACCTCCCCTACTCCTGTGGGTAGGCAGGGCCTACTAATACTACGAACAAATTTTTTGTCATTCCCTTCTCGAAATAGTTGCTCGACGATCTGCGTATCTCACCCTCACTGAAGGCATAATGATCAAACCTCGATATTCGACCGCCCACCCCCAGGTTTGTAGGTTAGGTACTTAGAAAATTCGGTCATCATATCATGATGCATGGTGGTAATTTAATGTGACTGTTGGCGCAGTTCTGTGAAGGTGTGATCTGTAATGCTTGATGAACCCTGTTTGATTTGCAGGTTGTTTGATATCAGCGTATTTCGAAAGTATCTCCAGTGCTTCAATGATATCCGTTCCATTTGAACAAATTTGTTTGCTGTTTTGTGGGATCTACATGGCTTTGAGGTAAGAAGAATGTTTTGACTTCTGAATGCCTTTACGCTCTCCATTCAATTTTCTATAAATACTAGATAGATTTTATACACCTAGATGATCATTGTGAACATGTAAGCATAGGTATACAATTTGCCACTACGTGGAAAATGTATCTTCCATGTGTTCTTCGTGGGACATGGTTCTTGAATAATCACTCCTGATTACTTTGAATAGCTTTACTACAAATATAAGCTTCTCCAGTACAACAACTCCCCTTCCAACATGGCCTCCTCTCCCCACTACTTCACATCCCCACCGCTCTTGGGTCCATCGGATCAGGATCGTACATATACATTACAGGGTGAGGATTATATTACAGGGTTTTGTTCAAACAAATGGCCTTCCGACTGCACTTCAATGTTCCCCGTGCTGAATGCGTACCTCTGGGTCAAGTACTCGTATCCCTCTCCACTTTCCCTGTGGACCGTTTGGTGAGCAGTAGGCACCTCAATTAGGGCTCATTGGGTCTTATTTAATCGAGGACAGTATCAGTGGTATCTTCATCCCCACTAGGGGTGAGGAATATTTAACGTAACCGCTTCAAATAACCTAATACTGTCCAGTAACGTAATACCAGATAACCTATTACCAGAAAGCCCCTATTACTGGAATAACTGTTTTGAGAACTTGGGGCCTCTTTGTCGCCGGCCATTTGGGATTCCGCGATAATAGGTTGGCTGGGACTATTCCAGGTAATAGTTATTTGAGTAACAGCGACCGTCTGGTAATAGGTTATCGGCGATTCGAGAACCTATCCAGCGCTCAACTATGGTTTCCAGTCCGCGTTGGGCGCTGGAAAGTTTCCCGAATCGCCAGTAACCTATTACCAAAATAAGCTAATACCGAAACCTATTACCATACGGTCGCTGTTAATCGATAACCTATTACCAAGAAATAACAGCATTAGCCATGCCTAATCCCCACCATTAGATTTTTTTTTTTTTTTTTAGATTTTAAATTAGTTTGTAGAAGCTATAAAGGGCTTGTGCCCACTTTCAAATCCTGACCCTGTGATTATCGTTTGGTTTCCTTTTCAGTGACGTGCCTTTTCATTTTGCATGGGTCAAGTACATCTCAATATTTTACTACGGCCTGGAAGCAATTTCTATTCTCCAATGGACACAGATCACTGATATCCGTAAGTACAAAAATATAATTTGAAAATCCTTACCGCCTCCAATGCCGCCTAAACTGGAAGTTGGCCGAAAGTAAACTCCCACTCATCTGATAGTCAATGACAGTCCAATGCAATTGGGCATCTGAAAGTTTAAAACCACTGGAAGAAAAGCTGTTTGTCCAAATTCACGTGGACATTTGTTGATTCAGTAGGGACGGTTTTCATCATTCTCATTGTAATTTATTCCTGGACAACCATTAGGCTGGTAAAAGTGCTCCCAGGATATCGAAAGCTTTCCACACCTTCATATTCTCCTATATCAACGTTCTGGGCAACCTGCGCAGTCACGTTTGGGGAAATTACTTTCAGATATTTCGTTTTTCCTTCAATTATTCTAAACTCCATACGTTTCCTTCTTCGCAGATGGTTTGGAAAGCTTCCTGAAGTGCACTTTTGCTTTAGCCATACCACTGGCGTAGGCCAAGAGCTGCCGGCTCTTATTTACAATATTGCCTCCTCTGTCTGTCCCTTGCATAGTTGCATAATAGTAACACTAACTAAACATTAAAAAGCCACTTGAGAGTCCTAAACAGCTACAATTGGTAGTCGGAGCAGCAGTAGTTTGTCGCTTCCTTCATCTCAATATTCTGTAATTAAAGATTAATTACAATACCCTTCGACTTTATTTCAATCCAAGTTGTGCTTTGATTTGCAGCTTGTTCCTCTAAAGTGGGAGCCCCCTGTATTAAAACAGGCGAAGGCGTATTGGAGAACTACGGCTACGATAAGGCTCATTTGGCTCTCGACATGTTCGGCCTGGGGATTATGTACATCGTCTGCCACTCCCTCGGTTACCTCGCCTTCCGAAGTAGGAGCAAGCAACAGGCCGCCTACTGATATCATCTCCTTAACAACCGCTTAGTGTTTTCAAACTTTTCATAGCCCTGTGAGAACTGTTTGTCGCTGACTTTGTGACTCGAGTTTCCTGTCTTTTCACTCGGACAAACAGCGATTCATCACAATGATCCCGACAGATATGCCGTTTGAAGAATGGATTGTTATCTCTTTGGCGTCGAGATGATTATTTTTATTGTCCATCTATCATTTTGCAACCAACATGCCATCAATCACTATGGATTTTGTATTTGTAAATTATTGATGTTACGAGTTCATAATCACATAGGCAGGTTGTTCTTGAGTTGTGATTGTTGTCAGGTTGTCTAGTGATCCTCAATGATCAGCAGATTGCTATCACGATAGGTCCAGCCTTGTTTGTTGCACACTGATGCAGAAAACTATGTTAAAAATTTATTTATTTTTCAATAAACTAATCATTTTTATACATCGTATTATTTCCTCCTAATGAAATTTTTTTTTTTTTTTTCATCATTCCTTTTTTTTCGTCATTACTATTTGGTATATTAGAACTTTCTTTGCACTGTAACAGTGGATGCTTTGCTAAGTCACAGTGGATGCAAAGGAGCAATCACCTTCTTTATAGTACTAAGTAATAAGTTTTAATGTTCAATTAAGAACACGATTTTGGGGGTGCTGGGAGAATTGAAGTAGAGGGTAAATTGTGACACGACGAGGGGTTAGAGTCCATCTCTGAAGGGTGTGGGTCGCACTGTTTCTGGAAGAAGGGTTTTGTGTGGTGGGAGGTCATGTATAGCTTGGGCCTTTGGGTCGTCATCAGGGGAATGATTCAGTGGTTTGCTGTGCTGGGGGTCATGTTTAGCTGAGTGGTAATAAGGAGTTGTGGGGTTCCCGTCTCTTGGGTCGTTATCAGGGGAATGATTCAGTGATGTTCTGTGGTTTGCAAAGGTTCATATAACTGAGGTGGATGATTTCGGCGACATAGGAAATGCCCAGGTCATTATGCCAGGTACTGCATCACACATGCCATGGTGCTGACGTGATTAACTTGAGCACCCAGTTCTGAGTGACCTTTATCTTATATGTGTGTGGCGGCAGTTGACCCCCATATGCCGCAACCAGAGCCCTACTCGAATGAGTAACAAGTAAATTAGCCGTTTGCAAAAGAGAAGCGGACGATTTGTGGCCAAGGAGGTGTCTAAGGGAGGGCACTAGTGGTGTAGAGTTTGTGTGTGCAGACGTAATTTGAACTTAATTAATGCAGATTTGTTGGTGCCAATGTTCTTGGGTCCAGCTTGCAAACTTTTCCATGAAGTCTTGTTGGGGGATTCGCACATCTTCAGTTCCTCAAGCAACAAAAAGTACGGCTTCATCGTCTACAAACTTCGCTGTGACAACTGCTTCACAAATTAGACACTAGGAATATAAACAAAACTCTGCAAATTCTTGACACAACGGTTCATTATCTTCTTTGTACAGATCACCCTTCTGTCTAGATCACTAGGTCTAAATGTCTAGATCCTAAATGTTAGATTAATTATTATTATGAATTATCACCAATTATTAATAATTTTATCAAGTACCTAGTGAAAATTATTATAATTTATTGTTAGGTATTAATCATTCGTATTTATTATTAATAATAATTATTATTAATTATGATTAATTAATACGATATAATTCTGGGGTTTTTAATACTACGTCGGTAATAATTTTTCTATAAAAGAAGTACCTACCAACAAACATTCGAAATTACCTTCATTTCCGTAGCACGAAACGCACCTCAGAACAACCAACTCGACATCACTTGAACCATATGATGTTCCAAAGATCTTGTTAGTATGAAAATGGACCTGTATTTCAACAGTTTGATTCACGATCGGGTTGTGAGGCACAATCTTTGAGCCCTCATTGTGAACGAACGGCTGGTCGTACAAAGCTGCGGATGGTCTTAAAAAATTCTACGGAACAAACTCTATCGAAATATGAAATAAAAAACATACCGTTCTATATGAATTTTTCGAGATATGGAATTTTCAAAATTCGTTTTGAACCCCTTTCCCTTGACCTAGGGTTATGAAAAGTTTCGAGGACCATTGTGGGGTTGGTCGAAACCCATAAAAAAAATTTCGTAATTTTAACTCAACGCTAACTGGGCAAAGTGGCGCGGACGGCGTACGGCGGACGGACGGATTTTTTTTTATTCGATTTTCTGAATCTACGTATCTTGAAACGTAAACCAACAAATTTTGAGGGGGGGTTAAAAAAATTTTTTCTTTGGGCGATTCCAATGGTTCATTATCGAAGATAATAAACCAAAATGACAGCTTCTTGAATAAATTATTTTTATTACCAACAATTAAAATTTCAACCCTTCCACTGGGTTACCATTCAGTCAATAACAAGCTCTAATTCACACAACAACAAAACATACCGGTCTTTGTCCGCTCTGTTACCACTAAAATGAAGAAAAATGAAACAAACGCATTATGAGCATGATGATGTTAATAGACTTTGGTTTAAATGAGCGATCACAGACCTGGTATGATATGCACGGGTTAAAGTAACACATTAAATGTACACCTACTACAAAGACGTATTTGGCAAAGACAGTTTATACATTTTACATGACCTCGTATAAATTAGATTGTCTTGTTTGAGTTTTTCAAACGTGGGCAGTCTTGAAATTGAACAGGGGTTCACATTAGTGATAAGGACGCTATCAAACAATGTAGAGTTAACCATACTTGAATAGGTAGCGTTCAAAAGGCTTAACGAAGGATATCCAGAAAATAAGGGCGCATGGATTGTAACTATATTTTCTGGACATCCCTCTTAGTTCCTCCACACGTCCACACTTGTTTCTCCGATAAAAACTGATCAAATCATGTTTTCTTCATTTGTAGAATAATTTAATACACCTCAGACCGTCCGGATGTAAAACACAGAAAGGATTTGTTTGTTTGTCCAAATTTGACTCGACTAATCGCTCTAACTTATTTTTTGTAAATAGTGGACTTAATGCTTATTGAACGCCACCTCATGTATTATTCAATGAGGAAGATAAAAGAAAATACCCAATTACATAAGTAGTTCTAGGACACACAATTGGGGAAAAGAATAAGTTTCATTGCCAACGCGCTGGATTGGCGTGAGAGGAAAGGTTACAAATTGATATTTACAAATTTATAGAAACATACTAGATTTACCCGTTATTTGTTCTGATATCCTTGTGACACCGTTCCTTGGCGTCAATACTTCCTAAATGCTCCACGTAAAACCAGTTTGTCCATAAAGTCCATCTCAAGCCTTGAGCGATGAATTAATTGAATATTCCTAACAGGTAGTGTTTATTCCTAATAGAGTGTTATCCGGAGTCTCTATACCGGTGCCATAAGAAAGGGGAACCCCTGGCAACAGATGCAACGCAATCAGTTCAACTAACCCTCCCGTTCTGCTCTATAAGCGTGTGGGCCACGTGGAGTCTGCACGGTCAGGAGTTTAGGGGAGGGTCTTTGGGGCAGAATCTTCTGGACCTAGGTGATGGTTGCATGGTAGTGGTCTGAACTATCGATTGCTGTCTGCTAGATTTCCTACTCAGGCACGTTGATGATACCTAAGGACGTATTGGGAGCAGTGGAGGAACACGTGCTTCCTCACCTCCGCACGTTGGCAAGCAGACCAGATTGAAGCCGTACAGATTCGCCCCGCCAGGAAGTGCCCAGTGTAGCGGCTGATGTTGACGTGCCTCGTTCCCATCCTCTCTCAAACATTAGGCCAGCACTGTCGTGCTCTTTCTTGCCTTTAGGTAGCCTCCTCGAGCAGCTTGTCAAACATCCACGACCCTCCAGACGCTCACAAATACTTCAAGATGTTTTAGCGTAACTGTTTTCTAGCGTCTGCGTCTAAAGGTTCGTTCGGCTATGCGTTCAGAATTGACCACGCTCCCTTTGGGGCTTCGTTTAGTCACAAAACTCGTCCAGTACCAACAGTTTAGTCCGTTCAACAGCGGACAGCTGATACTGGACGTGTTCTATGACTAAACGAACGCCCCAATGGGAACGAGGTCAGTTCTGAACGCTTACCGAACGAACCTAAGAATTACGACGCCTAGGTTCACATCCCGACTGCCATCTGGACCAGTCTAAGCGCCTATCACGTCTGGCAGTATGGTGACCCACATCATAGGGCTTGAAGAAATAGGGGATCACAACCATGAGGCTGGGATAACAGAAAATATGTGTCTATCTATGTCATATATTACAAGATCACGTCAACTAGGATGTTGTCCGACTCCTAGACACAGACAATCTACTCCGAAGATTGAAACGTACCAAACCGCATGAGCTTGCTGATAAGCATATATTGATAACTAATGTAAAGACGTCTGAACAATATTAAACTACGTGATGTACGTTAGTTTTAACATTTAATTTAAAATTCAAAATACGAATATTGCTTATAACTGTACGAGTCTTGTACTCGTATATACTTGGCGCAATAAAAATATATATATTTTTTAATGTTATAATATAACATTTTTTTGTTAAAAATATTTTTTAATTTTTATACAATATTTAAATATATTTAATATATTTTTATAATTATACATTATAATATACAACATTTTATGGTAGAATTGCTAATCATCTGCTGCTTATCAGCAACCCAAGCATAAAGAAGCTCGACCTATTGCATGGTCTCTTTTTGTCATTCGTCTACATTGTACTAGACTCTAGTACATACTATTCTAGTTTGTATCACGAATTTCGTGAACTGCTAACAAACCATTTGTGATATTTTCGATCCAAATGCCACTCGAATTTTATTTTGCTTCGAAGATGTTTTATAAATGTTATGTTGGTTTATGGCCTTTTGGTTTATGGGTTATGACAATTGTCAGTAATGCATTTTGTTCCTCTTGATCCCGTTTGGTTCTGCAGTAAAAAATAAATTGAAATTAAAAAAAAAAAACATACCAATCTTTCACGATTTATTCCACTTCCCCACCCCTTCTCCTCATAATTACCATCTAATAACATCTAATTTGGGCTCCAGTAGCCTTACTTCAATTATACAAACAGAGATAATGTGAAATAAGCTAAAGTTCTGAAATAAAATGTGTGATGCGCCTGAGAGGCGTAACGCTAGTAACGACCATATCGCCGCTTAAGTACGATCATTACACAACTCACTTTTTGGCCATATTGGGTTATACATCGTTCTTGATTCAAATTTTCGCGCTGAATCGATTGGTGTGGTTAGTTTGGCGAAAAAACGCATAGTTACGCTGACATCGCCAGTTTTGCCATCATGACACAACTCAAACCTCAAGGAATCATAACACAACTCAGCAGTTAGAATGGCGGATCCATGTATTGTCGAGGACGAGGTAAGTTTCTTTAGTTTTTCATAACTATAGTTTGTAGTTTACATGCTTTTTTTGTTTGGCATCAATATTCACTTATTAAGAGAGACGGCAACAAGAATTTTTGAGGATTGCTTCAGAAATGCAGTCAAAGCAACAATGAGAAAATTGCCTTGGGTTTTATGTTGAATTATGTCATGATTCACTCAACTCCATTTCAGTTAGGTCATGATTTTCGAACTAGTTTGGGCTCTAAATTACT
Source organism: Stenodema calcarata (assembly GCA_963920205.1). NCBI lineage: Eukaryota > Metazoa > Arthropoda > Insecta > Hemiptera > Miridae > Stenodema > Stenodema calcarata. The sequence continues at coordinate 2,031,298 of OY986050.1, read as the reverse complement.
GTACTTTTCAAGTTTCTGATTGATTTCAATTATTATGAATTTTTAGAACCAACATACATAAACAGCACCAACATAAACCTAAGCAGAGAAGTAAAAAAGCTAAGAAGCAGAGAGAGGTGTCCTACATTTATCACCTTAGAGTCAAAGATGATCTACTTCCAGTTTGCCGTAAAATGTTCTTAAACACATTAGGGCTAACAAATGAAACAATCCGCCATTGGCTCAAGGCATTTTTTTGTGAAATAGGATCTTCAGTGCCTCAAGCAGACCCAGAACTGATGGAAGACGATGGAGTAGGCGAGCCCCGCCCTTCAGCAGAAGATGATGTCAGCTTCATTGCACTTCCTACCCCTTCACCAATGAGGGCTCGGAAAAAATGTCTCGAGAATTTTTTGAACACTGCCCCCAAACTGCCGTCCCATTACTGTCGGCAATCCACTTCAAAGTTATATCTGCAGACTGACGTTACTTCAATGACAAATTTCTTCAAACTTTACGTTTCTAAATGTGCTGAGGACATATTTGAGCCACTGAGTCGATGGACATTCGATAGGGAATGCCAGAGGAAGAAAATTGATATTTATGTCCCAAAGAAAGATTTATGTGACTTGTGCTTCAAACACCAAAAAAATAATGTAGATGATGAACAGTATCTTGCCCACATTGAACTTAAAAACAGTGCACGCAATGAGAAGAATAAAGACAAATGGATTCTAGAGCCACTCAGCTGATCTGGGATCGGTCAGTTGTGTTCAGAAGTCCCTCAAGGGCCCACATACCAAATCTCAGAATCGTGGGATCATTAGGGAAAAAATTTCGTAATTTTAACTCAACGCTAACTGGGCAAAGTGGCGCGGACGGCGTACGGCGGACGGACGGATTTTGGTTTATTATCTTCGATAATGAACCATTGGAATCGCCCAAAGAAACTGATCTGGGATCGGCCAGTTGTGTTCAGAAGTCCCTCAAGGGGCCACATACCAAATCTCAGAATCGTGGGATCATTAGGGAAAACCGAAAAACGCTTGCATACAAGTCTGCAACGCATTAGGACATTTCATATCTTTCCCCTCCCTCCTTCTTCCCTTCCATCTTCTAGCAATCTTTTACCCTCCTAAGGAGGCTACCAGCCAAATTTCAGCTTCCTACGGTTGATAGGAAAGAAGTTAGCTTCAGGAGCCACTCAGCTGATCAAAACCCTGTGCACCTTATTGTTCACGTCCTAAGGAGGCTACCAGCCAAATCATAATAATCATATAGCCAAATTTCAGCTATAATCATATAGGTACCTACCTACCTCACTTCTACGAATCATAATAATCATTGAGCATATTTCGTTACGTAACGTGACATAACGAAAATTTGGTTGTGTGCCATAGCAAAGACATGAAATGTCAAAAGTTAGCTGAGGAGAAAAAGTTGTGGGTTTTGGAATGTGATGTCATGGCTGTGAAGTTACTGCCTTTCATGCAAGCAAGTGCTTCCTACTACAAAATGAAATTAGCCATCCATAATTATACGATTTATAATCTAGGAAACCATGATGCGATTTGTTTGTGGTTTACAGAAAACGAAGGAGACCTTAGTGCGTCTTCATTTGCTTCTCTTCTGGCTCAAGAAATAGAACGACTCATTGATGAAGAGAAGAGAGATGTTGTCGTCATCAGTGACGGGTGTACAAACCAAAATAGAAATTGCTTCATGTCCAATGCTCTTTTGTCTGTTGCTATGAGCAAAGGTGTGTTTATCTATCAAAAATACCTCGAAAAGGGACATACCCAAATGGAGGGAGCTCCGTCCACAGCGTGATCGAAGGAGCCATGAAGAAGGGCGAATTCTTCCTACCCCATGAACTTATCTCGTTAACTAAACAGGCAAGAACAGTTCCTATGCCATACCGGTCCCGCCTGGTATACCACAATGAGTTCAAAGATTTTTCTAAACCCATGCGATATAATTCAATCAGACCAGGAAACAAACCTCAAGATCCTTGTGTTACTGACATTAGGGTGCTGCAATATGATCCATCTGGCGTTATTCGCTACAAACTGAAGTTCATCGATGAGTTTAAGGAGCTCATTCGTCGTCCGAAAAACGTTGTTTACTCTGCAGGCTTCCCCCCGCTCCACAGAAAACCGCTACCGATTCCGAAAGATAAGTGGGATGACTTACAGACCTTGAAACCATGGATGCCACGAGAGAGCTATGTCCTTGATTATTACGATAAGTTACCGCATGCTTCAGAGAGTATTAGAAAAGCTAAGAGAAACACAAAGCAAGCACAAATGACTGAAGAGTGAGAATGCAAACGCTGAAGATGAGAAACCGACGAGACTCCTATCTAGTTTTACTAATTTTTTTTTTTTTAGTTAATGGTTTTCAAAAGTAACTTTTTACGCTTTCTACCTTAGAGAAGTTTAAATATTTTAAATTTTAGTATAATTTTCAAAAGCTTTCTGTAAGAAAATATGTGATAATATTTTTAAAGATTGTAATAATGTGCGATATTAATATTATAGTTCGACTTCTCAGGTTCGTATTAACCTGATAATAAACACTTATTGATGTTTTCTCGTTCAAATTTTGATAATAAATTGTTTTCAAACGTTTTATTAAGTATTTTTTTCATACAATCCTCATTCATCCAACTAAGTAGGCACCTACTAGTACTTAGTTGACCGTGACAGCTCGAATGATCATGATATAACTCAAAGAAAACTCACAGTATCATAACACAACTCCTCACTCTCCTGAAAAGTTACCAAAATTGAGTTGTGTCATGATCGCACTTAAGCGACGATATACTGGTTTTTGGGTCAACGCGGGAGGAGCATGACCAAAATCTGCGTGCTGTTTTAAATAGGTTCAAACTGCACAATATTATTCTGAACAGAGAGATGTGTTCCTTCCGTTCCACTTCGACTGTTTTCCTGGGACACTTGATATCCTCAGACGGCATTTCGCCTGACCCTAAGAAAACAGAGGCGGTTGGGAGCATGACTCCTCCGAGGGACGTGAAGGAACTACGTCGGTTTCTTGGAATGTTCAACTATTCAACAAAATTTGTCAAAAACGCTGCAGATCTGGTTAATACGAACCTGAGAAGTCGAACTATAATATTAATATCACTATAATAATAAAACTTGGATCATGGACCAGGGAGTACCTGGGCGCACCTCCAACCCATTTTCGACCATCTAAAAACAAAAGAAAATTCTGAAATGAAGAAAATTCACATCCTCTCCGACGGACCATCCAGCCAATACCGCAATAAAACAATTTTCTATCTTTTCCAACATAGGCTCAAAATGGTTTTCCCCTCATTAATTCTTGCTACCTCCAATTACCATGAGGCTGGTCATGGTAAAGGCGCTCCTGATGGAGTGGGAGCCACTATAAAACGCACTGCCGATAGACTGGTGGCACAGGGACAGGATATAACAAGTGTTGATTCGTGCATTGACAGAAAGACTCAATTCAGTCCAGCTTTCCTTGGTCGACCCTTCCGCAATTCTGGAAATGAATAAATCCATTCCTCACGACATCTTGCCTTTCAAAGGGACAATGAGCGTCCACCAAGTCGTCTGGAGTCGATTGAGATCTGAGCTCCACATGAACAAACTGAGTTGCTCTTCGTGCATGATTGACTGCAGAAATCATAAGATGGGAACTCATACCTCCATTCTGGGCCAAGAATCTGAAGGTGAATGGGAAGATGACGAAGATGAGCTTCTCGACAATGATTTCAAGGTAGGTGTGGCAGGCCAAGGGACTTGGTCTGGCCTGGGCGAAACTCTACGATTCCCGACCGTAGTACCAGAGGGACGGGTAGATGGCAGCATCATCCACAGTCGGTTCCAGACGAGGCGGGAAACGAGACCCCGAGGAAAAAATCCGAGAAAAAATTGAGTCCCACGAAAAGTGCTGACGGGGGAGCCGAGGCCGAGCCCGAAAAACTAGGACAGGGGGTGACGACACCTCTGGTGCGATTGTTCCAAATAAGGACCAGAGGTGTCAGCGGAAAAACCCCCCGGCGGACGCTGGCCAAAGAAAACTCGACGACTTGGATTCGGAAGGTACTAAGGAGGCAGACGATCGGAGGTGCTTGTCGGTTTTGATCTTTCACTTGGATTCGGAAGGTACTAAGGAGGCAGACGGTCGGAGGTGCTTGTCGGTTTTGATCATTCACTTGGATTCGGAACGGACTAGGAGGCGGACGGTCGGAAGTGCTTGGCGTTTGATCATTGAATTGGATTCGGAGGCGGTAAGGTCGCTCGGGCGAATCGCGAGAAGGTATCGGTGAATTCGGAAATAATCGGGAGTGCAACCGGACGGTAGGAACTTGGACCCATCTACTGTAAGTAGAGATTTGGATAATATTCATAAGGGCTGCTTCCGTTTGTCGCACCTCTCCCTAGAGAGAAAGACCCTTGTAGTGGAGTAAGTTAAGTTGTAGTGGATTAGAGAAAAGACTCTTGTAGTGATTAAGCGAAGTTAAGCACTTGTAGTGGATTACGTTAAGTAGTATTAGAGGAAAGGACTCGCCGTAGTTCATAAGTGTAGTTAAGTTTGGAGGAAGAATTCGTTGTAGCTAATAAGTTTATTCCAGCTTAGAGGAAGGCCTCGATATTAGAGATTAAGTAGATATTAAGTACCATTAGTCGTTGAAATTGGTGGAAATAAATCCTAAGGTAATTGTACGGCTCTGGCTTATCCATTATCCTTCCCCTTTCCCAGCGGAGAATAGCGGACTATCACAGTAGGCATCCAAGCAACTTCAGGTATCTCGCAACTATCTCATGAGTTGTTCCAATCTCGTTTAATTTTAATTTCTGATCACATTAATGATGAATTCTTGTTGAAATTACTTTTTTCTAGACACTCGAAGAAGTGAACTCCGATGGAAACGATCTGGCTGTAGCACTGCCCCAGGAGCAGTCAAATCCTGCTGTTGTCCAAGGGCGTGGCTTAGCTGCAGTATTGGAAATGGACAAAGACCCTGAAGAAGATCCTTGCGAACAGGACTACACCATCTCAGGAAAAATACATGACCCAAACTTGGTTGACCCAGGCGTTCTGATAAGAACTGATGATCATCTTCCGACTGTGATAGCGAGCTTCTGTACTGAGGGATTGTGTTACCGCTGTGGAGGAGCTATAAGTTCAAAATACGAGTCTGCAACACATTGGGACATTTTATGTCTTTAAAGAAGTGATTCAAGAACCTTCGAACAATGCTACATCACCTACCCCAGTAGCGTAGTTGTTATACTTAATTGTAGGGTTCATCATAAATTATGAAGCTTGCATTCGTATAGACAATATAAATTATTGAGAATGATCACCTGTGTGTAAACAATTATGTAAACAATCACGCTCATACCGCAGCTTGTCGGCCACGCACTCCGCAGTGGTTAACACAATATGGTTAGGTAAATCGAGAGCTATCCAACGAGTGGTGAACGATTTTTGTACGATGATAACTGGCGAAGATAAAGTTCCGTAGCAACGAATCGGTTGTAAGCGAAAATCATCAGAAATTTTCGTCAACAGTTTTCGTCAACAATTTTCGTGACGATTTTTTGTTTGTGTGCCATAGCAAAGACATAAAATGCCAAAAGAAGTGGCGTGAAATGTGACTTGTGCTTAACAGTCACCTATCATTACGAATGTGTTCAAAAACATCTTGCCATTCCAGAGTTAGACATAATTACTTGTGATTCGTGCAGCCAAGCCGTTTTCTAGCGAAGGCCAGGAGAATGAGGAGAAAGCGACAAGAGTGTTTAATGAGATAACTACTTGAATGTGAAGGTGCTTGGGCACTGTGATTTTGAAAAATATTATCTTTCAACATTTATTCTCAAAGAATTTCTTAGAAAGAGAAAAACTGATTCCTGATTTCTAAATAGTCATAGAAACTAAATAATATGTACACTTGAGTTTCTATTGTATTAGGTTGATTTTTTTTTTGTTGCTGTAAACTTGTTTTTAGTCCACAATTGCAACTAATGTGCTAACTGTGATCTTGACATTTCTTTCCAAAGAAGGTAGCTTTGAAAATGAAAGACTGATTCCTGAAATTATTTCTTAGTATACATCTGATTTTTTATTAGGTTTGTGCGAGGTGAAGGCATATTCTTTTGGTTACTATTTAACGTTTTTTTAGTCTACAACTTACCACTATTGAGCTATTTTATCCAAGAGCATTCCAACAATCCTATTTCAAGGGATCTACATACTTACTTGTGAGATTAAAGCTAATTAGTTCTAAAATGTATGATGTATTGTTCTCAAAAGCTGAATTATATATTTTTGTTGACATTATTTTCTGTAGTAGTTTTTTTTTTAATCCTAAATTGAACGTGCTTAATGTAAAACACGGCATCCCTTTTTTACGTATTTGCTCGCCATGGGTTTTTGGGGGTGAGGCTTGCAAGATGATAAAAAACGAGTAAGTCCCAGTTAAAGCCTGTGTCCGAAATATCATTTTTTTTTAAATTGTTTTTAGGGTATAATAAAGGTATGGGCATTAATAGTTACCGCCCATGAAGTCATTCGTGCACCTATACCTCATTCGTTCATCACCCATAACGTCATTCGTGCACCTTTGCGTCATTCGTTCATTTTATTGATTTCTTTTTTAATAGATATTATTATTATGAAGGCATATTAAGTGCTGCTGCAGGTCACATTAGGTTGAGTTTCCATAAAGGAACACACAGATATACATATTTCACCAAAAAATAAAAATTTTAAATGTTGATGAAAGACCTGTTCGATTGTACGATTCGTTGAGAATGGCCCACATAAAAATATAAATGAGGATGTTGACTGAAAAGTACTGTTTTTCTCTCTCCCCTGGACAGTAACTCTCTCCCCTGGAACCATGTTTTACTAAAACACGAATATCTGATAAAGTAATTATAACTGTGCGTGCCCACTTTGCTCACCTCATAAGGAAGGCAATGTTAAGACAATAAGAGAGAAAAAATAGGAAAAATCGGTCAAAAAACATCGTTGGGTCGGTCAGGTCAAATTTGACGTTTTTCGTGGAATCACCCGTGTACCCCCTTCCACGCCCTGATGACATCGTCCATAGATTTACGGGGTGTACTGTTTTAGATTGGATCTGACAAACGCCTATTTACAATTGGCAGTGGATCGTGATAGCCAACCTCTTCTTACCGTTAATACCACTTTTGGTCTCTACCAGTTTACCCGTTTAGTATTTGGACTAGTTTCAGCTCCACCCGATTTTCACAATTTCATGGATAAAATTCTGGGTCAATTGCCTGGGGTCGCAGTCTTTCTTGACGACATTTTGATTGAAGGAACGGGTCACAAGCAATGCGATACTAGGATGCGACAAGTCCTTGCCACCCTCAATCAGTGCAACGTAAAAATTAACATTGAAAAATGCGAATTTTTTGTAGTCACTAGAATTCTTAGCTTCGATCATTTCAGCTCAAGGTCGATTTCCCAGTCCCTCCAAGGTGAAAGCTTTGTACGATATGCCTGCCCCCACAAACCTCTCTCAATTGAGAGCCTTCTTGGGCCTCTTTACATTTTTCCATAATTCTGTGTCATGTCCCTCTGTCACACTGGCACCGTTGCATTCGTTACTCAGAAAAGACGTTACCTGTCAATGGACACCAGTTCATCAGTCCGCTTTTCAAACTGCAAAGCTCTTGCTTTCCGAAAAAACATGCTTGGTTCTATTTGACCCTGGAAAGCCAATTGTCTTATCTGTAGATTCTAGTGCAGCGGGGGTAGGCGCCGTCCTTTGTCATAAAGAAAATAATGCATTGTTACCAATTGCGTTTGAATCCGCCTCCTTGAATTCAGCTCAAAAAACTATTCCCAACTGCATAAAGAAGCGTAGGTATGCAGTGATATTTGGCCTCACCAAATTCCATAAATTTTTATATGGAAGACCGTTCATCTCAATCAACTCCTCTTCACGCCCCCATATAGCCCTAGGTCCAATGGACAGGCCGAACGTTTCGTATATATTCTCAAAACAGTTTTACATAAACTCTCCGTTGATTCTCATACCTGGACCCCACAGCAGGCCCTTCGCGAGACATTAGCCTCCTACAGGGCCACACCCTCCACTGTTACAGGCAAAGCCCATATGTTGATGCTTTTAAAATTCCTGCCAGACTCCGATTTCACAGCTCTCTCGTCATTTTAGTCGACCCCCCCCCCCCCAAAACCAAACATGGCTAATTCCCCCCTGCCTTTAGGACCGGTTTGGGTATTGTTGCACCCCCACCAGCGTCCTGCTCAGTGGAAAAAAGGTAGTATTATTGAGACCTTGTCCCCCTCCACGTACAAAGTTGTTATCCAGGACAGCAGTAGCCACCACATTGTACATAGGGCTCAACTGAAAAACCGGCAGGAACCAGTGATTTTGCCTAATATGAAATTTATATTATATTTAATATAAACCCCAATATCACCAGATCGACCACTAACATCAGCAAATCAAAACGGAATCAAGGGTTTCCAACCCTCACCCCATCTTGTACACGCTCCGGGGCAACTTATCAACCAATTGACTGACATTCCCAATCGTTTAATTAGTCCCATTCTCCTTTGTACCAATGTAATTAGTTATGTACTCTGTAAATATCTCTTTTATACCCATAATATGGGTATAAAAGAGATAGTTACTATAGTAGATATATTATAGTTATAGATATAATATATTAGGGTAGACCGGGGCAATCCCGGCACCATACTCTGTGATCATAGTTTGGGAGTGTAGCGCTCCTGCCAAGTGCTGCTAGGTCGCGGCCTGTATCAGAACTAACGCTCAGTGAGTGGTTGGTCGTTGCGTGCAGTGGTGATTTGGTGACAAATTTTAAAGTAAAACGTTGATTTTTGATGTAAGAATCAACTACTAAAGAAACTGAGGTAAGTCATACACAACTTGAATCTCCGAAATACGACCTAGATAACTAGAAAGTACATATTTAAAGCAACAATTTAGTATAGTTGTGCTGAAAGATTCGAAGGCGTAGTGGTCTGTAGGGTTAGGAATCCACCATCTTGTCCCACCGGGGTAATGTCGACACACCACCAAGGGGCAATATCGACAGGTGTTGGTATTGCCCCACTTATTTTATATGGGTTTGGTGGTGTCTAAGTATTTCATTTTATTATCTTTCAGATGGTGAGATCGAGAAAACGGACTACAGAGAGGGGTAAATCGGACGAAGAAACCCTAAAAAAGGCATTTGAGTTTGTTCAATCTGGTCATTCAGTTGAGAGTGTTGCAGCAGAGTTGGGCATACCAAGAATAACACTACACGACCGACTAAAATCAAATTCCACTGTCAAACCAAAGCTAGGGAGAAAATCGTGCTTCACTCCTGATCAAGAAGCTTTGCTAGCTGACCATATTAAAAAGCTGTCAAACCAGTTTTATGGCATAACATTAACTGATTTGAGACGCCTAGCCTATGACCTCGTAGAAAAATTAAATATTACAAATAATTTTAATAAATATACTAAAATTGCTGGAGAAGACTGGGTTGCCGGCTTTCGAAAAAGAAATCCGACTTTGAGTTTGAGACAGCCCTCAGCAACAAGTATCAACAGAGTTCTTGCTTTTAATAAATCTGAAGTTGATTTGTTTTTGCAAACCAAGCTGAAGTATACAAGAAACACCCATTTCAGGCAACCAGAGTATTTAATATGGATGAAACTGGCATATCAACGGTCCAGAAACCTGGAAAGATATTGGCCCCAAAGGGTCAGCAGCAGGTGGGCTCTGTTACAAGCTGGAAACGAGTAAGAAACATTACTGTCGTCCGTGCTCTGAGTGCCTCTGGGGTGTATATACCACCCATGTTCATCTATCCCCGAAAACGTATGTGTCCTCAGCTTGAAAGAGGAGGGCCAGCAGGAGCCATCTATAAAAGTTATGTGTAATTGAAATTGTCAACCCATTAAAAAAATAGCTGAGACTGTAAGAAACCCCGGCGAGCGCCCTGCGGACCCTCGCCGCTTAGAAAGATTGTACGGGCAGTCTCGAGCTGCCCTTCTTCGAGTGTATTTCTCTGTCGCACGTTATAAATTTGTGATTTAACTCAAATAAACTTTTTTTAAAAACTAAAAAGTGGAAACGAGTTATTTAACTGGCGCAGTCAGTAGGACCACGGAAACAATTTGTGATATCAAAACTCCAAATTGTTTTGTGTTTTAACACTTGACCGCGGAAGCCTACGTTCGCGTGCGACCCTCAGAGACTTCAGTGACCTACGGAGACCGTTCTCTATCGAAAGCTACCTGTGGAGACCACCAATTTGGAGACCGTCAAAACTTAAGGAGCTGGAAGAGAACCACCGAAGTACACCGAAATCAAGTTGAAAAGGACACCGTTCATCATCCACCTTTGAAGAACCACCTTTTCAACGCGATATACACTCTGGAGTTTTACCAGGAGACCGTCTTAGAACCACCTGTGAAACTCCTGTGAACTGATTCGGACACCGTAGCCCGCACACCTCGCGAGGAGACCCCCGAAACATTCGCATCCAAGACGGACGACCATCCGGAGAAGCCGTCGAAGGAAGAAGAAGGCAACAGCCGGGCTCGACAGCGCTATACCACTGAACTACCCTCTTTTCGGCGACCCGCCCGGAAACCATCAGATGTGGACAGCGCTGGTCTTAGTTCTGTAAGTCATCAAATTTGCACACTTGATAATATTATTGATTTGTCTGAAATTTTTAAAAATAATTCAACAATGTCAGTACAGGAACTGAAATCATGCTACTTGGACATGGTCCCTGTCTTCAATGGGGAACCCGAATTATTGGCAAATTTTATAGAAGTGTGTGACGAATTAATTAATCATTTCTATGATAGAGCGAATGTTAATAACTTTCAAAACAGATATTTGATAAGATCAATACTCGCAAAAGTTAGAGGGAAAGCCGCAGAACTTATAGTTAGCGCAAATTGTACCACATGGGACAATATCAAAATTGCATTAACTTCAGGATATGCAGACAAGAGAGATATTTACACATTGACAATAGAGCTCACCGAACTAAAACAAAATAATGAATCTGCTTTCATGTACTTAGAGAAAATAAGAAAATACCTTAACTTAACGGTGATGTATCTAAAAAATAATGCAGTCGCAAATTCTGAACATCAAATTTATTTATTTCAGCAATTAGCGCTAAGGGTATTTTTAAGGGGACTAAAGGAGCCTCTAGGAAGCCTCTTGCAATCAAGAAAACCTTCCGATTTAGATTCAGCTCATGGTTTGTTAACAAATGATTTCCAGTTCTACTCTTACCGGCAAAACTTTATCAAACCAGATAATAAAGCTGTCCCTCACACCAACAACTTTAAGCCTCCTCAAGGCCAAAACCTTACCCATCGTCCACCTTATCAGCATCCCCAGCGTAATAATGCACCTGGACAGATGTCGAATCATCAGAAATTCCCCCAGACAAAACAGCCGTTCGCACCGCGAACTCAGCCCTATAGTAATCGCCCACCTTTCCCGCAAACGCCGATGAGCGGAGTACAGACGATAACAACGCCTGTTCCTCAGTTCCATAATCGTAATATAGAAGGTGAGGAGATTACAGACGATAAAGTTGAAAGTCACTCGACAACAGAGCCGAACGAAAACATACAAACCATGAGTGAAGAAAATCCTTTTTTAGAAATGGACTATCCCGATTACCCCAATTTAACTTGATGAATTTGGGAAATAACAAGAATGAATTACCTTACATTATTTTACCTAACCTAGAATTAAGAATTTTAATTGATACCGCTAGTACTAAGTCATTTATTAATCCAGCTATAGCTCATAAGTATTTTCATAAAAAATTGTCTAAAGATCCCTTTCAAGTGACTACTGCACATGGAACTACAATTGGTGAATTAAGTACTTTGGTCCCATGCGGAGAATTGTTCGGAAAAAGAAACCTCAACCTGAAATTTTTCGTATTTCAATTCCACGACAAATTTGATTTGCTATTAGGTTTGGATGGTTTAAAACAACTAAACGCCAAGATTGACTTGCTAAGAAACACACTCAGCACAGCTACCAAAAATGTCCCAGTACACTTTCATCAATTACACACGAACACTAGCTACACGATTGAAGCTCGAACCATGAAAAGGGTCAAACTAAGAATAAACAATATCAAGGACGGAGAAGGAGTGATCCCCTACATAAAAATTAAAAGAATTGAAATACCCCAGTGCATCGTAAAAATCCAAAATCATGAAGCCCACTGTGTGATGGTTAACCCAAGTGATCAGAATATAGAAGTCAAAACAATAGGAAAATTCAACATTGAAGAAATTGAACCTCAACAAAGTAACTTCAATAATTATAACACTTTCCCTTACGAAAAATTCAAACCGGACCTGACCAAACTTAGGCTAGACCATTTAAATTCAGAAGAAAAAAAGGAGATCGTAAAGCTAATAAAAGAATATTCGGACATTTTTCATTCAGACAAAACAACTTTGACATTCACAAATCAAGTGAAACACAGAATAAGAACGACTGACGAGACGCCTATTTACACAAAACCCTACCGATACCCACAAATATACAAACAGGAAGTACAAAAACAAATAACAGACATGTGGCAACAGAACATAATAGAACCCTCAAATTCACCTTGGAACTCGCCAATCATAGTGGTTCCAAAGAAAATTGATGCGTCTGGAAAACAAAAATTTAGAATTTGCATAGACTACAGAAAACTAAACGAAAAAACAATCGCGGACAAATACCCTCTTCCGAACATTACAGACATACTAGACAAATTAGGTAAATGTCAGTACTTCACTACTATTGATCTAGCATCAGGGTTTCACCAAGTAGAGATGAGTCCCGAGAGCATAGAAAAAACTGCCTTTTCTACCGAACAGGGGCACTGGCAATTCTTGAGAATGCCGTTCGGACTCTCCGGATCACCACCGACCTTCCAACGAGTTATGGATTCAATTCTGAGAGGAATCCAAAACGAAACCTGCCTAGTGTACATGGATGACATAATCTGCTTTAGCTCTAGTTTACAGGAACACATTACAAGACTAAAAGAAATTTTTAACAGACTGAGACAATCAAACATGAAAATTCAACTGGACAAGACAGAATTTTTGAGAAAGGAAGTAGGATTCTTGGGGCACGTGATAACTCCCGAAGGTGTGAAACCAAACCCAGATAAGATAAAAGCAATTGTAAACTATCCCATTCCCAAAACAACAAAGGAAATTAAAGGATACTTAGGGTTATTGGGCTACTACAGGAGGTTCATCAAGGATTTTGCTGCGATCACAAAACCGTTAACCAAAAGATTGAAAAAGGGAGCAGTAATTAAAACAAGTGACCCAGATTACCTCAATTCGTTCGAAATTTCCAAACAACTGCTAATCAATGAACCTATTCTACAATACCCGGATTTTGAAAAAACATTTCATTTAACCACAGACGCAAGTAACTTCGCAGTAGGAGCAATATTGTCCCAAGTACACAAAGGAGGAGACCTCGCCGTTGCGTATGCTAGTCGAACCCTAAATGAAACGGAAACCAGATTGTCAACCATAGAAAAAGAGCTACTGGCCATTGTATGGGCAGTCAAATATTTCCGACCGTACCTATACGGTAGGAAATTCAAAATCTTTTCAGACCACAAGCCACTGCAATGGCTCTTCTCTATAAAAGAACCCAATTCCAAACTGTTCAGGTGGCGATTAAAGTTAGAGGAATACAATTATGAAATATGTTACAAAAAGGGAACTAGTAACACGAACGCCGATGCTTTGTCACGAATCCAGCTGAACGTAACGGAAATTGAAGAAGTAGACGAAATAATAGAAAATTTGGTTAACCGACTATCTAGATCAGGAAACGCATCATCTCAAGACGAACAGACAGAACAATTCTTGCGAGACCTAGTGACAGATGGAAATCCTCCAGACAGACATGCAGAAACAGACAGTCAGTCCCTTTTAGTCAATTTAGACGAGGAAGAAACAGACGGTCAGACAGTTCATTCAAACATTGAAAGCAATACCACTATAGAAATACCGATAAACGAAGGACCAATCAATCACTCCAATAATCAAATAATCATCAGCATAGTTAAATTCAATCCCAAAAAACCAAAGATAATAAAATTATTCAATTGTAAAACCAGGATACTAGTGGAATTTTCAGAAACCCATCTAGAAGAAGAAATTGTCAAATTCGTCAAAGAATTTGTGGTACCGAACATAAAATACGGATTATATTTTGAAAAAGACGTTTATGAAAAATTCACGAGAATAATGGTACAACATTTTAAAACTTCGGAGATTAAATTCACAAAATTCAATGAAAAATTAATCGATGTAATTAACGAAAATGAAATAGAAGAAATAGTGCTTTCATATCATTTAGGAAAACAAAATCATAGAGGTATTGAAGAAACCTACCAAAAAGTTAAAAGACTCTATTTTTGGCCCAATCTAAAGAAGTCCATTCAAGAAATTGTAAACAAGTGCGAGATCTGCCAAACCTGCAAATATGATAGAAATCCTTTAAAAATAAAGTATAACATTACCCCAACAGCATCAAAACCGTTCGAAATAATCCATATAGATAAATTCACATTGGAAAAAACTAAATTCTTAACCGTAATAGATACATTCTCAAAATATGCCCAAGCATACCCTGTAACATCATCTGAAAGTATAGAAGTGGTTAACAGTCTGTTAAAATATTTCGCACATCATGGGCTGCCCCACCAGATAATCTCTGATAACGGAGCAGATTTAAATAGCTCATTAGTAAAAGAGTTGTTAGCTCTCCATAAAATTAAACTTCACTTCATCAGTTCCCAACATCCAGACTCTAATGGACCTATAGAAAGATTCCACTCGACTCTGATAGAGCACATAAGAATCATGAACAACAGACAAGAATTTCAGAAAGACTCTATAATAAACAAGGTAAATTATGCACTAATAGCGTATAACAACAGCATACATTCTGTAACAAAACTAACACCATTCGAAATAATAAATGGACATATTGACAATGAATCCCCCATAGATATTGAGATAGAACAAAAACTAGCTTCGAACTTCGTTCAAAGACACAAGGAAAAAACTCAGCTTCTATATTCGGAAATTCGAAGAAACAATCAAAAAGTAAAAGAAAAAATAATAACTGAAAGAAACTCGTCCCGCGAGGAAATTCCTGAAATACCTGCTGAAGTATACGTAAAGAATAAACAACTTCAGTCCAAAACGAAAAATAAGTACGCCAAAGAAAAAATACTAAGCTTAAATACAGATAGGAAGACGGCAGAAATTCTACCCAGACATCATAACACAAAAACCAAAATCCATGCATCAAATATAAAAAGACCCAAAAAGAAATTGAAAAAGACAACAGACACGATAGACACTGATGCCGCTACTAATGATGTTCCAGGACCTTCGGGTTCACAAACTCAGGAGCAGCAGATGTGAAAGATGTAAGCAGAAACCCAGGCATACTTCCAATCAAATTGGGCACTGCTAAACTAACTTCGACAGAACACACATTCGTTCACTACTACAAGACAGACGGACTAGTGCGTGAATTCTACAAACTAAAAATTAAAAATGAACAATTGATAAGGAAACTCAATGAAAATGTAAATATAATTAGCGAACTAGATGAGTACATTAAGATAACCAATTATACTATTGATTTAATTGAAGAAAAACTAAATAACATTATTATTACTAATCCTAGATATAAAAGGGGACTAATTAACGGGTTAGGCAACATTATTAAAGCGATCACGGGAAACCTCGACAATACGGACTCAGAAAAATATGACCGACTATTAGAACAAATCACTAATAACCAAGTCACACTACAGGATCAGCTAGATTCCCAATTTTCAATAAACAGCCAGATAATAGATGAATTCAATGAAAACGTCAAAATCATACAATTTAATCAGAAAGAAATCCATGATAAATTCATAGAAATAAACGACATGATTAAAAGCAACACCCTTAAGACAGAAATAGGAACTGCAAGAGAATTAGTCAATCATCTACAAATAGTGTTCAATCTCATACTGCATCTGGTACAAGAGATAGAAAATTCCCTAACGTTTTGCAAAACGGGAACTCTTCACCCGAGTATAATATCTACTAAGCAACTATACCAAGAGCTTAAGAAAATTGAAAAATACTACGTAGGAAAACTACCCTTGGAACTTAAATACGAAAATATGTTAGAGTTTGAATCCATAATCAAAGTCAATTGTAAAGTGCACCCTGACGAGATAATTTACTTTTTAACACTACCCGTAACCAACCCAAGAGAATTTGATTTATACTATTTAAGGCCTATCCCAACCAAGTTAGACGATGGATTTGCATCCATTCTACCAGAAACATTCTACTTACTAAAAGCAAAAGACAACTCCACCATCAAACCTTTAAAAGGAATATGTGTGATAGGGAGCACCTATTTATGCCCTACTCAACTACTCTCTACTTATGATAGTAATTGCGAAAAGAGAATTCTTCAGGGTGACACTCCTAAAGACTGTGTCTATGTAAAACTAGAAATACATGATAATACAATAGAATATATTCCAGAAATTAATCAATACTTAGGTGTCTTCATATCAGATGAGAATGTAAAATTGAGAACAGAAAAGGAAACAGAAGTAAAAATATTGAACGGAATTTATCTGATAAATGATGAAGATAATACTGTGTATTTTCGAAACGAACAATTGATCACCTCGAGTAGCTCGAATGGTCAACCTAAAATAATTACCGATGTAAAAGTGGACATGGAGCTTAATCATAAACCCGACTTCACTATAAATTTGAAAGAAATAAATTTCAACGACGTTAAATTGAATAGGATGAGGAGAATACAAACTTTTGATACTTCCCATCTAACAGTACCTAGCTTCTGGACTATGATATTGTATTTCATCCTAATATTTTGTGTTGTGTACTTTGTTTATAACCTTGTTAAAAATTCGAAATCCAAGCAAATCGAATCTTCTCCAATAAGGGAGCAAAGAACGTGTATTGACATCAACCTTCCAGGTGATGCCAAAATCTAAGGGTGGAGGAGTTATGTGTAATTGAAATTGTCAACCCATTAAAAAAATAGCTGAGACTGTAAGAAACCCCGGCGAGCGCCCTGCGGACCCCCTCGCCGCTTAGAAAGATTGTACGGGCAGTCTCGAGCTGCCCTTCTTCGAGTGTATTTCTCTGTCGCACGTTATAAATTTGTGATTTAACTCAAATAAACTTTTTTTAAAAACTAAAAAGTGGAAACGAGTTATTTAACTTAAATGCTCCCACAACGGATGGTCCAATGGGGATCTCTTTCAAGACTGGCTAAAACATTTTAAAGATAATGTCAAACCCACAAAAGATGATCCAGTATTGTTGGTTATGGACAACCACGGTAGCCATATTTCTCTCGAGAGCTACGAATTTTGTAGAGAAAATCATATTCACGTTGTCTCTATACCACCACATACATCTCATAAGTTACAGCCTTTAGATTTGTCATTTTATGGTCCTCTAAAGAAGGCTTTTAACATTCAGTTTGACAGGTTCTTAAGGGCTAACCGCTTTCAAAAGATAACTGTATATGACATAGCTTCTATATTTAATGAAGCTTATATGAGCGTGGCAACAATGGAAAAAGGAGTTTCTGGATTTGCTGTATCAGGAATCTTTCTTTACAAACCAGAAAAGTTCAGTAATCTTGATTTCATTCCTGAAAACGTAATTCAAAGTCCAGTTATAATTGACCAAGAAAATATTGACGATGTTCCAGTGGTTCTGGAATCTCTTGATGATGTGAATAATTCTGTCACTGACAGCCCTATTGAACAGCCTAAAGAGCCGCAGCGATCAATACCTAAGAATGTTGAGGTTAATAAAACCGTCAGCTTAAATTTAACAGGGCTGTATGAGAATCCAATAGCTTGTTCTTCAAAACAGAACTCTGATCCAAAGCCTTGCGCAAAACCTTCTCAGAACCCGTCCAATTTCAAAGAAGCACTAGAATCCCTATCACCTCTTCTACCAGCAACAAATGAAGTCAGGGGTACGACTATTATACGACTATTCTGACTATTATCATCTCTTTATCTTCTTCCTCAGTGATGGATAAGAAAGATATTGAGAAGTGGTCAGCAGAAGAAATAATCAGGGCTTTGGACGAGCAGTTATCTGATATTGAGGACATGGACGATGACGACGACCCTCTCTTGGATGTGAATGGTGGGTACATTTTACTTCATTCGGAATTTCTCATACTACCCTATTGAATAGGTACTACCTACCTACCTACTCGTATGTGATTAGGCACATTTCTATAGCATTGTTGACATTATGTTTATAGATGACCTGGACGAAGAGGATGTTGATCAGGGAGACTCAGGTAATCTTCAGTACGAGTTGGAAGAACAGCCAACAACATCTACGAAATCTAGAAAAATAACCAACAGCGAGCCAGAAAAATAATGAAGACATAGTGGAATGGATGGATGTCATGGAATCCTATCACTTAGATTTTGTAGTTTTCGAGAGGACAATGATCATTTGTGATCATGAAGCTATTTCACCAGTAAAATACTTCGATAGGTATGTCACATCATCTTTGATTGAGTTGATGGTTGAATGCACCAATATGTATGCTATTCAGAAGGGCGTTGCCAAGTTTCCCATGACAAATGTGATAGAAATGAGATCATTCATAGGTCTCCAGATACTTATGGGATGCTTGCATTTTCCCAGAGTAAGGCTTTATTGGGACAGCCTCCTAGGTATCTCAACCTTCCCAAAAACAATGAATATCAATCGATTTTTCAAACTGAGAAACAATCTTCACTTCGTTGACAATTTGTCTATACCAAAAGACAACAAAGATAGGTTTTTCAAGGTCAGACCTTTATATGAGTGTATTCGTAAAAGATGTCTGGAACTGCAGTTAGAGGAATCTGTTTGTGTTGACGAACAGATGATCCCTTTCAAGGGAAATCTAAATGTGAACCAATACATGCAGAACAAACCAATCAAGTTTGGTGTCAAAAATTTTATGCTGTGTGGTAGAAGTGGTATTATGTATGATTTCATCCTTTACCAGGGGTCAAATACAGAATTCGATCAGGAACTTCTGAATCAATTTGGCATGTCCTCTTATGTGGTACTACATTTGGCAAAGCGCCTTAGCCAACCAGGACACAGGTTGTACGGGTTGGCTCCTATTTTGACAACTTCTTTAATTCTTACAAATTATTGTCAAAACTCACAGGAATGAAAATATATGGAGTTGGAACAATGCGTCAAAATAGGTTCCCCGGTGCGGCAAAAGCAATTCCAGAAGCCGTTATGAAAAAGAAAGATAGAGGTACTGTGGTTGAAAAAATTTCCAACCACGGTGTTTTCATATTGAAATGGCTAGACAATAAAATCGTAAACATGGCATCAAATTACGTTGGTAAAGGCGCGATATCCAAAGTAAGCAGATGGTGTAGGACCACTAAATTATACGTGAAAGTCAACAGACCTGAAGTGATTATTCATTAAAATGAGGGGATGGGTGGAGTCGATAAACATGACTTTATTTTGGAACTTTACCTCACGTTCATTAAGACCAAAAAGTGGCCACTGAGATTGTTCAACCACGCAATCGACATGGCACTGGTTGAACTCTTGGTTAGAGTATAATAGAGATGTTGAAGCACTGGGAATACCTAAGAAAGAAAGGTTAGACCTCCTTCATTTTAGACTTTATGTGGCAAGGAAGAGGGGAAGGCCATCATCTGCCAATTCTTCTGCAGCATTCTCACCTTCACCAACTCCACCTTCCAGCCGCAGCTCCACACCTGAAACGCGTCCGATTGATGATGTACGATATGATGGTTACCACCATGAACCAGAGTATGATGAAAAACCCAACGCATCAAGATGCAAAAACAAAAACTGCGACAGGAAAACACACTGGAAATGCAGCAAATACGAAATTCATTTATGTCTATCGCACACAAGTAATTGTTTCCGAGAGTACCATAGAAAGTAGGTACCTACCTAAGTACCTACTACCTAGCTCGATTGATTCTTTTAAATTAGTTACATGTTTTCTTTTTTTTCTTTTGTCTGTATTATTTTGTAATACTTTCCTTCAATACTTTATAATAAAAATGCTGATTTTCAGTTACCTTGAGTCACAATGTCCTCTCCAGAGGACACAATATAAATCGTCAACTATAAGTCCAGTGTCCTCTCCAGAGGACACTATATAAATCGTCAACTATAAGTCCAAAAAATCTGAAAACATTCGTGTGGTCTACTATTATGATAAGTAATCGATTCACAAGGTTTCAGATTTTTTTAACATTTAGAAGTAAATGTGTTACTGAAAGGGTTAGCCCTTTAATGCAGATTATTCATTTAAGGGGGAGATGGTGATGTAACCAACCCTTCTCCTACAGGGGTTGGGCTATACCTGTTCCTATTGGTTATAATAACGGGCCCAGCAGTTGGCTATAATAACGGGCCCTGCGATTGGCCGAACGTTCAACCCTTGCCATCTGCAGGCACTATATAAAGGGGCACTTTCGCCCTTGTAATCATTCTGGAACCGTCTACCTGTCTACACTCGTCTGTCTACTTGCCTACCGGCCGTATCCCGACTACCTTCTAGGCTAGCTTCACACTTGCGAGGTTTCACGCGGCGCGGTTCAGATTCGGTCGATTTAGCGCGGTCGCCTGATATGTGTGAACCGAGAAACCTCGCCGAACCTCTCCCGTGTACGAACCGAAGAGGCGCCGGAACGCAGCTCGCCCCCCCCCCCCCTCCCCCCGAGCCGCGGCGGTTCTTGAAGGCTCCTACACGGGTCGAGGGTCCACAAAGTCATGCTAGCGTCCACACTTGCGAGGTTCAGTTTCGGTTCGTTCGATGGTCGGTTGGTGCTTCGTCTCCCTGCATTTTTATATTATAATATATTATTTTTAAAAAAATGAGCAGTGAAGAGGTAGATATAGATAGTTTGATTTCGTTAGCCCAAGAGAGACCAGTTTTAAGGGACAAAACGGGCGAAAAGTAGGTATAAAGACAGGAACAAAACTTTTCAATCGTGGAAAGAGGTTTTTATTCAGCTAAAGAGTGATTATGAAGACTTGGATGACAAGAAAAAGGATGAGTTCGGTGAGAATTAATAATAATTTATTACATTTTAAAGGTAGGATATCAGATTTTAGAAAACTGCCATTCTAATGAAGTAGAGGAACAGCATCGCAATAGCACGTCTTCTGTCCATGGTGAAACTGTAGGTAACTGGTTGATTCTACCGACTGTAAACCTAAATGAACCTCGGAAGTGTGAACGGGAACTGGGTTTTCGAGGCGGCTGCCGAAACCTCACCGAATCCGCACCGCGCCGCTTGAAACCTCGCAAGTGTGAAGCTAGCCTTAGTAATCTCGTCAGATCAGAAAAAATCTACTAGAGGACAGTCCAGCCACATGACTGATCTATTAGGTGCTTTGACCAAGTATCTAGACACTCTGGCAACAACAGCAGAGGAGAACATGGCATCACAATGTAACTTTCACCAATCACGTCAAACACGCCATACACACCACTGACGAAATCCCCATCTATGCCCGTAACTAACGATTCCCACACAAAATTTGTATAAACGCATTTTAAAAAAAATCAAGGGGGAAGTAGATGCCAGGGGCGTAGCGTCGGAGGAAGCGCAGCTTCCCCACAAGAAATGAAGAATGAAGGTCTAATTTGAATGATAATACTATTTTAATACAATAAATTCATATTACATCAGTGCCATCTCTCTATATTGTCTCACCCGACCACCAAAACTGCGGTCTTTTAATTCGCAAAATTTTAGCGAAAAATTCGACATAATTACAGCCAGCCGTCATATTTCAATCAAAAAACTGTTGAGGACAAATACCCAATGCCAGCGGTTTCTGGACTTCTCAATAAATTAGCCTATACTTCAATCACAAATCTGGTTTCCATCAAATAGAAACTTCCCTTTAAGTGGTCTTGGTGTATATATTTTTCAGATACTTTTGTCAAACGCTCGCTTTTATTACAATGGATATTATCGCACAGCTGGAAATTGATCAACACTTCTTCCAGCTCAGATCGACTACCAAGATAACCCAGCCTTGTGCCTCAAATGTTTTAGGGAATTCCATTTTTATTAATAATGTTCATTACATGTAAACCTAAATTCCTTACTTCTTGTTCATGCATTCTGGAATAAATATTTTTAATGATCAAATGTGGACTAATTTGCTTACCATACTTCCAATCACCCACAGACTTTCCAATTAACCCGACGTGACGCGAATCCGCGTCATCCTTCCCGAGCCAAAACACCGGCATGACGCGGATCCGCGTCCATAATTAATTCACCTATAATTACGTTCCTATGCATGGAACAATAATTTTTATCATAGTTGCTGTGTTCCCACATCTCTAACATACTAAAAATGGAACAAAAATCAATTTCGGTTCTCTGGATTTTTCTGGTCCAAACCGATCGAGTTGAATGTGCTACAAGAGCTGATAAACGCTGTTAGGCCCCCAATCCCGGTACGCCCTCAACCTAAACCCGATAAATCGGATTTTAGCGGGATACCGGAATTCAATGGGGAACCTGAACTAATGTCCCAGTTCATAGAACATAGCGAAGAACTTATCGAACACTTCTATGACGAAGACGACCCAAATAGTTATCACAATAAAGAGATCTTAAATAATATTAGAACGAACATAAAAGGGAAAGCAGCCGTCGGAATTTACAATAATCCCATTAGTAATTGGCCAGAAATCAGATCGGCCCTTCTAGCCAACTTCAGTGATAAACAAAACGTAGAGCACCTCATACTGGAGTTAGACAAAAGGCGACAAGGAATGAACGAAACCCCGTTCGAATTCCACGGGGTTACCGCAGAACCTGACTCATGTGTGACTTTTGGTGTGGATAGGTTCACCGTTGCTACTCATTCTAGTATCCTATTTGAAGGTGAGTCAAAGGGAGGTATGTTTGTTGTCAATTTTGATGTGTTGAGACAACCCTCTGCCTATTCCGTAAATGTAAACAAAGACATCCTGGATGCATCGTAGAATGGGGCATTCGTCCTTACATCAGTCTTCAATCATGTGTGATATTTGTATTAAGGGAAAACAAGCCAGAAAACCCTTCTGTACCCTGCCAGAAACCAGGAAACCCAGGAGAATCCTAGAAACCTTTAGTTCCGATGTCAAAGGTCCTATAACCCCAGCAACTCATGATGGTATGAAATATTATGTTACCTTTACCGATCATTACTCACACTTTACAATAATTTATCTGTTGAGGAAAAAATTGGAAGTGCTTGAAAAGTTCATGGAATATGTCGCAGCAGTTACTGCTAGATTTCAGTCTCACATTGTCAATCTTTGGTGTGTTAACGGCGGCAAATACCCGTCCGCAGCCTTCCAGGAATTTTGTCGATCCAAGGGAATTTCCATACAGTGTACCATACCTAGGAATCCTGAACAAAATCCTGAACCATACCTAGGAATGGCCTGTCGGAAAGGATGAATCGTACGATAATGAACATGGGGCGTTGTTTGCTTTGGGATTCGAATTAGCATAAGGAACTGTGGGTTGAGGCTGTGAGGACAGCGGTGTACGTTATAAACAGCTTACAAACTTCGGCATTGCAGAATAATAAACTGCCAACTGAGATTTGGTACAACAGGCCTGTGGATATTAGCAACGTACGAATATTAGGTTGTCAAGCCTATACCTAAATATGCCCTTATACCTAAAGAGGATAGATCAAGTAGCCTCGACGCAAGAAGTATCTCGAGTAACCCACCATGGTTACTCTGATAATGGCTATAGGTTGTGGAACCCCGCAAGTAGAAGAATTGTCACCTCTCGGTTGTTAGGTACTTTTGATGAAAATATGCCGTGCGTCGTTGAACCTTCTGTGGAGCTTGAAGAAGAAACTACGGAGGAGACTGTAACTTCAGGATCGGGAGTAAGACCTGTTCGAGAAAAGCGTAAACCAGAAAACCTGAAGGACTATGTCTTTGATGCTGATGCAGACAGTCAACTAAACCTGATGTGGGCGTTATCTGCTAGCCATCTACCCTCCGAGGTGCCTACGTCCTATGAAGAGGCATGTCGAAATGAAGGATGGCAGGATGCTATCCAATCAGAGCTGTCAAACCTTAGCAAGAATGGCACCTGGGAACTCACTACTTTACCAGACGGTGAGAATCTTATTAGCTCGAAGTGCGTGTTTCGTCTGAAAGAGGCTGATAGCGGTGTTATCAAGAAAGCGCGCCTAGTAGCTAGAGGTTTCCAGCAACAACCTTCTCTGGATGATGATATTTATGCACCTGTGGCTCGTATGAATACTCTGAGGATTTTGTTCGCATTAGCAGTTGAGTGGAATTTACAAATTCATCAAGTGGACTTTGAAGCAGCCTTTTTGAATGGGTCATTGAAACAACCTGTGTATATGAAAATTCCTAAAGGTTTAAAAGTGGATGAAAGTGACACAAGAACGTTGGTGTGTAAATTGAGGAAAAGTCTTTATGGTCTTCGTTGTAGCCCAAAGTGTTTGAATCTTGTATAGAATGAAAAATTGTTAAGTTTGAAATTGAATCGAAGTTTGGCTGATCCGTGTTTATATTTTAATGATAATTGTTTCCTTCTAATTTGGATTGATGATGTTGTCTTGTTTTCTAAAAATGTCGATAATTTAAATGAGATTAAAAGTGCGTTGGGTAACCATTTCAAAATGAAATATTTAACTTGTGGGAACAAATTCACTTTTCTTGGACTTGATATTGAGTTGGATGATGATGGCATATAATATAATAATATTATATTAATGTAATATAATATATATCGGTATCTACCACCCTAATGAACCCATTTCAACTAAATGCCTGACATTGATGGCCCTTTGGCATAAGACATATTAGTTCACCATAGGCTCCGCCCCGATGTAAGAGGAAATATGAAATAGGAGATGGAAGGGAACACGCCCCTCCTCTCCAACTATCCAAGTTGGTTTTATAACAGGCGGAGTAGGTAGTATGAGAAAGGGTCCCCTTCCGAAGGGACAGATTCGAGTTGTGCCTTTCGGAGAGTGCAGTTTGTTCAATATAACAACCCTTACGATCACTGTGCTCTAAATGCCTTGTTTTCATTTCATTTCCTTCCTCCCTAATCTGCATAATGGATCAAATCCGATATCAGAAGTGGGATTGTAATCTACCCCTCTATTTTTATTTTTATTCATATCTTTCTTTATTCTCTTTTATTTACCTCTTCAATTTCTTTATCTTCTTACTATATTTCAATAATTTCTACGTCTCAAGTTTCTCCGGCTAATCTTCAATTTCTATTAAGTCTTTCGTTACTATCGCGTTCGCGTGTGTCGGAAATAGTCAGTATAAGCAACTGAAAAGTCACCACATGTGGGGACCTCGGACAAAGAGACGCCAACACCGACGCCGACGGTTCGGGATGACACCTTTGAGGAATGTTCTCGAAAGAGCTATTCTACGTTGGGCTTTTTCTCAACAGCCTCAGAAGAGATTGAAGCTACCGGAATCCTCTTCTTCAACCAATCTTTGGCAAACCCCGCTGGGAACTTCGTTCATCAAGGTAAAACATTTACTTATGTTTTTGATAGTGGAAATGAAGTTTCCTAATTATCTGAAAAATTTATTGCCTCAATTTTCTGGTCGAAATTTTAATAATCCTATCAACCTAACAGGAATAGATTTTGGTAAAATTCTGGTACATAAACAAATTTCGGTAATGTTGATTTTGGAAGGAATTGACGTACCAGTTGTACTTTTAATTACCATTACGGTTTTAAAAGATCGATATGAGGTCGCAAAAAAAATATTCTCCTGATAAGGAAAAGGTGCGGGAACGTAAAGAGAAATATTTAATAAGAATGAACCGATTTGAACAATAAATCGGATGACAATAATTTTGATGAGAGTGAACTAGTAATTTACTAATTTCCTTTAAAAGGACCATGATATGGATCGGTTGAAAAAATATTTTAAATAAATATTCAGATAGTTTCACAAGAGGTTTACCTAGAAGGCCAATTACTACTGCAAAATGTCATATTAATCCTTTTAATCAAGAGCGAATTGTTTATAGAAGACCCAAATGATAGGTTAGCTGTAAGGGACTTCTTTCACTGCCACTGAATTTTTGAATTTTTGTTCACAAAATGACATTGAAACCTATGGCATCGCCACAGGTGCACCACGAGCGAATTTGCAAGTGGAACGTGTGATGTCATCAATAACAAATTTAGTTACAGTAGCATTACACATCAAAAGACAATCAATCAAACAGTTGACACCCAAAATTCAGCTTTGTCTAAACTCAAATATTCATAGAGTAACTGCTACATCTCCCCTTGAATTGTTAACTGGACGTAAACCGCACATTCCTGGTTCAATCCTAGTAAGAGACGATATCTCGTCTCCTACCCGCTCAAATTTATCCGAGTTGAGGACTGAAGCGAAAACTCGATTTGACAGAGCGGCCGAGTACGAATTGAAACGCCTTGAAGGCATAAATACCTTCATATTTTAGTTGTTTATGTGTGTATTATATGGACAACAGACTGTCTTTACACAATAAAGGTTTTTATTATTATTATTATTATTAAAAGCCAAAATTACCCCGCTTGTGCTAGGGGATTTGTGCGTACGAATGATTGAGCCTCGTGCATCCCAGAAAACGTCAGATAAATTCAAAGGAATGTATCGAGTTGTAGAAATTTTACCTGGGGACAGGTACTTGCTTGAGAACATTAATACTAAAAGGAGAGAAAATACTCACACAAAAGAGTTCGAAAAATAACTCAAGATTTTGACTTGTTGCCACAACTTCATACTGAAAGCGAAAGCTCAGATAATGACAACGAAAATAAATAGAAAAAAAAATTTAATAGAATAAATTTGTTTAAATAATAGCATCTCCACCTTCTTTCTTGTACATTTTGGTTCGGACTGCTATGGACTGCAGCCATAGCGTTCCCTTCTCTGCAACAGAGTGCAAGTATTCGGAAATCTCATGCTGGAGCTGAATTTAGCTCATGTGTCTTAGTTTCTCCGATTCTTCAATTTTGGTGGAGAAGACCATCCCGGTCCTATGGACCTATAGTGGCCACTGTTCCGAGGTGAACTGGAAAACTCTGTGGTGTTATTTTATTTATTTTTTTTCTCCCTTACCTATATCCCTAACCAAGATTTTTTTTTTCACCCAGAAGATAATTCTCATTCACCTCCAGATGTGGTAGCAACATCATTCGGACACGAACTGGAATAAGACACTAGGTCTTTTTCTGGATGTTGTCCCTATGTGAAGCTTTCGTTGTATATGGACCCAAAAGTATTTTGTGGAGCACATGAGCAGTCAACAATACCATGGAGATTTGAATTTTCCTTATGGTGCTCAGGGCATATGCCGCTATATCGGACCCAAAATCTTTTGTGGAGTTCTAGAAGGTGTTCCCCCATCCTGAGCATATGCCAATTTTCCATCTACGCCGTTGGTCTAAGTCCGGCAAATGATGAATACATTCTACCGTTGGTCTAAGGCCGGTAGCAAATTTTATTATTAATTTTTGTAGTCTATCGTTGGTCCAAGTCCGATAGCTACGCCGTTGGTCTAAATCCGGCAAATGATGCATACATTCTACCGTTGATCTAAGGCCGGTAGCGATTTTATTATTAATTTTTGTAGTCTGTCGTTGGTCTAAGATCCGACAGCTACGCCGTTGGTCTAAGTCCGGCAAATGATGCATACATTTCACCGTTGGTCTAAGTCCGGTGAATCCCAGTACGTACACAAAAGAAGACAATTTAGACAATTTTATTGAGATTTATAGAGAACATAAAGTGTTGTGGGATCAATCCTCGGCGCTTTCTTTTAGTAAAGAAGCCCGCAACGATGCTTACAACAATTTGCTGCTCGTTTACCAGCAGTTCAAAGAAGACGCTACGACCAAAGATGTTAAAAAGAAGGTGGATAACAGAGGACTGCATAATATGTTATAAGAAGGAGCTCAAGAAAGTGAGTCCATGTTTTCTATTTTTGCAGTTCCAATTCAAAAACACGGCAAATCAGAACCACTGTACAGGTCCCAGGACAAATCTCCCGCTTTTCCGTCAATCCATCGAGACCCTTTCCAATCGAGATCCATCAAATTGGAGACCCCAGACCAATTTCAATCGCCCCTCTTGCCAACAAACCCCACAGCGAAGTGTACCACAAAACCCTCGTCCATTCCTGAGACAGCCATCTCGATGTTCAAACAAACCTATTCAAGCCACCACGAAAAATTTTCACTTCCTAGAAACAGAAACCCCTGAAACTAATCAAATCTCACAAGAGATCGAGGTTGAAGAAACCGAACATTCAACTCCCAATGGTTCTTATATTCCAGGATTCCATGATGGAAATAATTACTACCTCTATGAATACCCAAATATAGACAATCTCTCGATTCAAGAAGATCCAATTAACAAGAAACTTTAAACTTAATCTTGTATGATGATTCTGCACTGAGTAGACACATATTTATACATTTTTGACAGAATTCCTACGATCATATCGCTCAAGGCTAGGGACAAGACGAATCACTATCATAATATGATATTATAACATAATAGTACGATATTATGATCATGGTAAGTACTCGTATGATTGAGTTTTACCCAAAATTTATGACATCATCGAAACGATATATCGTCCACTACCTGTTCTACACTGTTTTATTTTGAGTTGAATACACTTTCTGTCGATAAAAACTTATCCAATTGGTTCTAACGCGAACGTTTCCACAATAATAATCCTTTATCATAAATACTTAGCTTCAGGCTTCTAACTGGCAGAAGTTTGGTAACATCTTTACATACTAAAAATTGGACATTACTCATGGAAGAAATTCCAGTGTCCGGCTTGGACCGAAGAGAAATTCGCACGTTCCTTAGTCTGAAGTGTACCTGAATTCTCGGGAAGTCCGTTGATGAATCAGCGTGATGGTGGGAAATCGTCGGTCACCGTTCACCAAAGAAGATTGCGTAGCCAGTTAACAGAATCCAACCCTCAGTCTGCGATCACCTGAAGCAGAAGTAGTGATCCGAAGAATATCCCATGTCGTTGAGATACCTGGAAAACGGAATTCGTTTCATTTTTATTGTAGTAGAAATGAGCATTTCTCCACTTTCTGTGGGTGGATGGGTAGTAAAGATAGACAATGACAAGAATCTAAAAATAAAGTACTTCAACTACAGCAGAACCTCGTATGGGCCGACTCTTGAAACCAAGTATCCTAGACTTAGATCCCAATGTAAACTTGGCAGCAACCCAGTGGGATCATTCGTTCGCTCTGCTCGTGCAACTAAGGAAAGCAAGCTTCAGCTTCCACCCCTCCATTCAAAAAATTAATTACCTAAAGATGGATTCACACCAACAGTCACTGGACGATCAGACCACGGCCAGAGAGTCCAGTCAGTGTTGCCATAACTGTGGCCCTCTTGTCCGGTAGGCTTCGTCGAAAAAACCGGTAAATTCCGCTAGGAAACCCGGTAGATTTCCCGGTGTTTTTTAAAAAGGTATTTATAGGGTTTGTGTACTACTTTGAATCTGTAAAATCTCACACCCTATAATTTACGTGGAACGCACAACGGTTTTCGAGAGACTAATTTTTTATTATTTTTTTTAACTAAGTTTTGGTAACTAGTATAACACATGTTATACTGAACTGCAGAACTGAAGGTGGGAGTTTGAAAAATGAATAATGAAATAAAATCGACTGTAGGTAGGACCCTACAGTATTCTTGACCACACCCATTAATTTTCTCGATGAATTCACTTAAAACCCAAGGATCTGAGCTGCACAAAAACTTAGTTTTCAACGATTTCGTGATTGCTATATTAAAAAAAGAAGAGAGAGAAAAAGGTACCTACTTACTCGTAAGTTATCGTTTTTAAGAACAGCTTTGGCCGGACTCGAAATTATTGGTCAGTTTTAAAGGTACAATCGTTGGGTAAATGGTAAGTTATACACACCAGTAACCAACGGAACTTGCTTTATAAAATATAATTATGGAAAAATCTTTTATTTAAGTATCTTCCATCACAAGTTAACGCCAAGTCTCTGAGAATCACAGCTTTCCAAGCAAACCTTACGAACCTAGGAATTACAGCGTAAATTCCTTTCATAATGAAGTTCAGTAGGTAACACTGCTGCAATAAGTTGTGCACATAGGTCTGTGTTTTAAAACTATGCATAATGCACTAGGTACGTTCTAAACATGGAGAATAAGCATTTTCATAGGAACCGGTTTCGGTCAGTACATACTAAATACGCCTTTTATCATGAATTTCCCTAAGAGTTGACGCATTTGTAGTAGATCTCCTCATAGGTCTAAAAGAAATCGTAATAATCGAAGTGTTTTCTAACATTTAAATCATGTGGCTAGTTTCTGAGAGTTTAACGGAACTTGACTCAGGACGTTTTTCCTTTAACTTAACGTTTTCCAACGAGTGTTTAGAAATAAATATTGCCACTATTTTTTTTTTCTTTTCCGAGTGATTAGCAAATTTCGAAATAATATCACCTCTTTTGGTCTTGAAAGAATCTTTTTGTGTGAAGAATTCCAGCGAGTTTCGCATGATAATTTATTGCGGATCTTGATTTTATTGAGGTTGACCACGGAAAAAATCCGTTCCACGGCCGCACTGCTATGGGGTAAAATACTCAAATAATTTGAGTACCTATTTTATTATTGTCCACGAGCTGAAGTATGAGTGAAAATGCGAGTTTTTCACTTGTTTGGTTTGCAAGGTGAACCAACAACTTTGGCGAATGGAATGTAAAATTACTGATCTCTAGCAGCCCTATTTATTGCGCTCAAAGTTAATTTTTGTCGAAAATTTCAAAGTCTGGTACATTTGAACCTCAAACCGGTAGACCGGGAGTTGAAGTAGAAAACCGGTAGATCTACTGGAATTCCGGTAGAATGGACACACTGAGTCCAGTCAACATTGCTTCTGTGGGTTTCCAGTAAAGGTGTTCCGACTCGCAGGCACGGTACAGTCGCTGTCAAGTCACTGTCCCTCAGGTCGCTCTGCGAGCGATCAAACCGGCAACTT
Organism: Stenodema calcarata; assembly: GCA_963920205.1. NCBI lineage: Eukaryota > Metazoa > Arthropoda > Insecta > Hemiptera > Miridae > Stenodema > Stenodema calcarata. The sequence continues at coordinate 2,000,042 of OY986050.1, read as the reverse complement.
GATCTTGACTGTACCGGACTGCCGGGGGATGTGAATATGAAACTGTTTTTTGGAACCGGAAAGGGATATTATTGGTCGATTTTATACCTAAAGGAGCCACCATAAATGCAGGTGCATACTGTGATTACACTAGACAAAAACTTGAGAAAATAAAATGAAGGACAGAAGGAGAGAAATGCTGACTCGTGGTGTCTCCTTCATGACAACGCTTGACCTCATTAGAGTCTCACTCAGGACGACCTTCAATTGAAGGGGTTTTTGGATGGGCAACGAGGAGATCCAGGATGCTACCGAAAAATTGCTTTGGGAGGTGGAGCGGAAGGTATAAGATGAGGGTATACAAAAACTGGTCCCTACTCTTCAAAAAACTCTGCAAATTCTTGACACAACGGTTTATTATCTTCCTTGTGCAGATCACCCTTCTGTCTATACCAGACTGTATTGCAAATCGGCACCATACCATATTATCACCGTACTCATACCATACCATACGAATTTCTTTCCTATCATACCATACTGTATTATACCAAATCATACGTACAATAATATACCATACCATACTCATACCATGTCATACAAACCGAGTGAATATTGAAATGTCATCCATTTCTGACCTAAATTTAAAATTTCAAGTATCTAGCTCATCATCAAAATTTAATTTGTTTAAACAAATAGGTATTATTTAAACAATTTTACAGACAAGAAACCGAGTGAATATTGCATTGTGATCCAGTTCTGACCTATTTTTAAAATTTCAAGTCAATAGCTCATCATCAAAATTTAATTTGTATTATTACAAAAAGGTATTATTTAAACAATTTTACAGATGAGAAACCGAGTGAATATTGCCATGTGGTCTATCCCCGACTCACGGTTAAAATTTCTAGACTGTAGTTTACCGGGAAGATGAAAAAAGGTAGTTTTATTCTGGGCGTCTGGGGGTTTGGTCACATAACGGCCGTTTTCGACGCGAAAGTTTAGTGTTTTTCCTAAAACTTTGCGCGGTCACTGTGAACGAACGGCTGGTCGCAAAAAAATCCAATTGGTCTTAGAAGATTGGTAATTTTTCAGGTCATTCAAAAGTGAACTAAACATTTCACGATTCAGTTAAATATTTTGAGATATGACATTGTCGAAATTTTAAATTTCGTTTTGAACCCCTTCCCCTTGACCTAGGGTTATGAAAAGTTTCGAGGATCATTGTGGGGCTGGTCCAAACCCAGAAACCAAATTTTGTAATTTTAGCTCAACGCTAACTGGGCAAAGTGGCACGGACGGCGGACTATTTTCATATATAATGAAAAGCCTGCCGATGATTGAAGTGCCGCATGATATAAGAAGAGGCGGCGAGTAATGAGGCCGAGCTAAAATACCTACGAATGATGCCTGCCAATGAAGGAAGAACCACAAGTTATGAGAAGAGGTGGGGAGTACCGAGGCCGAGCAACGTAGAAGATGGATCACTTCCACACAGGAAGTGATCTACCCCTCTGCCCCTAAAAACATCCCGTACAAAACCCGGCACCTCCTCGTGGTCCGTCTGGACATGCTTTGCATGACTAAGACCGGAGGGGGCAGAAAAAAAGGGGGACCTGCTGTGCAAGGCATAGAAAATGCCACAAGCCTGCCAAAAAGTTTGCTCCGGAGATAATGAGCCTGAAAACATTGTTATGGGCCACTGGCCTAGGTACAATGTTCGAAAGATCAGTGCACAGCAGGACGGACGGCGTACGGGGGACGGCGTACGGGTGACGGACGGATTTTTTTTTATTCGATTTTCTGAATCTACGTATCTTGAAACGTAAACCAACAAATTTTGAGGGGGGGTTAACAAATTTTTTTGACATTGTCGAAATTTTAAATTTCGTTTTGAACCCCTTCCCCTTGACCTAGGGTTATGAAAAGTTTCGAGGATCATTGTGGGGCTGGTCCAAACCCAGAAACCAAATTTCGTAATTTTAGCTCAACGCTAACTGGGCAAAACGGCGTGGACGGCGGACGGCGTACGGTGTACGGCGTACGGCGCACAGTGTATTATTTTGCGAATCTGGGAAGTCAAAAATGTGAAAAATGAAGTTAATATTTAGGGGTGCCAGGTATGATACGTGGGAAGTGTAAGGTCCAAAGGTATTAAAAACAATGCGGTAGGAATTATTCCTCCTCAAACGGGAACGTACGACGAGTTCAAACATGAGTGTCGTGATGACTCCAACGTGTAACTCGGGAAGGCATGAAAAGCAGTCGTCTTCAAGTTGCTCCGCTGAACGGACAGTTGCCGAGGGAACAAGGCCGATATTTTTCTCGATTTGTATACCTCATAGGTAAGTGAAAAAAAATATTTTTATTGTTTTTAAATATTTTTTTAGCTTGTAATTAATATTCTTGTTTTAGTGGAAAAATGGGATTTTTTTTCATAAGCCTTTGACGTTCCAGAGAATAACTTTTGAATTTAGTCGTGTTCAGCCAAAATTAAATTTTCCCAGTCTTATGGGAACCTAATGATGACAAAACAACAATAAAATCTTGCGCATCCTTGCGCGCCTGGTAGAAATCGTCAAAAATGTAATGTAACCTAGTGTTTTTCCTGTTTTTCCAGCGATGTTTTCGCACGAAACTTTGTTCCATATATGGAGGGCGGGGGCGAAGGAAGAGGGCTTTGACATACTCTTTCGGCATATATCAAACTCTATTGAAGGTATAATATATGGAAATATTTCTCATTAGACCTGTCAAACAATTTTTTTCCCGTGAATTTTCGAAGAATTTACGATCTGTCACGTGCTTGAAAGCTGTGTAATCTAATTACATTACATTATATTACATTTACGGTCTCTCGATTCACAGTACAACAGCTGTCTGATGGAGACATCAATAAATTGAAGGCCGCAGTGAGAAATTTAAAACACAGATTCGAGGAAAAATGGGAGAAGGCTCATCGGCATTATGAGCGCTTTGTGGAAAAAAATGCTTCCTGGTTGCAGCAGGAATTTCAAATTCCTGTTCTCCAGACTGGTGGTTGCTTTCCTGGTCCTTCGACCTCCAGGTATTTCATGCTTTAAATTTTTTCGTAAAAAATTGTCACCTCACTGAATCATTTTAAGCTTGAACTATTTTGTCATAGTGGTAGGAGAGGGAGACCGAAGAAGCTTTTTCAAGAAGCAAGTGATTCAACGAAACAGCGGAGGGCAAGAAGCTTGGTCGACTCATATACGAATGACGAACTTTCATCGGCCTTGAGGCTCAGTTTGAACGTGCTGGGAAAAAGGGATTCGGCTGCTCTGGTTCAGGAAGTGGCTCTAGCCTCTCCGACTCGAGGAACTGCAATTAAGAAAGCTCGGAAATCTGCCGATTCGGGTAAACCAGAGTCATTGTCCCCCGATAAAGCTCTCGCACTTATGACGGATTGCAATTTATCCTCCCACCAATATCGTTCTTTGAGAGCTCACTGTCTGGATGTTAGTCCCAAATTGTATCCACCCATCCATATTTTGCAACAGGCTAAAAACGACTGCTACCCCTCTGACATAACTGTTACTGAAACATCAGCTGAGATCAAGCTGCAGTCCCTGATAGATCACACAGTAAGCCGTTTAGCCCATTACCTGACGGAAGTATTGGTAGCTTTCCCCAACTTGTCTGATGGTTCTATCAATGTAATCTTTAAATGGGGGTGCGATGGGTCTAACCAAGCTGTTTATAAACAAAAATTTGATGGTGAAGGATTTTCAGACGAAAATTTGTTTTCATTAAGCATTGTTCCTGTTCAAATGAATTTTCAGACGAATGAGGGGAGTGAAGAGGGGAAAAAAGTAATTTGGTCAAATCCTGTACCGTCTTCTACTAGGTATTGCCGACCACTCAAGTTAATTTTCTCTAAGGAGACACCCGAAACAATTACGCGAGAGGTGGAAAGCATAAAACGAGAAATAGATCTGCTCAATCCAGCAACTATAAATATTGAAAATGTCGATGTTCTGATTAAACCTATTCTCGTTTTATGTATGGTTGACGGTAAGGTATGTAATGCCTTGGCTTCTTGTAAATCGACACAAACCTGCTATTTATGCGGTGCTAAACCCAGTGAGATGAATAAGCTGGATATCGTTTTGAATAAAAGTGTGGATTCTTCATTATTAAATATCGGACTGTCACCATTACATGCTAGAATAAGATTCATGGAGTGCATCCTCCATATATCTTATAAGCTTCAATTTAAAGCAGGCCACGCTCGTGGCGTTGAAATGAAAACCAAAGTTAACGAAAGAAAGAAAACTATTCAAGATCGATTTAGAAGGGAATTGGGGTTACTCGTTGACGTACCAAAACAACAAGCGGGAAATACGAATGACGGGAACACTTCTCGCAGATTTTTCAAAAATGCCGATAAAACTGCTGAAATAACAGGCGTTAATCGAGACTTGATAGAGCGCTTTGGATTGATTTTACAGTGTATAAACAGCGGATTTGCACTCGATATAGAAAAATTCGAAAGTTACGTTATTGAAACCAGAAACTTATATCTTAGGGACTACTCCTGGTACAATATGCCAGTTTCTGTGCACAAAATTTTGTTTCACGCACGACAAGTTATTGAAGCGTGTCTCCTCCCAATAGGCCAAATGTCGGAGGAAGCACAAGAATCCAGGAATAAAGATAACAGGAAGTTCCGGGAAATGTTCACGCGGAAAGATAAAAGAATACATACCAACACAGATTTGCTACATAGGTTGTTAATAACCTCCGATCCAGTCATTGCAGGTTTGAGACAAAAACCTCAAACCAAACGGGATAAACTGTCACCTGAACTATTATCCTTTCTACGTGCTCCACCTACATTTGAGTGCACTGAAAACAATGCGGGCGATTCGTGCGACTCCGATTCCGATTCTACTATCTAATAATACTTTTAATATTAACAAAAATAAAAACATACCCAATTGCTTTTAATTACTTTTATATGATAATGCAGAAGTGATTTTCGAATATATTTTATTTATTCAGAATATAATATTATGAAACTATTGCAACTTTTGTGATTTCGTCTAATGCTGTGAGACAATAACTATGTTAAGATTGTAATTTGTATAATGCTAGTGATACTATCGTGATAATATGAGAGTGCTGTGACTGTGATTCGTAAATTATCTGACTACTGGGAAGATATGAGACCATTATGTTATTGCGATTTTACATAAAGAAGTTTATAAAACATAGTAAACACTGAAATTTGTTCTTTTTCAAGTCTACCCAAGTGAGATTCTCTACCTGAAAATACGACAATTTTCATAGTACTAACAAAAATGTATTTATTCACCCCTTCAATTGCACAAGGTTTAAAAAAAAAAATTAATATTACATAAATTTTGAATTGAATGTCATCCAGAATCATAATCTGCATTAAAAAATTTAAGTTACCCATAAAATTACAAAATTAGTGCGCAAATACGCATTTCGGCTAATCGGACGTGCTTAGAAATTTCAAATTTGAATTCTACGCACCTCAAAACATAAACAACAAAATTTCAGAAGGATTCCACTGTTTTTTCTATTTTTGACCTCCCAGATTGGCAAAATAATACACTGTGCGGCGGACGGACGGATTTTTTTTTATTCGATTTTCTGAATCTACGTGTCTTGAAACGTAAACCAACAAATTTTGAGGGGGGGTTAAAAAATTTTTTTCTTTGGGCGATTCCAATGGTTCATTATCGAAGATAATAAACCAAAAGTATTGACCTCAATGGCGATTATCAAGAGAAGTAATGACATGTTTTGACATCTTGTAAATTTAATTTAAATAATATTTTTTTAGTATTATACTTATTCATTTTTTCAATTTTCAACACATGTTGTAACCTTACTTTCTGGACGGCCCTCGTATATTGATGGCGTCAATGACGTTGCAGGTAACTCATCCCCAAAGGTTCCACCGAGTTCAAAGACTCAGGGAGGAGGATGGTACGGATAATAGAAGCACCAGATACGTGAGGCCCAAAGACAATATGTGCCGAAGTTTGGGTACAACTAGGTAAACAGATTATAATATAATATATTATATTCTAATTACAATTTATATATAACAGGTCAATATTCACCGTTCAGTCAGCTGGGTGAATGATATAGGGCCACATATACAGACGTAATACGGTAGAGGAACAGAGTTGGTGAAATCTGGAAGGACTTCTTGAAGAAGCTGCAGCGTCACCCAACCACGTTTGCCCTTCCAGCTCGGATCAGCTTCTGAGAGAAAATGCTCGGCGATAAACCTGAAAAACCAAACAAGACTTTCTTGAGGTATCTGATCCCAACAGATTCCTAATTGACTTAGAACCTTTCATAAACATGGCGCGTCCAAAAGCTATTGTGGTGTAGTACAAAAATCAATTTTTAAGCAGTTGGAGGGACTTGAAAATTACCACTATTCCATTCAGTATGGACAACTTTCGGAAAAATCGACACCTAACACCTCAAAGTATGGAGACAGTTTCACTGAATAATAAGTAGGACTTCACGCTTGTGCGCGAACACCTACTGCTAACACAATACACTACTTACAATTGAATTGTCATAAGCATACAGTAGCTCAACTTACCTCGAATTGGTGCTCATGAGTAAAGACAGCTGTTGCTTCCAAATGATGTCTTTTTCAGCTTTATTAAAAAACAACAGCTTTACTGCGATCCTGAAATTACAGGAGATGCAAATATTATGTACATTCAGCCGAACCAACGACAATTGATAGCTACCGATCAGAAAAATGTCTACCCATGCAGCATAACCTCTTGACGGAATTTTCTACAAACCAAACGTACTTGGACTTTGGACTACCCTAATCTTACTACAACATTTTGTAATTTTACACTATTTATGGAGCATAACAAGCCAAATATGAACACTTATGTCCTCCTCTCAGCTCATCACCCCATATTAGGATTATCAGAGGAAAGTTTTTTTGTAGATAGTTTTGATCTTCTCAACTTGGTTTTTGGGTCGCTGAACACCAATTTGAAATTAGCGGGCGGAAATTTGGTCCGGAACTTTGTTTTTCGGGCACTTTGTGACCAAGATTGGTCACTTTTTCAGTGTTTGTCCAATATCTCAAAAAAGAAGCCGTTTTTTGACAAACCCCTCCTATACAAAATTGAAGTGAACAAAATTTCCTACATTTCTTTTTTTAAGACTAACCATTTTGCCGCTAGAGTGCGACAAAAAGGGGTCATATTTCCATACCTAGTGAAATTCACCTTTCACGCTTAAGTCGCCCTTGCTGTGATACTTAACTGTTGTAACAATTCACTAACACAATTTATATTGTATAAAAGTACATTTCTCAAGGAATAATGCCAACGGTGTCATTGAGGATTAAGCCTTGTCTTCAGCTGAACGTTCTGAGACAGTGGTGGTCGTTAGAGAGGATGTCGACCTGTAGGTCATCCTCACTGGTGTTTCCTAACGAGAAAACGTATTCTGTTTGAAATCAGGACGAGGAAATGTTCCTCTCATTAATGGACACATCACGTTTCTAAATTTAATAAGATGTACAACAAAACAACTTTTGCGGCACACAAAAATGCCACGGCGCAGTCGCAGTGGTTGAAAATCACTGGGTTAGTCCTCCAAAGAAAAGCGTTATTTATGAGAAAGTTTTCAGTCAGTATCAAACACGTTTTTTTGCACTGGCATCAGCAGTCGCGGGGAAAATGAGAGGGAGATGGAATGCCCGGTCGGTTCCTGACATCCAGGTGTGGTTGCAAAGAAGGTGTTTCTTGACTCAGTTCTTCTCCAGGACATGAACTTTTCTATGCCTACTAGTACAGGTGGGTTCCCCATCGTGCCTCAGCTGCCAGAATGTGCACCACACGTTCGTTAGATGCAAGAAATGGGTAGTGGAAAGGAGCTGGCAACAAGAAGCACTGGGCATTACGTCTCCCAATATGTCACCAGACCTATAATAGTTGCCAAGATGTTGCAGATGTTGTTACTTGATCACTACTCCCGCATTATTCAAATTGAGGCAGGGAATTCGACGTTGATGAGGAATAAGTTTTTGTGGGGAATGCTCGATAGTATCGAAATAACGATGTTTTCTATCGATATATCGATCGTTTTATATCGATAGTGCATAAGCTGATACTTGAGTAGCCGATTGTATCTGACGACTTTTTTTCTTTAATCCAAAATTCTTGAGTTGAATGAAAAAATCTTTGTTTTAGTGTTGTGGGTGAACTAGTAGAGCTACTAGTTCCATGGACGTTCTAACCTCCATGAGGAAGTTTCACTAAATGTGTCCATCATGGCGTCGGCCTGGACAGGCAAATGGAAACAAGAAGAAGAGGAACCCTTGGTGTGTTGATTTTGATAAGGGTGAGTGTAGGTGTCTGTGTAGTAATTTATGTTTAATTTGTCTGTGTCGTAAACATACTTATGTTTAAATAGATATGAAAACTATAGTCGAAAACTCATTGCCCGGAAATTGACATTATAGTTGGGCTTAGGTACCTATTTACATAGTTTTTTAATTGAATGGTTTTTTTCAACCGATATTTTCGATCGATACTATCGGTTGCAAAAAGTATCGATACTGAGCTGTCAGATGAATATCTTCATCGATACCTTACCTCCAATACTATCGAATATCGATATATTGGCCACCGATGGCCATCCCTAGCTCAAGCCACTGGAATCCATGTCAGCGCGAGAAACCAACAGGGCTGTCAACACTGCAAGGAAGTAGAAGTCGAAGGCGACAACACGTGTTTTGAGATTGGCAATGCTGATGGGGGTTTTCAAAAATCATAAGCAGAGTCTTTCCCCCACCGTAATTCTGCCAGATTCACCTTCGACGTGGCTATAAAATTTCGTGGCAGTTCAATTTGAATGTTCTCAAAGATAAATTTCCACTATAACATAGCGGCTTCAGTAACAAAAAACTGGTAAATTTATATTTTTTCATTATTGAAAGCGGTGGAATATTTTGGATAATGTCGAAAATTGAAGGAAACATCGGTTCTCCCATACTCTGCCAGAGTCAACAATAAAGCGCACTCACCACTGTTCTTCAACAACAAAATTATTTCCTAGTTATGAAACGTAACTTACTTTTTTGAAGGTTGCAAGGCCCAACTCATTAGCCTCAGCATTGGAGTGAAACCCGTTCCAGCAGCGATCAATATCAAATGAGAAGATTTGTTAAGAGCTGATGTGGAGAAAGATCCGACTGGATAGCTGGCAGAGAAGACGTCATTAACCTTGAGAAATTAGGAGAGTTCAAATTAAGAAAGTAGCTCAAGAGTAAGCGATATTTTTAATATAATATATTATACGAGTTCATTCAGTGGATAAATATAATATAGAGGGCCGCTCGGCGTCAACCAGTCAACAACCTTAATACTCAGAGTCACGCATACTGTTTGGAAGTGTTGCAGCTGAGGAGAGACAACTTGCAAATCTCTCATTGGAAAAAATGACTGTAAGCAGCACCCCACCCTATATCACTTCAGATTCGCTTCGCTAAAACGGTATATTTTTTCAAAATCAGTTTCCCAGAAATCCCTCCGCTGTTCGTACAAGCTACGACAGACAACCATAGCCTAATCTTACTCTACCTTCGATGTACTATTGAATCGCCTTCCAAAATGTTGGATCATAAACCAACATCTAATCAACCCGCCAACATCTAAAACACCAACCCGCTAATCAAGTTTACACTAATCACAATCAGTTTCACTAAACACGATTAACCCCCTAATAGTGTAATAAGGTTACAACGCGAGAAGGTTATATTCGTTCTTCGGTGATTATTTTGTCATTTTTCTTTCTGAATTTCTTTCTTTCGTATATTTTCCTATTCCTTTCGCATATTTTTCTTTCCTAATTTCTTTCGGGTATTCTAGCTGACCTTCTATTTGCTCTAGCACCTTTTTAGTCAACCATTATCTCATTGCGAAGTCGTCCTCATCCAAATCAAGAAAATCTCCAAGCGTTCGGCGAATAAAGAACTCCTCTTCCTCAAACGCTAATGCAAATGAACGCACTAATGCACAAAGCATTCCGAACAAGAAAGCGCGAGAAAAAAAAAAAACGTGAAACGGAGAGACTCTCGTGAGAGTCTCAAACCTTGACATGAAAATGTTTTCGTGTAATTTTTCATGTTTTCCGCTTCTTTTTATTACACGATTGTATAGTTTTATAGATAACTAGAACCGCTCGTAGTTGTGTTGCTGACTACATTGTTTACCCCCAGTTTTTCATCCTGTACCTACAGCTCATCTGCCACTGAAGGTACGTTCGTCTTGTTAACCTGAAACTGTTCTATAAAATCCGACGATTCCAATGAGCGGTGAAATTATCGTGGGATGCACACAGACGGAGTTACAATAATTGTAATTAGTAGCTACAGATTGGTTGTACGAGAAAACCATGCAAAAGGAGGATGTCACAAAATCGTTACACAACATCGGGGGGAGGCCAGAGTAAAGACATTTTCATGTCAAAAAGTACAAAACAAATGTACGAAACAGTACTAACGTTGTAGGTAAACGCTCGATGTAAGAAACGTTGAAACAAAGAAAGTGTAATCATGATTAAGGGCGCTAATCGGCCGAATTTGGCTGGTTAGTTCTTAATCACGATTAATGCTTAACCGAATGTGGTAGAATGTAAATCGCGATTCGGATCGTCTCACCGTGATTTAAAATGTTGGTGAAATCGGCCCTTAGTAAAAGCATCAGCACTTCATTTTTATGCATACCAGCAAATGTTAAGTACCAAGGTGAATGTGAACCAACACATGTGAGTCAGACGTGTGTCCGCATCACAATCAGTTCCAGCTAATAACTCGATAAGGCTGCATGGAAATTTGCGAAAGAAAATATACGAAGGTATGGATCAACTCAAGGAGTACCTTTCGAGAGGTTAACCACGAGCTGAAAACTCCATCAGGATAAGCTTTGACCATCAAGGTAATATCTGTGGTAGACGGTTGTGAGAGGAGGGACCCAGTTATAGGCGTGTATTGTCGCTCGACTGTATTTCCTGCGAAGAGTAATAACTCACGGAGTTGTATCCACAGAACGACCATAAAACAAAACATAATTAATTTTATGAATAACTAATTATAACGCATTTCGTTGATAACATTCAAGTTGAACAGACATGAGTTACCTATAGTTGTATCAAGTAGTTGAAGTTTTCATGCATCCCACGTGTAGTGTTCGAATTCCCCACATAAATCTTGCAAAGCATTTGTAGTATTTCTCATGCATTCTGAATGCGACTGAGCACCAATTATTCCAACATCAAATGAGATAACATTGGATTCCTATGATGGCATAACAGTGTTGACAACTACAATTTTCCTCCATTCCCAATCGTTGATGAGGTCAAATTCAATCGGAGTCATTCTACCAATGTGACATCGAGTTTTTCTTCAGGCGATTTCGATTACTTGTGAGGTGAAATTTGTACCAAATTTGAAGTTTCGTGGCTACCATTCGAAGGACCCAAATCTTACATCACTATGGTAAAGTGCTTAAGGGCTGACTTAACTGACTGAGTAGGTTAGTTGAAGTTAGTCACACACCTTTGATGTTTGCTTTGAAAGTTTGGTGCCAACCCAAAGGGACGTACTCCAGTATCTTGTCAACGTAAGACAAGTCCACAGTATGCACGTTGTGGTTAACTTGCTGAATGGACTTGACTGAGACTTGGGAGTATTTGGGAGGAGGAGGTTTCACGGTGGACTTACAAGCGAGCAGGTCATTCCACAGCGGGCCCTCTTTCGTCAGTTTGATCTCAACCTGAAACCAAACCCCAGCGTTGAGAAATGAGACACTTCAAACTGATGCGTAAAGTCTGTGTGGTAAGGAAGCCTTGGAACTTACTTTCAGCGGATTAGGCAAAGTCACTTGAGGTGGCCACTGGATATTGCAACCCAGTTTCCAACCGACCCAGTAGCCATTGATATACACCCACAGTTCTTCATCACATTTGCAATTCAGATGGAGCTAAAAGACAAGAAATTCTCAATTAGTGTAGGTAAGCACCATGGATAACGGATCTTAGCTAAAGCTAGGCCCAAATGGATTGGAAAACGTCAGCTCCCATCCAGAACTGTAATAAAGAAGGATTTGGATTATTATTAGTTTTTAATAGAAACTCCTGAGACGAGGGCGGCTTTGTTGCAACAGAACCGTTACCCCCTTCCAAGCCTGGTGATACAGTACTGCCTCGAGGTCTACCGTCACCCTTTTCTCTTTTTTTAATGAGGAGGAGGTAAACAAATCAGATCTTTGCGTGGAGGCAGGCTGCCGAAAAATTTGTTGAACACGGAGAGGGTTTGTGGGTACTTTTCGTCGACTACAAACAGGCCTTCGATGGTTTATGCAGGACTGGAGTCACTGCTGCTCTGGGAATATGTGGGATACCTGAGAAGTTGGTGAGGCTGATTTCCATGACTCTCGAGGGGAGTGTCTCGAGGGTATTGGTTGGCAATCAGACGGGGGACCCTTTCGAGATTAACTCTGGTGTCAGGCAGGGTGCCGCGCTTCCTACGACACCGTTCAACCTAGCACTTAATGAGGCGGTCAGAGTTATGAACAAAGATGGCACGATCATGGACAGGACCTGGCAGGTCCTTGCGTACGCTGATGACATAGCCATAATGGGACGCAGCCTTCAAGCCTTAAGAGAAGCATTTGAGATCTTGAGTGAAGCAGGGAATTCAATGGGGCTGATTGTGAATGAACACAAAACAAAGCTACTCAAGATTGCCCCTCCCCATGTTGCGCCTCGAATTCTGCGAAGACTGCGTTTTGGTCAGTATTTGTTTGAAGAAGTGGTCTCATTCACATACCTGGGCAGTTCCATCAACAAGAGGAACCGGGTTCAAGAGGAAATCTGTTCCCGAATAATGGCCGGGAACAGAGCATTTTATGCTAACAAGAAGCTCTTTACCAGCCGTTTGCTCTCCGGATCCACCAAGATGCGACTTTATAAAACTCTAGTGCGTCCAGTCGTGTGCTATGGCTCAGAAGCATGGACTACGCTTGCTGGGGACGAGGAACGGCTCTGAGTATTTGAAAGGAAAATCGTCCGAAAAATATATGGAGCGGTTAATGATGGATCTGGTTGGAGAATTAGGAATAATAGGGAAATTAATGAGATCCTAAAGAACGAGGACATAGTGCGCTTCATTAAGGCAGGACGGATACGATGGCTGAGCCACGTTGAGCCAATGGAGGCTGATGATGGTCCAAGGAGAATGCTGAGAGCAAGGTTGCACTCGAGAAGGAGAGGACGACCCAGGAATCGATGGCTTGATGAGGTGCTTCGTGATCTGAGGGTCGTCGGACTGAGAAGGGATCTGGCTGAGGATAGAAGCCGGTGGAGGAAAGGAGTGAGGGAAGCCAAGGGCCACTCCGGCCTGTTGTGCTCGGCAGTAAGTAAGTAAGTAAGGAGGTAAACAAAGCAGAATGAGCAGCTAGTTTACCACATCCACAATTACGGTTTGCACCTCTTCCAGAAGAGTTCCACGTTTTCAAAAAATGTCGAATTACAAGATGGGGGACCAAACTCTACAAGGCATGCACCTCTGTAGAGATAAGGCATGCAGCACATGTCAGGAGATTGTTAGTATGGCATCTAAGCGCATGTGAGTATTTTTACTAAAGATGGCATGGTACTTTCAATCGAAAGTACCAAATTGGTGGTAATTCACCATCAAAAAATTGTATGTTATGTACAGTAAAGCAGTGAATGAATCACATCCGTAATGGGAATTTTAATAATAACCTTTTTTAGCAGAATTAAAACTAAATTATTTGATTGGTAAGAACAAGAAAATTTGTAACCTACCCATGGGTAGGTATCATTAATCTCAAAAGTACGAGTATTTAGATATCCTACTCCTGATAGTGACAATCTGGTTTCATTACCAAATAAACCAAAATGACATACCCGCTCCAAATCAGGTTCCTTGAAATACAGGACAACAGTGACGAAACTAGCCTGTTGGTACCAGTCGACTTTTGAGAGGGCGGGAGGGAGAGCTGGTTGACTGGAAGGCAAAGGGGATGGAGGAGGCGCTGGCGATGGAGAGAACACTGCTGTCGGAGTCAGGAATTCGTTTCCACCCACCAGCCTCCCAACAAGGCATTTGGCCAACAAGGGAGTGAAATTCACCCATGGATGTACCTGGAACAGAGGCAGACCAAATATTGTTGTACTAACTTTATAGAATATATTGACACGAGAATAAAGAGCTAGAAACTCGTTTTTTGGCGTCTAATTTTTATTGAATTGTTGGTTCTGTAAAAAAAATAACTTAATCCTTTTTTAAATAAATAATGAAGTCTCTCCCTTATCAGGGAGGCATGGAGGTGTCACCATTCGATTCAGCGTCAAAAAATCCAAAAAACCTCAATTGCGCAGAAGAAGACGAATTGTCAACCAAGCAGAAGTTTGGTTTCAGCAAGATGGGGCCCCCCCTCACACTTCCAGAGCCGCAATCGCCCTCTTGCTCCAGATGTTCCCCATTCGCCTTGTGTCACGCTCTGGGGACGTGCAATGGCCCCCAAGGTCCCCAGACTTGACGTCGTGTGACTTCTTCTTTTGGGGATACCTTAAATCACGCGTTTATGAATCAAAACCCTCCACTTTGGAAGCTTTGAAGGAAGAAATAACGTCTCAAGTTGCGTCAATTGATCAAGACTTACTGGAGCGCGTCCACCGAAACTTCCTGGACAGACTTGCCACGTGTTTCGAACAAGATGGGCACCATTTGTCCGATGTTATTTTTAAAACTTAAAATGGCATTTAATTCCGTACCTTCTGATAAAAATATAAAAAATTTAAGACTTCAACCATTGGAGTTACATTCATTTGTTTTTCGTCCGGTTCCCGTGAGACACCCTGTATATGTCACCAATATCTATTTAAAATATCTGGAATTTTCCGTGTTACAAGGATTTTTAGAACCCAACAGACACGACAAAATTTTCCTGGGGGTTTTCGTATGTTAGTTGTGAGTAGAAATAGTGAAGACCAAAATATTCAGGAATATCCACCTTTAGGTAAAAAGTGATCATAAGGGTCCACCACTCCCATTTGTGGGGTGGACTCGAACATGAAGCTATCAGCTATTGGTACCTATTGTTCGCCCTACAATGGTTATTATGAACAACCTTGTTGGTCGATAATCGATAACCATCTACGAGTTGGAGTGGGTTCTGCTGACTCGAGTGTCCTCGGTCGAGGGAAACACAAGGAAACTTGACACTTCCCCCGTCCAATTCC
The DNA here is from genome assembly GCA_963920205.1 of Stenodema calcarata. Taxonomy (NCBI): domain Eukaryota; kingdom Metazoa; phylum Arthropoda; class Insecta; order Hemiptera; family Miridae; genus Stenodema; species Stenodema calcarata. The sequence continues at coordinate 1,984,748 of OY986050.1, read as the reverse complement.
TCATCAACGGCCCATTCTATCTCCCGTTTCATCTCCCATTATCGATTGGATGTTCTTGTTTGAGTCACATTTACCTTTATGCCTTGGACTCTGTGAGCTTGAATCGACTGTTCCTCTGTATGAAAATTGGCTCGACGTGCTGCCGTTCATACATAAAATCCACTTATACAGGGTGTTCGCCACTTAGTGTAAAAGAAAAAAAAAGGTAAAACTAGACTGAAAATGGAGTAGAACGCCACCAACCGCACCTTTCTATCTCAATCCGTTCCTAAATTTTCTTTTCAGAAAACCACGTTTTTTTACATAAAACCCCACGTTTCTTCAGTTTGAAACATATTTTTTCTACTTTTGACCACATTTTCGGATCCAACGTTATTTCCTATATACGCTTACTTAATGCACATTCGTAATCAAAAAACGAACTCCTAAGGACTGCAACTGCAGTTCAAAAGCTTTGACAATTTAAAAGAAAAATTACATTTTTGAAAAATTTTCAAGGATGTAATTATAGTATTTAATACTTGTACGTTTACTGCATTTCCAATAAACTTGCTGGAAGCTGCCAAATCTCAGGAAAACTTACATCTTGTCCACATCCTTGTCCATGGAAGAAATATTCTACCTCTAAATTCCTGTATACCCTATTTACATAATTACTTCTGCCCCCCTCCCCCCGACATGCTCAGTCATCATTGTGCTTTTGGCCATTGTACTACTAATAAAGGAATAAACAAAAGCTAACACTCTGTTTCTCATAGAATCTCTCTAAAGGAAAGAATCTTGGAAGCATCCGCTACACTGCAACAAGGTCTCACGTACAATTTTTTTTTTTTTTTTTTTTTTTTTTTTTTTTTTTCAATAAATTCACTTGGCTTATGCCATAGCCATGAATTCCTTTATTTCGATAAAGGCAAATACAAATGTTTCAATTCAAATTTCAATATATCAAATTAGAGACAAATAGAAATAGATTAAAAATAAAATACAATGAGATAAAAAATAAAGTTAAAAGCTTATGCCAGATTCACGGATAAACGGTAAGTACAATGAGAAAAAGTGCCAGGGCTTGTGTACGAAACCATGGGGGCCATTTCGAAAAATACTTTGTAAGTATGTGCCTCGCGAATACAGCCACACTCGTCATAGCATTTCGAGGGTCTCACGCCAACTTCCCACATCGTCATTAAAATGAGTTATGCGTACCATTCGAAGCGTCTTCTCCCAGCGGATCGACCTAAGTATAAGTTAGGTACCTAAGTTAGGTAACACAAAATCTCACGATTTATTTTACTGAATTTCTCAGTAAACATAGTCATTGGCAGATGGTTTTTTGGCTCTGCCGAAAAGTTGCCGAAATGACGATGTGGGAAGTTGCAGTGAGACCCTCGATTTGTATGGAGTGAAACTTTTATCCTCACCTTGTTTTATTTTAACCTCCCTTTTGGTTTATTATCTTCGATAATGAACCATTGGAATCGCCCAAAGAAAAAAAAATTTTAACCCCCCCTCAAAATTTGTTGGTTTACGTTTCAAGATACGTAGATTCAGAAAATCGAATAAAAAAAAATCCGTCCGTCCGCCGTACCTACGCCGTCAGCGCCACTTTGCCCAGTTAGCGTTGAGTTAAAATTACGAAATTTTTTTTATGGGTTTCGACCAACCCCACAATGGTCCTCGAAACTTTTCATAACCCTAGGTCAAGGGGAAGGGGTTCAAAACGAATTTTGAAAATTTGAAAATCTCATATCTCGAAAAATTCATATAGAACGGTATGTTTTTTATTTCATATTTAGATAGAGTTTGTTCCGTAGAATTTTTTAAGACCATCCGCAGCTTTGTACGACCAGCCGTTCGTTCACAATGAGGGCTCAAAGATTGTGCCTCACAACACGATCGTGTATCAAACTGTTTAAATACAGGTCCATTTTCATACTAACAAGCTCTTTGGAACATCATATGGCTTAAGTGATGTCGAGTTTGTTGTTCTGAGGTGTGTTTCGTGCTACGGAAATGAAGGTAATTTCGAATGTTTGTTGGTAGGTACTTCTTTTATAGAAAACTTATTACCGACGTAGTATTAAAAACCCCAGAATTATATCGTATTGATTAATCATAATTAATAATTATTATTATTAATAATAAATACGAATTATTAATACCTAACAATAAATTATAATAATTTTCACTAGGTACTTGATAAAATTGTTAATAATTAGTGATAATTGATAATAATAATTAATCTTACATTTAGGATCTAGACATTTAGACCTAGTGATCTAGACAGAAGGGTGATCTGTACAAAGAAGATAATGAACCGTTGTGTCAAGAATTTGCAGAGTTTTTGGTTTATTATCTTCGATAATGAACCATTGGAATCGCCCAAAGAAAAAAATTTGTTAACCCCCCCTCAAAATTTGTTGGTTTACGTTTCAAGATACGTAGATTCAGAAAATCGAATAAAAAAAAATCCGTCCGTCACCCGTACGCCGTCCCCCGTACGCCGTCCGTCCTGCTGTGCACTGATCTTTCGAACATTGTACCTAGGCCAGTGGCCCATAACAATGTTTTCAGGCTCATTATCTCCGGAGCAAACTTTTTGGCAGGCTTGTGGCATTTTCTATGCCTTGCACAGCAGGTCCCCCTTTTTTTCTGCCCCCTCCGGTCTTAGTCATGCAAAGCATGTCCAGACGGACCACGAGGAGGTGCCGGGTTTTGTACGGGATGTTTTTAGGGGCAGAGGGGTAGATCACTTCCTGTGTGGAAGTGATCCATCTTCTACGTTGCTCGGCCTCGGTACTCCCCACCTCTTCTCATAACTTGTGGTTCTTCCTTCATTGGCAGGCATCATTCGTAGGTATTTTAGCTCGGCCTCATTACTCGCCGCCTCTTCTTATATCATGCGGCACTTCAATCATCGGCAGGCTTTTCATTATATATGAAAATAGTCCGCCGTCCGTGCCACTTTGCCCAGTTAGCGTTGAGCTAAAATTACAAAATTTGGTTTCTGGGTTTGGACCAGCCCCACAATGATCCTCGAAACTTTTCATAACCCTAGGTCAAGGGGAAGGGGTTCAAAACGAAATTTAAAATTTCGACAATGTCATATCTCAAAATATTTAACTGAATCGTGAAATGTTTAGTTCACTTTTGAATGACCTGAAAAATTACCAATCTTCTAAGACCAATTGGATTTTTTTGCGACCAGCCGTTCGTTCACAGTGACCGCGCAAAGTTTTAGGAAAAACACTAAACTTTCGCGTCGAAAACGGCCGTTATGTGACCAAACCCCCAGACGCCCAGAATAAAACTACCTTTTTTCATCTTCCCGGTAAACTACAGTCTAGAAATTTTAACCGTGAGTCGGGGATAGACCACATGGCAATATTCACTCGGTTTCTCATCTGTAAAATTGTTTAAATAATACCTTTTTGTAATAATACAAATTAAATTTTGATGATGAGCTATTGACTTGAAATTTTAAAAATAGGTCAGAACTGGATCACAATGCAATATTCACTCGGTTTCTTGTCTGTAAAATTGTTTAAATAATACCTATTTGTTTAAACAAATTAAATTTTGGTGATGAGCTAGATACTTGAAATTTTAAATATAGGTCAGAAATGGATGACATTTCAATATTCACTCGGTTTGTAGGACATGGTATGAGTATGGTATGGTATATTATTGTATGTATGATTTGGTATAATACAGTATGGTATGATAGGAAAGAAATTCGTATGGTATGGTATGAGTACGGTGATAATATGGTATGGTGCCGATTTGCAATACAGTCTGGTATAGACAGAAGGGTGATCTGCACAAGGAAGATAATAAACCGTTGTGTCAAGAATTTGCAGAGTTTTTTGTACTGAAATTCATTAAAACGACCTCGAGGATTTCAGTTTGCCCTGATATCCTTGAAATTATCAATCTGAATCATCATCCGCATTCAAACTTGAATTTCTCCATGAAATCTATAAGGATTCGCAAAGTTGACCATACCATTAGAAAGCTGATTAAATTTGCAAGTTTTCTTCAGATTTGACAGCTTCCAGCACGGTTTTTGGAAATGCAGTTAACGTACAAGTATTTTCGAATATTTAATTTTTTTCGAATTGTCAAAGCTTGAACTGCAATTGCGGTCCTTAGGAGTTCGTTTTTTATTACGAACATGCATTAGGCGTATGTAGGAAATAACGTTGAATCCGAAAATGTGGTCAAAAGTAGAAAAGTTGTTTCAACCTGAAGAAACGTGGGTTTTTATGGCAAAAAACGTGGTTTTCTGATGGGGAAAAAAAATCATATCTTGGGAACGGATAGAGATAGAAAGGTGCGGTTGGTGGCGTTCTACTCCATTTTCAGTCTAGTTTTACCTTTTTTTTTCTTTTACACCAAGTGGCGAACGCCCTGTATAAATAAACCCCCCAAAAAACACTCCGTGTAAAAATCACCCCGCCTCGCAAATATCATTCTTCAGAGGCCGGAAAAAGTTATGGTATCCACTTTCCCCGCCCGCCCTTTCCCTCATTAAGGAGCTAAGTATAATGAAAAGCTTAACCACTTCACAAGCACCGTACCCCTTTCGAAATCTCACCTTGGCGCTATTGCGAGACGTTTTTTGTTTCTAAAAGTTTTTGGGTTGAGATAATGGGTTAAACCTTTCAAAAGGCACTGTCTGATGTTGAAACGAAGCTCTGTGCAAAATTTCAAGTCAATCCGTGAAGGTGGAAATGCCTAAATGATTAAGGAGAAGAAGAACAGGTAAGGGTGAAAAACCGGGTTTTTGAAGTTATATAACTCGGCTCCCTTTAAAGATATCGACTTGAATCTTTCAAAAGGCACTTGCTACACTTGAAACGAAGCTCCGTGCAAAATTTCAAGTCAATCGGCGAAGGTGGAGAGGCTGTAGCCTTGACCGACTGAAAAAAGTAGAAAAACATGGTAATTGGTTTTTGAAGTTATATAACTCGGCTCCCTTTAGACCTAGCGACTTGAAACTTTCAGGGCTTTCTATTATCCACACCAAAAAGATCCATACCAAATTTCAAGTTGATCGGTCAACTAGGAGCCGAGATATGGCTATAATTAGCCTTAATTACCCTAAATTTCAGTTTTTGTCCCTAATTTTTTTTGGGTTGAGATAATTGCTTATTTCGTTCAAATGGCACTGAGCCATGCTATAAAGAAGATATGTAAAAAAAATTCAAGTCGATTGGTCCTTTTACCCAGGCTGTAGACTCGTCAAAGTGGACAGAATTTTCCTAAGGTTTCTGTTCTTTTGTTTCTAAAACTTTTTTGGGTTGAGATAATGGGTTAAATCTTATATAAGGCTCTGTCTCAAGGTTAAATGAAGCTCTGTGCAAAATTGCAAGTCAATCGGTGAACGTGGAGAGGCTCCAGCCTTGCCTGTCTGAACAAGGAGAAGAAGAAGGAGAAGAAGGAGAAGGAGAAGAACAATCTAAGGCCGAAAAACCGGGTTTTTGAAGTTATGTAGCTCGGCTCCCTTTAGACCTATCGATTTGAAACTTTCCCATACTAATTTTCAAGTTGATCGGTCAAATAGGAGCCGAGATATGGATACCTCGAAAACGCGTTTCGTGACGTCCGGTAAACATGCACTCGGCACCGTTCGTTTTCTCAACTTCTTTGCTTGGCGGGGCGGAACGCTACCGCGTTCCTAGATAATAAACCATCACCCACTTACCCGCTCATCCTTCATTTGGAAATAATCGCGTTGTCATCAATTTGAACACATTACCCCAGCTGTGTCATATAGTTAGGTATAGAACTCTCAAGGATATTGTACACAAAACAGTGATCTACACAAAAGATCTGTTAAGAGGGAAAAAACCGTACGCACTGCATCAATTACGAGCAGTGATGTCACACTCTCTTCAACTACACTGGTTTTCACTACTGTTCCGCACCCCCAAACCTCACTATGATATAAAGAGAGGCCCGATGTAGATTTCAGACGATCCCAATACTGAAACCAAACTTGATACAAGAGAAGGTAGTTACGTACCTTGTTGAAAAGATCAGTCCCATCAATTCCAGCACCTCGCATCAACTCAGGGACTCCTCCAGGGTGAAAATCCAGATAACGCGTGATATTGTAAACATTTCCTGTAACACAAAGTGACATTTCAATGGTAGTTTAATTTGAATGTCAACGGATTATTCAATGATTCTCCTTTTTAAGCGAAAAGTAAGCTACAATAATTGTTCTCAGACCAACATTTTTAAAATCCGAATTTCCGAAACCTTTTTATACCAAAATCCGTTTCAGACCATCCAAACTGCCTTCACTTTCACTGCCCAAAGACACCAAAAATCATATATAACTTAGAATTCTGGCCGAATAGAAAGGCTTTTTAAAAAGAATTATTTTATTCGGACACAGAAAATCATTAATTTGATGGTTAACGGACAATAACTTCACAGAGACAACTGTACGCAAGGACAACGTTCACGAGACTGACTCTGCCTAGCGCTCGGTTCGTTATATAACCTCGGCTGCTGAGGGCAGCATATCCTAGGGAAGGCGCGACATAATTCCTCCCCCCTTAGATTAAAAGTCAGAAATTTTAAATTGTAACTCCGAGCGTTAAACATGAGTTTAACAAAAATTAAAACATTCATCAAATAACATTTACCAAATAGCATACTTACTGAAATACAAAGTTAAAATATTAAGTACAAAGTAGGATAGAAAGTAAATAAAGTCAATTATAAAATAATACATAAGTGAACAGCACATTTTAGAGTTCTACTCCTTGATTTGAATTGTTTGACAGTAAATTAAGTTTCCTTCTATTCTGGTAATATTTGTAAATGGTTACAGAAAAACAAGATGTCAGGATAGTGTACAATAAGATAGTCCAGATACTGGGCGTGAGTAATTGTCGTATAGTGGGGTAAGATTGTAAAGTAATAGGATGTGATTGGGGAGTTAAGTACTGGAGGTTTTTCAATTTAATAGTGGATACAGGATCCATATTGAGGTCCCAGGGTTGTTTTATGTGCTTGATGATAGAGGGACCGTTTGCTGTTTCTATAACTGGGGCAATTAATGTCTGATTTTTGTACTCTATCGTTCCATGGCCAGGGTAGGTCATAAAGATGCCTTTTAAAGTTTTAAATTCCGTTCCTTCGGGTTTAATAATTTTAATCTGGTCTTCTTGGGGAAATATTAAAATGTAGCGTCTGATTTCTTCTAAGAACTCGACGTGATTGGCCGTAATTTTAAGTTGGATTAGCTCACATGCTCCATTTAATCCTTTGGTCAAAATGTTTCGTTCGCAGGTTTGATCGCCGAACAATTGAGAACTTTTCGGGCAAAAATAGTGGTTCAAACCTGGTTCACAATTTTGGTTGAAAAATATGATGTTATCGGAATCGGTGGACTTTGCTGCAAAGCGGGTAGAGGGTATTACTGTGATGTAATTATCGTCTACTAGGGAAGGTACTGATTTGAGTAGGAATAATTCGTAATTTTGTAGGTTGAGTATGGGGATATCGAGAAAGTAGGTTATGTCGTTGGTACCGATCAAGCAATTTATTTTTATATGATTTTGAAGGTCCCAGAATGAGTTTCTTTGGAATTCAGGAAGTCTATTGCCGTAATACGAGGTGAGTTTTTCTAAGGCTTCCATTAGCGTTTGGGGTTTGATTATACTGGGATGTAATTGTTTCAGTTTGCAAAAAGTGATTGAATTTTGAATGTCCTGTGTTATATCCAGAAGAATTTGCAACAGAAGTTGGTTATGTTCCAGGGCCATTTCTACTTGTTTAGAATGAGTTGCGAAAGAATTGAGTTCCTTGAGGTGCATAATTTCGGATTGCAGGATCTCGTGATTGTAACTTATGGAATCTATCGAGGAATTTAGTTCTTCTACCAGTCGGTCGTTTATAGAATAGTGATGCTCAATTTGTTGAGAGAAAGTTTCCTGGTTATGCTGGAGATGTTGAAGGATTCTGTCATATTTCTCTCCGTCGGTAGCATCTAGATTGCCAGTTATGAATTTTATCACTGAACCTAATCCGTTTACTAAGCCTCGTTTTTGTCTGTGGGGAAGTACCGATTCGAACATTCTTTGGTTTATGGTTTCTATCATGTGTTCTATTATTTGGAGACGGGGATGAAGGGATTCTTGAAGGTCGTGGTCACTGTCGATGATATTGTTCTGAATTTCTTCTACGTGGGTTTTGATTTTTCTGGTTTGGTCGAGAATTTCGTCCAGTCTGTAGAAGTGAGTCAGAGTATGGTAGTAGTCGATGGTACGTGCTTGTCCTAGACGCACAGGTAACAGTCCCAGGTTGACAGTAACATCTTCAATTTCCAGCCCATATACCAGTAAAGGGAGTAGAAAAGGAAGGACCAACATGACCTGAAATGTATAGGCTCGATTAGGGACGGTAAGTTTGATGAAGCTAGTGGTCTAGATTTTTAAATTATTACTGGAGGTGAGATGGTCCAGGTACAGGGGAATCTGGTGGACACGGTAAGGCCTTTCTTGGTTTTTTCTTTATTAATTTGACCGAATGGTCTGAGGAGGATGTCTCTGAAGGAGGCAGTCTGGGTCTTTTCGAAGAGGGAAATTGAGCGATGGCTTTAGCACGCTCTTGTAGTTCTTGACTACTCACATCGGAGGGCGAGTAGGAGGAACTCGTACTATCGTCAGGGATTGCACAGGGAGGTTTAGTCGGAATGACTTTCCGCGGTCGTTTGACATTAGAGACGTGGATTTTTGTTTGGGTGTTATGGTGCCGGGGGTCAATATTGATGGTGCCTGTTGGTGAAGTTGGGTTTACTACTGTTTCTCTGTTGTATTTGGTCTTGGTCTTGCTTTGCAACTGTCGGTTTTTCACGTATACTGTGTCTGGGATCTCTGGAGGGATTTCCCTAGTCTCATTACGTGACTCAATAGTGTGTTCTTTGGTTTTCGACAGGTTTTCGTGTAAGTCGCGGTATAAGTGTAGCATACGATCTCGATGTTGAGAGATGTAATCGTTAACTACCCTTTGTTCTAGATTCATGCGGAAGAGACCATTGTCAGAGATGTGGCCATTGATAATTTCCAGGGGAGTGAGACCTGTAGCGGAGTGGATAGAGTTATTGTATGCTAACAGGGCATAACTCACTTTAACTTCGATTGGCTCTTTTCGGAATTCTTCTCGGAGATTAAGGAGCCTGATATGCTCAATCAGGGTAGAGTGGAACCTCTCAATTGCTCCATTGCTCTCCGGGTGTTGGCTCGAGATGAAGTGAATTTCGATTTTATGCAGTAGCAATAATTCTTTGACAAGGGCTGAATTAAATTCTGCTCCATTGTCGGAAATGATCTTCTCCGGGATACCATGAGAAGAGAAGTATTGAACTAGGGTGTTCACTACTTCTATACTATTGTTAGATTGGACTTTGTATAATTGGGCAAATTTTGAAAAAGGATCTAATATTGAAAGGAATTTTGATTTTTCGAGTGCTATCTTGTCAATGTGAAGAGTGTGAAAGGGTCGTAGTGGTGTCGGGGTAACATTAAATTTTGGCTTGATTGGATTCCTATCGTATTTGGAACGAAGGCAGGTGTCGCATTGATTGATAAAATTTTGTATTTCTATTTTCTGTCTTGGCCAGAAATATCTGCGTTTAATTTGTTGGTACGTTTCCTCGATACCTCTGTGGTTAGTTTTCCCTACATGGTAGTTTTGGATTATTTCTTTAATTTCTTCGTCGGTTCGTACATCGATCAAGAATTCTTTACAGCGGTACATTTCAATCTGAGATTCTTTGAACGTGGATGACATAATTTCGTTAAATTTTGTAAAGTTTTCTCCCGAGGGATCATTTACAAAGAACAGATGGTATTGAATTTTTGGACGAATGAATTCTTTGGTGAAATTTATTATTTCAGTGTCGTAATTAATTTCTGAAATTTCACAGGTGATTCTCGTTTTATTACCAAATAATGTTTCTACTTTCGGGTTTTTTGCTACGTTTTTGACAAATTTTATTATTATTTGATTTTTCCTATGATTTACGGCTTCGTCCTTAGTTGGAATTGAAAATCGAGGTGTTTCAGGAATTTCTGGATTTGCAATTAATGATTCCGAGGTAGTTCGGTTTGGATCGTGGGATGGAGAAGCTACTGGAGTTAATCCTGGGTTTTGGTCATCAGCTATCAGCGGCGAGTGTGCTAATGCTTCGGCTATGATTCGGTCTATGTCCATTTGTAAGCCAGGGCTTATTGGAGGCAGGTCAAGGGATGAGAAATCGAGAGGGCTAAGTTGTCGATTGTTAGTGGAGTCGGTCTCTAAGTTATGAAGTTCGACCCTTGACAGTGCATCGGCTACTACGTTAGATTTTCCCGGTTTATATACAATGGAAAAATTGAAATCGCTTATTTTCAACTTCCATCTATACAGCCTAGAGTTGGGGTCTTTTAATTGGAACAGCCATTGCAGCGGCCTGTGGTCAGTGTAGATTGTGAATTTCTGTCCGTACAAGTACGGGCGGAAGGTTTTCAGGGCAAATACAATCGCATAGAGTTCCTTCTCGATCGTAGAGTAACGTTGTTCGGTTTCAGTCAAAGTCTTACTAGCGAACGCGATCGGGAGGTCGTTGTTTTGTAGATTTTGGGAAAGTACGGCTCCTGCGGCAACATTGCTGCAATCAGTGGTTAGTACGAACGGCTTGGAAAAATCTGGGTACTGTAAGATTGGGCTATTGCACAGCAAAGTTTTGCATGTCTCAAAACTAGATTTGAATTCCCTTGAGTCTACTGAGACTTTCGGATTTGATTTCAGAGCAGATGTCATTGGTTTCGTGATGGTAGCGAAATCCTTAATGAACCGTCTGTAATAACCGACAAGACCGAGAAATCTTTTGATTTCGGTTTTGTTTCGGGGGAGTGGATACGATTTTACAGCCTGAATTTTGTCTGGATTCGGGCGCACTCCTTCCGGGGTTATGACGTGTCCAAGGTAGAGGAGTTCTTTCCTGAGGAACTCCGTTTTGTCAACTTGGATCTTCAAGTTGGCGGCTCTAAGGCGATCAAAAACTTTCCGTAGCCTCTCTATGTGTTCTTGGAGTGACACTGAGAATATTAGAATGTCATCTAGATAGACTAAAGCTAGTTCTCCGTTTATGCCACGAAGCACCGTGTTCATCAGCCTTTGAAATGTCGCAGGGGCATTTTTCAGACCAAACGGCATACGGACAAATTCATAGTGATTGTTGTCCGAGGAGAAAGCAGTCTTCGGGATTGATTCCTCGTCTAGCTCAATTTGGTGGAATCCACTGGCCAAGTCCAGTGTACTGAAATACTTACAGCGGCCAAGCTTGTCTAACAGATCAGCGATATTGGGTAGAGGGAATTTGTCATCAATAGTTAGGTCATTCAATTTTCTGAAGTCAATAACTAATCGGAATTTTCGTTCGTTGCTAGCGTCCATTTTCTTTGGGACTATCCAAAGAGGGGCATTGTATGGAGAGTCTGAGGGTCTAATTATATTTTGTGAGAGTAATTTGTCTATTTGATTTTGCACTTCATTTTTGTAGACGTGTGGGTACCTATAGGGTTTAATAAAAATTGGGATTTCGTTTGAAGTCCGAATGTGATGTTTCACATCGGTTGTTGCTGAAAGGGGTTCTTCTGGTTTTTGAAATAAATCGTCATATTCTCTAATTACTTCCTGTATTAATTTTCGTTCCTCAGAGTTTAAATGATCGAGTCTAAAACGTGAATAGTCTACCCAACGTTTTGTTGGTTTTGGCCTAGAGATTTGAGGAGGTGCTTCTTCTGTAAATAATAGGTCTTCCACGGGCTCTACTAATAGGGGTTCGATTAAAGTGAGCCGTACTGATTCTTCTAGCGGGTTGGTCACATGAACATAAGCCTTTGAATTTTTGACATTCACCAGGCAGTTGGGAATTTCTAGTCCGGGGAAGGTGATATTATTCAGGATGGCTGTCCCATTATTGAGATTTTTGATGGGTACGCGAACTTGTTTGATGGTTCGGGATTCTATCAGGTAAGATTGGGTTTCTACATTTTTCTTTGATTCGGAGGGTTGTATTCCGAATTCTAGGGGTATGTTAGTTTGAGGGGTAGTGAGGAGATTTTTGTCAAGATTTACCAGGGCCTTTAAGTTTTTCAAATTATCAAGTCCTATTAAGAGATGGAAACGGTCGTGGAAATCAAAGAGGATAAAGGGAAGATTCAGATTTTTACAGTTAAAGAATTCTCCACAGGGAATTTGAGTCTTATGAGTAAATTCTGAGATCCCGTGTGCAGTTTTTACGATGCCTTTATGAGGTTCAATTTTTTTTGCAAAATACCTATGGGCGACATCGGGGCAAACATAGGAACGGGTTGATCCGGTGTCTACGAGGATTTTCAGCCCATAAGGTGGAAAGGTTATGTAGGGTAAATCCGAACCAATTTTGTGTAATTCGTAAGTTTCAAGGGGAGTTTCAATTTTTTTGGGGGATGTTAGGACTTTATTGGAAGTTGGAGTAATGGGCTTATGGCTCATTGCTCCGGGGTTGGTTCTAAAAAAACGTCAGTGTTTTCCTCGGGTTCCTCGGGTGTTTCATCGTTGATCGTTAAGTTAGTGAAATCGTACGGATGGAACGTTGACCCATCATAAAATCCAGGTACGTAGTATCCGGATGGGGTAGCAGTTTCTTCCGTCTCTTTCTCGGGATTGGGATCATCCGATTCAATTAAGTGGAAGTTCTTCGGGGTTGAAGTGCCCGGCTTGGAGGGGGTGTTCGAAAATTGTCTAATGAATGGTTTGGGCGTGGATGAGGTTGGTTTAGGCGTAACTGAGGAAAAAGGTGGCCTTTGGAACGAATTCGTCCTAAAGAAAGGGGGTTTGTTTTGCCCTGTATGTCCTGTATTTGGTGTTTGGGGAGTTTGAGGATGATTGAAAGAGTTCCCTCTCGAAGTGTAATTTTGAGCAGCTGGCGGCCTACTAGAGCTAGCCGCGGTTTGAGGTTTTGCATTTGTCAAGTTAAACTCATTTCGTAGGATTTGGAGGACTTGATCAAGGGAGGTACATTGCCTCGCTCTTAAGGCTCAATAGCCCTTGTATAGTTCTAAAATCAGCCACCACGTAGCAGCACCAAAATGAAGGAAATTTAGATAGGGGATAATTCGAGTTCTATTGAACCGATTTTAGATCTGAAAACGGCTATGGACGTAAAAAGAGCGTAGAATTTTCGGAAATTAGTCGAAATGAGTCATAATCAAAAATTGAGAAAGTTGCGATCGTTTTTTTACATTTCCAAGCCATTTTTTGAAAAACTGAGGTAGCTCTGCAATGCACTGTATCGTCCTGAGTCCAAAACAATTTTCAGATTTCAAATCGGTTAATTAGAACCGACCGAAACGCGATTTTACGGTGTAGGAGAGGCAAGGGGTGGAGGTGATGAAGGAGAAGCGGCAAGGGGCTGTTCTCTTCGTCGAAAACGATATGGAAAAATGGTACAAACACGGTGCGTAATAGGGTGGAGTTTGGACTACGTTCTAACTAAGAGTACCTAGAAGGCAACAAGGCGTTGATTTGGGGAACCAGTGAGTGGGGGAAGCCTCACACATCGTCGGGTCCCACTAGGCCCCTCTAGTATATTGAGATTGGTCCCTATCCGCAGCGTTTCTGACCCTCGAAAACATCGAAGTATGCCAACAAGAGAGCCGTCTACATTGAACCAACCACGATACATTATGTTGCTACAATCTGTATACTAAAATCTTCATTTACTGGTATATAAAAGAAGTATATTTTGAAATTTATACCTACTTTCTTCACCCTATCACCAAAGCCTGAAAAAGATAGGTAGTATTGCAATCGGCTTGAAAATCAAATTTCGAAATGAAAAATTCCTTATCAACATATAAACCCGTTTCAGAACATTCTAAACAAATTTCTGTGTGTGTGTATGTGATTATGTATGGAAGTCGTCACGATTGCGGCCGGTAGGAAGAATACATTTTTATAATGTAGGTAGTTTCTTCATAATATTTTAATTATGGTTTATAAAATAGTTTTATCGTATTATTGAGATATACTCAATATTATACAATACACCACATTACTAAACAAGTAAACTTGTACAATAATATACAAGTATACTGTACAATATTATATGGTAATAAACAACGCCATTCTTTCGCCCGCTGTTCGAATCAACTTGCAAAGGGAAGTGGTTTCCCAACCTCATTGGGATCATCTAATGTGTTGACGTTTCCAAGGAAACGAATGATGACCTTGGTTTACGTGCTTTGATGCCTACCGGCCCGCCTGTTTGTTGCCCCCTTCTCCCTTGCCGCGATTCCTTCATCACCTCCACCCCTTGCCTCTCCTACACCGTAAAATCGCGTTTCGGTCGGTTCTAATTAACCGATTTGAAATCTGAAAATTGTTTTGGACTCAGGACGATACAGTGCATTGCAGAGCTACCTCAGTTTTTCAAAAAATGGCTTGGAAATGTAAAAAAACGATCGCAACTTTCTCAATTTTTGATTATGACTCATTTCGACTAATTTCCGAAAATTCTACGCTCTTTTTACGTCCATAGCCGTTTTCAGATCTAAAATCGGTTCAATAGAACTCGAATTATCACCTATCTAAATTTAGGGTCGATGGTGCAGCCATCTATTGAATTTTCTTACAAGTTTTTTTTGGGCTATTGAGCCTTAAGAGGGATCCTGTGGTATCGGGCAGGCCATGAAGGAACGTTCTTAAAGCAAAATTTCTTGCGAAATCTGTTAGGACGCTACGTGATGGTTCATTGTTGTTTATTTGAAGGTAGGCTATAGTAGCGTTCAGTTGATTAACTGTCCGCTGGTGGAACGTGAAACAATTTTCGTTGGGTTTTTGGGTAAACTTCCCTAATTCTGCTATTAATGTGTAAAGGTCCCTTTTATCGCCAAAATTGGTTGTTAATATTTCCCTGAGAGTGGGGTAATCAGATATGTTGTGAGAAAACACGATCTGCACGGTTTTCCCAGTGATTCTAGATTTTATTGATTCGAGCAGGCAAAAATTTTGGAATGACTCTGGGTCTTCATCAACGTGAAATTGTTTATAAAGACGGTCGCAGACCTCTATGAATCTGGGGAGTTGCATAACATCCCCGTCATAATTAGGAACCATACTTAGGTGTTCTTTAGTTAATACTGGGGGTCTAGCCCTAACGGGAGTTTCGGGATGGCTAGTGTTAGGATTACTCGTCATCTCGGGAGGATTAAGGGGACTTTGATCAAGAATAAAGCGGGTGAAGTCTGTTAGTCCTGGCCTCGGCCTTGGAGATTTGGGTGTTTTCGGAATTTTGGAAACTTTTCCTAGGTCTATTGGTTCAAAAGCAAATTAGGTCGACAATTATTCACGAGTAGTAAAATTGAAATTTAGACAAGTTACACAAAAATAATATTGCTTAAATTTACTGCATGCAACTTACAGCTAAATAAAATTTCGAACGAGGTGTGTGTTAAAATATCGGAGTGTAATGAAATGAAATTTTGAAAAAGAAAAATGGAGGTAGAAAAGACAATTCTAGACGAATAAAGGTTTGAGAAAATTTAATTAGGTTTCTGCTAAACCTGTATTCGTTATTTTGTTTTATTTTGCAGTCGCTGCGCGAACTATGAGTTTAATTTTTATAATGCGTAGTGTAGAGTGTTTCAGTAATAATAATAAAAATTCTGTAATAATGAAATGAAATGAAAAATTTTACCAAGAAAATTTTCGAAAGAATGGTAAAATTTTGGAGTTAAATAATTTTAAAATTTCTGTGCACAAAACCTAAGTTTAAATTTGTTTGAACGGTTTGTTCTTGCGTACTTATAAAAAAAATGGTTTTACAATACTTGAATTGGTTTCTTGAATATTCTTCTTCTGGCGATGCGGTTATTCAGATAGCGAAGCCGCTCTTCTCTGAATGATGACTCGGCGGAGTGGAGAATCAGCGACGGCAAGGTGGAGACTTCCGGGTGGCTTGCGTCCTGAGCTCGCGTGTTCCTTTTGAGTCTTGATGAAATGACTTAAAAATTATAAATTCCGAGGGTAGGAATTTCTACAAAGCGGGGTGTGCTTCGGAAGACAGAAAACGGGGTGTGTTTTCTGCGTCGATGGGTCTTTCCAAGGGTGCGGAAGTCGTCCAACGGCGTTTACTTTAACGTCGGAAAAATGTTATAACGGACCTACTGAGTAAATCAAATGGTCGTCAACCTTTTCCGACGGAGTCCGTGAAGTTCTATTCTCACGTAGTTACTCAGCGTTCTGGAGTTTCGTTGTGAAGGAAGTGGTCAGGTGTTGACGATCTTCGCAGAAGTCCGTTGTAGGTTGGTTTTTCGGAATTCCGAGCCTTACTGACCGAAATTTACTCGAAATGTCCTACTGACTGCGCCACTTAGAATTCTGGCCGAATAGAAAGGCTTTTTAAAAAGAATTATTTTATTCGGACACAGAAAATCATTAATTTGATGGTTAACGGACAATAACTTCACAGAGACAACTGTACGCAAGGACAACGTTCACGAGACTGACTCTGCCTAGCGCTCGGTTCGTTATATAACCTCGGCTGCTGAGGGCAGCATATCCTAGGGAAGGCGCGACATAATTTATATTTATATACACAGTAGTCCCTCGGTAATCCGGCATCTCAGCTCTGGCTTACGAGAAGGAGCGAAGAATCATAGGGCATTTAAAAACGTCAACCTTCCTGTTGATTACATGAGCCAGGGCAACGGGTGGAAGAATAAGTCCGTATTCGCTGAATGGTTTAATGAACACTTTAAACCATCAGTGGAAAGATTTCTGAAGGAACGGGAACTACCACAGAACGCTTTGCTTGTCTTGGACAACTGCCCTGGACCCCCTGATGAAGATGTGACCCCTCTCTTACAACCAATGGACCAGCACGTCACGTTATCCAGGCGATTAAAATGCAATACAAAAAGTGTTTACTGTGCAATGTGTTGTCTAAGGACCAGGCTGTGCTTAAATCCTTGAAAGAAATGAACCTGAAAGACGTGGTTTACTCGTTCGCCAGTGCCTCGAAATATCTTCACGAGAAAGTCATCATTTGCTCTTGGGAAAACCTATACGTAATGAGTACATACATAATAATTATGTATGTACTCATTACGTATAGGTTTTCAGTTATAATTATTATAACTGATTGTTCAACGGTAACTGCGTTTTTCCTCGATATTTTCCAGTAATCCGGCATTTTACCGCTCGGCCGGATTATCGAGGGACTACTGTATATTTATGTATGTGTCATTTCAGACAATAACTCTCGATAGTATTGAGCTAAAAAGTTCAAATTTGCACAAAACCCCGTCAAAAGGCTAGAATCGGGTCACTCTAAGGGGGGTTTATGGGAGTTTTTTTTTGGGGGGGGGGGGTAAATTACCCATAAATTCCCAAAATGAAACAGTCTAACAAGTGACACCTCATTTTAAAGGTTTTTGTTACGCTGAACACAATGGTGAAATCAATGGTGAAATTGATATATTGAAATTGCGATATATATATATATATATCTCCGTTCTTAAACTGGAGCACTTCGAAGAAAAATTAGATGTGGGTGCGTTTGTTCTCCAGATACAGGCCACGAGTAGAAATTACCTCTTATGGCAATCCATGCGTCTTTTTCCGTGTTGTGCTTGGCCAGTTCCTCCTTAGTGACTTTCAGGATCTTACCACCAGTTCCTGCCAAATCAGCACCGCTATTCCCAAGACGGATCCAATCCATCAAGGAATGGCCTTGTTTCAGAGCTACCTTGTTTCGCGGGTTGCCTGCAACAACATCAACATAATAGGTAAACAGATGGAGTGACTAAATGAAATTCTAGTAAGTAATTTAAATAGAGAAAAAAATATACCTGTGGCGGAACCTGATGGTTGTGGCTCTGACATTTCACTGCCGTACCGACGTAGATAACTCGGAATGACCGAAATAAGTCAGCTTTTCAGTCCAACTGTGAGACCGGTATCCGAACGCCTTTGAGATAGGTACAACATAATACAATAGGCCAACCACGAGATGACAACGGTGAATTTGTCAGAGTACACGAACCCGAATATCAAGGTTCACGATGGACAAAACGCTAATATCACAACTCGCGAACGAAATTGGGAGCAAACATCTTCAAATAAAATAAGTGAGTGCAGGCGCGGAGTAAATACGAAAAACTCTCACAGTTCCTTTACACATGCCGTAGTAGGTACCGAGATCTGAGCTAAACTGACTTCGGTAGGCGGAAAACACCAGTATCGATAAGTTGTCGTTGATATCTTATTTCTCTAGTAGTGAAGTAAATGATTTTCGACTATTGATGAATTGGTACATTGAACATGAAAATACCATTTAATGGTAAATTAGCGTTAGGTTGGAAAAGTACTCATGATAGGTTGGAAAAGACTGCCTCAAGATTCCTCGGCATTCAACGGTTAGGTTCATGGAAGAAGGGAGGTCTTCCATAGGTTATAACCATTGGGGAGGTTATGACATTGTGTCGCATTCATCTTGGTATCTCCTTCACATGGTCCGTTTTGGGGCCGATATATCGTGTATCGTGTATATCGTGCTCAGTATCGTGTATTCAAACAAATTCACGAAAGCAGTTACACGAGCAGTTACAGTTACACATTCGCCACATTTGATACACATTTGATAATCGCCAGAAAACTGCAAACTGATGTATTCTTCTTTTTCACTGTCCTCGTTTAGGGTTGGAAAGATCGAAGTCGAAATTTCGATTGTATCGAAAAATGGGGTTCGACTTTTTGGATAATCGATATCAAAATGAGCGTTCGAATATTTCGATCTTTTCGAAATTAATCGTCGATTTTCGATCGTACCGGGAAGGTAGCAGTTTTCTTGAAAAAATGGCCCAAACCCTCAAGATAAAGCAACGAAAGTCGTTGAGAACCAGCTTTCCACCCAAGCAAGCTCTGACGATTTCTGGGGTGCTTTTGATAAGGAGGCTGAGGAGCATACTACACAGAGAGCTGGTCAAGACACTGCGGGTGGACTGCCCATTCAGTTCCGCATGTACCTGGACTACAGAACTTTCTCATGAGATAAACTGTGTATTTTATTTATTGAATCAAGTATCAGTAATGGTCAAAAGATAAAGGTAAAAAAAAAAAGTTTTTTTAGAAAAAAGTTCGATTTTTCGATTATAATCGATGGAAATCGACAGATTTCGACGATTTCCGACATGGCATCGAAATACGAGCAATCGAAAAGTCAATTATTCGAAAATCGACTTTTGGCTTCGATTGCCCAACCCTATCCTCGTTATCCAGTCTTCGTCCTCTTCTCCTTTTCCATTGCATGTCTTTCGGACACATGTATCAAGGCTACGGTATTTTGATATCCTTATAATATAAGGATATTATGATATCCTACATATCGTACATAGGAGACTGTTCAATTCGAGGTAACTTTCGCCAACTTGAAGCAGTCAGAAAAAATACAAGAGTTGAATACACCTAGTTGAACACATGAAGTAAGTAGGTAGCGGGTTTTCCGAGAAACGGTTTGGTTGTACGTGAAAATCATAAGAACATTCGTGACACAACACCGTCTCCCAAAGACGTGGCACTTTTTGCCAGTTATCTGCTCCATGCTAAAAGTTATTTGTTGTAAAAGTTGTCGATGAATCGATTTCTTTGACGACGATTAATCGATGTATCTATTTCAAGTAATCGATAATGATCAGCGGGAGGTTTCATTAGGCGGAGTTCTGTTATCCTTGTCAGATTTGAGGTTCGCCTGTCGTATTGTGGTGCAACTATTTTACGGATTCTCAATTCGAGTACTTCGTCGTAGATCGTTATGACGCTTGCTCTCGAAACGTCCAAAATGCCCCAGGCTCAAGAAACCACAGAGAAAAAGAAGCTGAAGCCCTGTTGCGCTTGTCCGGAAACCAAAAAAATTCGAGACGCGTGGTGAGTTGTCTGATCAAAATATGACCTTGTTTGTTTTGTTAGTCTCTGATTCTTAATTGTAACGATTGCCCATTCCAATTTCAGTATAATTGAAAACGGAGAGGCCAACTGCCAGAGTTACATAGAAGCACACAAGGAGTGTATGAGAAAAATGGGATTCAACATATAGCTACACTTAACCTCTCGCACTGTTTTCGTCTAAGTCATCTATTTATGTTCTTGATTATTTATTACATTTTTCTGATTCCCATCTCAAGTACTGTGAGTCTGCTCTCAATGTGAAATTTTAGTTTGTCGTAGTCTCCTTTGGAGTAAATCAAAAGTATTGTGATTGATGAAATGAGATGATCTCCCTACTTGGATTTGGCTACGTTGCGTAAGATGTAGGGGACTCGATTTTCTCTATTAATAAATCGTTGCCGTAAAATCTGCCTTGTTCCTACCTTCGATCATCTAGTTCGCTGAATGTGTCTATGTGGTTCGCCTTGTGTATGACAATCATTTCCTCGCTTTAGGTGCTGGATTGTATAGGGAGGCTGAGGGCAGTGGAGGTTCCAAGATTTTTGATGATGATGAGGGGGGGTATTTGCATAGTCGATTTCGTACGTTCGTCATTGAGAATAGACCAAAATGTACCTAAAGTCGGAAGGAAGAAACACGTGAATGTAGGTCTGTATGTAAATAGGAGAGTACAGCGACACTTCAAGGGCTCCTAAAGGGCTGAAAATTGGGGAGGTGGTAGATAAGGGCCTACTTTATCTGTGTAAACTTAAAATTAGAGTGATCGGACGATTAGGGTTGGTAGGTAGGGTAAGGGATTGAAGTTTGGGGGCGGGGGTAAGGGCTGGTAAAATACGAAACGAATATGGCCGCTATGCCTTGAGTATTATGGGAATGTAGGAATCGGATCGAGTTGATAGGGAGAGGAGAGTGAGAATGATGTAAAAAAAAATCTGTGATAACAATAGCGTGTTCATGTAGAATAGGAGTGTAACAAGTCGACAAATTCGATTTTCGAGTTATACCCATAGGCAGACAGATCTTGACGAACCCTACAAGAATATGATATAACACCATCGTGTTCAGTATGAAAAATGACCTGTAAAATGAGGGATCACTTGTCGGAATGTTTCATTTATGGAATTTATGGGTAATGTTTCCCATAATCGTATGGAATGACACATACATAAATATATGGTGTAAATAAATAAATAGATGACACAAACATAATAATGTTATATAATAATATTATTATTATGTTATATATTGTTTGGTGTCTTTCGGCAGTGGATTCAGGATGGTATGCAAATTTTTCGAAAATTCGAGTTTAAAAAATTTTGGACCGAGAACAATAGCTACATTTTCTTCGAAAATTCGCTAAAAAGTAATTTAACGACATTTTCAGCAATATTTAGGACCCAACACTTCAAATGCGTTTTCCCAACATTTAGGATTTTTGACTTGTCACACTCCTATTCTTGAGGTACGATGTAGGGACTGTGACATCGAGTAGGCTAGTTAAGAAATGGAGGGGAATTTTCTATATGAGTACTATAATATAGTCACCTATAATATACTAACGTCTCTGGCAAGCTTTGCTGGTCCGTAATAGAAGAGTTCTTGCTCAGCCTGCGTACTCCCTGCATCTTCTTATACGGATCAGCAAAGCTCGCTAGGGTTAAGGTTAGAGCCGCTATAAGAAGATGCAGGGAGGCTGAGCAAGAACTCTTTGAAGCCCCGTTGCCTCCACGTTAGGCATAAAAATAAACTGCACCGAAAGCGATGAAATTATTGCAAAATATTTGAATACCTCTTCCATTTAAAAACTCGAACCTCAGCAATATAACGAAGGACCGATCGCGCTGCAACCCGAAACACCTCGTACTTGGTGGCCATTCTCTGTATAACCCAATTTTTTGTTGATTTTACTGAATTTATTTCAACTTTAAAATTCAGTCATCGACCATTTTTCAGAATTTGATTCATAAAATAATCGGCTAGTAAATTTACCTAAAAAAAATTTAAAAAAATCATAACTTGGGGTGCCTAGAAAATGAAACAGACGGTTGGTGAATCTTGAATTCATCTAAAGTTCAGAATCTATATTTACCGTGTAGTTGTTCTTCGACTACTGTCATTTCTCTCGCAATGCCGCACCCCATGTCCTGCCAAGCGTCAGAAGGTTACTGAGGACTACTTTGGTATTCATCTCACCCAACATTGTAGTAAACTTCCTCTGAAGGCTGGAGCCATTCAAACCTTCAGCTCGTCAGACTGCCTGCACGAAGGGGTCAAAATGATTTTAGAACATTATTACAGTAGTCCAGTTGACAGAGAAAACAAGTTTAATGGTTGATCGTGCTGTGGGTTGACTCCGTCAAGTTACCCCATCGAAGAATTCTTGGGGAGGACGGAAAACCCTCAACATTTTTCAGGGCAGATTCAAGGGCGGTTTCTTAGTCCAAAAACATTAGAATATTGCAATAAAACTAAGCTTTAATTGTGAAAAGTGTAAGTTCTATTGGAATCTCCGACCAGTGCAAAAAACGTAGAAGTTGTCAAGAGTTTCGGGATGGTTGTTTGTCAATTCGCTTCCACTTGCGCGTATGTTTGACTTTCCTTGAGATCCTCCCTGGCCCCAAACCCACACTTAACAAATTTTCGAAAATAGGAAGCTCCAAAATTTAAAAAAGACGAATTTCCGAAAAACGTAATATCAAAATCCGTTCCCGACCATCCTGAATTCACTCTCAAAAGACACCAAAAAATCAAATGTTTATATTTAATATTTATGTATGTCATTCCAGTCGATAACTCTCGATAGAATTGAGATAAAAAGTTCAAATTTGCACAAAACATCCGGCCTGGCAATCGAAAGTCTAAGTTCGTAGATGGGCAGAATCGGGCCACTCTCAGAGAGAGAGAGAAACATGCATTTATTAAACAGCATTAACGACAAAAAAGACATTAATAGATACATGAATAGTCAATGGGCTATGCCCGTCTGACAGAGAATCGCTTAATCTGTTTACTTATTTTTAAAGATAATTTAGCATACTATTGTTTTATTCCTAATTAATTTACAACAATTGGCATTCTCATTTTACATAATTATACTCCCAATTAAATTCTCTTATCAATTCTGCTCTGAAACACCAGGCAGTTTGACAAAACCTAGCAAGGACCAACCATCTTGAGCCATTTGGGTAATATGCGTATTAAGACCTCCCGTGACAATATGGGTACAATACCCCGAAATTATTGATTCGGAACTCCTTGAGAACGGGACAAATCGCCAGAAAGTGCTCGAGATCCTCAGGCTCTCCCGTATTGCAGAGGGAGCATATCACATTTTGCTCTTCATTAGTAGTGTGCGGCCTGCAATTCAGCTTGAGCGAGACGGCAAGAACCCTGCAAACCCAGCGCAGGACGAACATCGACGCCTTTTGTACACCCGTCGACAGATCGATACATCTCACATCATGGTCTAACAGCCTATAGAAACGGCTAGTGGAAGCAAGAGCCCTGGCCTTTGCCGTCTCCATACTTGCGGATATGACTCTTTCGCATAATTTTTCCAATTGTGCTCCCCATTCGTTGCGATTCTCAAGCGATTGGCCAAGAGAAACACCATGCCGCTCACTCAGATGCCTCATATCTTTGCACCAGAATAGGTTCTTTCTCACAATCTCAGTGGCCAGCACCCGTGGAAATCGGTGTTCTAGCATCGTCATTGCTCTCAGGAGGTACCGTACATGAAGATTCAAGGTGAATCCAAAGGGGGGGGGGGGGGGACGCCCGTTTCAGGTTTATTACATAGTCGTCATATTTGACCTCATATTTGACGTGAACTGGTATGTTTACAGGTCCGAAGATAGAAGAGTAGCTACTTGCTATGCTCGTCCTTGCAACTGCAGCCCTCTCTTGAAGGTCTGTGTCAAAGGAGAGACCCGAGGTCAGCCAAGGTCCCAAGTATTTATATGGGCTCACAACATCAACTGGTGCTCCTCGGTAGGTCCAAGATTCGCTTCCTCTCAGCCTTCCACCTCGCCTAAACACCATCGATTCAAATACATCGTAAAACTCGAATGAAGTACACTTCAAATCGACTCGAGGTGTTCATTTGAAATCGAATGGACCTTCAAGAAGAGCAATTGTCGATTCAAATACGGCGTAAAACTCGAGAGAAGTCTTGTTTAAATCGACTCCATGTGTTCATTTGAATTCAAATGGACCTTCAAGAAGTGCAATTGTCAACTCAAATACGTCGTAAAACTCGAATGATGTCGACTTCAAATCGACTCGAGGTGAACATTTGAAATCGAATTGGCCTTAAAGGAGTGCAATTGTCGATTCAAATACGCCGTAAAACTCGAAAGAAGTCGACTTTAAATCGACTCGAGGTGTTGATTTGAAATCAAATGGGCCTTAAAGAAGAGCAATAATTGCTCTTCTTGACAATTATTGCAATAATTGACAGTCAATTCAAATACGCCGTAAAACTCGAAAGAAGTCGACTTTAAATCGACTCGACGTGTTTATTTGAAATCGAATGGACCTTCAAGAAGTGCAATAATTGCCAACTATTATTGTCAACTCAGATACGTCGTAAAACTCGAATGAATTCGACTTCAAATCGACTCGAGGTGTTCATTTGAAATCGAATGGACCTTCAAGGACAGCAATTGCCTATTCAAATACGGCGTATAACTCGAATGGTGTCGACTCCAAATCGACTAGAGGTGTTCATTTGAAATCGAATGGACCTTAAAGAAGAGCAATGGTCGATTCAAATACGTCATCTTGGAATGACACTTGATGCCAAACTGAGGTGGAAAGATCATGTAAAGAAGAAAAAAACCGAGCTCACAGTAAAATTCAGAAAAATGTACTGTATTACGGGTAGGCGGTCAAAAATGTCTATTCATAACAAGCTCATTCTGTACAAACATGTCCTGAGACCCGTATGGACTTACAGTGCACAATTGTGGGGATGCACTGCATCTAGCAATCGCAACATTATTCAGCGCTTCCAGAATAATGTTCTGCGTTCATGCACAGATGCATACAGATACTTTCGTAACGACCGATTACACTACGAGCTTCAATGAGGTCATACGCAACCAAGCCATCAACCACATAATGAGGTTACAAGATCACGTCAACGAGGATGTTTTCCGACTCCTAGACACAAATGATCTACTCCGAAGATTGAAACTTACCAAACCGCATGAGCTTGCTCAACTAATGTGAAAACGTCTGACCAATATAAGACTAAGTGATGTACTTTAGTTTTAAACATTTCATTTAAAATTCAACATACGAATATTGCTTATAAGTTTACTTGTATATACTTGGCGCAATAAAATATATAAAAAAATAAAAAAAACATTTTTGATTCCAAATTAGTTTTTCAAATGGTTCCCCTCCTCCTACTGTCCAATTTTCCGTACAGATGGGTCAATAATTTTTTTAAACTTTTTTATCATACCTACGTTTTCATTTTATTACGGTTAAAAATGTACCCATAAAAGAAAAAAACTAGTATAGGTAAATGATAATAAATACGAGGACATGATCTATTTGAAAAACGGTGATGGGCGCCTCACAGACGGATGCTCCAAGTGTTAAAGATTATTGTCTGAAAGGGGGTAGGATGTGGTGAGATATTGTTATTATTAGATCATAATATCTTATACGACCATAATATTATTATGGTTCTATCATTGTACCCCATATGGTTGCAACAATTCCATAAGCAGTTATCTTGTATCACTGACGTATCAAAGTGTGATTGTCCTTCTCTTCCGTTTAATGATCACTGTAAATATCTAGGGGTGCTGATTGATGATCACTTGAATTTCAAGAAGCACATTGAGTTCCTCATAGCAAGAATGCGTAAACTATTCCAAGTTTTCAAAGAGATTCGTGGAATTTTGTCGCTAAAGCAACTAAAAACTGTTTATTATGGCTTATCCTTTTCCATAATAAAGTATGGTATTATGCTTTGGGGTAGTGCTTGTAGATCTTATATTAGAAAGGTCCAGATAATTCAGAATCGCATTTTGAAAATTATCCTAAAT
Organism: Stenodema calcarata; assembly: GCA_963920205.1. NCBI lineage: Eukaryota > Metazoa > Arthropoda > Insecta > Hemiptera > Miridae > Stenodema > Stenodema calcarata. The sequence continues at coordinate 1,958,694 of OY986050.1, read as the reverse complement.
AAAAATATGAGATATCCAACTTCACTCGTATTTAATCAATTTCACGTGAAAAATATCACTCAGTTGTACCTTTTTCAATCCTGTGTTCATGTTTTTTGTTCGAAAATTAGGAATGAACACGTTTCTATTTCCAGTTTCACTAGAAACTTCCATTCCTCTCGCATAATTCTCCCTAAAGTAAACTCTGAATTTTATAGAAGGAACGCTTATGTTAAGGCACTTTTTTTTTAATTTTTTATTAATATTTTCCGATTTCACAATTTGTCTTCCTTTAAAAAGAAATTGAATATTTATTTTTAATTTGAGTATCCAGGTTTATTGTTTCCTACCAATAAAATCCTATTTCCTTGTATTTTGACATTTTATGTCTTGAATTTGGCACATAAAAATAAAAAACTGTCACGAAAAAGTGTCCTCAAAAAGCGTTAAGTACCTACATTTTACGATAATTTTCACTTACAACCAAGCCGTTGCTAGGGAAATGAAACTTCTGTAGTTTTCATCGGACAAAAATCGTTCTCCATTCGATCGAAAGCTCTTGAATTATAACGCATTTCTTGCGTATTTGTTCTTGGTATTTATGCCAGACTTATATATATATTTTTATGTTATAAATAGATATAGTGAACACTGCCGCTTGTTTTGTTACTGAATGGTTTATTAAGATTGGATATTATTAATATTGACATAAAATGTCCCTATGTCCCCAGACTCGTATGCAAGCATTTGGAGCTTGTTTGAAAGTTTGTTTAGAGCTACCTCCAGGGTGTTGTCAGGTTTACATGAGACCCGTCTCTCGAGTTGTGTTGTACCGATTTTGATGACATTTTTAGTGACGATGTAGTTGGGTGTTCATTTGGATCCGACAGCACATGAATGCCATAGCGATTGGAATCCCATTGTTTCACTTTTGTCATTGCTTCACAACGGTAACGAAGCTGATCCGACATCCATTATCTGTAAGTCTCTTAGGAAAGCCTCGTTCATGTTGTAGGAAGCGGGTGTGTGAAATCTAATGTCGACAGAAATCTTCCCTGCAACTTGCTGATTAGAACTGAGCAATGCCTATCAAAATCGGTTCAGCGGTTTGGCCGTCTATAGAGGACAAACAGACAAACTGTATTTATAAGTTTTATTACCTATAGGTTTTATTTCTAATAATGTTGCTTTTGCAATTGTGTTGGCACATGTCTGCTCTAAAGTGATTTTAATAGGCACATCTGAACTCCACCGAAGAGCACAAGTTCACTTGAACTTATTCTTTGGTGGGCAACTTTATTTTATTTGCCAAATATTGTTTAATTTTAATTTTTTGATTACTTTTTGTACCACAGCTTGTTCCTTTTTAATTTTTATTGTACTATCTACTGTTGCCAATAAATAATATCATATCATAATATGATATGATATGATCATATATCATTCTACAGTGAAATCCCAAGGTTTATTATTACAGGGCAACTGGTAGGCTCGGGAAAAAATGACATGAAGTGACATCGTTTATTACAAGCACAAGTTTGCAGTCAAGTCAGCGTCAATGAAGGAAACATAAATCACGATATCGACTAGTAATTTTGAAACCAGTCTGTTGTCGATCTTTGGTATTGCTTCTAAATTGTCCAAACCCTTAGTTCTAAAAAAGCTCGCAAATAAATAAATGTATCACAGGTGTATTGATAATAAAAGCTTTTATAAACTAACCATTTTCATAAATATTTGACATAGTTTTTGACTATTGAGTACAGGAAAAAAGCGAGGGCAGGATTGAATGAGCGCTAGTAAGAAAATAATTGTAGAATCTACGTTTATAATAACAATTGACAATGCGGAATTAGACGCTGAGTGTAAAAAATAATTGTACGCAGAATAATTAGGAAGTAAATGTTTAGATATGGCTGGAAAGATCATACTCGTAAGTACTTGTACAGGCAATTTGACCAGGAACGTGGAAGTCCCGCCAACTATGCAGTAGGGTGGATCGATTTTCCAACAATTTGTTTTCTTACTTCCAATAGGTAAAATTTGCTGCCTTTTTGGTCTGATAGAACACCCCTAAAAGGGTTTTGAAAAAAATTAATTCCTTCAGGTTCCATACCTCACGTGAAGTTTTATTTGTTCACTAAAAACCCTGCTTTGACTTTTTACTCGGGTCTTCTCTATTAAAGGCTTTTAGAATAGAAGCAAAAATGACGATTGACCGAAATAAACGGCGACGAGCTCGTCAGAAGGAGAGGTTGACCAAAGTCGTTGTCAGGGCTAAACGCCACATTGTCAGTATTTTTTTATGATGGTCGCAAAGACAAAACGATCACCAATGTTCAAAAAGGAGCCACACAGTCCATGATTACCGTAACTGAGGAACACATCACGTTGCTGGAAGAACCAGGTTCCAAATTCTTGGGGCACACAGCTCCGGCTGGCGGATCTGCTTCTGGGATCGTTAAGGCAATTACCGAATTTATAATAGACAATGAGATTGACACAAGTGCTCTCTGCGTCATTGGTTGTGATGGAACTGCAGTTAAGATGGGCCGGAAAGGTGGAGTTATTGCTGAACTGGAAAAATATTATTTAGTATCATTCCAGTGGATGATTTTCTTGCTCCACACCAACGATTTACCTTCGAGACACTTACTGCGGCATTTGGATGGGGCAACCACTGGGCCCTACACTTTTCAGGGGGGATTGGTGAAAAATTGGAAAGTTGTGAGGACATGCCTGTAGTTAATTTTGAGCCTGTAGCGTCGAATTTACCTCCGATGAACATGGATTTGGATTTATCAACTGATCAAAAGTACCTTCTCGACATTGTGAATTCTGTGGATAGTGGATCAGTAGCAGACTCTCTTATACACCCGATGTGGTTCACCATCAAAATGAATCCGTCATTCAAGGATTGGCCCAAACATTTATTCAAGATGATAACCTTTCATGATACCACCCCATCAGACTGAAGAGTGTGATTGATCCGGTCATCTAACGTGATGGTTTTTTGGCTCACCCAGAAAATTTACTGATGGCCATGTTGTTCGACAGTAATTCTGAAGTAAAACAAAAAGCCGTTCAAATAATCCAGCGAGCCAGACAGACCCCGACTATGACGTCAAGGAGCTTCAAGGTGCCAACAATAAACTTTGAAGCTGAAGACTACACTGAACTCATCGACTTTGATGCACTTGACCTCGTCTTGGAACCTCAATTGACCAAAACAATGTTCCCTGCCTTAACTGATGAAGAGCTCCAGAGCATCCCATCCTTACCGTGTCACACACAGGCAGTGGAAAGATGCATTAACTGGTAGCTGAAGCGTCACAGAAGGTGTGTGGGGCGAAAGCACGAGATGTCTACATATTATTGAATAAGAGACTCAAAAGAAAAATCCCAAGCTTGATTCAAAGAAGGATCTTGTCTGACCGAGTGACTCATTCGCATTATTTTATCAATCAACTGGCTCCATAAAATATAATATTATACAATTATACAGCTGCTTTTTTGGATTTTTTCACGATTTGAAATTCTTTGTTCACATACTTTTTGTGTTTCATAGGCATTCTGAGGGACTAGCAAAATTTTTGCGGCAATTAGGGGTTCTCGAGATTTTCCTAAAGAGGGCATATTTCATATGAGTTATGGAGCCTGAAGGAAATTTTTGTCAGGGCCCTTATTTTTACCCAGCGTTTTTCATGCGAAAAGGCAAGATAATTTCGCTATTGCATCAAAAAATGAGGAAAAAAATTGTTTTTTGCCAAAATCGATCCGCCCTACTATGCAGTAGGACTTACTCCAGTATCTTCAAGGTCATAGGACATTATTTACGGATAATTCTACATTTTCGGCTACAAAACATTAAAAAGGCTGGGAACGTAAGACAGGTATTTTCAATGGGCCAACTGTTGAAACTCGAGAAAATATAAAAATTTAGCACCAAACCCAATCAAAATATCTAACAAATAGGTACATCAACGCATTTGTTTGAACATCTGCATACATTTGAAATGTCCAAAAGTTAGGCCCTTACTTGTCCCCTGACAAAAAATCTTAATAATACTCAGTGATAGATTGTAGGAGGGACTCAGGATGGGACCGATGCCCATCCGCTGCAATGAAACCTGAGCTTATTGTGTGGAACGTTGTCCTGTAGGCCGAACTAAGGCTTTGGGTGTAGTCCACTCCCTCCATCAGACTGATGATGATGACGACCCCTACCCCTACCGGGTTGTTACCGACACGATCTCTTTTGATTCCAAGGACCTGAAGATTTTGTATTGTCGAGCTTCAACTGCTGGACACTCAAGGAGGAGATTAGCGGCCGTTTCCTCCTCCTCCTCAAAGTCTGAACGAATTCTCCAATTCTGTGCAGATATTTCTGGAAGCACCCGTGCCCGTCAGGATCCCCACCAGGAGTGTCAGCTCAAGTGCTTCTGAGTAGGGGTGGGGAATCTTTAACGTAACCGCTTCAAATAACCTAATACTGTCCAGTAACCTAATACCAGATACCTATTACCAGAAAACCCTTATTACTGGAATAACTGTTTTGAGAACTTGGAAAGAAAGGCCTTTGAGGGCCTCTTTGTGGCCGGCCATCCGGGATTCCGTGATAATAGGTTGGCTGGGACTATTCCAGGTAATAGGTTACAGAAAACGAATGCGTGAAAGGTTTGCGAACTGTCGATAAGTAATTTGAGTGAGCATTGAGTTAGTTTCGAGTAACAGCGACCGTCTGGTAAGTAATAGGTTATTTTGGTAACAAGTTAACGGCGATTCGAGAACCTATTACCAAAATAACCTAATACCATAACTCTGTTACTCGATAACCTATTACCAAGAAATAACCGTATTAGCCATGCCTACTTCAGAGCTCCTTCCGTGGGGGGGGGGGGGGGGTGAAGTCCCGTGATGATGGACCCAGTCTCTTTTCGCCCACAGTTCACCATTTTTTGGCGCAAATTTCTTAGAATTTGAAAGTAGAGAAAACGATTAATGGTTTTACATTGTGGGCGAAATTCGTTGCCACTTGAGTGTCTCTCTGGGTGTGTTGGGGGGCCTTCCTGAATCTTCACACGATGTTCTGCCTTCCTTGGACCACTCGTGACACCGTGAACGGCTCCTCACATCATCTCCATAGGCCTCTTGAAGAAGTAAAAAAGGTTTCCGCAAACGATTTGCCCAATTTCTTCTCAATTTCCCAAAAAGCCACTTAACGAAAATAGCTGTAACTTCGTACTGGAAAGGGCTAGAAAATCGAAAAACAAAAGTGGTTACAAGGGAGGATTGAGGTCACAAAATAAGCGCAACCGCAGCCGAGGGGGGGGGGGGGGGGATACACTCGTATCATCATTACAGGACATTCATCTGGAATATTTTCCCAACCTCAGATTATTCTTGAACGATCAATTGCATCTGAATAATATCCCAAAATACGAGTATGTCCCTCTTTCACAGGGCAATGGGCGAAAAATTGATAAAACATGAAGGGCAGGGATTCGAACTTGGGATTTTCAGTGAGATATCATCCAATAAGCGTCTGTTTCTATAAATACCTTTTAATAATGAGCTTGTGCGAGTATCTGATTTCAGAAAATGTCAAATGTTACCAGTGGAACACTAAGGAATGTCTACTGTCCAGACACTCCTGCTCAAAATGATCCAATACAAATACAACGACTACAACAGTGCATTGTGTGAAGCCTATCAGAAGTGGCGACAATAGAACAATGTAAACTAATCAACTTTTATATAATCACTCGAATTTAAAAATAAATTGTTAACAAGGCTATTTGAAATGTTCACTCACTGAACGCATATTTTTTAATACAAAGGCCACACAATTTTCAGGAATATTAATCTCATTTTTACATTTCCAAAACATATTACAACACTGCCAATAAATTGGATTAATAATATGTGAGTACACAAAGTTGTAAACGAACACACAGTAAATAATTTACTTGGAAAGGTGAAGTGGGATGATTATAATTAATAGTGTTAAAATTTAATATTTAATATCCTGAAAATGGGTATAGTCACCCCATTTCACCCTAAAGAACGTTCGATCGCTGCAAACGAATGAAGATTTGCTTGTATGCTGTTGTTTCCACCGACCGCTCAAACACAGATTTGTTTGCCTGTGTTTGCGCGCTCAGTAGAAACGCAACATTAGATCAAGGGCCGATTTCAACTTGTTGGATTTCACCACATTGAAGATGAAGAAATGAAAAATACTATGACTATCTTGATTGGTTGAGAATCGTGTCTTCCTTCCTCCAAGCCTTTGAGTCAAGTGTTGAAAGTCAAATCGATATGGAAACTAGCTTTTTGAAAAAGCACTGAGAAAGAACTGGAAACCACTGATCAAACCATGTTATTGTAGAAAATCATACGATGATCGTTACAATTTTATATGGTTAATATGAGGAGAAACACAACTGAGGGTGCTCCTTACAGAGAGCACCAAGGCCGAGGGAGCCCACAGTAGAAACCGAGTGAAGCTTCAGGTTACAGGCGAAAATACCGTTGTGACCCAACAGAAGGGAAAGCTGAGCATGACCACCTGAAAATAGGATAGAAGGACGGAAAATTCATCATAAGAGAGAAGTGGGAGGAAACTTCTTCGCTCGCTGGAGTCCATGACCAACCAACGCGGAATACAAAGCCTCAAAACTACCACTCACTTGGGCCGCTGACATGCCCTTCCCGGGGAGCTCCGAGTCAGTTCAAGTTAGTCATAGATTGTGTGTGTATCATGGGCGAACAAAAGAGTGTACGGTGCCACGCTATCGGCTGCCGAAGAGAAAGAGGAGGTAGAGGCTCTAGACAAAGAAGTAGTTTTTAAACGAGATTTACAATCGGATTTCCATTTGATTGGAGAATTGTCAAGTAATAATCCGAATGATTTCAAGATTTTCTACTCACAGATGAAGAATATTTTGAACTTCTGCTCCGGTCGATGAAAACCCTAGTAGTAAAAAAATTTTTTTCTTTGGGCGATTCCAATGGTTCATTATCGAAGATAATAAACCAAAAAAAAGACACAAAAAATGATAAACATCAGTCGGGACCAATAATATGGTCCCACTGATATGGTTTTTACCTGGTCGTTGACTCGGCATTTTTGAACACGCTTGAACTGGCTGGCTCTAGTGAACGAGCCCCTCAACTCGCAAAAATAACTGGTATCGGCCCTTGGAAGTCGCCATTCTTACGCCAATCAAATTTTGAACAATAACCTCCAAGAAATAATACTTCTGAAGGAAAAAATAAATACAATTACTGAAGGACACGCCAAACTGGTGTGTAACAGAATCACAACTAACAAAGATGTACCCGATACAACAGTAAAGTAGGCAGTACCTACGAGGTGGGCAGTGGAAGACAGGTAGTTTAGCTCGCTGTCAATATTGTCCGTGAGGAATCAACCATTAGTTATTGTGAAAATGCAAGGAAATACAATCTAACGGTGAGCGGTGTAATATTTATAATTACTCAATGTGATCACTAATTCCGTCAATACTGCGTAGACTCCTTGTACACCATCGTTTTTCCTAAACCTAAGCATTTAAAGTTCTATCATGCGATTAACAGTAGGTATATTTTAGACTAAACATCAAAGTTGGTACAAAACACGTAAGGTAGTTAGTTTCAAAGTTGGCATAATTTTACACATTTTACCTGCATAAATTGAACCACCTTCATTGAACGCATTGTAGTTACAATTATTTAGTAAATGATAGAGCTGGGAATGAATCTATAAAGGAGCAGACAACGGGTCATTCCAGCAGTTATGAAGCCGGAAGGTTGATTGTTATTCGGTGAGATGAAAATGTTACGCATCTTCAAATATAGTGTGGAAGAAAATACGCGGTGGAGGCAAAAGTCTATCAATTACTCCTCTTTTTAATAATTATTATATTAAAACATACGTAACAATTCTCAGGTATTATGAATTCACAAATCACTCATCGCACCTACTGGCATATTAATGTAGTATCCGAATCCTATTGTAGTCTACGTGAGTTTCATCTTCGAGCGGGCGCGTGGGCGGCATTTCGGCAGCCATTTAGCGAATGTTCCAAGAAAAGGAAGCTATTGTTGTGGGTCCAAAACTTTTAAAACTCGAATTTCTGAATATTTGTATACCAAAATCTGTTTCAGACTGTCCTGAATTCACTGCCAAAAGACACCAAAAATCATATTTATATATCGAGGGTCACTCTGGCAACACCCCACATCGTCACTTTTGGCCAAAATGAGTTATGCATACTATTCGAAGCGTCTTCCCCCGGCGGATCGATCTAAATAAGTATAAGTTAGGTAACACTAAATCTCAGGATTTATTTTACTGAATTACTCAGTAAACATAGTCATTGGCAGATGGTTTTTTGGCTCTGCTGAAAAGTCGCCCAAATGACGATGTGGGAAGTTGCCGTGAGACTCTCGATATATGTCATTCCAGACGATAACTCTCGATGGAATTGAGATAAAAAGTTCAAATTTGCACAAAAAATCTGTCTTTGCAATCGAAAGGCTAAGTTCGTAGATGGGCAGGATCGGGCCACTTTAAGGAGGGTTTAGGGGAGTTTTAAGGGGGAAACAATTACCCATAAATTCCAAAAATGAATCAGTCTGACAAGTGACACCTTATTTTAAAGGTTTTTTTTTTTTTACGATGAACATTATGGTGAAGTCAGAATAGCGATATCTTATTCCATTGTCAAGCTGGAGCTACATGAAGATGAAGAAACGTGGTTGTTACTTGAGATGTTCTTCGCGGTTCATCTGCTCTAATCTGATATCGGAATAAGATATCGCAATTCTGACTTCACCATCGTGTTCGGCGTTGAAAAATCTATAAACTGTGGTGTCACACTGCAAAAACTCGAGACAACCAGTTAGTACATCGAAGATTTGCTTTTATAGTCATGCTGCATGACTGGGGATTTTATTAATTAAACCAATTTGGAGTGTGGTGACCAATATGAATGTTATTCACAGGGAGCAAGTAGATGATAGCTGTGTATCGTAGAGCACTGCGGATTGCATTAAATCAAATTTTGCCTACAGGACAGTATCAGAACCAGCAATACTCGGGATGTGGAAGATGATGCGCACGAAATGTTCTTTGGATGCGCGAAATGACAGCTCAAAGAAGCACTGGGCACTACGTCTCCCAATATGTCACCAGAACTAGTAGTTGCCAAGGTGTTGCAGAGTGAGGAGCAATGGACCCACACATCACAATATGACATAATATGTCATATTCTGATGCGTGGGTCCATTGCTCCTCACTCTGCAACATCTTGGTAACTACTAGTTCTGGTGACATATTGGGAGACGTAATGCCCAGTGCGGAGAAGGTGCTGAGGGCAAAGATGCTCTTTGAACGGGAGCGGCAACGAATGGACGTGACTCAGCCCGAAGTAATGAGTTTAACAGACCCAGGCTGAGTTCCAACACGGGAATGGTAGGTGACGTTTGAGTCCCACATAACCTGGAGGTGCGGTCCTCTCTCAGCCTGTGGCTAAAGGAAAGGATCCGGGGGGGGGGGATCTGCACTATCAATAGAATGTATTAATTCAAATGTTCAAGGTTGTCCAACTGCAAAGTGGTTATCATAATGCAGTTTCAGTTGACCGGAGACCAAATTTGATTATTTAGAAGCAGCCGAAACACCGCCTTGGCGCCCATCGGCGACATAACAAAATCCATACCTCCCGAAGGTTTAAGAATGTTGACGTCACACAAAAACAGTTTGTATTCCTCTCCGTAAATTTAAAATCTGCCAGAACTCGACTTCAAGAAACGTTTCACTAGGTAAACTGGAATTGCCCTATTGTTCGAAAATAATCACGTAAAAGTGAACAACAATGTGAATAAGCGGTTTAATGATCCAGATTTGAAACAAGAAGTAAAATTGGACGAATTACCAAGATAATTTGAACGCTGGCAATCAATGAATTAATTACAATACAGGTATAAAATGATATAAATATGTGGCAATAATTAATTTTGTCAGGTACTTGATGTGCGAAAAACTCATTCAGGTAGAAGCCAAGGTGGGCAAATCGGTGTCATGTTAGTTTAATAATTTGGCCGTACGGAAACACTGCATGTAGTGTTTGTTTGCAAGAAAGTACAGGAATATAATAGAATATCTCACCTTGCGTCTGCTAATTACAAGTTTGGATCGGTAACTTTACTTTTACATCACACATATTCATACATGGAATGAACGCTTTTTTTACGTAATTGCGAACGCTCCTCATTCATCCCCCGGTGATGACGATTGTTGACTTGTAGGAGGGGAGTTTGATTTTATTTCCTTTGAAAAGTGTTTTCTAAAAAGCTAACGTCGTAGCAGTTGCAGCGGAATCAGTCGGCGAGACCTCAAGCATTTCGGATCATCGTTCTGGAGGAACGCGAACGGATCTCAGCACTTTGCTGTTCTGTGGATAAAGTACACAAAGAGGAATTACAATTCTTGAACCGACCAAGCTGCAAGGGCATACGAGAGATACAGAGAATAGGGATGCAACATCGGAACCAAATAATCGATTATAACATCAAATGATTAACCGTAAGGTAATCGATGTGACTAATTAATCGGTATGGAATAATCGGATTAATCGATTTTATTGCCAAAACTTTAATTGATTACTAAAGTATTGTAATCAGTACTAAATAAAAGCATTTTCCAAATCACATTGTATTACATTTTGTGCAAATATAATTCAGTCTTATACGCCTTTTCATTTTATTTATTCTCTCCCAGCCTCCACAAATGAGCGCCCATGTAAGCCTAAATTTAGAATTTGGTTGTTAGCAGAAGATGGAAAAATTATGTTTTCCATATGGAGCCCATACTTCTGATTCTGATTTGAAAGAGAATGGACGAGACAGACATCAATGTGAGGTCGAGAAATCGCTTTTAGTGATAGTGAGTTGGATAGAATAGTGGATAGGGGGTATTTTGGCAGCATTTTAAGAGAAAATGAAAGCTTTCGAGTCCCAATGATGATTACCTATCTCTTAAGCTTGGTTCACTTGAATCCTTTGGTGCGGCTGCGGTAGTCCGTTTGTTGTGTCAAAAAGTGGTGCTGGGTGCGGCAGGCATTCACATAGCAAACGCACCAATCGTGCGATCAGCGTCACTTTGTTTGCAACGTCCTGTTTCATGTCAACTTTACGTCTAAATGAAAGTAATCAATACAGTCGAATTCGCTTAAAGGGGGCACCGGTTAGTGGGGGATATTTTAGTAAAATAGTAGTGAAGCAAATTGCAATAGTAGGATACCGAATCGTGAAATAATACCAAATATAGACAACAATATGGCGGATCATCGTGGATATTGGCTCGTTTATATAGTCCATAGTGCGTTTGTGTGGCAAACATTACGCATTTTTAAACGCACTACTAGGGACGGGTCGTTATGGAAAAATTCCGGAACTGTTCCAACGGCTCCAGTTCTATGACCGGAAGGCTCCAAAGAGCAGCTCTACTGTTCCAACCATTACCTTTATGGTTTGAAGACCGTCGGAACCATGGACATTTTACTAACAAATTTCCATGGTTTCAGTTCCGAAGGGTGAAAAGGTGTTGGAACAGAATCGGAGCAGTTCGCGCACAGAAGCCATGGGAAGAATAGGTCAGCTGTTCACAAAGCGATCCAGCAGAACGAGCCAGGGTCTGGCGTCTGGAGCTATTATTCTGGTTCTACCTAACGCCTACTTTCATTAAATGATTCACTTCGACTTGTAAAATATTCTCGTCATGTTTTCTGTTTTCTGTGCATGGCAGTTTGATCTTTGTTGACGTTTTTCGGTGGTAAATCAGTAGCTACCACCTTATGAATTCTTTCAGTTTGGGTGATTGAAAAATTCCTTACAGTTGAAATCCAAGAAAAAAATCTGTGTGTGAGCCGACACAAGTGTTCCCGCCGGAATGGATTATTAAATAATTTTTTTGCAAGAATTTTTATAAATTTGGCAGAATTTGTCACTGTTCCGTTCCATTATTAGTTGCTCATTATATTTGTATTTTTAAATGCATTTATTAATCATAATATCACATGAAGCCAATTTTCATAATTACAATAAATGATAACTTGTACAAAATAAAACATCTTCTCTTAAATTTGTAGGGTTAATTCTTCATAATGTCATGAATTGATTACATAATAACTTTTTTAGGTGTAACTTAAATTTACTGACAGTTTCCATATTTTTAATTTCGTTTGGCAGTGCATTGAACATTTTAACTCCTTTGTATACATATTGGTTCTGACCTACCGTAGTTAATTTGAGTGGAAGTTTATATTGTTACTAAATCTTGTTCTTTCGTGTTCAACTCTGTCTATTTTCTTTTCACTCCATTCTTTGTAGACTTTAGTAACTGTTTGATAGGTTATCAGATTTTGTACCGTCATTACTTTAAATATTTCGAAGAGTATCACAGTCGAAAAAGTTCTCGGTTTCTTTAGCAATATCTTGATAAGACGTTTTTGACAAATAAACACCATTTCCATTAGACTCTTTGAACAGCTTCCCCATCCAATTATCCCGTATATCAGTACAGATTGAATTAGTGAAAAGTAGAAACCCCTCAAATATTTTAGTGATAGAAATCCTCGGACCTCTTTACAAATAGCAATTAGCTTTCTATTTATCATATGGTTCACATGTTTTTCCCATGATTGGCACTGATCAGTGATTATTCCTAAATATTTGGTGGATTCAACTTGAGAAACGATAGGGCTGTTACAAGATGTTATAGTTTTACCATTTTCAGTATGACATTTTATTGATCCAATATTTGGCACCATTATTCTTTTATTACTATATGCGATGAAATTTGACTTCTCAAAATCAAATTTCATCCCAGCACCGTGGAGCCAACTCACTACTTTCTGTAAATTGCCTGTTGTAATTTCAACTACTTCCGGCCAATGTTTTCCCGTAACGATCATAGCGGTATCATCTGCGAATGATAATAGTTCTCCTTTTATGTTAAGCTCCAAAAGTTTATTCATATATTTCATTAAATTGGCTCATCGTGAGGTTCCAGCTGATGAAACAGTTTATAAAGAATAAACAGTGGAGAATAACGAGAGATCCAACAGTTTATAGGGAATAAAACGAGAGATCCAACAATAACAAATAAAATGGGCGGGGGGGGGGGGGGTTGCGCAGAGTGTATTGCGCACTCGTGTGATGCGTAAAATATCTAATCTTTCAGATGATGACAGTCCGCTCAGCCAGTCGACCTGAAGAAGGAGTACCCCCACTCGATACCCTTGCTCCTGCAAATCAGGTTGCGTGACGCACTACGCACTTTATGCATCCATCTGAACGCAGCTTCGATTTGAAATATCAAGAAATTGTGAAAGTAGGAGTGCCAATCTCGTTACAGTCTCAAGTGTTACCAGTAGGACACGGGTTATATTTAAATACAAATGCAAATACGTGGGTTTCCAAGAACACTTACCAAATATTCTGCTTCGCTATCCATGATCCCGGCAATAGCTACAATTTGATACTGCCGAGCTTTCATAGCGTACAGGGATTTCCTAATAAGTCGAAGTACATTTGGAGCAGTTGAAGTGGACTTGAGTCCGACCATTTGACTAGGGGCGTGACTCGGGTCAAGAATGAGCAAGTTCTCACCTCCATCTCTCAGCTGTTCAACTCCAATTATCGTTCGGCTATGACCTGACAAAGAGATGAAAGGTTTAAGTCGTTTAACGTAGGTAACCAATAAAATTTAAAGTTCATTTGTGCAGCATAAACAGTGGAAAAATACCGAAAGAACCACACAAAAATGTAAATATGGATGGTTGGGGGTGGTTCTGAAGGTAAGGGTTGGTTGATTCCTGAACCTGAACCTGGCCAAGGATGATGCCTTGAAACTTTCATAATTACTACCTCAGTAAAAACCCATTAGATAAATTCGAGGGACGTCCAGAAAGTAAGGTTACAACATGTGTAGAAAATTGAAAAATGAATATATTTGAATGAAATTTACAAGATAAGTGTCAAAACATGTCATTATTACTCTACATAATCGCCATTGAGGTCAATAAATTTTGAAGAGTAGGGACCAGTTTTTGTATACTCACGTCGTATACCTTCCACTCTACCTCCCGAAGCCATTGTTCGTTACTCAAAGTTAGGAACCGAATATCAGAGCGTATCTCCGCTGCGGTAGGTGGAGTGATTGGAGGACGAACTGTTTGACGCGTTTGGCTGATGTGACGACATTTCGTAACAGACTGAGGCATTTGATGATGTATTTGACCTTTAGGAACCTCGCTACCTACCAGTGGTGACAACTCTGAAAAACAAAATTCCCTTCGTCCTAAACAGCCCGTGTAACCTTACTTTCTGGACGTCCCTCGTACAAATGAATTATAAATAAATTATTCTACGGTCTCCTTGGAATTTAGTTGGAAAACTGAAGAGACCATCCATGAGCTAGTTACCGACTCCAACCCTTCACTTGGAGATGATTATCTGGTCACCTACTTGAACTATATTTTAGGTCATCACACCAATCGTATAGTTAATGGATGCACAAGTTTATGTGTATAGCTGAATATGAAAACCCATCATATCTGTAATACAGCCCCACAAATAGAAAAAATCGGAAAGACTGACCATGGTATCCCTATTTATTCTTCGACGCTGAATCCGAATCCAATGTCATAACTGTCGTACACCTACGATCAAAATCATCCCCTAAATAACTACTACATCGGCAGGGAAATCTCGCAGCAACAATTAGGATCAACAGAGAATCCCAATCGCATAGTTGAATCACAGTTCCGGCCTTAACAATAACAACGATGAGTTAACAAATAGCAGAGATACATAAAAAATAACATTCAGCTGCCGCAGCAGTGTCACCGCATGCTGCTTCTGCCATTTTCACTTGTGCTGCTCCTGTCACTTCCCCTCCTGGCCTTGCTGCTCGTGCCACTCCCGCTGCTACTGCTCGTACCACTCCCGCTGCTACTGCTCGTGCCACTCCCAATCTTGACGTCTCCACTGTTTTTGCTGCTCCTGCTTCTACCACTCTCGCTCTTGCGACTGCTGCTACCTTTCCCTTCTGGCAAAGTGAAACTCCATAGGATTGGGATTCGAACTCCATAGGGTTGGGAGCACTCTTCTCATGAGGGTTATGCTTCATCACCGCCACGGCTAGTGACGTGGAAGACCTTATGATTGGTCGCCAACCTTATAATATAATATAATCCATGCATTAGATGGCACGGATAGCGATCAGGCTGCAATGTTAATGAAACCATCTATATGAGCCAAACTTCTGTAATTTAACTTATCTTCAAATTCAATTTTGTTTCGACCAGTCCTCGAATACGGCGTCCTCAAAACGCGAATGATGGAATTACCGCACTGCAGTAGATTGAACACGCATCTATTAAAATTTAATAGATGCGTGTTCAAATTTTGCAGTACGCATGCTTGTAGATTTAACTTAGTTCGAGCATACTAATGCAAAATTTAGATGTCAGAGTTGATAGTCGGAGCGAAGCGAATTTCGAAAGGTTAACAACCTTTTCTATCATAGTCTGATACTTCCATTTTGCGATGGGAGCGAGTGTTTCACATAAACCCGACTGGAGACTAAGCTTCAAACAGGGTGAAGACAAGAAAGCAGTAGGTCTACCAACATTAGACTTGCCTAGCGAGGAGCAGCGATCGATCTACTGAATGGAGGTGAAGCTCCGGGAGTTCAAAGTTGCATCTTTCGTTCTCAGAGTTCCAGATTGCCGCCGAATGAGATACGGAAGTTAGAGATATCAAGGAAATGAAAGCTATACATTTCTGGAAAAAGCAAAACTACTTCGTCTTGAAAAAACTTGTAACACTTATTCTGACCAGTAAGAATGCTTGTGAGGTACGGATACAATGGATACTTGGCGTCGTCAACATTGAAGCCAACCTGGAACCTGGAGCAAGAAGAGCAGCTTCTTCCACTTCCGAGCTTCAACTTAATATTGATTTGTCTATTGATGATGTGGAAGTGACGACGAGGAAAGATCTATTGAGAGTGGCAACTGCAATATGAGAAGCTGTCAATAGACCAAGGTAATTGTCACGAAACACAAAATCCACGAAGTCACAAGTCCGGAAGTTGAATAGTACCAGACATAGGAAGACAAGTCCAACGTGGTGGATGATGCACTTGAAAAATGCCATGCAATTGTGAAATTTCATCCATTTCATCCAGGGTTGAATGGAGGGGGAAATTAGCAGCGTGAAATGTGTACTTTTTTCACATAAATCTAGATAATTATACATCGACAATGTCATTATAATTATGTGATGATGAGAAGTCCTGGAAGGTATGGATCACACCATCACTCCCTGCATTAAATATGCAAGAGTTGTTCCCTGACATGTTTCAAAACAATCATTAGGTCCTACTGACGGTTCTGAGGAGTGTGAACTTCAAATTATACAGGATGACCCAAACGAAACGGAGTTCATATTCATGAATTCCAACAGTCTCTTGTACAGATAATATACCCCATAGAGTATATTATACTCTTGTGCTCCTGTATTTGCACAATCTAATGTGACAGTGACTTTTATGACTGAAGCGAGGGTCGACAAATGTGAATTATTTGCCATATAAACCAGAGGATCCCATATACACAGAAATCCAGAATAACTTAGATGGAACCTGAACGACATTGTTACAGCTGTTGTACTGCGAACGCTGAAGCAAAGGGAGGAATGATTTCGAGCGCGAGAGCAAATCTTAAGGGTGCAAGACTTTTTTAGGATACCAGATTCGGACTCAGCGTCGAAAAATACATTAGAGACGAGTAGCACCATCGTGTACTTGTCACCCGGAAATCAAATTCCAATACCTTTTTAGGGGATGATGTTGTCCACAGGTGCAAATTTTAGGAGTGTACAACTATTTATGATATCAGATTAGGATTCGGTGTCGAAACGCGATACCATACAGGCTTTCGGATCTTGAACTTTTGTTTGTTAGTGGGGCTGTGTAACACGTACAGGTAAGTTATAGTGGATAACTCCTTCAAGAACGCTATTTATAGTTACATGAATGCTACCTTGGTGCTGAAGATACAACGGAGGTTTGAAGTCATCTAATGCCAAAAAATAGTCTAGAACCCACTTGAAAAGGTCAGGGTGGCTTCCATTCACGTGGGTAGGTCTATGGAAATCCACCAGCTGGCATCTGAAATGTGATTGATTACCTTATTAACGATATAAATCAAAATAATTTGGTTCGACATCCAGTACTTGCGTGATCTCCTAAAATCTTGTAGAAATCAGTTGAGTAGATATCGATTTACTGGCCAACGACGATAGTATCATTCTAATCACGGTAAAATTCAATGGGAGACTATAGGGAACCTATTCAACAGTCTTCCATAATTTGAGATGTGAGCGTTAAAAAAAGGTTTCAATTGTTTACCCATGTTGACGCTACTATTATTCCGATCTAATTGATATGTAAAGGTTACAACCAAGGACAACCTACTACCTACATGATCCTGAAATGTCGTCAAAATTGGCCGAATAGAATCAAAGTGGGGTGGAGCGGGGGCTAAACTGGATGTTGTGCAGTGGTGTTCAAGTGTCCATTTGGGACTGTTAAGGCGGGTTCACATGGAGCGGAATGCGGATTGCGTATTGCTCTGTATTTGGCCAGCGTCGAAGGTTGGGGGCGTTAACCAATCACAGACGAATCCGCAATCCGTACTTTCCGCTCCATGTGTACCCGCCTTTATGCATTGGTCTCTCAATTCGTAACTTGCGCCAAAACTGAAGAAATGAGAGTAGTGTTGAAGTATCGTTCTTACTAACAGCCGACAGGCTCCAGATAGGTTCTACTGTCAAAGTATCCTTGGAACGGCTACGGGTGACTCTACCCAGTCTGAACTAGATGGAAGTCGGAATGTCAACTTTGTAAAGCAGTGAAATCAAGTACCTGATCCTGAGGGAAGAGAGGATTGTGACGACTTCTGTAGCTCCAATCCATTTCCTCGTGTTGACTAGCTGACCTCCCAGTTGTTCTGCGCCCTGGGTGTCAAATCCCTGACTCCAAGCCCACTCGATATGCTGCTGCAACCGGGATATGGATGGCATCGTACTTCGAGAAGGAAGTTCATTTCCAAGGTTTCTTCCTCCTAATATCCACAACTTGTAAAGCTGCTCATTGTAGCCCGTGTGGTGAACGAGTGAAGACAGCATCATCTGCGTGTTTCTAAAACAATCCAACAAATCAGTACTCCTAGGTAGAGAACTCCTTGTCAGCTTTATAGACCTTGGTGATCAACTTGTGCAAAACACCGACTCTCTAGATTCATGACAAATCATGTCAGTAAAGATCACTCAAAACTGAATCACAGAAATCATCTGCAGAAACAAAATCAACAGAATCTTCATGTCACGTTCGAGTAGTTAAATACCTGTATCCACATCCCCATCCCCTGTCGCCGTATGTAGAAGCGTAGTGGTCAACTGTAGTACAAAGCAATGTCCTTGCGACAGCACTCGACAGGCAGCTAATACTTGCTATACTCTCTACTATTTCTGAAAAGAGAAATTGGAAATTGAGGCGCTCCTTCCCTAAAATTGCCGAGGCGTTAATATAAGATAAGACATTGGGAGGATTGATACGAGTATAAGTGAAGGACATCAACCTAATTAGATTTCTGCCCTCTCCAGCTGTTTTACCAACTTCTAGAGGCCATCAAGATTCCTCACGTAGTCTTCTCAAGGCACTCGTGAATGAGACACTCTGATCCCTAAACACATCCAAGATTTAAATTGGCTTACAAGTATCAGCAGCCCCACAATCTGGCCATAACTGTTTAACCATCTCCATATTGTACAGACTTACTTTTCATCTGTTTACATCCGCTCATTCTTTACCTGTGTTTTGAAGTGATATCGCTTTGTATAACGTACGATAATCCTTCAGAGCGGTTGGATGCCGGATGTGTACACTTTCCAGTGGATTGAGTTAACTCCACGTGAATTTTTGGAACTTAGCAAGTTTTTCATTGAAACTTGCTGTGAAGCAAGTTTTCCATTGAAACTTGCTGTGAAGCAAGTTTTCCATTGAAACTTGCTGTGACAACGCCAGCCCTTCACCATCAGCGACCCTTCCAGCACCCTCCAAAGACGACTGACATTCACCAATATTGCACCCACAACTTATCTATGTATAGTCGTCAACCAATGATCTCAGGTACTGTAACTCTTACAAAATTTCGCTGTAGCCACAATATTAAGTAGGGGGTTTCTAACTGTCAAATCGCAGCGACGTATTTGGGTTCTTTTACAAGAACTAGTCACATATTTATCAGTATTGTTTGTTCGTTAATTATTATCTATTAACCTATAAAATTACAGTCCAGATAGCTCAACCTCTTTAACGGCAAACGCAACTTAGTGCAGGTGTATCACATGCTGTTAGTAAAGTCTGCACTGATCACATTAGAACACCAAAATGCGTATAACTGACCCAATTACATCATCTGATGACTACCATGAGAAATAGAGACAATGAGAAATCATTGCCAGGTTTCTACTACAGCAAGGAAGAAACTTGTACCTTGCCGCATGAGCTGAACAGCGGATGAGTACTTTCTTCATCACCGCTACAATTGCTGTCAGTTCGTACACTTGTTGGTTAGCTCCATAAGGAAACAGGAACCAGCACTCTGTTATATACCGTAATAAAAATTGCTGCAAACCTTTAGTGCAGGAGCTTCCATCATCAACACCGCTGCTTTCTGCCATTTTCAGTTCTATTTGCCTTTCATAATAATCAGCAACAGACAGTTCACCGGAATAAACTGCTCTCTGCATATTCGTTAAACTCTGCTCTTTGAAATTTCCTTCGTTGTCCATGCCATACTGCGCCTGAAATCAAATATTAAAAAAATTCACTGATCAACATTCTTAGCCAACAGAAGATGTTTTCAAACAAAAATCATTTACAGTTTCTTACTATTGAAATGTGTGATTTTGGTTTATTATCTTCGATAATGAACCATTGGAATCGCCCAAAGAAAAAAATTTTTTAACCCCCCCTCAAAATTTGTTGGTTTACGTTTCAAGACACGTAGATTCAGAAAATCGAATAAAAAAAAATCCGTCCGTCCGCCGTACGCCGTACGCCGTACACCGTACGCCGTCCCCCGTACGCCGTACGCCGTCCGCCGTCCGCCGTCCGCCGTCCACGCCGTTTTGCCCAGTTAGCGTTGAGCTAAAATTACGAAATTTGGTTTCTGGGTTTGGACCAGCCCCACAATGATCCTCGAAACTTTTCATAACCCTAGGTCAAGGGGAAGGGGTTCAAAACGAAATTTAAAATTTCGACAATGTCATATCTCCAAATATTTAACTGAACCGTGTAATGTTTAGTTCACTTTTGAATGACCTGAAAAATTACGAATCTTTTAAGACCAATTGGATTGTTGTGCGACCAGCTGTTCGTTCACAGTGAGCGCGCAAAGGTTTAGGAAAAACACTAAACTTTCGCGCCGAAAACGGTAGTTATGTGACCCAACCACCAGACGCCCAGAATAAAACTACCTTTTTTCATCTTCCCGGTAAACTACAGTCTAGAAATTTTAACCGTGAGTCGGGGATAGACCACATTGCAATATTTACTCGGTTTCTCATCTGTAAAATTGTTTAAATAATACCTTTTTGTAATAATACAAATTAAATTTTGATGATGAGCTATTGACTTGAAATTTTAAAAATAGGTTAGAACTGGATAACAATGCAATATTCACTCGGTTTCTTGTCTGTAAAATTGTTTAAATAATACCTATTTGTTTAAACAAATTAAATGTTGATGATGAGCTAGATACTTGAAATTTTAAATATAGGTCTGAAATGGATGACATTTCATTATTCACTCGGTTTGTATGACATGGTATGAGTATGGTATGGTATATTATTGTATGTATGATTTGGTATAATACAGTATGGTATGATAGGAAAGAAATTCGTATGGTATGGTATGAGTACGGTGAGAATATGGTATGGTGCCGATTTGCAATACAGTCTGGTATAGACAGAAGGGTGATCTGCACAAGGAAGATAGTAAACCGTTGTGTCAAGAATTTGCAGAGTTTTAAAAGTGCAGTCTGCTTTCAAAATGAGACCATTCCTTCGAAGACCACCTGACCTCACCATAAATAATTGACGGTACTAAAGAAATCATAGAATTACACGTATCGCAATTACTGCGATTAATTATTCCCAATCGCCACAATAGGGTGTGCGCACGTTTTTTTTTTTTTTTTTCAAAAAAGGCAAAAATTGACCTCATGCGCGAAAATTACCTTCTTTTGAATTTATACAAAAAAGGCAAGTTATAAATTTGCGGGTAAATGAGGATTGATGAAGATGAAATTATTCGGCTAGGTGAATAATTGCATTAATGAATGACGCTTTTTCGAGTACAAACGTACTGAAACTTCTTGAGATACAAAATCGCACAACCGAGTGAAGTCAGCGCTCCAAGCGGCCGTTTACAGGCTGTTTCACAACTGTCCCGCGTAATCTTGACGAATAAAATATTAAGGCGGCTCCACACATGCGGTATTCGCCGAGCACCTAGCCGATGCTCGCCTATTTCCTAGAGGTGTGGAGGGTCGCTCGGTGTTCGCCGAATGCCAAATATTCGTGCTCGGGGATGCTCGGGTCAGAGGCGGTTTTTTGCCCACATCAAAGGAGACGAATAATCGCCAAGTAGCGAGCATCTGCTCCGCACCACACATGCGGAGTCGCACGGGTAGGCCAGTAAAATTAAGACTTGATATCGGAATAATTCCGAACAAGCTGGAAACCGATTTCATAACTTCAGATGGTCCTAAATAAGAGTAATCTGAGTTTACTCGCCCACAGATAGTGAGCTTAATACGAATTAGATCACTCGCGACGAGGTTGTGGAAACCCATTTCAATAAAAAACGGGGGTATAGAGTGAGAGAGTCTATTTCCACGAAAATAATGAGTACAATTGTTAACAATAACAATAATAACAATTGTACTCATTATTTTCGTGGAAATAGACTCTCTCACTCTATACCTTAAGGGGTTTTTAAGAGCGCTAAAAAAGAATTTGGGTTCAAAATTGCGGAGTTCCGACCCATGCGCACGCCCTATTCAGTTTCTACTGACAAATGTAAGAACTTCGTGAGCTCTTGGTCCCAATTGAGAAACAACCAAACTCACCAACCATCATTCACTTGGTAGAATTCATAATTGTTACGTATTTATGTTGAGTACATAATCATAGTTTGGATTACAGGAGTGGCTTCATGGTGGTTACTAGGTTGTGGATGTAATAGGAGGTTGGTATAACTTGGAATTGAAATTGAAATAATCGACAACGGATTTACGACCCTCGAAAACGTTTTTCATGTCTATTGTACGAGTATATTATACCTATTTCGTCGCGTTTGTAATTTGAAGATGAGAAAGCTTACAAGATTTTTTCATTTGCATATGGTTGAAATTTTTATAGAGGGGTATCCCCTTCGCGATAGCCCCTCTATGTGCACCCCTGGGTTTCAAGTAGGGATGGGACTTCGATGTCGACATATCGATGCTATGCTCCGATAACATCTGTCCAATTTATTTTTTCTCAATTCTGAAAAAATTACTTGTTCTTCACAGGACACAGGTTCTTCAGGAATAAAAATTTGCACAACAAATCCGTCATAGCAATCGAAAGGCTAAGTTCGTAGATCATCCGTTCTCAAACTAGAGAACTTTGAAGATGGAGAAACGTGGTTGATGCCTGAGATGTACCTACTTCATGTTTAGTCTGTTCTAACCTGATAACCGAATGAGATATCGCAATTCTGACTTCACCATAGTGAACAGTTCAGCATGGAAAAATCTATAAGCTGAGGGGGGTTTAGAGAGTTTTAGGGGGGGGGGGGGGTGTTACCCATAAATTCCCAAAATGAAACAGTTCACAAGTGACATCTCATTTCAAAGGTGTTTTCACCCTGAACCCGATGGTGAAACCAGAATTGCGGTATTTATCCAGTTTGAGAAAATAATCGTTCTGACGGTACCGATGTTGAGATGCTTGCGAAATATTTGAAGGTAGGTAATCTTGCTTTTTTTTTACAAGTTTAATTATGACCGTTATACAATATAACACACCATAATGACAGAGGACAAGTGTACATACTTTCAGTTAGTATGGTTTGAACCTATAACAGGAGTAGTTCGAGATATATGATAAGTTTTAACTGTATAATGTATTTACTATTCCATGTCAGCAAAATTACAAAAAACTCTGCAAATTCTTGACACAACGGTTTATTATCTTCCTTGTGCAGATCACCCTTCTGTCTATACCATATTGTACTGCAAATCGGCACCATACCAAATTCTCACCGTACTCATACCATACCATACGAATTTCTTTCCTATCATACCATACTGTACTATACCAAATCATACATACAATAATATACCATACCATACTCATACCATGTCATACAAACCGAGTGAATATTGAAATGTCATCCATTTCTGACCTATATTTAAAATTTCAAGTATCTAGCTCATCATCAAAATTTAATTTGTTTAAACAAATAGGTATTATTTAAACAATTTTACACACAAGAAACCGAGTGAATATTGCATTGTGATCCAGTTCTGACCTATTTTTACAATTTCAAGTCAATAGCTCAGCATCAAAATTTAATTTGCATTATTACAAAAAGGTATTATTTAAACAATTTTACAGATGAGAAACCGAGTAAATATTGCAATGTGGTCTATCCCCGACTCACGGTTAAAATTTCTAGACTGTAGTTTACCGGGAAGATGAAAAAAGGTAGTTTTATTCTCGGCGTCTGAGGGTTGACCCACATAACGGCCGTTTTCGACGCGAAGTTTAGATAGATAGATAGATAGATAGATAGATAGATAGATAGATAGATAGATAGATAAACATGTATATTTGAAAACAAGTAATTTAACTGCATGAGATACAAATACATAATAATGACTATGGGCTAAGCCCGTCTGCCAAAAGACTACATAGATCCTACAAAAATTTACCTACAACAAACACAGTATAAGATGTTATTAACAAATATTCTTATTAAACGACTTACTACTAGACAAAATTGCATAATTATAATTATTACCTATATCATTATTAAATAATGGTGAAATTGTTCAGAGCGTTCCGCCCCAGTTAAATTGTGCCACCAACTCCGACCTGTATGCCCATGCAACCCTGCAGTACCTTGCCAATGGAAGCCAATTCGCACCATTCATCATATTTATGACTCTGTCATGCGTGAGACTTGATAAACCGAAGTTAGCCATACGGAATTCACTCAGCACGGGACAGACTGCCAAAAAATCGAAGATATCCTCAGGCTCACCCATGTTACAAAGAGCGCAAATATTTCTTGCAGGTACTGCGCTTTCATCTCGCCCATGTGGCCGACTATTGAGCATAAGGAGGTCGCCCCGGACTCTACAGATCCACCTCAAGACAAACATCGAGGCCTTTTGAGTTTCGGCAGTCAAGTCCACGCAACGGGTCCCCAGGTCCAAGTGACAATACACTCGATCATGCGATGCCCTTGCCCTTGCCAGGATCGATTCCCTCCATGCAATCTCCACCTTCTCCTGCAGGACATCGAGCTGGGTCCTCCACGTCTCCATGTTCTCAAATGACGTATCAAGAGTGCATTCATTCCGGCTGCAGAGTTGTTGAAGATTTCTTTACCAGTATAATCTTCTCCTAACCACCTCGATTGCCACCAACCGCGGAAAGCGACCCACTGGCATAGCCATTACCTTAAGCAAATACTTGCAATGTAGGGAAAGGGTGTAGTGGAACACTGGAGACAGACCTGTTTCCAGATACACAAAATAATCCGGAGTGTTTCGAGGCAACCAGAATAGCGTCTTCACAAAATATTTAAGTACCCGCTCGACCTCATCATATTGCTGGGACCCCCAGACCTGGGCATTATATGCGAGCACCGCACGAGATGTGGCACGGAACACCTGGTACTTCGCTTGGATCGGTATTTGGGATCGCCGAAAGAAGGAGCCGTAGATGCTAGCAATGCCATACTTAGCAGTTGCAGACCTCTCCTTGAGGTGAGCACCAAAGGACAGTCCCGCCGTCAGTGTCACTCCAAGGTATTTGTAAGAAGAAACCACCTCTACCCTTTCACCCTGGTATGTCCAGGACTCGGCGGATCTGAGCCTCCCTCCTTTACGAAACACCATGATTTTGGATTTGGCTAGGTTGACCTGCATTTTCCACTGTTTGCAGTAGGCCTGGAGCGCATTGATGTTATGTTGGAGATTCTCGACTGTCTCTGCAGTCATAACTATGTCGTCCGCATACATCAGAAGTTTAATTGTGGTCCCGCCAATCTCAACACCAAAGGGGAGCGCACCCTCCAAATCATTAAGATACAAGGCAAAGAGCAGAGGACTCAACAAGCAACCCTGCCTCACTCCCTGCTCAACATCAAAAGGTCTTGTAATGCCCTGCTTACTCCACACTGCCGCTCTCCCCTCAGCATACAGATGTTCTTTAATTCTTAAATTATCTTATTATACAAATCATATTTGTGTGTTTTTATCATCTTCAACCTCGAACCTCCAATTCGTCGTCTTTTCTAGTTTTCTTTTCTCGCGGTTCCTCTTTCCTGTACTTTCTATTTGCGCTCTTTACGTTCTTTCCAAAATGCCTCCAAAAAGTGACATTTGGCTATATTTTGAGAGGATAAAAGTACTAAACTTGGCGAGGTGCCGCCACTGTGGGAATAATTTGAAGACAAGTGGAAACACGACCAACTTGCGAAGCCACATAGAAACTGGCGTCAAAATTGTTATTTTGGCATGTAGACTTCTTGTATAATGTTATGAGTTTAACCTATATTTTCTATATAATCAAGTACCTACCTACCTATATTATTATTTTAAGTCTTATATTGTCTATATTAACTCTATAAATATAATATACATACTCAATATATTATATTGAGTCTGATGTTCTAACTTCTAACTTGTGTAATTTTTCTACAATGAAAATATATTATCCCCCTCTTATAAAACAATCAATGTATCAAAACATCGATGTGTTTACAAAAAAAAACATCGATGTTTTGTTCATCGATACCCATCCCTATCCCATCCCAGGGATTCCCAATTTTTCAGTCCTCCTTGTGATGGTTGGTTATAAAAAGTATTTGTTGGGAGTTTCACTTTTCCACTCCAGGAGAGTAGCTGTTGTTCATTTGAGATCTAAGGTTGGTACTGTTGTTCACTCATTGTGTTGACCTACAGTTCCTTTTACATTGGGAAAAAGGACCAATATTTTCCCTTATTAAAAAAAATTCAAAAATCCCTACAAAACGCCTTTAAAAAAACAATCCCCCCCTACGCCCTATTTTGGTTTGAAAATCCCTACAGTAGGGATAAATCCCTACATCTGGCAACACTGCTAACAAGCTCTTTGGAATATCATATGGCTTAAGTGATGTCGAGTTTATTGTTCTGAGGTGCGTTTCGTGCTACGGAAATGAAGGTAATTTCGAATGTTTGTTGGTAGGTACTTCTTTTATAGAAAAATTATTACCGACGTAGTATTAAAAACCCCAGAATTATATCGTATTAATTAATCATAATTAATAATAATAATTATTAATAAAACTGTAAAGTACCTACCTAATTCCAATAACGAACAACTTCACTTCTGATGGTCATAATCATCATTGTGGCGACTTGGGACAAATTTCGTGACGATTTTCGTGACGATTTTTTTTTTTATGTGCCATATGAAAGACATGAAAATGTCAAAATGATGAAACATTTATCGTTGATTAGGGGAAATTCATATGGCACATAAACCAAAGTAAACGCTTGCATACGAGTCTGCAACACATTGAGACATTTTCATGTTGTGTGCAAACAAACTTCGTATCAAGTCATGCGCATATCATAATTCGAATTCAGAGTTCCCTCAAGAGTTTGTATACCGAGTAAGTAACCGAATAATATACTTCCGAGTAATATACTGGGAAGTATTATCAAACTGTTAAGTACCTACCTAATTCCAATAACGAACAACTTCACTTCACTTCAATTTTGTCAATATAAATTATTGAGAATGACCACCTGTGTGTAAACAATTATTTAAACAATCACGCTCATACCGCAGCTTGTCGGCCACGCACTCCGCAGTGGTTAACGTAATATGGTTAGGTAAATCGAGAGCTATCCAACGAGTGGTGAACGATTTTTGTACGATGATAACTGGCGAAGATAAAGTTCCGTAGCAACGAATCGGTTGTAAGCGAAAATCACCAGAAAAATCAAACTGTAAAGTACCTACCTAATTCCAATAACGAACAACTTCACTTCTGATGGTCATAATCATCATTGTGGCGACTTGGGACAAATTTCGTGACGATTTTCGTGACGATTTTTTTTTTATGTGCCATATGAAAGACATGAAAATGTCAAAAGGCTCGCTTAGTCGCTAAAGGATACAATCAGCGACAAGGGGAAGACTTTAATGAAACCTTCGCACCGGTAGTTCGGATGAGTTCGATCCGAACACTTATGGCTCTGGCAGTAGAGAAAAACTTGAAAATACATCAATTTGACGTAACTACGGCATTCTTGAATGGGGATCTGGAAGAACAAATTTTTATGGAAATTCCGGAAAATTTCGAAGAGATGTTACGCGAAATAATTACAGATAAAAAATCGCCAAGAAAAGTTATAGATGAAGCCAAGAAAATGTATGAGAGTATGAAAAATGGGGAAAAGGTACGGTTTGAAACAGGCAGGGCGTCAGTGGTACCTGAAGCTAGACGAAAGTCTGAAAAAGTTGGGGCTGAAACCACTCAAATCCGAACCCTGTGTGTACCAATATCGAGAAAACAATGACATCATCATCTTGGCAATTTATGTGGATGACCTGTGGCTGGCATCAGGAAATTCAAAGTTAGTTGAGAACATAAAGAAAAATTTGATGAACATTTTCAAAATGAAATACTTAGGCCCAATTCACTATGGTCTAGGAATTGAGTTTAACCAAAACCAAAACGAGGGGAAGCTATTCATGTCCCAGAAAAAATATACGCAAGACATTCTAAAGCGTTTTGGAATGGAAAACTCAAAAGCCGTGGCAACACCACTTGAAATTGGACTGAAGCTTACGATTCCTGAACACGCTGACACCAATGAAATGTCCAAGTACCCGTATCAACGATTAATAGGTTCATTGATGTACCTGGCAGTGTCAACGCGTCCAGATATCACGTATGCGGTCAACTCGTTGAGCCAGTTCAATACGAATTACAGCAGCGAACACTGGCAAGCCGCCAAACGAGTTCTGCGGTATTTGAAAGGGACTCCAAACCATGGAATCCTGTTCCAGAAGACGGAACAACCCTTGGTGGGATACGCTGATGCAGATTGGCCAAACTGTACTCAAGACAGGCGTTCCTACTCGGGATTTTTCTTCAAACTAGGAGGAGCACCCATATCCTGGGAAGCTAGAAAACAGCAGACTGTGGCTCTGTCGAGCGTTGAGGCAGAATACCTTGCACTCGGAGAAGCAACCAAAGAGTCGCTCTACCTACGACAGTTTCTCGAGGAGTTGGGAGCTCAACAAACCACTGCGACTCAGTGTTGCCAGATGAAATATCTCAAAATCCCTACAATAGTATCAAAAAAATCCCTACATCCCTACGAGCTTCAAGAAAAATCCCTACGCTTTCAGAAAGTCGAAAATCTCTATTTACCGTCTCAAGAAAAGGAAAAATACAAAAATACTGACACCATTTTCAAACGACTTAAATATTTATTTATGAAAACTTTGAGATCAATAGCAACAGAACAACGAAATCACTTAGGTTGACAATTCAAGTAGGTAGGTAACACATTTTATCGTAATATAAGGTAACAAATAAAGGTAAAGGAAGAATCAAATCATGGACGAACGAAGTGGTCTCACTAGAATAAATGTAGGAACTAGATGCAAAGTTTGGGGACGGTAAATTTGAACTCGCAAAGAGGCTCCCTGAATAATTACCAACCAGGTTCAACAAAAAACAACAAAATAAAATTAGCGACAAGATGAAGGATTTTTCAACGTGAAGATGTAAATGAATGCAAAATGAAGGAGCGGAATTCCAGAGGTTTATTAAAACCCGATCACCTAGCCAGCCAGCCCTCTGACGTCATAGGCTCTTACGGCATAGGCTGTGACGTACTAGTTGGCCTCCTGCCAGCCGTCTGACGTCATACGCTCGTGCGTCATAGGCTCTGACGTACTAGTTGGCCTTCGGCCAGCCGTCTGACGTCATACGCTCGTGCGTCATAGGTGCGTCTGACATAGTGGCCCGCCTGTCGCTTGTGTTCTGACGTGATCTGAGGGAAAGGGTGAATCAAGGAAACAAATTTTTCCCGTTTCAGTTTATGTGCCAAAGCAAAGACATGAAAATGTCAACTCCATCCTGTTGTTGATACAGTCGAGAATTAGGTAATTGCTTGCATACGAGTCTGCAACACATTGGGACATTTTATGTCTTTAAAGAAGTGATTCAAGAACCTTCGAACACTACCCCAGTAGCGTAGTTGTTATACTTAATTGTAGGGTTCATCATAAATTATGAAGCTTGTCATATAGACAATAATGCAGCCGCGAGTGGAACCCTGCTGCTTGTTATTCTTTGGAAGCTTCGGACTGGCACCTCGTATAATTAAGATCGAACTTCAGGTAAGTTCAATTGATCTATTAATTATTTATATTATAAATTATTGAGAATGATCACCTGTGTGTAAACAATTATTTAAACAATCACGCTCATACCGCAGCTTGTCGGCCACGCACTCCGCAGTGGTTAACGTAATATGGTTAGGTAAATCGAGAGCTATCCAACGAGTGGTGAACGATTTTTGTACGATGATAACTGGCGAAGATAAAGTTCCGTAGCAACGAATCGGTTGTAAGCGAAAATCATCAGACATTTTCGTGACGATTTCGTGTAACGCTTTTGTGTAACGTTTTTCGAGTTATGTGCCAGAGTAAAGACATAAAATGTCAAAAAATATCAAGGCAGTTTATGAAAAGAAAGGGATAATTATATGGTGGGGGGAGGTCTCTGAGTATTCAAGAAAAGAAATGGAAAATTAAATTTGAAGGAGGGATCTCAAGAGTATTTAGGAAAACAAATAGACAATTAAATTGGGGAAGGGGGGGGTCTCACTTGTATAGCACTGAACTTATGAACAACTTAAAATGTTCCTCCCCAATTTCGTAGGAGAGGTTCGTTCCTCTGAATTGAGGTTCGTGTAACCAATCGCGCTTAAATTTCTGTTTCCGGTATACTTTCTGCTGTAGATCTGCATTCGACGTCGACGAATCGGAATCACTCATTTTCGGGTGAAGACTGCACATGAACTGAACACTTCGCCATCAGTAAACAAAAACAAACGGCCAGACCCAACCTTTACCGGTACTATGATCACCTTATCTCAAGTTTGACATCCCTAATCTTGGATTCCCAATTTTTCAGTCCTTGCGATGGTTAGTTATAAAAAGTGTTTGTTGTAGTTTCACTTTTCCACTCTGGGAGAGTAGCTGTTGTTCATTTGAGATCTAAGGTTGGTACTTGTCTTGACCTACAGTTCCTTTTACACTTGGAAAAAGGACCAATATTTTCTTATTGAAAAAAAAAAAAAAAAAAAAAAATCAAAAATCCATACAAAACGCCTTTAAAAAAATAATCCCCCCCTACGCCCTATTTTGGTTTGAAAATCCCTACAGTAGGGATAAATCCCTACATCTGGCAACACTGCTGCGACTGTCATCTACAATGACAATCAAGGAGCACAGCAGTTGGTAAAGAACACGACGCACCATTCCATAACGAAGCACATAGACGTTCGACATCACTTCATTCGGGAATGTGTAGGCAAAAACCAAGTTGAAATCAAGTATCTCCAGACTTCGGAAATGCCAGCTGACGTGTTTACGAAGCCGTTACCAAGATCCAAATTTCACTCGTGTGCTTGGGAACTCGGAGTTAGAGTTGACGAATCCATTCGAGGGGAAGTGTGAAGATGCGAATTGGAAGCAACTCCAGAACTTGTTCTCATTGATTGTTGACAACAAGATGATTAAATCATCTTTTTGTCATGTTGTTAACAATATGTTTCAAAAATTATAGAATACACTCTTGTGGAAGATTTTGACCTGTGTACTCTGTTATAGAAAATAACAAAATATACGATATAATTCTGGGGTTTTTAATACTACGTCGGTAATAATTTTTCTATAAAAGAAGTACCTACCAACAAACATTCGAAATTACCTTCATTTCCGTAGCACGAAACGCACCTCAGAACAACAAACTCACTTAAGCCATATGATGTTCCAAAGAGCTTGTTAGTATGAAAATGGACCTGTATTTCAACAGTTTGATTCACGATCGTGTTGTGAGGCACAATCTTTGAGCCGTCATTGTGAACGAACGGCTGGTCGTACAAAGCTGCGGATGGTCTTAAAAAATTCTTAGGAACAAACTCTATCTAAATATGAAATAAAAAACATACCGTTCTATATGAATTTTTCGAGATATGAGATTTTCAAATTTTCAAAATTCGTTTTGAACCCCTTCCCCTTGACCTAGGGTTATGAAAAGTTTCGAGGACCATTGTGGGGTTGGTCGAAACCCATAAAAAAAATTTCGTAATTTTAACTCAACGCTAACTGGGCAAAGTGGCGCTGACGGCGTAGGTACGGCGGACGGACGGATTTTTTTTTATTCGATTTTCTGAATCTACGTATCTTGAAACGTAAACCAACAAATTTTGAGGGGGGGTTAAAATTTTTTTTTCTTTGGGCGATTCCAATGGTTCATTATCGAAGATAATAAACCAAAATCCGTCCGTCCGCCGTACGCCGTCAGCGCCACTTTGCCCAGTTAGCGTTGAGTTAAAATTACGAAATTTTTTTTATGGGTTTCGACCAACCCCACAATGGTCCTCGAAACTTTTCATAACCCTAGGTCAAGGGGAAGGGGTTCAAAACGAATTTTGAAAATCTCATATCTCGAAAAATTCATATAGAACGGTATGTTTTTTATTTCATATTTAGATAGAGTTTGTTCCGTAGAATTTTTTAAGACCATCCGCAGCTTTGTACGACCAGCCGTTCGTTCACAATGACGGCTCAAAGATTGTGCCTCACAACACGATCGTGAATCAAACTGTTGAAATACAGGTCCATTTTCATACTAACAAGCTCTTTGGAACATCATATGGCTTAAGTGATGTCGAGTTTGTTGTTCTGAGGTGCGTTTCGTGCTACGGAAATGAAGGTAATTTCGAATGTTTGTTGGTAGGTACTTCTTTTATAGAAAAATTATTACCGACGTAGTATTAAAAACCCCAGAATTATATCGTATTAATTAATCATAATTAATTATAAATACGAAAACTCCACCCCGATGTGTGCCCTTTCTTGTATGGTGCAACTCTGTGTGCCTTGCAAAAGAAAGACGGGGGTTTGCGGCCCATCGCTATTGGCTCTGTGTGGAGAAGATTAGTGGCTAAAGTCGGTTGTATCCACGTGCGAGAGCAAGCAGCATCATACCTGCTGCCACATCAGCTGGGTTTTGGGTCCAAGGCAGGGTGCGAAGCAGCAATCCATGCAACGCGGGCGTTTGTGATGGATCCCAGGAGCAGAAGCAAGGTGGTGCTGAAGATTGATTTTAGAAATGCTTTCAATGCCATCGAGCGTGATTGCATGCTAACAGCTGTTCGAGAAAGGATTCCGTCAATGTACCATTTTCTGTGGCAATGTTACTCAAAGCCCTGCCATTTGTTGTATGGGGATAGTTGTATACCATCACAAACGGGTTGTATGCAGGGTGATCCCTTTGGACCTCTGCTTTTCAGCTTGACAATATACCCTATAGTTGAGGCTCTTCAGTCCAGCCTCAATGCATGGTATCTTGATGATGGAACCCTTGGAGATTCAGCCTACAACGTCCTACAAGATTTTCGGGAAATTGTATCCAAAGCCAAAGAGGTAGGCCTTGAAATCAACCCTTCCAAGTGTGAAATCTTCTTCTGTGGTGGTGAGGATAACATCATATGGCTTAAGTGATGTCGAGTTTGTTGTTCTGAGGTGCGTTTCGTGCTACGGAAATGAAGGTAAGTAATTTCGAATGTTTGTAGGTAGGTACTTCTTTTATAGAAAAATAATTTTTCTAATAATTATTATTACCGACGTAGTATTAAAAACCCCAGAATTATATCGTATTAATTAATCATAATTAATAATAATTATTATTAATAATAAATACGAATTATTAATACCTAACAATAAATTATAATAATTTTCACTAGGTACTTGATAAAATTCTTAATAATTAGTGATAATTGATAATAATAATAATAATTGATAATAATAATAATAATAATTAATTATTAATCTAACATTTAGGATCTAGACATTTAGACCTAGTGATCTAGACAGAAGGGTGATCTGTACAAAGAAGATAATGAACCGTTGTGTCAAGAATTTGCAGAGTTTTTTTTATTCGATTTTCTGAATCTACGTGTCTTGAAACGTAAACCAACAAATTTTGAGGGGGTTAAAAAAATGTTTTCTTTGGGCGAAGATAATAAACCAAAATATAGCGTGGACGTCTGAGGATTCGATGGCGGTGCTAAGAATCCTTCAGCAGCAAGTGGGTTGGGGTGTTCCTGGTTATTGCGAATGAATGAGGTGGTATACTTGATGATGAGTTCAGAGGGCGAAAGGATATTGAAGTCGTCGTAAATGGTTTGATTCCTGACGAAAGGTGGTGTATGGATGATTCTGCGCTGAAGTGTTGAATTCTGTTGCTGTTCGATTCGACGGAACTCAGAATTTGAACAGGTTCCCCAGATAGGAAGGGCATATTTCCATATTGGTCGGATGAGAGTAAGGTATATCGCAACTTTGTTTTGCATTTGTGTAGTGGGGTTTTAAGCTGTATTGCGACTGTTTGCTTTATGGGCTGCATTTCTTTCATTTGTCCGGATCAGGTTTGGATGAACCTTGTCAATAATCCCCGAAGCCTCTAATTGCTTGTATTCCCCGAAGTTTTTATGGCCCTCCCACACGTCTTTCCATCGACCTTTTTGAAACACCGCCACCACTTCCTAGGAGACATTTTGAGATTTTAGCACCAAACAAATCACAAAGAGTAGGTAATAAGAATAAGTAAGTGTTCGTTCATACAAAAATACCGAAAACAACTGGATCAAAATAATACTGTGACTGAATCAAAATCAAACGAAGCGACAAAGACAAAGAGACAAACCGGGAAATGAGACAGAGTCCAAGCGATAACTTATTTCTGATAAGAACAACGACATCAAATATCGATGTTTTCTTTCGATGTCCCATCCCTAGTTTCAAGGCAAGAGCCGCCACTGGTTATGAGGTCCATCTCTAGGAGCCGATTCGCATAGTGATACATGGGCATATGATTTGAGGCAGAAAACAGCGAATGCAACTATTGAAAGTACGGGGACGTTTAAGGGAGTTGAAATCAAGGGACCAAATGAAGAGGATATGGCAGTAACTAAATTGGAGAAGAATAAGCGACTGGAACTAATCTTGAGATTTTAGCAACATGATTGTTCCCGCTCAAGAGACCTATAGTTCAAGCACCACCTGTTAGGGATGATAGGGGTAAATGGGCTAGTGTCAGTAGAAGCAAGGCTGATTTGTTTGCGGAACACCTTACTAGTGTATTCGCACCCAACTCCAGGTCTCCGGGTGAGCCTACCTTGGAGGAGACACCGCCGCTCGAGCCAGAAGTAAAAATACCGTATGTCACAATAAAAGAAGTACAAAAAACTATTAAAAAGGAGATAAATCCTAAGAAAGCTCCTGGCTTTGATCTTATCACAGGAAAGATTCTGCACCAGTTACCTCGAAAAGCTATTGCCAAAATCACCCAAATCATTAACGCTGCCATCAAACATCGGTATGTACCCCAGCTATGGAAGATGGCGGAGATCATCATGATACAAAAACCTGGTAAGCCAGCTGATCAAGTAACATCTTACAGGCCCATCTCACTGTTGCCTGTGCTATCCAAAGTTTTCGAAAAATTAATCAGTAAGAGACTCCTCGTCATAATTGAAGAACGGAAGCTAATTCCCAAGCATCAATTCGGATTTCGACGTCAGCACTCGACCATAGATCAAGTCCATCGAATCGTCAATATCATTGAAGAAGCGCTGGAGCAAAAGAAAGTCTGTTCGGCTATCTTTCTTGACGTAGCTCAGGCTTTTGATAAAGTGTGGCACGAAGGCCTAAAACATAAACTCAAAAAGATGCTTCCCATCCATTACGTGGATCTACTGGATTCCTACTTGTCAAAGAGGTATTACCGCATCAAACAAGATGAAGCGTATTCAGATCCAAAAATAGTTAACGCTGGTGTCCCACAAGGCAGTGTGTTAGGCCCCCTCCTATACATACTGTACACGAGCGACCTACCTGACCTAGAATGCAACACAACAGCAACTTTTGCAGACGACACTGCGGTTCTCTCGGTTGGGGAGAACAACAATGAATCTATCAGCAAACTGAACAGATCAATATCCAAAATCACTCGCTGGACCGCTAAGTGGAGAATCAAACTGAACGAGACAAAGTCGGTGCACATTGATTTCACCAACCGTAAGATCAACTACATCCCGGCTTTTCTCAACAATGTGGTGATTCCCTACTCGAATCACGCCAAATACCTGGGCATGACGCTAGACGCCAAGCTCCGGTGGAAAGAACACGTCAAAAAGAAAAAGACAGAACTTGTCTTAAAATTCAGGAAAATGTACTGGCTCATCGGCCGGCGATCAAAAATGTCACTTCAAAATAAACTGCTTCTGTACACTCAAGTACTTAGGCCTTCGTGGGTCTACGGAGCACAACTGTGGGGCTGTACGGCTCTATCAAACAGGCAGATGATACAACGCTTTCAGAATACCGTACTACGATGCATAACCAATGCGCCGTGGTATATCCGCAACGACGCTCTACATCGCGACCTTGAGATGGAAAGCATTGACCAAGTGATAAAGCAGCGCGCTAACGCTCATCTTGAGAGACTTAAAAACCATGTCAATGAAGAAGTTGTCCAGCTTCTCGAAGTACATGAGTTGACGCGGCGCCTCAAGCGCACTAAACCACATGAGCTTGTGTAGGGAGTGAGTGTGTGCAATAAATCATAAAGACAAAGGACTAAGTTATGTATCGTTAGCCCTAAATGCCAAGTATTGTAATATAATTAGGTCAGACGAATATTGTTAATGAGATCTATATCTTGGAGCAATAATAAAATATATATTAGAAAAAAAAAAAAAAAAATGATTGTTCCCACTTAAGTTGAAGTTTATCATCAGCCCAAGGTTCTTAACCCTAGTTAGGTAGACCCCCGTAATTTTTACGAACAATTGGTACTAGCGAAGCCTAGAGGTGGAATGGTGGTGGAGAGGGGGCTGAGATTCTTGGTATGCCTCAAGGGGCGCAGTGCTTGTTGAACCTCCGGAGGTGTAATCCCGCGACGTGTGACCTTTGTTCCATCCAGGTGTCAAAACCGGTAAGTCCCCGTATTTTTTACGGCTCTTTGATGTAAGTTTTCCATCGTAATATTCACGGGGGTCTACCCTCCATTGCTAGACGTTACTCGTATTTCTTACAACGTATACGTTCCTATGCTTCAATTTTTCCTATGCTTTTTTACGAAGGTCTATGATTACCGTTGGCTTTTCTGCAGGTATAATGGAACGTCGAGTGATGGAAGACCGCTCTATTTCGGAAATTCTAAAGGAGTTGGAGAATGCAGAGAAGCTGCACGGATCTTTAGATTTAAAAGTGATGGAAGAGATCAATTCGGACGACGATGAAGAGGTTTTAGTACAGCTGCATTTGATTGACAAACCAGTGGAAGCTGATATCGAAGATCGTTTCATCTTGGCTATCCAGGGTATTGTTCATAAACTAGGTAAGTATCGTCAGTAAAGAAACGGAAGGCTGTTATTTCTGAAACAACTAGTCTCTCTATTTTATGAGAGTATTATGAAGTATTAGGTAGGTACATTATTTTTCTTTATTATTCCTATTTGAAGAATTTATTGAGACTGAATACTTTTCGTGACCATTTGGAAGTATAATAAAAAGTTCCTAATTATTGGTGTTCTTCATTTCAACCACATTTTGCCTGTAATATTGACATTTTTGGAGTACCCGTAATTTTTACAGTGGTCTACTCTTTACCACAGTATTTCTAGGTCCACCCAACTAGGGTCAACTGACTAATGATAGAGAATGGGTGAATTATCACAAGAGTGGGAGGGAGAGAGGAAGTTGGGGTGGAACTATTGAAAAGTATGATTGAATGACTTTTGGAGACGCTGTTATAAACACCATTTGACGATTGAAATGAGGTTTTGGTTTACTTTGGCAATTGAGTTAGAGAGGTGGCGTCAGTATGACTGTGTTTGTAGATTTGCGTGTCTTCTGCGTACAGATGGTAAAAATAGTGTTGAATAGGGAATAGCAGTGATTTTTTTTTAAAAGTTTTCCCGAGAAGAACTCACCTTCAGAATAATTAAACCAGTGGTAACAAAATTTTTAAGGAAGTACTTATTTTTCTGGAGAGGTTTGAAGCCGTATTGAGCGGGAAGAGGGAAGCAATGTACGTCATCTACATCCCAGGCCAATCAGAGAGCAACGCAGACCAGCTCCGTAAACCGCTCTCTGATTGGCTCCCAAAAGCGGTGCATGAAAGCCACCCCTGCCCGCCACTATCCGCCGCTGTATCAACTACAATTCTGTAGGACCACGTTGAGCGGGAAAAGTTCAAATTCGCCATTCTTCAGTTCGATCTGGTAGTTAAACAAACCTTTTCTCGTTTGAAATTACTCGTTTTACAAGTCTTTTGAGTAACCAATTTTCGATTTATGACCATCAAAGAATTATTTTCTCTGACACACTGGCGTTCCCTATTGCCATGGAGAGATCGTTGATGAAAACTACTAACAGGAATAGAGCGAAAGCAGAGCCCTGAGGAACCCCATCCTCTATAAGAAGGAGCTTAGATGGCTGACCGTTCACGAACACAGATTGCAGACGCCCAAAAAGATACGAGATACCTATCGAGCGCTAGAGGTGAAATGGCTGAAGTGGGAAGGTCATGGCTAATAGAACCAAATGCACTAGTACGGTCTGAAAGAACCAGGATGAAACATTTCTTCTCTTCAACATCTCCTCTAATTCTTCCGTTACCTTAATACGAACTGATTCACAACTATGCTGGGGCCTGAAACCTGATTGTAATCGGGAAAATAAATTGTTGATAGCGATAAATCGCGACAGTTGCTCCAGGAGGCAGTGTTCAAAAGCCTTTGATAACGCTGGGAGAATACTTATGGGGCGAACGTCATTGAGGTTATTGACTCACGACTTTCCGATTAGTGGAACAATCCGGGCAATTTTCCAACATTCTGGGAAATAGGAACTAGTAATAGCCAAAAAATGAGCTGTGACACCCAGACTATTAGTAATGAGGCAAAGAAGGATGCGATCGGTGCTAGTGGCTTGAGAGTTGATTTTAGAAAATGCTTTGAAAATATCAAATAAAGCTAAACAGGTGAGCTTCTGTCACCTAAACCATATTTTGATATCAAAAATATAGTGTGGTTTAGTCAGCAAGTACTACCAACTTGTACTAGAACATTTCTAATTCTCATCAGTATCATGATATAGTTACTTACCCTCAATAATTCGAATTCATGTTGTTCTCTGAGCCTTTGCACTTCCTTGTCTCGCTTCTCCATTTCTTTGGCCAGAAGACGATCGCAGGACACATCCGGCGTTAGAGGGGACACACCTGAAAATCGTTTACTTAGTGAGCAGTACAGCAGTTTCATTGCATGAGCTAGCGTCTAAACTGTAGTATAGTACGAGGGACGTAGAATGCAACTAACAACGTACACTTTAGGATTTCAAGAGGGCTGAAGAACAAAGGTTAATCGTAGGCCCTAGAAGTGCACTTCAAAACAACTATCAGGATATCCATATCGACGGTCTCACAGCAACACCCCACATCATCATTTTTGACGAAAATGACGAATATGCATATCGATGGATGCGCCCTCTCGTTACACATTGAACTAACTTTCTTTCGTAAGTTCATAAAGATAGGTATTTATGTTCTAAAAGTACCACAATTAAAAAATGTATTGATTATGGGAGGAGAAAGTCGTTGGAAGGCGTTTTTCCAGCCATCCTCAAAAGTTGCAAAAATGATGATATTTGGCTGTGGTGTTGCTGTGAGACCATCGATATGATTTGGCTACTAAACTCAAATGTATACCATGTTAAATAGCCTAGCTGAAATTTTTACAGGTTCATTTATCTTGGACCCCAGAAGAATTGGCACCAAGAAAGAATCTTCAGGAATCCAGTTGAATTGTTGTATTTGGCCCTACGAGGGTATCCAAAAAGTAAGGGTACTCCTTTGTCCACTTATAGACCTCTTGCTTGTTTCGCCTCTTCATTGATCGAAAAAAAATTTCCCAGCCGTTTGTGTCTCGCAGTACCGTTTGGAATTGTCTCCCTACGAGGCGAACATTCGATCAAAATTATCCCTTTTTGGTCTTAAAACACGGATGACATGATTTTTTTGGTTGAAATTGAGGCTCTGAAATTTTTGACAGACGGGGATCCACAGTGTCGCCACTGTCTTTTTGTCTCAGGGGTGTAAGAAAATCCTCACCTTCCAACTCTAATCGCTCCAAGGTACTCACGAGCGCTAGCGATACGATTCAGTTTCTGCTGCTCTGTCAGTTCTTTTGAAACTCATCTTGCGCGCAATTTCGCAGAAATTTATCCACATTCAATCGGCTGCCTTCCTTGATTTTTTTTCACCAACTCAACAGTCAGAACTGAAGGTCCTTCACTAAATTCACTACACAATTTAGACACGTTCGTTTGGCTCACAACACCTTTGCAACAAACAGTTTTGATCAGTGTGAAAATTTCAATCGGTGTTTTTCCTTCTACAAGGAGAAACCTTATGACAGCACGCACCTCACAGTTGTTGGCATTTTTTATTGACATTTTTAACAGAAAATGACGCTACGAGGAGACTTTTAGTACTAATGAGGGTCTCTAGTGATCGTTTGGTTCGGAGAAATCCCCACTACAGTCTGTTTCAACTGCTTTAGTATTGGGGCCAGTGGGCCGTAGGGGTGGTAGGGCGGACACTATTTCCATGAGTGGAATCTACCCTTTTCACTTTCCCGAGATATGGCAACGCCACGGTAAACGACCGAGACCCTTCTCCAGTACTCTTTGGGCAACCGCGCCTCAATACTAAAGCAGTTTGAAACAGCAGTAGTGCCAAATATTGGAAAATTGTTTTTCAATAGCGCTAGAGCAACTCTTACATTCTGGATGAGCCTCGTAGATACAGTCGTTGCAAAAACTCACCGTACTGATGTAAAATCGAAAGAATCAACATTGTTTATCATGTGGCGACTTCACTTGTCACGTTGACTCGTCATAACTCGTCCACACGCTCCAA
The DNA here is from genome assembly GCA_963920205.1 of Stenodema calcarata. Classification (NCBI taxonomy): domain Eukaryota; kingdom Metazoa; phylum Arthropoda; class Insecta; order Hemiptera; family Miridae; genus Stenodema; species Stenodema calcarata. The sequence goes on along the minus strand of OY986050.1, from coordinate 1,917,998 downwards.
TCCTGCACAGAGCCAGGGGTGGATCACATCTCAGTACGGACGCTAGACGAGACAAAGATCGGTGTCTGTAGGCCATGTTGATGTCTCCAAGTCTAGACCGTCTCAACACCGCCTACTAAGTCTACTAGTCCGGCAACAGCTCTTATTTTCTCAGTTGCCTAAATTATAGACTCTCGTCGCCTCATCGCACCTACAAAATACTATGTTATAGATGATACATTAAATGGCTTTACCTTTAGGATTAAAATGTTCGTCAATATGACGAGCAAGTTCGTCAGTTGATTTGAAGTTTGTCATACAGCAAATAGGGCACTCATTCGAATGTTCTCCTTTGGCAGCCTCCTGCATCGGCTGCAATGTAATATAAACGTTATTACAACAAATGTTAGACTGAATTTCTTAAAAACAGGGATGTGGTTGGGTATGATTGACTGTAAGTGTGACACGAATGAAGCAATATAGTCGAGTAAAATTGAAACTGAAAAGGGGGTTGGGGGGTTTCACCTTGAAATGGCCTAGGGAAAGCTGGAAATCGTAATCAAACCTTAAGATAGTTTTGAAAACGTTGGTACCTCTCGAGGGGTTGAGCCCAACTTTTGGTACCCCCCAAAACGCCGAAATTTTCGGAATTTCTTCAGTTTTTCGCTTATAACTCCTAAACGACGCATCCTAGCGAAAACCTTACCAACAAGCGAGAAACTTTACCTTACCAACAAGAAATAATGGCCAGGGAGCAAGATGTGAAGATCGTGAAGTCAGAATTGCGATACCTTATTTCGTTCTCAAACTTGAGTACCTTGAAGATGAAGAATACGTTCTTCATGGTTAGTCTGCGCTAATCTGATGACGGAATGCGATATCGCAATTCTAACTTCACCGTCGTGTTCAGCGTTGAAATCTCCAAAAACTGAGGGGGGGTTTGTGGCGTTTTTTTGAGGGCGGGGGTGGGGAGGTTCACCCATAAATTCCAAAAAAGAAACAGTCTGTCAAGTGACACCTCATTTTAAAGGTTTTTACACGCTGAATAAGATAGTTAGGTCAGAATTGCTATATCTTATTTCGCTCTCAAACTGGAGCACTTTAAAGATGAAGAAACGTGGTTGATCCTAGATGTATTCTTCATGGACATCATTTTCTTTAATGGAGACATTTTACATAAAACCAATGATCTTCGAAAAATCGCTCTTATAGCCACGCTGCATGACTGTGGATTTCAGTAATGCTACAAACGGCAGAAAGTGGTAAAATTGTACATAGTAGCCAATATGGGAAAAATTGCCGCTTTTCAGCCGTCGAACTATGAATAGGCCCAATTTCAAAGTTGGGGATGTTGATCGACGCGGAATTTAATGTTCTTCAATTTGTTTCTTGATGAGGTTTTCGCTATGATGCGTTGTTTAGGAGTTATAAGGGAATACCCGAAGAAAGTCTGAAAATGTCAGCGTTTTTTGGGGCACCAAAAGTTACGCTCAACCCCTAGAGGGGTACAAACTCCGACTACTCGTTTTCAAGACTATCACCAGATATTGGAACTATGTCCGGCTTTCTACAGGTCACTTCGAGGTCATTTCCTTATTTCTGAAATGATTTGGGGTGGCTTGTGGGAGGGTAAGTTAGAGCTAGCTGAAAAACGTTACTATTAGTAAGGGATGATTGACAAAGACTGGTGGTGCAAGATAGGGACTGTACATTTTGTTCGTTGAGTTTGGAATGGTTGTGGATGAAGAGAGCAGTTTCAAGGATGGCGATTGGGATTTTTGGTTCATGGGACATGATGAACATTTCATGATAAGAAGGGCACTGTCCTATAAGTCGGAAATATTTCCACAGCAGGGATGAATGGGGAAGGGTAAGATTAACAAAGGTATTTTGCTGAAATGATAACCTTAGCAGGGCTGAGAATATCCTTATGCTCAATGTTGACATGAAGCTCCAAGTCCGGCGTGTTCTCAAACACACAAACGCAAAGTGGGCAGTTGTACACGTGAGGGCGGACAGGGGAGTCTGCTACGATCGAAGGGCTCGTCAGATCAAAATGCTGTCGATTGATATGTTCCTCCAAATGACTAACGTCATCAGCGCCGAAGGAACACAGCGGGCACTCGAATTTCACCAGGTTCAACGGTTTGGGAAGTGACGGCGAGGCGCTGCTCTTCAAATTGAGAGCCAACTGAGATCTGAAAATTAGACAAAATAAATTCGAGTAAAGTAACGACGTGAACAATTAGAACCCTCCATAAACCGTTGATTGCAGGAAGCTGATTTTTTGGTACGTTTTTAGGACATGTTTGAGTGGTATTATGTATTTACAACCGTTAGCAGCTAGGACTTGCTTTCAGTTATTTTCGGACTGGTTTCAGTTTTTACTTCATAACTTGTAAACAGTCGGTTTTCTACGAAAAGTCCTTCTTATCTTTATTAAAGCAATTAGTATCAGCTACAATTCAAGCCCAACCGCAGCTCTGTATGTACAATAAATCCCGAGATATTGGACTTCGAAAATTGGAAGTAGCGCTTCAAATTGAGGAAGTGAAGGAGCCCAAACCCACCAAGAAACCCCAGGCATGCTCGTTAATCAACGAATGGTGAGCGCAATTTAGTAGGTACCTGCTAAATTGATAACGCATTACATTACTATAAATTCGTATTTCGGAGTATATCTGTAGCAGGAGCCACCTAGCGTTCCCTTCATTAATCACCCCCCCCAATCGTCTAGGTCAATTTACAACAAAATCCGATTTTTAGAGACCTATTGGACCTACGGATTTCTCTTTGTGCTATTATAGCTAGATAGCTCCTCTAGGATTTTATTCGGACGTAAAAATCAACCCAAGACTTGGTCCTTGTTGATTTGTTATCCAAACAACTTGGGCTTTGTTGATTCCTGATTTAAGCGACTTAGACCCTGTTTACTGATAGTAATTTTCGGGTTTGTTATAACTATCATTCACTTTTACGTAAATTGGTACAGTACCTACCCTGTAAATTGGCTACTTACTAATTTTCTGCCGTTTTTATCGTTATTAGATGGACGATCTCAATTATGAGCCTTCCTCTCCTAGAGAAACCGATGAAGACAGTATGACAACCTGCCAGAAGTCGCCAAGTCATAAGTCAACCAATTAAAAATGTTGCCAATTTCAAGTTCATTTCCCCAAACTTTTTTAGAATTTCCTTTATAGTATATGTAGGGGATTTTCCATTATTTATTTATTTAATTTTGTTACTATTTCAACTTTTCAACAGGTGACAGAGTCGTTAAGTTATCGTTAATAAAAACAAGTTCAGAATTTTCCGAAAACTTAAATTGTGTTCACGCTAAAAAATAAGTTGTACTAAAAGTACCTAAAATTGGTGACCCCGACGTGATGGCCGAAGAAGACAATTTTCAAATTCAGAATCCAGCAACAGGTAGCAGATCAAACAACCAAAATGAAGACGAGGCCAACGTAGTTCGACTGAAACTTCCCCCATTCTGGATTGAAAAACCCGAAATCTGGTTTTTCCAAATTGAGGCACAATTTTTCAACGAAAGAGTGAGATCGGAAACCAGTAAGTTCAATCAATTAGTAGCAAACCTGGAGCCAAAATTTCTTGAAAATACTTGGGATATCACAAGCGATGATACAGCGAAATACTCAGCTGCCAAAAGACGACTGCTCAACATTTTTAAAGAAAGTGATGATAGGCAACTTAAAAAAATTGTTGACAGGGCTTGAACTAGGACATGACATGAAACCAAGTCAGCTTCTCCGAAAAAAAAAAAATAATAAAAAATAACAAACACGCTACAGAAACCATACCTACAAAACGCAAAGAAAATCAATAGACGAAGAACAGCGCTCGAAATTAGGATAGAATCGATATCGAACCAAAAACAAAAAAAAAACTGTAGGGTCCTACCTACAGTCGATTTTATTTCATTATTCATTTTTCAAACTCCCACCTTCAGTTCTGCAGTTCAGTATAACATGTGTTATACTAGTTACCAAAACTAAGTTAAAAAAATAATAAAAAATAGACTCTCGAAAACCGTTGTGCGTTCCACGTAAATTATAGGGTGTGAGATTTTACAGATTCAAAGTAGTACACAAACCCTATAGTATACAAAACTACTTACCAGTTTTTATTAATAAATTAACCCACTATTTTTCATTGGGCGTTAACAATGTTTATTATACCACCCATACCAGTATTATTTTATCTAGAAACCTATAGGGACAGAATATTATGGAGTATGAAAAAACTTCCTTTTCATTTTAAATCATTCAAGACAACTCGAAGTAATTAACTGTTAGAGAAGATTAATTTGGAAAAATTAAACAGCTCTCTACAATAAGGCCTAATCCACAGCAAGGCAAAAAAGTTCCAGTCATGCAGCATGAATTAATTGATGAGCGAATTTTCGAAGAAATAACTGGTTTTATGTAAAATATCCCCATTGAACGACTTGATGTCCATGAAAAACATCTAAAGTATCAAGCACGTTTCTTCATCTTCAATGTGTGTTTGAGAACGCAATGGGATATCGCATTTCAGATTCCACCATCGTTTTCAGCGTAAAAAGGCCTTTAAAATAAGGTGCCACTTGTCAGACTGTCTCATTTTGGGAATTTATAGGTAATTTTTCCCCCCTAAAACTCTTCCTTAGGGCCAGTTTCACCAAACACTCTCAACCATGGTTAAAATTAATCATTGATTTATCAAACCAGAGATTTGAATCGTTGATTAGGAGAAATGAGTGGCCCGATTCTGCCCATCTACGAACTTAACCTTTCGGTTGCCAAGATGGATTTTTGTGCAAATTTGAACTTTTTATCTCAATTCTATAAAGTGTTACCGTCTGGAATTCAAGGTGGTCTAGCACGGACTTTGAAAATCTTTCGGAAATTCGAGTTTTAAAAATTTTGGACCGAGAACAGTGGCTTCCTTTTCTTTGAAAATTCGCTAAAAATTAACCTCGCCTAAGCCAGGACAATCTCAAATCAACAAGGCCCAAGCCCCGAAAATCTTAAACTTAGTAACATGGCCTAAGCCATGATTTTTGTTATATAAATTGAAAATGGGTGGTTTCAAGAATTTGATCCCAATCAGAGGAGTGCCCTGGTGTTTCCAGAGCTCCCCAACAGGCGAACATGCCGATGATTCCCCGGAATGAATACGTTTTTTGTCGTTCCGGAAAAGTGGGCCATTTTGACTTAGATCATGTTAGAACTTTAACGACGTAGTAATAAAATAGAAGTGAGCAGTGAGTTTAATTAGTTTTAAACGAACCAACCTCTGCGGTGAGCTCCAAGCGGCGGCCGTTACTTCGCCGTTCTCTTCTTTCTCATCGTCACCCCCTCTATAGAACTCGATATTATTATTATTGTTATTATTCACGCTACTTTTTTCGTCGTCTTTCATCAACCACCTCTCGGATAACGGGCTGCACATCTCATCACTGTCGTCTATGAACGCCATCAGCTCGTGCTCCGGAGTCAAATAGTCTAAATGAGCCGTGTTGACGTGAGACAGCATCTCTTCATCTCCGAGGTTGCTCAGATCGCAGAACGGACAGACGATCGTATCCTTCAGATGACATATCATCACGTGGAGACGCATCTCTTCGTCCGCCAGACCGTCGACACCGCAGATCTCGCAGGAGTGCGTCATTTCTGGCACTTTCGCCGCCATTACAACAACCGGACAGTTCTATTCTGAATTGTACCCGGAGGATACAAAATGCTAAAAATCCATCGAAACCGCTGAATAGAAAGTCTACAAAACCATCACAATCACTAAATTAAAACGATATGAATTCAATCCATCAACCAGCGACTGAACTGTCAGAGATCTCTTCACCTCAAGGTGGAACGCAACTCATAGATACCAGCGAGAATCGGCGATATATTCCGTATATATTACTAACCATCAAATGATAAATTCACAAATAGTCACAATAATTGAAAACATCGCCTATCGACGACGAAAATGCTAAGAAAAACTCATAAAATCAATATAAACGAGGGATAACGTCAAACCAGGTAATGGTAGGTTATTCAACGTCCCCGTGGTTATCGATCAGGTGGCTTGACGTCACTTTAAGAAGTAGGAAGAAAAGTCCCATGGAAGAAGAGTATGAAATGACAAACTGCAAATTCTTGACACAACGGTTAATTATCTTCATTGTACAAGTCACCCTTCTATGTAGATCACTAAATGGTAGATTAATTATTATAATTGTTTTTCGTTCTTGGTGGACTGGTGGTTTTAGTTTCCGCAATTATCATTGTATTAAAGTTAGGTAGGTACTACCTGTTTCCCTCTTGTAATAATTATTGGGCTCGTCCCGTATTTTCAAAATAAACAAATAAACAAATTATTATGAATTATCATTAATTATTATCAAGTTGCCAGGCGCGGATCTCCGGGGGGGGGGGGGGGTGGAGGGGCTAAGGGGGCTATAGCTCAAAAACCTCGGAATTTTCGGACTTTCTTCGGGTTTTGACTTATAGCTCCACAACTGTCAATTTTACGCCGAAAGTCACTATTTACAAAACTAAAGTTAATAAAATTCCGCGTAGATTGAAAAAAATTTCAGAAATTGTTTTAATTTTTGTTTTAAATTGGTCTATTTGGGTCCCAATCTCATGAATTCAGAGTTCCCACACAACATTTCGAACGCCAAAACTTTTGGTGTAGGTACAAAACAAAAGTTGATAAAACTCCGCGTCGATTATGGCATCCCAAAGAACCCCCCTCGTCTGTCCACTTGGTTCCCTCAAGACCAGTGTTGTGTCTCCACCCACAATGCAGTTTTCTTGTTGAGCCGCAAAATTGAGTAACGCTCTTAAGGCCCCTTTACACTGGCAACTAATATTGCTAGAATTGAGAAAATTGCTCTACAAAAGTGGCCCGGCAACTCGAGGCAATATTTATTGCCGCAACTATTCCACGTTGAAAGCAACATTTCTTGCCGGAGGTTGCTCAATAAAGTTGGTTGCTCGCCAACACCAGGCCCTAAAATTTTAAGAGCATCAATCGGAGAGTTCAAGAATCATCAACATTTTAAAATTGGTCAATGTTTTAGGGACATTTTAGGTTCTCATATTTTTACCGGCGTTGCAAGTGATACCGATGACTCAAAATCTCTCTCGACACCAATCTTAGATCATTATTTATCGTATTACCAGGTCGTAATAATTAGATGAAAATAATGACTATGCAAGTGTTCATTACAGCACCAATGCAAAGGATGAGTAGAAAAAATATATTTTTTTGAAAAAAAAAAAAACCAGGCTAAGGGTGATCTGTGCAAAGAAGATAATAAACCTTTGTGTCAAGAATTTGCAGAGTTTGAAATTTGATATCTGGAACCTGTGTGGGACGAAGCGTTTACTTAAGACAATTTAATTATTTTTTACCTCCTGAGACATCTAATTTCTATCTACCTAGATCACCGTCTATCTCCCTAGACACTATCATTTTTTTGAAATTGGAAATCTGAGTGGGACGAAGCGTTTACGGCAGTTTAATTACGAGTATTAATTTTACCGAGTGAATATAGCAATGTGGTCAATCGCCGACGGTTAAAATTTCCAGTCTCTACCTATCTCGACACAAAAGCAACATTAGTTGAGGAGTTAAGAATCAAAACCTAACATATCCAGAATTGAAAATTTTTCAGGAGGACAAAAAAACTGTTCTTCCTTAGTGATTATTGTTTTAAATAAAATGAAGTACAGCAATTATTATAGAATAAAATCTGCGATGAGGATGACCTAACACGGTATTTTTGGCACTTATACCGGCTGAATTACAGCCATGTGAAAAATGGATATGTTGCATTTTGATAAAAAAAAGGGATAATATCATATTATCATATATTATTATATTATAAAATATTATCATATTATCATATTATTATGATATATCATAACATACTATGTTGCGTTTTGAAAAAAAAAAATCGGATTGCAAACAATGAAAATGTTTAATAGCGCACTTCTCAACCAACATTGCGAGAAATTTTCAGAATGTAAAATATCAAAATACGGAAATAGGTACGTTTTGTCATAACGTATTTTTTATATTGTTCGGTATCATGTTAAAAAGAAAGAAAAGATCGAAAGTACTTGAAAAAGTGATACATTAAAAAATGGAAAATGAAAAGTCGAGACAACCTAAACAACAAGAGCAAGCTGGGTCTTTGTCATCAAAATCGTCACAATCTTCGGTTTCATCATCTAGTTCACAGTCTGGTCCACCAGGCTCTTGCAGCAGATCTCTCAAGAAAGTCTAAGCAATAAAAGCTGACTCTTCCTCGTCAACCACAGAATAGAACAATATTTATACTGAGAACAATATTAACAAAATTTAAGTAATACTTAGCCTGAAAACTCATACGGTGGATACAGCTTTCGTACAAGTACGCAACCACGAGAGACATTTGATGTCTTTGCGCCCCCTTTCCCCTTCCTATAAAACCCCGTATTGTACTTTTGTTTGTACAACCACAGGTGCATCGGTTTCCTCATTCATTCCGGGCGATTGTCCCTTCGAACACCTTTTCCGTTTGCGCGACGCTGTCTCACTTTTCGAATTGCTGGACATTTTTGTCTCTGTTGCAGAATTCAATATTGAACTACGAGTTACACTATTTTTGTACTGTCTTAGAAAATTCTTGCGTCGCGCCGATTAGAAACCGACAAAGAAAAAAGATCGACAATTGATTTGTTAGCTGATCTGGGATCGGTCAGTTGTGTTCAGAAGTCCCTCGAGGGCCCACATACCAAATCTCAGAATCGTGGGATCATTAGGGAAAAAACAGGATCCTAGAGCCACTCAGCTGATCTGGGATCGGTCAGTTGTGTTCAGAAGTCCCTCAAGGGCCCACATACCGAATCTCAGAATCGTGGGATCATTAAGGAAAAAACAGGATTCTAGAGCCACTCAGCTGATCTGGGATCGGTCTGTTGTGTTCAGAAGTCCCTCAAGGATCATTAGGGAATCTCCGCGTAACACACTCCGCGTAACGATTTTGGTTATCTTCGATAATGAACCATTGGAATCGCCCAAAGAAAAAAAACTCTGCAAATTCTTGACACAACGGTTCATTATCTTCATTGTACAGATCACCCTTCTGTCTAGATCACTAGGTCTAAATGTCTAGATCCTAAATGTTATATTAATTATTATTATAAATTATCACTAATTATTAACAATTTTATCAAGTACCTAGTGAAAATTATTATAATTTATTGTTAGGTATTAATAATTCGTATTTATAATTAATTATGATTAATTAATACGATATAATTCTGGGGTTTTTAATACTACGTCGGTCACTAGCTCATCTAGCGGTTCTAGAGCCACTCAGCTGATCTGGGATCGGTCAGTTGGGTTCAGAAGTCCCTCAAGGGCCCACATACCAAATCTCAGAATCGTGGCATCATTAAGGAAAAAACAGGATTCTAGAGCCACTCAGCTGATCTGGGATCGGTCAGTTGTGTTCAGAAGTCCCTCAAGGGCGTACATACCAAATCTCAGAATCGTGGGATCATTAGGGAAAAAACTGGATTCTAGAGCCACTCAGCTGATCTGGGATCGGTCTGTTGTGTTCAGAAGTCCCTCAAGGGCCCACATACCAAATCTCAGAATCGTGGCATCATTAGGGAAAAAACAGGATTCTAGAGCCACTCAGCTGATCTGGGATCGGTCTGTTGTGTTCAGAAGTCCCTCAAGGATCATTAGGGAATCTCCGCGTAACACACTCCGCGTAACGATTTTGGTTATCTTCGATAATGAACCATTGGAATCGCCCAAAGAAAAAAAACTCTGCAAATTCTTGACACAACGGTTCATTATCTTCTTTGTACAGATCACCCTTCTGTCTAGATCACTAGGTCTAAATGTCTAGATCCTAAATGTTAGATTAATTATTATTATCAATTATCACTCATTATTAACAATTTTATCAAGTACCTAGTGAAAATTATTATAATTTATTGTTAGGTATTAATCATTCGTATTTATTATTAATAATCATTATTATTAATTATGATTAACTAATACGATATAATTCTGGGGTTTTTAATACTACGTCGGTAATAAAGTTTCTATAAAAGAAGTACCTACCAACAAACATTCGAAATTACCTTCATTTCCGTAGCACGAAACGCACCTCAGAACAAAAAACTCGCCACTATATCACTTAAGCCATATGATGTTCCAAAGAGCTTGTTAGTATGAAAATGGACCTGTATTTCAACAGTTTGAGTCACGATCGTGTTGTGAGGCACAATCTTTGAGCCGTCATTGTGAACGAACGGCTGGTCGTACAAAGCTGCGGATGGTCTTAAAAAATTCTACGGAACAAACTCTATCTAAATATGAAATAAAAAACATACCGTTTGATGGGAATTTTCCGAGATATGAAATTTTCAAAATTTCAAAATTCGTTTTGAACCCCTTCCCCTTGACCTAGGGTTATGAAAAGTTTCGAGGACCATTGTGGGGTTGGTCGAAACCCATAAAAAAAATTTCGTAATTTTAACTCAACGCTAACTGGGCAAAGTGGCGCGGACGGCGTACGGCGGACGGCGTACGGCGTACGGCGGACGGACGGATTTTTTTTTATTCGATTTTCTGAATCTACGTATCTTGAAACGTAAACCAACAAATTTTGAGGGGGGGTTAAAAAAATTTTTTCTTTGGGCGATTCCAATGGTTCATTATCGAAGATAATAAACCAAAATCCGTTAATTAATACGATATAATTCTGGGGTTTTTAATACTACGTCGGTCACTAGCTCATCTAGCGGTTCTAGAGCCACTCAGCTGATCTGGGATCGGTCAGTTGTGTTCAGAAGTCCCTCGAGGGCCCACATACCAAATCTCAGAATCGTGGGATCATTAGGGAAAAAACAGGATTCTAGAGCCACTCAGCTGATCTGGGATCGGTCAGTTGTGTTCAGAAGTCCCTCAAGGGCCCACATACCGAATCTCAGAATCGTGGGATCATTAGGGAAAAACTGGATTCTAGAGCCACTCAGCTGATCTGGGATCGGTCAGTTGGGTTCAGAAGTCCCTCAAGGGCCCACATACCAAATCTCAGAATCGTGGCATCATTAAGGAAAAAACAGGATTCTAGAGCCACTCAGCTGATCTGGGATCGGTCTGTTGTGTTCAGAAGTCCCTCAAGGATCATTAGGGAATCTCCGCGTAACACACTCCGCGTAACGATTTTGGTTATCTTCGATAATGAACCATTGGAATCGCCCAAAGAAAAAAAACTCTGCAAATTCTTGACACAACGGTTCATTATCTTCATTGTACAGATCACCCTTCTGTCTAGATCACTAGGTCTAAATGTCTAGATCCTAAATGTTATATTAATTATTATTATAAATTATCACTAATTATTAACAATTTTATCAAGTACCTAGTGAAAATTATTATAATTTATTGTTAGGTATTAATAATTCGTATTTATAATTAATTATGATTAATTAATACGATATAATTCTGGGGTTTTTAATACTACGTCGGTAATAATTTTTCTATAAAAGAAGTACCTACCAACAAACATTCGAAATTACCTTCATTTCCGTAGCACGAAACGCACCTCAGAACAACAAAGTCGACATCACTTAAGCCATATGATGTTCCAAAGAGCTTTTAGTATGAAAATGGACCTGTATTTCAACAGTTTGATTCAGGATCGTGTTGTGAGGCACAATCTTTGAGCCGTCATTGTGAACGAACGGCTGGTCGTACAGAGCTGCGGATGGTCTTAAAAAATTCTACGGAACAAACTCTATCCAAATATGAAATAAAAAACATACCGTTCCATATGAATTTTTCGAGATATGAAATTTTCAAAATTTCAAAATTCGTTTTGAACCCCTTCCACTTGACCTAGGGTTATGAAAAGTTTCGAAGGATCATTGTGGGGCTGGTCCAAACCCAGAAACCAAATTTCGTAATTTTAACTCAACGCTAACTGGGCAAAGTGCCTCGGACGGCGGACGGACGGATTTTTTTTTATTCGATTTTCTGAATCTACGTATCTTGAAACGTAAACCAACAAATTTTGAGGGGGGGTTAAAATTTTTTTTTCTTTGGGCGATTCCAATGGTTCATTATCAAAGATAATAAACCAAAACAATCCAGCTTATCAAAATACCGTCACGAGAGCGGAAAATTGTTAATAATTATTATGAAGTAGTGGTGTAAATTATTATTAATTATTTATATTATTTAGTTACCTAATCAATTTTTTTTGGTCGATTCCAATGGAAGATAATAAAACTGAACTGCAGAAAATCTCACAAACAGTACGCATTTTATCGAGTTAACATTGCATTAACATGAAATAATACATTAGTATGACGCTCAAAAGTGGATCGTCAAAGCCATCAAAAACCTTCAGGACCTACGACAGATATTTTTTGCAACCACACGGCACATTTTGCTAATACCTATGTGTAGAAAATTGGTTGTGGCTCTGTTGAACCGGGCGTCCGATGTTCATTGGACGAAACTGTTGGGGGTGGTGCCCGATGCCACTTCTCTACTCTTTTCTTCCTTATTTTTGTGGTGGTTCTGAAAAGAACCGTTGAAATTTGTAGTTAACATGCCCGCTGCTCACTGTTTACTTCTTCTTGGGTGAAGCTTTCTTCGCCGCCGGCTTTTTGACAACCTTTTTAGCGACAGGCTTCTTTGGCTTGGCGGCAGATTTCACAGCCTTCTTCGGTTTAGGAGCCTTCGGTGTCGTCGGTGGTTTCTTGGCCTTTTTCGCCTTGGATGGTGAAGCAGCTTTCTTCTCTTTTTTAGGTGATGCCTTCGGAGTCTTGACAGTCCTCTTCCCAGCGCTGGCGGCAGTTGCACCGGCGACTGGAAGTTTGAAAGAGCCTGCAGCACCGCTCCCCTTGGTCTGCACAAGTTTTCCTGAGGCGACAGCGCTCTTGACGTACTTTCTGATGAACGGAGCGAGCTTCTCGGCCTGGAGCTTCTCCAACGGAAGCGAGCTTCTCGGCGAGCTTGATGGCCTGGAGTGAAGAGCCACCGCGCTCTTTGAGAGTTTTGACGGCAGCATTAACCATCACGGCAGTGGGCGGATGCGAGGGCTTCGTTGTAGCGGCCTTCCCTCCCGCCGCTGCTGCTGCTGCCTTCTTCTTGGGGACCTTCGCCTTTGAAGGTTCTTTCACGGGAGAGGCTGCGGTTTCGGTCATCGTCGAAAGGTTGATCACGCTGCTTCACGAGGCTCCTTCACTAATATATACTCTCTAAAACGGACCGTTCCGAAGCCACCCAACCACAGACTCTCTACTATTTTTACCTCAGATACCTTTCAGTGTCTGCTCATCCTTTTATTTTTCCTCGTTATTCTCCTACCAAATTTAACGGAATCCTTTTGAAATAGCCAACACACTCATTAATATATTCCTCATCTACATCACTCACTTTCAGCCCCCCATCTATTGATAGTTGCTGCAAGACGTCCCTTCAAACCTACAAACTCATGCTCGCTAACTATACCCCATTCGAAAAAACCATTTTTAATTTAACGACCTCTTTTCTCCGGACTAAACCCCCTATTTATTTTGATTTCCTAACATCTGTATAACAGATCGGACGGTCGTTCGAATTTTATCCTGGTTTAAACTCCGAGAAAATCACAGGTTAAAATCGGTACAACTGCACCACATCACAGGCGAGTCTCCTACAACCAACGTAATAACCTCGCATCTTTGCCGTATATTTATGAAACCGACTGCTGGAACCACTCAACGATCACGAAAATATTTGGAGAGATTTGTCAAATTCAATAAAATCTATCAATGCAGTTTCATTATTTCAAGTTTCTTTCAAACAGACCAATAATTATCCTCAAATCCATCTTCCTTGCGAGAAGGCTTCTGACGCTATCATCCAGTGAACGCAAAATTTGCAATTAGGTAACGCAATTAAAAAAAAAAAAAAAAAAAAATTGACGTAAAAAATCAGACTTAGAAATGGAAGACACCTTGGACGAAAATTGTATTTCTTTTTTATCACAATTTAGTATTCGGTACCTACATAATATCTACATAATAATTCGGTACCTATCTTATAAGAAGTGAGTTGTACTTATAAATGGAATTATACTTCAGTGCCAGTCCGAAGCTTCCAAAGAAGCAAAGATAGGGAATCCCCCTTCCCCACCACCCATCAGCATTGGCACTACCAACGCCGGATTATACGCCAGTTTTATATGAAAGATACCTACCTACATAATAATTCGGTACCTATCTTATAAGAAGTGAGTTGTACTTATAAATGGAATTATACTTCAGTGCCAGTCCGAAGCTTCCAAAGAAGCAAAGATAGGGAATCCCCCTTCCCCACCACCCATCAGCATTGGCACTCCACCTACCAACGCCGGATTATACGCCAGTTTTATATGAAAGATACCTACCAACAAACATGCTAAGTTACCTTCATTCTGTAGCATGAAAAGTACCTAGGACCTCAGAACGAAGAATTATCGAGTTACATCTCAAAAGTCGAGTTTAATTGACATTACTATCTCGCGTTGATTTGAATAAAACTTGTTTCGAGTTGAATCGAGTTGATTCTCGAGAGTCGAGTTCAATTGAAATAACTATCTAACTTTGACTTGAATTACACTTGTTTCGAGTTGAATCAAGTTGATTCTCGTGAGTCGAGTTCAATTGAAATAACTATCTAACTTTGACTTGAATTACACTTGTTTCGACTTGAATCGAGTTGATTCTTGAAAGTCGAAATCAATTGAAATTGCTATCTAACTATGACTTGAATTACACTTGTTTAGAGTTAAATCGACTCGATTCTTGAAAGTCGAGGTTCAATTGAAATAACTATCTAACGTTGATTTGAATTACACTTGTTTCGAGTTGATTCCCGAAAGTCAAGTTTAATTGAAATTGCTATTTCGGGTTGATTTGATTACACTCGTTTCGATTACACACTGATAGTAGGCGTACTAATTTTTGACTAAATTTTGACTAGGATAAAACTTCATTTAGGAAAACATTTACTAGTTACCTCGTAGGTACTTTTGTTAAATTGAACCGTATTGTATAAGTAGGTACCACTCGAAAACTAGCCATGCAAAAAGTTGTGATATCCCCCCAAAAACAACTCCGTTGTAAAAACTGGCCCGCCAAAAAACCTCAGCCGCAAAAAGGAATGATATCCAGTTTGCCCGCCAGCCACATATATAGGATGCTCGGTGCTTCGCACCTCGCTGTTGAGTGTGCATATAGAAACCTGATCCTCCTACCCCTAACCTCCACCGTCAATGTTTTCCTGTTCCCTGTCTCCTTCCCACAACCCCTTCTCACCCTTAGTCACCCTCGGTTTCACCTAATATGTTTCCTCTGTTACACCAGCAGGGAGCTTTACGCTTCTTTCAATGCTGTTGGCGGGAGCTTTTTGCCAGATGAACAAGCCTGAATTGAAGCATTACTATATTATAAGTATTACTGGTGGTCACGAGTAATCAGTAGTGGTACACCTATAATGAAGTAATACTTCAATTCAGGCTTGTTCATCTGGCAAAAAGCTCCCGCCAACAGCATTGAAAGAAGCGTAAAGCTCCCTGCTGGTGTAACAGAGGAAACATATTAGGTGAAACCGAGGGTGACTAAGGGTGAGAAGGGGTTGTGGGAAGGAGACAGGGAACAGGAAAACATTGACGGTGGAGGTTAGGGGTAGGAGGATCAGGTTTCTATATGCACACTCAACAGCGAGGTGCGAAGCACCGAGCATCCTATATATGTGGCTGGCGGGCAAACTGGATATCATTCCTTTTTGCGGCTGAGGTTTTTTGGCGGGTCAGTTTTTACAACGGAGTTGTTTTTGGGTGGATTTGAATTACACTTGTTTCGAGTTGAATCGAGTGGATTCAGTGGTAGGCCGGCAGTCTCCCGGAGCCCTTCAATTGAAATTACTATCTCCCGTCGATTTGAATTAGAATTGTTTCGAGTTGAATCGAGTTGATTCTTGAAAGTCAAGTTTAATTGAAATTGCTATTTCGGGTTGATTTGAATTACACTCGTTTCGAGTTAAATCGACTCGATTCTTGAAAGTCGAGTTCAATTGAAATTGCTATCTCGCACTGATTTGAATTACACTTGTTTCGAGTTGAATCGAGTTGATTCTCGAAAGTCGAGTCAATTGAAATAACTATCTAACTTTGACTTGAATTACACTTGTTTCGAGTTGATTCTCGAAAGTCAAGTTTAATTGAAATTGCTATTTTGGGTTAATTTGATTACACTCGTTTCGAGTTAAAATCGAGTGGATTCTTGAAAGTCGAGTTCAATTGAAATTACTATCTCCCGTAGATTTGAATTAGAATTGTTTCGAGTTGAATCGAGTTGATTCTCTAAAGTCAAGTTTAATTGAAATTGCTATTTCGGGTTGACTTGGATTAGATCACTTGTTTAGAGTTGAATCGACTCGATTCTTGAAAGTCGAGTTAAATTGAAATTGCTATTTCGGGTTGATTTGAATTACACTTGTTTCGAGTTGAATCGAGTTGATTCTTGAAAGTCGAGTCAATTGAAAGTGCAACGAAGTCCCCCTCTTCGCTCTCCTACGCTCTTCACACACGATCCTGCTGCAGGAAGTGGGGAGTGCTACGAAGTCCCCCTCTTCGCTCTCCCCCAGCCCGAACCGGCACTTTCCCGCCGAAATTCAAATGATTATTTTTCTATCATGGCGGATGATAACCGATTTCTGTCATGGCTGGTGATAACAACACTAATGTCTAGCAGTCCTGCATAGGGATGGCAATCATACATCGATGTTTTTGAAACATCGATGTTTTCGCGGGACACATCGATGTTTTTCCATCGATGTTTTCTGTGTCGATGTTTTTGGAACATCGATGTCGGGGTTTCGATGCATCGGCACATCGATACATCGATGTTTCAATTTTTTTTGCCATAGGCTGCTGAATGTTTTATTCTAACGTTTTTCTCACATACCTAGGAATATTATTTCTGAATTTTTATTTCCTTTAAATGAAAATATCGAGGCGTGTTGGCTGAAAAGTATCGATACTTCCAATATTTCGCCTGTGGGAAAGCAGCTAAAACAGGCTCTAATGTCAGGATTTCACTCGAGATTTAAGGGGCGGGAAAACTGTCACTTGCTGACCCTACCCATGTTTTTGGACCCCGTTTCAAAAATATTCACTTTTCCGATTCCATCGCATCGTCAAAAGCCCTCACTCAAATTAAAAAACTGGTGGCGTCTGTTGATACTTCTAATTCCCCGTCATCTCAGTCATCTTCAGAATCGGACCGTGGAAGTCCCGTTGACATAATATGGGCCCATCATAAATCGTTGGCGTTCAAAACCAACAAGAAAATGTCATCTTTTCAGAGCTTATCGGTGAACTTGGACACGGAGATATCAATGTATCTCTCAACTCCAGTGGCATCTGTGGCAGGCCAGATACTTGGGCTGCCATGGGTGCAACTCTACGATTCCCGATGACCATAGTACCAGAGGGACCGGTGGGTGGCAGCATCATCCACGGTCGGTTCCAGACGAGGCGGGAAACGAGACCCCGAGAAAAAAATTGAGTCCCACGAAAAGTGCTGACGGGGGAGCCGAGGCCGAGCCCGAAAAACTAGGACAGGGGGTGACGACACCTCTGGTGCGATTGTTCCAAATAAGGACCAGAGGTGTCAGCGGAAAAACCCCCCGGCGGACGCTGGCCAAAGAAAACTCCTGCACTTGGATTCGGAAGGTACTAGGAGGCAGACGGTCGGAGGTGCTTGTCGGTTTTGATCATTCACTTGGGTTCGGAACGGACTAGGAGGCGGACGGTCGGAAGTGCTTGGCGTTTGATCGTTGAATTGGATTCGGAGGCGGTAAGGTCGCTCGGGCGAATCGCGAGAAGGTATCGGTGAATTCAGAAATAATCGGGAGTGCAACCGGGCGGTAGGAACTTGGACCCATCTACTGTAAGTAGAGATTTGGATAATATTCATAAGGGCTGCTTCCGTTTGTCGCACCTCTCCCTAGAGAGAAAGACCCTTGTAGTGGAGTAAGTTAAGTTGTAGTGGATTAGAGAAAATACTCTTGTAGTGATTAAGCGAAGTTAAGCACTTGTAGTGGATTACGTTAAGTAGTATTAGAGGAAAGGACTCGCCGTAGTTCATAAGTGTAGTTAAGTTTGGAGGAAGAATTCGTTGTAGCTAATAAGTTTATTCCAGCTTAGAGGAAGGCCTCGATATTAGAGATTAAGTAGATATTAAGTACCATTAGTCGTGAAATTGGTGGAAATAAATCCTAAGGTAATTGTACGGCTCTGGCTTGTCCATTATCCTTCCCCTTTCCCAGCGGAGAATAGCGGACTATCACACTGGTGTCAGGGTGTAGCGGTGGGGCGATTCACATTATTGGTTATTGTGTAAATTAGGAAGAAAAATTGAAGGTTGAATCGCCTCGGAATTCACGCTCGGTCGGAAGTAGTTCGCCTACGCTGGAAGAGGGGAAGCGGAGGAGGGCGGAACAGAGTCGAGGGAGAGTGGGCGGGCGAGACGAAGAGGGGGTGAGGCGCCGCCGGCGGAACAGGGCTGCCAACCGAAACGAGATGTCTCTTACTCCTAGGGGGAAATTAGCTTTGTGAATTATTAGCTCCGGGAGTCCGGTTGTGTTCTGTATAAGATTAAACAGGATTAAGTTAAATGGAAATCTTTTTTTTTAAAGGAAAAAAAAAGAAGAGATAAACTGAATTGGATTCGAGTGGGAATTCAGGTTGAATCTGTTAGTTGGAAGTGAATTGAGTTTTGGAAATTGAACGGAATTACGATTAAATTAAATCCTTAAATAGGGGAAAATTTGGACTGTTACGGCCAATAGGATTAGGGAACGGGGATCCACAGCTCATATTCTTGTTTTTTTCCCGTGTTTGTTTTCTCACAACCCGTGTATTTATTATCAGTCATAGGGTGTTATAGAACTCGTAAGGAAAATTAATATATGTAATACAGGTGTTATCTACAGGCGTTTTTTTTTATCACAGGTGTTACTGGCAGGCGCTTTCCTTTTGGGTAATAGCTCATATTGTTGTTGTTTTCTCGTGGTTGTTCTCCTCACAATCCGCTTATTTACTATCAATCATAGGGTGTTATAGTAATAAGTACTCGTAGGGAAAATTAATATATCTATAATACAGGTGTTATCCACAGGCGTTTCATATTACAGGTATTTCCTTTTGGTAATAGGGAGAAGTAAAGTATACTACCGTTGTTTTAATTGTTTTTCTATCAGATTAACTAAGATTAAATTAAATTAACATTTTCTTTTTTGCTGAAACAGAATTGAATTAAATTTGGCGTTGGATTGCATCGGAATTCCCTCGGGGTTGGACTGGAAGAACTACGATTAAACTTAGATTAAATTTGGACTGAATTGAATTAAATTACAAATCGATTTAAAGTTTTTTTCGGTAAGATTAAATTAAAGTTAACATTTCCTTTCTCTGCTGAAACTAAATTGAATTAAATTTGGCGTTGGATTGCACTTGAATCCCATTTGGGGTTGGACTGGAAGAACTACGATCAAGCTTAGATTAAATTTGGGCTGAATTGAATTTAATTGCAAATCAATTTAAAGACTTTCTTTGGGTGAGTTGAAGGACCAGTGCTAAATATAAATACCTTCGCCTTATTCCAGGTAGTGTGGATTTCAGGCGTTCCCTGTATATTACGTGTGCTCTGTTACAGGTATTTTTTCCTTGGAAGGTGAGGGGAAATAACACTGATAGTACCCTGGCTCCATTGGCTCTCATTTGTGTTCGTTAAGTCCGATTGAAATCCCGTTTATTTAACCCTTTTTCCACAGGCCGTCTAGGTACACGGGGGGCATTGGTTATTACCATATTGTTAGGGGATACTTGTCATAGACCACCTTCTGCTACTACCTCCTCTGTTGGGTAGCCGTTTCCCTGTTTACTCGTTGGGATGGACGGCGAATCACTAGACGGGGGGGCCTATGGGGGGGACCCAGGCAGTCCGATGAGGGGTAACAAGGGATGGACGTGAGGAGAAGGGGGAGAACAGGGGGGGGGGAGGAAGGAAAAAAAGAAAGGGGGAGTGGTGGGTAAAGGTCAGGCAGGGATTTTGATAGGCGGGTTAGGATAAGTTTGGATATAGGCAGCTCCGAAGATTTGGTTAGGTTGATTAGGAAAATAGTTAGATGGACCAGGATAATAGAGGGATATAGGCGGTTGGCAAAGCCAGATTTTGATAGGCGGGTTAGGACAAGGTTGGATATAGGCAGCTCCGGAGATTCGGTTAGGTTGATTAGGAAAAGAGTTAGATGGACCAGGATAATAGATGGATATAGGCGGTTGGGAAAACCGGAATAGGATATGGGCAGAACCGGAATAGGATATGAGCGGAACCAGAATAGGATATAGGCGGAACCGGAATAGGATATGGGCGGAACACAGGAACCAGAATAGGATATGGGCAGCTCAAGGAAACTGGTTTAGGCAGTTGAGGACAATAATTAGGATAAGGATTAGGTGGATTAAGGCTACATAAGGATAAGTTTTGCATTATTTAAGAAACTATTTATGTTTTGTGGGTTGCTTCCCATGCTTTGTATAGGTGTTAACACCTTAAACAGTAAGAGAGGATGTGCGGGAACTTTCTTTAGCGATAGGCAAAGCAGCCCTAGGGAGGTTGAGCCCCCCAAATCTCGCCCGGGAACTAGTGCAGTTAGTGAAGATGGTGGCAACGGACCTACCCCACGAAGACATGGCATCGGTGCATGGGCACTAACAACCCGCGCGGGTGTCCGGATGGCACACGGGTCAGGCACTTCACGTAGCGCTCGCGTTCCCGTTAGAGCCCCGGGGCCCTCGGTACCAATTGATGCAAGTGGTGGAGCAATGCCACCTCCAGAACCGGACTGTTCCTGCCAGCGCCCCAACATGGAATTGGACGAGGACCAACGACTCAGGGGAGGGGCAACAGCTGGAGTCTCTGTTGGAACAGCTGCGGTCATCCTCCAGGGAGACGGCACCCACGTGGCGGGAAGGCGAGATGAGGATCAACCTTGCCTTGGACGCTCTACGAGCCAGAGAGCTGCAGGCCTGGTGGACCCCCGTGACCACCCCTCTGGAGATTGGAGGTGGAACCCTGCTGCTGCTCGCAACGGTGGGAGCTCTGGGGGGATGGGCCTACTTCCGCAAGCAACTGGCGCCGCAAGAGGGACCGTCGTCCCCTCCCACGACAAAGATTGAGCTGGAGGTTCAAGCGCCACCAAAAGAGGAGGCCAGCAGTGTCGCGACCCCGGGCCACTACATCCCGGCAAGGACCCGGAACCATCCCCTGCACTAACTGGCTGCTTGCCACCCCGCTCTGAATCACGGGAGGGTAGGGGCTAGGAAGGAACGACCCTAGTCGTCCCTTGGAAAAAAAGGGGGAGTGGTGTGGCAGGCCAGATACTTGGGCTGCCATGGGTGCAACTCTACGATTCCCGATGACCATAGTACCAGAGGGACCGGTGGGTGGCAGCATCATCCACGGTCGGTTCCAGACGAGGCGGGAAACGAGACCCCGAGAAAAAAATTGAGTCCCACGAAAAGTGCTGACGGGGGAGCCGAGGCCGAGCCCGAAAAACTAGGACAGGGGGTGACGACACCTCTGGTGCGATTGTTCCAAATAAGGACCAGAGGTGTCAGCGGAAAAACCCCCCGGCGGACGCTGGCCAAAGAAAACTCCTGCACTTGGATTCGGAAGGTACTAGGAGGCAGACGGTCGGAGGTGCTTGTCGGTTTTGATCATTCACTTGGGTTCGGAACGGACTAGGAGGCGGACGGTCGGAAGTGCTTGGCGTTTGATCGTTGAATTGGATTCGGAGGCGGTAAGGTCGCTCGGGCGAATCGCGAGAAGGTATCGGTGAATTCAGAAATAATCGGGAGTGCAACCGGGCGGTAGGAACTTGGACCCATCTACTGTAAGTAGAGATTTGGATAATATTCATAAGGGCTGCTTCCGTTTGTCGCACCTCTCCCTAGAGAGAAAGACCCTTGTAGTGGAGTAAGTTAAGTTGTAGTGGATTAGAGAAAATACTCTTGTAGTGATTAAGCGAAGTTAAGCACTTGTAGTGGATTACGTTAAGTAGTATTAGAGGAAAGGACTCGCCGTAGTTCATAAGTGTAGTTAAGTTTGGAGGAAGAATTCGTTGTAGCTAATAAGTTTATTCCAGCTTAGAGGAAGGCCTCGATATTAGAGATTAAGTAGATATTAAGTACCATTAGTCGTGAAATTGGTGGAAATAAATCCTAAGGTAATTGTACGGCTCTGGCTTGTCCATTATCCTTCCCCTTTCCCAGCGGAGAATAGCGGACTATCACAGCATCAAACATACGTTCAAATCCCCTTGAATTTTGGGAAAGACAGTCTAACCCAAGCTGTACACATTATCAAGAGAATACTTGGGGAGGGTAGCCACCTCTGTACCGGCAGAAAGATTATTCTCCAAGGCTGGTGCAGCTTACGCAGCAGAGAAATCGCCTGGGGGGCAAATTGCTTTCAAAATTACTTTTCTTGAATGGACTACCTGCCAAATACTGGGTGATAGCCCAGCCTTCGTTTATACGATTTTTTTTCTTGGAACTGAATTATAATGGTAACAAATAAAATAAATTGATAGCTTATAAATTAAATAAAATAAAAAATTGATTGAAAACCATCGATACATCGATGTTTTTTTAAAAACATCGATGTTTTTTCCCATCGATGTTTTTGGGGTCCAATGTTTTTGGAGCATCGATGCCGGCCTGTCGATGTATCGATGCATCGATACATCGATGTTTTCATTTTTTTTGCCATCCCTAGTCCTGCAGCCCCACACACGGTCGGACCTTGCAGGTTGACAGGGTGGGGGAAGCCAGACCGCAGGTTGGTCGGATGGGAATCCCATCCGACAAGCTCTGCAGGACACCTGCGGCAGGAAGGCCACCACACACAGGCCCGTGTCCGAAGAGAGGGAAATTTTCGGTTCCCCCCACTTCCTGCTGCAGGATCGTGAGTGGGCCGCTTTAACTTTGACTTGAATTACACTTGTTTCGAGTTGAATCGAGTTGATTCTTAATTCTTATAAGTCGAGTTCAATTGAAATTACAAACGTTGTCACTTATCACTCGCTTCACCGTTCCAGCCGCAACGAGTTACAAAACTTTTTTTTCGAGTTATTTAACCCTTAACCTGGCAAGGGGACACCTGTGGTACCACAACTTTAAGGATTTTTCTATTTTTTCAAATATTGGCGTTTGTTGTGTGGGGATATTATGTAAGAATAGTTGGCAACAATGTTTCGCGTTACTTTAGCAGAATAAGTGTAAGTTATAACGTGAAAACCTCAGTCACCTCCTTCCCTCCTCGCCGGCATGGGTTCCAGACGTAAGGCGGTAAGTTCATAAGCTCGTTTCGAAGTGAATAACTCAAAATATTGCCATATCTTTTCTCATTTTTGGTTTCCTACATTATCATCTTCGAGATTATGCAAAAAACTTGAATATTGATGATGAATTGAAGTAAATACAGGTATTTTTATAAAGGGGACATGGGCGACCCCTTGCCTGGCCTCTGTCGTCCAACTCAAATGACCCACGTGTAGGAGGGGACACCTGTGCCACCTTGCCGCATTGGTGTCGGATGGGGACACTTGTGTCACCCTTCCTGCGTGGGTTCCAAATATTTTACCACCTTCCACAAAAAACAGTTCGACTTTTTCTCAGGTTATGATTTTTCATCACTGACAATTTATGACGTAAATAGCCATGAAGTAGGTGAACCAACCCCCGAAAAGTTTGTTTTTACAGAAAAAATAAATAAATAAAAATTATATGCCTGTATTCTAAATAGATCAATAAATTTGAGAAACTATAAATAACATGAATAAATAGGTAGGTATAATAAAACTGTGGAACTCTGGACTGAACACAATTTTCCATAGGTACTTGTTATTCAGTATATCTAATCAGGCAATATAATTTTGCAGTTGCCGTACAAAACGAGGTCGCAAGGCTGCTGGCGTTGGTTCCGAAGCCCAATGTTGACTCTTTGGAGTCTGAAGGTGAGGGAGAGGAGGACGATCGCGAAATGAAGACCAATGAAGAAATGTTGGAAAAAACGTTCGAAGTGGAGGAGGAAATGAGGAAGTGTGAAGATTATGTGTATGATGGAATTGATGATGAAGCTGATCCCGCCATAGACAACCCAGACCAAGAATACCCAGAGGAAGTGGTAATTTTCAATACAAACTCCGGTGAATTCTTGAACCCTGAAATTCAACTATCTACTTCTGATATCCAAATGTTCCTACCAAGTGTAGAACAGCCTGATTCGGTTGAGCCTGGTCAACAGCTGTCTGTCTCCCTCGACCGAAATTTGCATTCCGATCCAGACCTTTCAGAATCGATGGAGCTCATCGAGCTTACAGCAGCTCCTCAGCCAGAACCTCAAGTTGTTGGAGAATCGCTAAACGAAAATGCCTCAAGGGGGTTGGTCCAAAACTTGACGCAGCCTGCTGCCAAACAACGTGTTGCTGTCAAAAAAGTAAAGGGATCAAGAAGGAAAACAGCTGCTGCAGCGGCTGCTACTGATGGTGGTACAGCAAAGAAGAAACTGGTGCCATCTCGCAAAAAGAAGAGGCAGACCCTTTCACCCAGAGAAAAAGAGAGGAAAGCCAAGAAAAGGTAGGCAAAACTGTACGAAATACAATTTCAAATAGGTACTTGTTTTTCACAAACTACCCAAGTATCCTAATTTTCCTTCCCATAATTTTTTTGTACTGGCCTTTCTTACAGATGGAACAGAAAAAGACATTTCAATGCTGTAGAACTTCCTGCAATCACGCCTTTGGACCCAGCAGAGGAGGATGAACCACTAAAAGCAGCTGAGCATTTCTTTTCATTTTTTACTGATGAGCTTCTAGACCATATACTCTTCCAGACCAATTTACTAAGCAACTAATAGACTGAACCCTGTCCTTTCCTATTGAGTAAAAGACTAGACATAATGTACTTTTTTCAAGTTTTTTAAATAAAAGAGTTTATGTTGTGTTATGTCGACAAATTTTCATTTCTACCAGTCTATGGCCCAGGAGACTAATGAAAAAATTTTCGACAGGACTTCGGCAAGGTACCACCTGTGTCCCCGACCTCCGACAAAGCCTCGGCAACGTACCACCGGTGTCCCCAATGCTGAAAAAGTAGTATAAAACCTAAATAAAATTAAAAAAACTCCATTTCCCCTTACTAGAAGAGGAAATTAAGCAAATTCAGAAAAAAGAATGAAGAAAATCGGAATATTTCACTTCTTGCCAGGTTAAGGGTTAACTTTCTTCACTGGATGAGAACTGGGTTAAGCCAGTTTTTTACGGTAACCTGACCATTACCTTCCCGAAAATTCATTTCTCTCCGACTTCCCGTGGAGGTTGGTTCTCGACGTAGGTCTGTGTTTTGTTTACTCTCCTTCAAGTGCCGTCTTTTCCGTATCTTAAAACTCTGCAAATTCTTGACACAACAGGTTCGTTCCATCCACCTAACCGCGGTCGACCATGTTCGACCGACGCATGCGCAGTAGCTTCAACCGCGTTCCATCCCAACAATCAGCTCAACACAGCGGTTGAACCGCTGTTCCATCATAGCAATGTGGTCGACCACGGGTTGACCGCGGTCGAACCAAAACCGACCGCCCGATGGAGTGCGGTTCATTCCGGTCGACATACGAAACCTCACGCAATTGGAACCTACTCATAACCTTCCTCATTTGAAATTCGAGCTCGCCGAGTTCAGCTCGGTGGGTCTCTCCACGGAAGAACCAAGTTTGTTTGTTTGTTTTGACATTTTATGTCTTTACTCTGGCACATAACTCGAAAAACGTTACACAAAAAGCGTCACACGAAATCGTCACGAAAATTTCTGATGATTTTCGCTTACAACCGATTCGTTGCTACGGAACTTTATCTTCGTCAGTTATCATCGTACAAAAATCGTTCACCACTCGTTGGATAGCTCTCGATTTACCTAACCATATTACGTTAACCACTGCGGAGTGCGTGGCCGACAAGCTGCGGTATGAGCGTGATTGTTTAAATATTGTTTACACACAGGTGATCATTCTCAATAATTTATATTGTCAACACGAATGCAAGCTTCATAATTTAAACTATAATTCAACGTTTATTACATTAATTAAAGAACTGATGTAGCATTGTTCAAAGGCCCCTGAATCCCTTCTTTAAAGACATAAAATGTCCAAATGTGTTGCAGACTCGTATGCAAGCATTTCTTTTAGTTTCTTCCACTGGAGTTTTTTTCATTTTTCAATTCTTCATTTTTGCCGTTCACTTGTATGGAGGTGTATAACATTTGTTTGTTAAATGCATTTATTAATCAGAATATCACATGAGGCCAATTTTCATAATAATATTAATTATTATAATAAATGATAACTTGTACAAAATAAAACATCTTCTCTTACATTAAATGCTTCTCCCCTCTTTGAGGTGATAGACCTCGTGCTGAGGGGAGGAGTATCTCCTTCCTGTATTCCTGCTTCGATGGTATTATTATGTTATTATTAATTTATTTTGGCATTCAAAATTATTATTTATTAAATATTGTAGATAATTTGTAGGGTTAATTCTTCATAATGTCATGAATTGATTCCATAATAGCTTTTTTAGGTGTAACTTAAATTTACTGACAGTTTCCATATTTTTAATTTCGTTTGGCAGTGCGTTGAACATTTTAACTTCTTTGTATACAATGTATAATTACAATGTTTCATAATTACAATAAATGATAACTTGTACAAAAAAAACATCTTCTCTTAAATTAAATGCTTCTCCCCTCTTTGAGGTGATATGTCATATTGGTTCTGACCTACCGTAGTTAATTTGAGTGGAAGTTTCAAGTTTATATTGTTACTAAATCTTGTTTTTCCGTGTTCAACTCTGTCTATTTTCTTTTCACTCCATTCTTTGTAGACTTTAGTAACTGTTTGATAGGTTATCAGATGTTGTACCGTCATAACTTTAAATATTTCGAAGAGTTTCACAGTCGAAAAAGTTCTAGGTTTCTTTAGCAATATCTTGATAAGAAGTTTTTGACAAATAAACACCATTTCCATTAGACTCTTTGAACTGCTTCCCCATCCTATTATCCCGTACTATATCAGTACAGATTGAATTAGTGAAAAATAGAAACCCCTTAAATATTTTAGTGATAGAAATCATCGGACCTCTTTACAAATAGCAATTAGCTTTCTTAATCTATTTATCATATGGTTCACATGTTTTTCCCATGATTAGCACTGATCAGTGATTATTCCTAAATATTTGGTGGATTCAACTTAAGAAACGATAGGGCAGTTACAAGATGTTCTAGTTTTACAATTTTCAGTATGACATTTTATTGATCCAATATTGGGCACCATTATTCTTTTCCGTAATATTCATTCTTGATTTTTTGTATGAGCTGCTTTAGTTTTTTTCTTGTATTTTTCCAAATTTCTAGCCAACCTAGAGTTAAACGGAGTTTTTCTTAACTTCAAACTCATTTTTTCTTTATTTCTAATCGACACCAGCAGGCCTTTCGTCATCCATGGTTTCAACTTTGTCGACTTGTGAGGACTACTTGTCTCCCTTTCAGAAACCTTATTTATATGAGTTATGATGGTATTTTAAAAAAAAGTTGTCCGTCGTTGAACGTCGTGAAGTGAAATGAATCAACTGGAAAGATTTGTCGTGGAGGAGTTGACGGTTCTTGTTGAGGTTCTTCCAGAATTAAAGTCACACAAAATGACTTGGTTAACGCTAATTTGACTTCACTTGCGGTTGAGCGTTCCATCAATGGTTGGATCGAGGTTACGGTCGTCCAACCGCGATCATAGAGGCCGTGGACCGTGTGCTGACCGTGGGTCGACCGCGGTGAGGTTGATGGAACAAACCTAACGGTTCATTATCTTCTTTTTACAGATCACCCTTCTGTCTAGATCACTAGGTCTAAATGTCTAGATCCTAAATGTTAGATTAATTATTATTATCAATTATCACTAATTATTAACAATTTTATCAAGTACCTAGTGAAAATTATTATAATTTATTGTTAGGTATTAATAATTCGTATTTATAATTAATTATGATTAATTAATACGATATAATTCTGGGGTTTTTAATACTACGTCGGTAATAATTTTTCTATAAAAGAAGTACCTACCAACAAACATTCGAAATTACCTTCATTTCCGTAGCACGAAACGCACCTCAGAACAACAAACTCGACATCACTTAAGCCATATGATGTTCCAAAGAGCTTGTTAGTATGAAAATGGACCTGTATTTTAACAGTTTGATTCACGATCGTGTTGTGAGGCACAATCTTTGAGCCGTCATTGTGAACGAACGGCTGGTCGTACAAAGCTGCGGATGGTCTTAAAAAATTCTTAGGAACAAACTCTATCTAAATATGAAATAAAAAACATACCGTTCTATATGAATTTTTCGAGATATGAGATTTTCAAATTTTCAAAATTCGTTTTGAACCCCTTCCCCTTGACCTAGGGTTATGAAAAGTTTCGATGAAGTACGCCGTCCGCCGTCCGCGCCACTTTGCCCAGTTAACGTTGAGCTAAAATTACGAAATTTGGTTTCTGGGTTTGGACCAGCCCCACAATGATCCTCGAAACTTTTCATAACCCTAGGTCAAGGGGAAGGGGTTCAAAACGAATTTTGAAAATTTGA
Source organism: Stenodema calcarata (assembly GCA_963920205.1). Lineage (NCBI taxonomy): Eukaryota > Metazoa > Arthropoda > Insecta > Hemiptera > Miridae > Stenodema > Stenodema calcarata. The sequence continues at coordinate 1,889,201 of OY986050.1, read as the reverse complement.
AAATCTCATATCTCGAAAAATTCATATAGAACGGAATGTTTTTTATTTCATATTTAGATAGAGTTTGTTCCGTAGAATTTTTTAAGACCATCCGCAGCTTTGTACGACCAGCCGTTCGTTCACAATGACGGCTCAAAGATTGTGCCTCACAACACGATCGTGACTCAAACTGTTGAAATACAGGTCCATTTTCATACTAACAAGCTCTTTGGACATCATATGGCTTAAGTGATGTCGAGTTTATTGTTCTGAGGTGCGTTTCGTGCTACGTAAATGAAGGTAATTTCGAATGTTTGTTGGTAGGTACTTCTTTTATAGAAAAATTATTACCGACGTAGTATTAAAAACCCCAGAATTATATCGTATTAATTAATAATAATTATTATTAATAAGAAATACGAATTATTAATACCTAACAATAAATTATAATAATTTTCACTAGGTACTTGATAAAATTGTTAATAATTAGTGATAATTTATAATAATAATTAATCTAACATTTAGGATCTAAACATTTAGACCTAGTGATCTAGACAGAAGGGTGATCTGTACAAAGAAGATAATGAACCGTTGTGTCAAGAATTTGCAGAGTTTTTTTTTATTCGATTTTCTGAATCTACGTATCTTGAAACGTAAACCAACAAATTTTGAGGGGGGCTTAAAATTTTTTTTTCTTTGGGCGATTCCAATGGTTCATTATCGAAGATAATAAACCAAAAGTTTTAACCCCCCCTCAAAATTTGTTGGTTTACGTTTCAAGATACGTAGAATCAGAAAATCGAAAAAAACTCTGCAAATTCTTGACACAACGGTTCATTATCTTCTTTGTACAGATCACCCTTCTGTCTAGATCACTAGGTCTAAATGTCTAGATCCTAAATGTTAGATTAATTATTATTATCAATTATCACTAATTATTACCAATTTTATCAAGTACCTAGTGAAAATTATTATAATTTATTGTTAGGTATTAATAATTGGTAATTATTATTAATAATAATTGTTATTCATTATGATTAATTATTACGATATAATTCTGGGGTTTTTAATGCTACCTCGGTAATAATTTTTCTATAAAAGAAGTACCTACCAACAAACATTCGAAATTACCTTCATTTCCGTAGCACGAAACGCACCTCAGAACAACAAACTCGACATCACTTAAGCCATATGATGTTCCAAAGAGCTTGTTAGTATGAAAATGGACCTGTATTTCAACAGTTTGAGTCATGATCGTGTTGTGAGGCACAATCTTTGAGCCGTCATTGTGAACGAACGGCTGGTCG